>OY754312.1:25577812-26815663 GCA_963573325.1 Astragalus glycyphyllos
CAAGATAAAGGAGGAGGATCGTAACTATTTGTTATATTGAATTTTTTTTATCAAAAGAATCCCTTCTACACCTCTACTCTCTGCCCTAATTCTTAAACGTAGCAAAATAACATCACAATTTCTAATTTCTAATTCAAAACAATCAATAAGTTAGTTATTAATCCTAAACAAAAAAACCGCAAACCATTCATAGTTTTATGAAAGCATAATATAATATAAATTGGGAATATGGTGATACATGATAAAGAATAAGAAAGTATTTTTATAAGAAAATAAAGAATGGGAAAAAAGATTATTACTTTCCGACGCAATTTCTGAGAAGCTCTTCAGTTTTCTCGCATTTTCTGACGAACTTTCGAGGTTCAACCTCTTCCGTCCTACACTGCGATCTCACAATCTTTTGGGTGGGGCATCCAGAGCCCGAGTTAATGTCACGTGAAGAGATGTTGATTTGGGTATCGGAGTTGTCGTTGTCTCCGTCGTCGCTCCAAATCCAACCCATTTTCCGTTCTCAAATTTCTCGCTGATCGCCGATATTTCGTTTTATTTGAGAGTTTGGGTTTCAAAGATTCAAACCCTGCGTTTTGTGTAGTGTGTTTGTAACTAGGCGGTTATAGAGGATCGTCGAGCATTCGAGATAATACCGGCCACGAATAAAAGGGAAAACTTTAGCAGCAAGATAACTTCTAAAATATTTGAAATTTCTAGAACGACAATTTATAGAAAAAGATTTTTTGACTGAAAATTTTATAGATAAAAATGGGTGATTTTAGGGTGTGAGACAGCATATCACTCTCACTAACAAACTACTAAAATTGACCGTAGAATATTGCCTAAAATACTATGAGTGGTCAATATTAAATCAATTAGAATTAAACCTCAAATGAATTTTTATACAGGTAAAAATAGCAATTTAGGCTTTATGGATAAAGATTTTTATAGATTTTTTCTTTTTGCATCCTAAATCCATCCAGAAGGGTAGCTGATGAGAATTTAAAATAATAGCCAACTATTAGTTTATTAGTTTATAGTCAAATATGTTTATGATCTTAAATCTATGACAATTTTTTTTGTTACAAAAATTTAGGGTGAAGGGATGACACTCCAGTTCAAAGATTCAGGACCTCTCGGATACAACTCCTGTCATGCTTCACTAGACCAACTCCTTAGGATTAAATCCATCACAAATTATAATACTACTTTCAAAATGATTAGAATTTAAAATAATAGCCAACTATTACTTTATTAGTTTATAGTCAAATATGTTTATGATTAATTATAGTATAAAATATCCTTACATTGTCAACTAATCAAAATTCATCGTATATATGACTTACAAAATGATTAAGATAAAAATTAGATATTCTTTTTTTTTAAAGCAAATTAGATATTCTTATGACATGGCAATTTGAGATTGTTGACAATATAACAAATCTTTACGCGAATAGTGTGTACTACAGTACTAGTACTAATTAACTCCAAAAAATATTTATATTGATAATATAAATTTCAAAAGATATACACATTTTAATCTTCGAGTATTGTTATTTAGTAGGACGAATGTTATATGAAATGTCACAATTTGTCATGTCCAAGCTTTGCTAAGAAATCTGCACAAGCATTACATTCTCTTAATGTATGCAACAACCAGCAATCCCAATCTCTCTTTAGAAGTTCTCTGATAATAGATATCTCATTACCAAACTTGTGAAATAAATGATTACCCTCTTGAACCAAGCCTAACACATGAAGAGAATATCTGTAAATCAAATTACCTTCCGCAAATTCATGCCCCGACACATTTCTAGGCCATGCACAATCACCATGATTTCAGCATGTGTAATATTTGACACTTCGAGACACCCATAAAAACCACGAAGGAATGCACCCTCCGAATTTCGGATTAGACCACCGAAGCGAGAAGGACTGTGATTGGAGATAGCACTCCCATCCACATTCAAACACACCACCCCCACAGGAGGCCGAGACCAGCTATCAATTCTTGGAGCTCTGTCAATATGTGGAGCCTCATTAGAACCATAAGCAGTAGTAATGTCCCTGAATAATGTTTAAGCTTGCAGCATCACAGTTAACTTGTCAGTGTCCCCACCATCAAACACTAAGCGATTTCTGCTACACCGGATCTTCCAAAGCATGCACAATAAGAAGATACCATGATTCTCCACCAAAGGCTTAAGGTAGTTAATAGAAGTTGCCTCATCAAAATTCTCACCAAAGCATGCATTTTCGCCAAATTGCTGCTACAGCTCTTGTAAGTGTAAGTAGTATAGTAGGTGTGTTTAGTAGTTTGGGCCCTATTGGGCTTATTGGTGTTGAAGTGTTTTGAGCCCATCACATTGTATCAAAGCTTCTGTGTGTATTAATACTGAAAGTCAATGAAATCAAAGAAATTCTGTTTTTGCCAGTTACAATTGGCATCAGAGCAAAATTGACCTGTAACCGTTTTCTAACAGAACCACCGTGAAGCTCCGTCAATGGCAGATCGTGAAACTGGAAATGGAGCGTTTTCTCAGCCAGCCATTCCCAAATTCGAAGGACATTACGAATTCTGGGCAATGCTGATGGAAAATTTGCTGCGCCCAAAGGAGTACTGGGAAGTTGTGGATAAGGGAATTCCATCATTGGCGGCGAATGCATCATTGGAGCAGCAGAAACTCGTCGCAGAAGCGAAATTAAAAGATCTCAAGGCAAAGAACTATCTGTTCCAAGCCTTGGATCGAAGCATTCTCAAGACTATCTTGAAGATTGACACCTCCAAGGATATCTGGGATTCGCTAAAACAGAAATACCAGGGTTCGTCGAAGGTAAAGAAGGCTCAATTGCAAGCCTTGAGACGTGAATTCGAAATCTTGTGCATGAAAGAAGGGGAAGGTGTGAACGAGTACTTTGCAAGAACTCTAGCCATTGTGAACAAAATGAAGTCCTACGGTGGAAAAGTAACGGAGACTGATGTGGTTGACAAGATTCTGAGGACGATGACTCCACAATTCAATCATGTGACTTGTGCAATTGAACAAGCCAATGACACTGACACTCTCTCTATTGATGCTCTTCAGAGCAGTATTATGGTCCAAGAACAAAGAATGAAGGGACAAAGAGAGGATGAACAAGCATTGAAAGTTACTGGACCTGCAAGAGGTGGAGGCAGAGGAAGAGGACGAGGATATGGCAGAGGCAGAGGCAGACAAGCATCCAAAGAACACATTGAGTGTTACAAATGCCACAAAATGGGCCATTATCAAAGTGAATGCCCAAGTCTTGAAGACAAGCAAGCTAATTTTACTGAATATGATGAAGATGAGGAAATACTTCTCATGGCATATGAGGAAGTTAAGAAAGAAATGAGGAGTGACAGGTGGTTTTTGAACTCTGGGTGCTCTAACCACATGAGTGGTGTCAAAGAATGGTTCTTTGACTTAGATGAAACATTTAGAGAAACTGTCAAGCTGGGAAATGACATGAAGTTATCTGTCATGGGAAAGGGAAATGTGAGGATCAGAATTGATGGTCGTATCCAGGTGATTACTGGAGTATATTTCATACCAAAATTGAGGAACAATCTCCTAAGTGTAGGACAATTACAACACAAGGGCTTAAAGGTGGTATTTGAAGATGATCTATGCCAAGTATTTCACAAAGAAAAAGGGTTATTGATAACCTCCAAAATGGCTAACAACATGGTCTTTACAGTGATTGGCACACCTGTTAGTTCCACATGTTTTCAGACTACATGCAGAGATAAGTCAGAACTATGGCACAGGAGATATGGCCATCTAAGCTATGGTAGATTGAAGCTTCTGAATCAAAAGGGTATGGTAAAAGGACTCCCAGAGATCACTGAACCAGAGAAGAGTTGCACAGAATGCCTAGTTGGGAGTCAACACAGAGAAAGTATATCAAAGAAAAGCAAGTGGAGAGCATCAAGGAAGCTTGAATTGATTCACTCAGACATATGTGGCCCTATCACTCCTACATCAAATGGCAGCAAGAGGTATTTTATTTCCTTTATAGATGACTATACTAGAAAAGGCTGGGTGTACTTACTTAGTGAGAAGTCTGCTGCATTAGACATTTTTAAGCAGTTTAAAAGTATGATAGAAAAGGAGTCTCAATGTGAAATTAGCTGTCTTAGGACTGATAGAGGTGGTGAGTTTAATTCTGATGCATTTAATGCCTACTGTATTGAGCAAGGCATTAGAAGACAGTTAACTGCTGCCTATACTCCACAGCAGAATGGAGTAGCAGAAAGAATAGGAGTGTAATGAATATGGTCAGGAGTTTAATCAAAGAAGCAAAGCTACCAAAGGAATTTTGGCCTGAAGGTGTTAAATGGTCATTTTACATATTGAATAGATGCCCTACAACCTCCTTGAAGGATATTACACCAGAGGAAGCATGGAATGGATTGAAACCTTCTGTAAGTCATCTTAGGGTGTTTGGATGCATTGCACACATGCATATTCCTGATGCTCATAGAAAGAAACTTGATGATAAAAGTATTAAATGCATTTTTCTAGGAGTTATTGAAGAGTCTAAGGCTTATAGGCTCTATAATCCAATCACCAAGAAAGTCATAATAAGCAGGGATGTAGTCTTTGATGAGAATGAAAACTGGACTTGGGATGACAAGAAGAACAGTAGCAACAAAAGTCATCTTGAGGAGGATAGTAGTGATGAGAAGAGTTAAGATGAAAGGGAAAGTGGTGGCACATTGATAGGAAACAATGAGCAACATGCTGAAATTGAAAACTCAGAAGACACTGGCAGTGGAGATGATGAGACAGTAGATAGTGAAAATGCTGATAATATTGATGCTGGCACAGTGTCCAAAAGTGGCAGGGTCTTGAAAAGGCCTGCTTACCTTGGTGAATATGCTCTAACCACTGAATTGGTTAGTGACAAAGACCTAATTGAAGAAGAAAACATACATAGCCTTGCAGTAATTGAAGGTACTGCTGATCCTATCATGTTTGAGGAAGCAGTCAAAGATGACAAGTGGAAAAAGGCAATGGACAATGAGATATTATCAATTGAAAGAAATGATACATGGTTGCTAGTTGAACTTCCTAAAAATGCTAAGACAATTGGTGTAAAATGGATTTACAAAACAAAGTATAATGAGAAGGGAGAGGTGGAAAAATATAAGGCTAGACTAGTTGCAAAAGGGTATGCACAACAATATGGGATTGATTATTCTGAGGTCTTTGCCCCTGTGGCTAGGTGGGACACTATAAGGTGTATACTGGCTATAGCAGCCCAGAAGGGATGGAGTGTCTACCAATTGGATGTGAAAAGTGCTTTCCTTCATGGAGAGCTTGATGAAAATGTTTTTGTTGATCAACCAGAAGGTTACAAGGAGAAAGGGAAGGAAACTTGGGTGTATAAGTTGAAAAAAGCCTTGTATGGCTTAAAACAAGCTCCAAGAGCTTGGTATAGTAAAATAGAGTCCTATTTTGCTAGAGAGGGATTCAAGAAGTGCTCTCATGAACACACATTGTTCACGAAAACAAGAAGTGCTAATGATATCATTATTATTAGTCTCTATGTAGATGATGCTACAAGGCCAGATCTGACTTATGCAGTGAGCCTGATAAGCAGATATATGGACAAGCCAACAGAGAGGCATCTCATTGCTGCTAAGAGAGTGCTTAGATATTTGAAGGGAACAACTGGACTTGGTATACTCTACAGAAGAGAGCAGAAATTGGGCCTAATAGGTTACTGTGACAGTGATTACGCAGGGGATGTGGAAGATAGAAAGAGCACTACAGGCTTTGCATATATCCTAAGTTCAGGTGCTGTATCTTGGTCCTCCAAGAAACAGCCAATTGTGACTCTCTCCTCAACAGAGGCAGAATACGTTGCTGCTGCTTATGCAGTGTGTCAAGGTGTGTGGTTGATAAAAATACTTGAAGAGTTGGGTTCAGCTCAGAATGGATGCTTGACCATTTTGTGTGACAATATCTCTGCCATCAAGCTGTCCAAGAATCCTATCATGTATGGTAGGACCAAACATATTGATGTAAGGTTTCATTTCCTCAGAAACCTTTGCAAAGATGGAGTGATTGAATTGAAGCATTGCAGTACTCACAACCAAGTTGCTGATCTGATGACTAAAGCTATAAAGAATGAGAGTTTCACTAATCTCAGGAATAGTCTAGGACTGTGCTATTTGGAAGATGCATTGAAGTAATGCTGTTGTCAAGTCTTCTGGCCATCCCTGTGTTCCACTCTATGCTTGATTGTTTGTTTTGTTGATGTCATCAGATGTAAACTGATTTGTTTTGTGCTTCTGTTTCATAAACATTTCAGTTTAAGGGAAGGAATGTAAGTAGTATAGTAGGTGTGTTTAGTAGTTTGGGCCCTATTGGGCTTATTGGTGTTGAAGTGTTTTGAGCCCATCACATTGTATCAAAGCTTCTGTGTGTATTAATACTGAAAGTCAATGAAATCAAAGAAATTCTGTTTTTGCCAGTTACAGTAAGCAATGCATGATAGTTTCTACATGAGAACTACAATACAGGCAAACTGTTCAATAGGAACACGACTAGCCAACAACCCTCTAGTTGGAAGAGCAGCATGACAAAACTGCCACAAGAAAAATTGGAGATTTGCTGGTATTTGTTCTCATAATCGAACTTTTTAGCCTGGTCTAATAAAACCCGAGCCTACACTAGTCAGATGAGGCTTCAGGTAGCTTGCAGCTTGTCAATATTTAAAAAATAAAAAATAATTGAATAACTTGAACTTTCAAACTTATAAGCTATTTATCTCTCATTTTTCTCCAACAATCGCAGAAAAATGAGAGATAAATAGCTTATAAGTTTGAAAGTACATTTGATAGAGTGAATCATGTGAAGTACATTTGAGAAATAAAAAAAGAAAATCATGTTTATAGCTCAATTAAAGTTTGATTTTTTGTGAAACTAAATCAGTTTGTTAAGCGGTTGTAAGAAGAATACCCTCCAATGGCAACCTCTTTGCTCACAGCATCATCAATTTGTACTAGTAATGTGCAACCCTTTGAAGTATTGTGGCTCAGCCCGATAAAGCTTGAACTCGTTGCGAGTCAGTATATTTTGCCAGCTCTTAAGAAATGGGTACCGAAAAACTTTATTTTTGTTTTTTAGAGTCTTATAAATAATAATAATAAAACATCTAAAAATTAGTTAGGGTGATATTCAAAAGTGTGAAGAAAGAAAAAAAATATACATCTGAAGGATCGTCCATACATAGGAGTATTACTGAAAAAAATTAATTGATATCTTGATGTTGTAAAATGCAAATAATTTGAGACATAAATATTCTAAAGAGGACACTTAATATGAGTATATGACAAGTATTATTTTCATACAATTTATAACTTTTAGATGCATCAAAATACATTTTAGAGATAGATGGAGCAGCAAAAAAAGAATATTTTCATATTACGTATATTACACGGCTGGTAAAAGAATACGGGACAAAATTAATCCAACATATATGAATTATGAACTTATCTCAGTGATCCTGCTCAAGATATTACCAAACCTGTACTAAATTATTGAGGCTTAGGTTGCAAGTTGGCAGTATAAGCACCTGATTTATTCTGCTATTGACCTTGTAGTTCTAATGAAGAAAACAACAGTATCTATACTTTTTCCTCTTGCTTAGCTTTTTGGGGTCATCTAAAGATATATCTTGGCCCGCTTCACTGTTAAGTTGCTTGTTATTACACATTGCCTGGTCCAATGCTGTCTCATTGATCAAGGAATGTGAATCAACATGGCTTGCTTCAATTGATCTCAAGAGTTTCTCCTCTGGAGAAGCTGGTACAACCTTCTTATAGTTTACTTCCTTTAAGTTAGGATTTGTTCCTGTATGCCTGAAGGTAATATATATTTTAGTATACTACATTTTGTGATACTTGACTTATATTTTCAGAAAAACCATATAATACAAAATCATAAATTTTCTTCTAAACCAGAGAAAGATTAACATAACCATAATCACAAGCACCTGAGGTTTTGGATTTCATAGAGGTCGTCTGAAGTTTCCTGCAGTGTATTGTTGTTTGACACATCGACCCCAACCTCATTTTTCACAGACAGTTGAATAAGTTTTGCAGAATTTGAATCAAATGTGTCACCTTTTTCTGCGATATAGCGAGTCTCTACATTAGCAAAGGTAAAAGAGAACCTTCGAGAATGAAATCCAAGTTTGCGAACTGCGGAAATAGCCCGCTCTAATGTTCCTAAAGCCTGTTTTACTTCTGAGCTGATAGATACATTACTGGTGCTCTTCAGTGCACTCCTTGTATCATCATCCTCAATTGAAATGTGATGTATTTTCTTGACATCCTTTTCAATTTGTACAATCTCTTCACTATCTGCTTCTACATTCTCTTCACTATCTGCATTTACAATCTCCCAATTTCCCTTGCCCTTCAGTGCATTCCATGTCTCATGTTTCTCAATTGGAACTTGATCATGTGCTTTGTTGACATCCTTCTCAATTAGTACAATCTCTTCACTATCTGCTTTTGCAATCGCTTCACTGCCCGCATCTAAAGTCTCGCCATTGTAATTATTCGCATTTTGGTTGCTTTTGTCCTCTGGATATATATCTTTTGCCCCATCTTGCTTACTTTGACTAAGTTCTTCAGCAGGAAGAATACTTGCAACTTGCTTAAGCACTTCCTCATCCATAGCATTTGATCCATTTACGTTATATAGAGCTTCACGAATTCTAACATACAATGGATCTCCCAATGCCTTGCTGAATTCTTTGTCATTGTTCATCTTAGAAGCCACGGCCTATAACAATATCAAGGATTGGTTAATGCCAATAGATTATAAGGAAAAGCGTATGAGAAAGAAAATGGTGAATAAGCGGAAATCGACCTTCAAATTAGCATTGCATATAAAATTGACTGTAAGTTCATGAAGCCAAAAAATATCCTACTACATCAGTTAACACATAATTTCAGAATTCATAATAATGTTTGAATGTTTTCCTTTTTCTGGGTTGGTTTAAAGAGGATATATTGTCCTCTTATTCATCATAAGCACTTCTTATAAAAATAGCTCTTTCATCAAATGATAGTAATAAAGGAAGGAAAGAAAAGTAGTTGATGTTTCGTAGAACTTTAAATGCAACTTTACTGATACTAGTTCTTTTTTAAAAGGATTATAAGTTAGATGCCTGAAATTAAGGCCCATGCTTTTCCCACATCCCTCCCTACTCATCCTACACCCCCTAATCCTGCGAAATGACCAAAAGGCCATTAATGAAACACGCATTTTTCGCCAATTCGGTTACGGGCAACCGAATGTATATTATTTGGCACACACCCCATTTTATACTATTCGGTTGACCTGAACCGAATGTGTATTTTTTTGAAACACATCCCATTTTACACCCCATTTTGCAGAATAGGATCTCAGCATAAAAAACTATCTGCACACGATTCGGTTGAGGTCAACCGAATCCATTCGGTTGACCTCAACTGAATCCATTCGGGGGACCTCAACCGAATCCATCCGTTTTCCTTCGTTGGGGTGTTTTTGATTTAAGGGTATTTTGGGAATTTAGGGGCTTTGGGGGTGTGGGGTGAGTAGCATGGGGTGTGGGGAAAGTCAAACCCGAAATTAAAACCAAAGTAAATTACCGATCAGATAATAAATGAAGTATATATAAAAATAATCTACAACCTTCTGATAAAGCCTGAAACCACTGCCAATGAGCTGCCTTGACATGAAATTTATAAGAGATGGAGGTACAAAATCCAGCTTGATATCCAAATTTGCTATTGCCCTACAAAATTTGACAAATAAGTTAAGTCTTGAAATCAGGGCTGCCAATTAATTCCTTTCTTTTTAATACCTTTTTATATTCAAGTTCACCTGATTTGGAAGTCAAGCCATATAATTAGTCTATAAACTAAAGCAATTTCAATTACAGTTTTCTTTTAGTATCAACCATCAAGTAAAAAATGATGAAGTTGCTTACAATGAAAACATAAGACAAGTTAACAAATGAAACTATAGAGAGACAAATAGACAGAACAATCAAAGTACATATAACATTTCATAGAAACATTAACAAAGCCAAGACTAGAAGACTGAATATCAATGAAGTTGCATATCTTAAAACTCACCGGAAGTAACTTCTTTCTGATGTCACCTTTTGCAAAACAATGCCTCCAACCACATCAATTCTCACAGCATCTTTTGCCTCAGGAATTGCATCATTGTTGACACCATCAATGGTCCCATTAACGCTCTTCGAATCATGGACCTGAAAGCAAACATAACACAAATTTCTTGAAGCTTAAATTCTAGTTCAGAATTAGTTTTCTTTAGAAAAGGAAACAAAGAAGAAAGGGATCCAAGTAACTACCGTTTTCAAAAGAACAATTATCAAATCATCTTGAAAGTACTCAAACAGATAATAATGCACAATAGCCTCCCTTGTAGACAATGGCCATGGAGGCTTCATCCTTTCTTCCAAAATTTTGAGCAATATAAGCATTCAAAAGTGAAGGTTTTTTTAGCATGGTGAGTGGCATTAAAGAGTGAAACTTTTGAAGTTGATGCTGGGAAGACAAACCTTACTAGTGACATTTGTTCTCCAGTCTGGATCTTCTGCAGACAGTTAGATGCTGTAACTTTGAAAGTTGGAATAGTAAATTGGGGCCACCTGAGAAATGAAAATTTTGAAAAGGGTATCAACTAGGTTTCTTTAATTGTGATCCTCTAACTTAGATTCAAAATAGTTTAATGCTATTCAGACACTTTGAGGACCACCTCACTGCAAAAATAATATCAGAAGGTTTAAAAGATGTATCTAGTAGCTGTAATTTCTAGTAACTTCCATGCTTACATAGAAATTCATGACTGAAAAAATGACACTACTTTTAATGGTCATTATTGAAGCAATATGCAGAAAACCAAAAGCACACATTGTATGATGATTCTCACCATTTCTTGTAAAGGGGAGATTCCCATGCGAGGGATAAACCTGTAATACAGAAAACAACTCATTAAAATTACACATGTTAAAGTCGATATCATGGCGCCTTCGTTGCTAAACTTAAAAGGGGGATTCTAAATTTTTTTGGCTGATTTATATGTGACTGACCAACATCAACAGGTCCATCTACATAGCCCTCAACCATCAATGTATGGAAGGGAGTTCCCTCTGGTCCTTCACGATACATAACGCGAAACTCTTCACTATCCTGTTTTAACTGTTGAAAGAAGTAAAATTATCAAAAATGCTTTGAGAATTTGATTGAAAAATTCAACAACTGCAGAAATCATAATCAGACTTCATAACACAACACAATAATGGTTACACAAGATTACATTAGTCATTTAAATTCTTAAAAAAGGGTAGACAACTAAAGCAAGAAGCCATTCAGCTAATGTAAATTCCTGATTTTTCTGATAAGATAAGAAATCATCTATGTGATAAACAAACAAACAAAAAACGTTTAAGTTCTAAATTAAAGAACAATGATCAGATTATGAAGAAAACATAAATTGGTCAAGACTCAAAACTAAAGAGTAGATAGCTTACTTTCCAATCGGCGCGTGATGTACTAGATGCTCCAGTATCATTTACAGAAACACTTCTCATCATATCAAGAATATTTGATACCTCAGCAGTCTTAATTTCTACTTTTTTCTCACATCCTGCAAAAACCAAATATACTTTTCATTTTTTGAGGAGGACAAAAAGCTAAACTTAAGTATTCAAGTACTGATTGAGAAACACAATTACCTTGTATATCAAATTGTTCAGAACGTAGGAATTGACTTTTGACAAGTTCTTTGAGCTTTTGGTCATTTGTGAGATCAAATGAGGAAAGGGTTTTTTCCAACCTCTCCCTATATTGCACAATGTTTTGTTTTTTCTCCATTTTTGTATGTATCTCTAAGAAAAGAAAGAACCTTTGATCAAAAGGTCAATATATAAACAACCACTTATAGGAATCTGCATACCATCCAAAATCATTGGAAATCTATCTATTTAGATAAAAAACTAAGAGTAGCTACAAACAAGAAAAAAAGCACTTTCTACGTGATTGGCCATAATAGCTCTGTCCCATTAGCCTAACGATAAAAAAACCTTTAATAACATTATGGATTAACTTATACACACCGTGTGTGTCCATGTATAAATATTTAAGGTCATCGACTAATTACAAGTTGACATATCATTATTAAAAAAAGTGAACCAACTCATAACCACTTTATATGTCATTCATACTATGTATGAATTGTGATTAGTTGTGAGCGTAAAAGAATCTATACCGTCTTGACTATAAATTCAAAACACAGCCACAAATAAAAATATATTGAAAATATTTAGTGGTTAACAGAATTTGAAAAGGGGAGAAGAACTAACCTGAAAGAGAGAGAGAGAGAGAGAGAGAGAGGAGAGAATTTAGGGATATGAATAGACCACGTAAATGAAAAATTGAGGAGGTCAACTATGAATTAGTGGAATTTATAAGTAAAAAAGGTGGATATTGGTAGTAGTATGCGGATCTGAGTTTATAAAGAGAGTCAGGTGATGTGGGAGCATCAATATGGAGTGAGTGTGGTACAATTCCCAATCAATTCAATTCAATACTAGTAGTACTAGAGTATTGGAAAGTGAAGCAAGGTAGTTAGTTATTGGTATTGTTAATTTAATGGTGTGGTGTGGAATTGAGAAACATAAAAAGTATCGTTTTTTTTTGATAAAAGAGGTGGAGGGAGGTTGGGAATTGGAGAGATACACGTGTGACGTGTGAGTTAGCGTGCTGCAATTACGAACAAGACAAAATTGAATGAATTGTCAGAGGTGGTAGTATTAGTTTTGAATGGAATGATAGTACTATCAAATAAGGTGAAGAGAAGAGAGGGTAAGTTTACAAACCTGTGTGGTTTGGTGGGTTTAGAGGTTGTGTTGTGTTGTGTTGTGTCGTGTTCCTTCTGTTTCAGCTAACAGAAAGTTGGGGAAGGAATGAAGGAAAGAACAATACATGTGATGTGGGTGATTCTTTCATTGATAATCACGAATATAATCTAACTTTCTCATTATCATGCATGGTATATGATACTTTTGGTCCGTCTTCTAAAATTCTCAATGCCGACAAATAAATTCATTAAGGTCAAGGCCCAACATTTATTTTCTCAGTTGCCACATACAGAAGTAGGCGAATGAATCCTCTCTGGTGATTTTGTAGCACAGTATAGTCTCAACTATTTATTGAATAAGACAACAATTGAGAGGAAAATATTAAAAAAAAACTGAGAGATGTGATTGAATGGTGGAGATCTAACACCTAAGAGGGATGACAGGTTGAAACGGGCACCCAAAAATAAGACAGCCCATCTAGGCCCGCAAAGGGGTGGCAGGTTGAAATGTTGAGCCAGGTCCACCAAAATAGGCTACGATACCGAGTTCGCTCGTTGAAAAATATAAAAAGGAAAACAATTTGTTTTTTTCTATCAAATATAGTATTGATTAAAATAAAACTGAGCTAGGCTCAAACCAATACAAGTCATTTGGGCCCAACATACAGGAACTCAGTTGGGTCACAGGCCACAACCCGACCTTGACCAAAAGTTGTTCGAAAAAATAGAAAAATTAAAAATAAGTATATAAATCTGTTTGGCGGACTAGCCCAGCTCGCTCATGGCAAGTCGGGTTGGCGGACTAGGTGGATTGAAGGACTTACATGTCTTTGCCCACCTCGCCCCAATTTAAGCAAGTTGGTTGACCGACAAGCCCAGGCCACTTGATCATCATTGGATAAATGTAGGCTCATACTTCGTACAACCCCCTGCTACTCAGTGAACACCCCCTCTTAATGCACAGACACCCCCTCTTTTTTCTATTCAGTTATATTAGAAGATGTTCGGAGCACATACTTAATAATGCACAGACACCCCCTCTCACTTAACTTAGTTGTAGTGCTGATTTGGTATATTAAATGATATGTGTGCTCCCAAATGCTTAGTCTTCTAGTTTAGGTAGTGAAAAGAATGCTTCAATCCAATCTAATGAACATGGCAAATACTCTGAAACATGTGGCACTTGTAATTACATCACCAAACAAGAATCAAACACAAAGAGGTTAATTTTTCTATACGTATTGTTATCACTTCGGCATTGCATCGACCTACATATAACCTACAAAAATGACGATATAATATTGGATGTATGCGACCCACATTTAACTCTTCCAAGCAGTCTCGCAAATGCTTATACCAATAAATAAATCCAAATAAGTAAATCCAACCAGAAAATTACAAATGCACAAATTATGAATAATTACATATAACCTTTTCTCATGCAGTCTTTGGCATCTCAAAAAATAACAGCATATCACTGCATTTTTTTTGTTTTATAACAAGAGATAAGAGAAAAGAGTGATGGTTTACTGAAGGAGAAATAAAGTCACAATTGCATCAACTAGAATTAAAAACCTGCAGTAGAAGTAACTATGAAAGTTCTATTCTAAGCTGGCAAGTCGGTTCTGCGTCTAAGAATTTCAACGCCTAAATAATCAACTGGACCCTGAATTGCCACATGAGGCTTTCCAATCTTCACACGAACAGCAGATATCTCTTTGTAATTTCTCAGAGTAGTCATTGCAATTTTTTGAGACACTGACTCCAATAGGTTCAAAGGTGGTCCTTCCATTACTTCCTTAGCTATACTGTAACCCAAATTTCATACGTTAACAAAATTATGATTTATGCAGACCGAGAAAAAAAATTCATTAATTTTTATAAAGTAAAAATGCTACATATATCAACAAAACAGACCAAACTTTTTTGGTAAACCAAGGTATACAATTCATTTGACATGTCTCACCTAGATGTTTTTCTATAGACATCGGCCAGGAATCGAACACTAATCAACTAAATTTCGTTTTTAAGCATGACTCGCTATTAAAGATTTTTGAGCCTGCCCTAGATTTATGATTTATATACCAATAATTCTGATACAATGAGAGGAACATGAAATATGAATAATGAAGTTGATTGACTGACCTATATATTTCAGTGTAATTAACAGTATGAGACAAGTGATCAGATTCACCAGATTGTTTGAGATCCATCCAAGCATCTATATCTACAGAAAACTTCTGTCCCAATGTCCTTTCTTCCGGCTTTGCTCCGTGAAAACCATAGAAACTCAATCCCCTTAGAATCAGTTTGTCTCCCCATCTCAGTGCATCATCACCCTCCATTTTTCCTGCAATTAAACCAAAAGATAAACACATATACAATATCTAAACTCCAAATTAACTAGAATTTAGTCAGTACCGAAAAAATGACAGACAGAAAAACAACCCCAATAATCAATTACTCAAAATCTCAAGTAATGTAATACTTCTACTGCTACCACTCACTCACTCAGTCGAATATAATAGTAATAGTTATTGTGGTGGAGATTGTTCTTTCGTTGGCCTTTTGATTTTGTGACGTTCCCTCCTAATAATTCCAAAAGCAGCTATATAGATATTATACTGTTTTTAGATTATTATAAGAGTAATAATGTTAATGGCTTATAAAACTTGGTAAATTGATATTGTAATATGGTTTTTGACTATTTTTAGCTGAAAAAGTTTGGCTAAATAACATTATTGTTATTATAACCTTAAATGGCTGCCAGCTGCAAAGACAACATAGTTTTCTCCGCTACACTGTTTTCTTTTTCAAATTTGTTTCTTAGATCCGTATCCTCAAAAGTTGTAATTTCAATAAATTGTTTGGCGAAGGTGAGACATAGTTTTTTCAACTTTAGAAAACTTGTCATTTCAAGATTATACAATATCAACTTTTGTTTTACTAAAGTTGTTTATTGAAAAATTTACACTCAACGAATAATACAAAACAGAATGCAGGAGAATGCAGTTATCTGATTCCAAGTTTAATTCACATTCATTAAGCTATTTTTTGTCATAGTAAACAATATCTGCAGTACCTATTATTGGAAGTACACTGAAGAACCGGCCCCTTAAATATTGAAGAAAAACATTCATACTCAACACATTCAGAAGGTAGGAAACAATTTTTCTGATGGGGTATTTAACAATCGTCGTTTAAACAATTCTGGAACGAAAATGAAACCAAGAAAATATAGATAGGAAATATATAGCATTAAACTGAATGAGTCAGAAGTACAACTCACAGCAATGTAAAAATTGGCCTAACCTAATAGAACTAAGGATGAGATGAACCAAGGGAACAAAAGGTGTAATTTCCCATATATAACCATGACTTGAAAAGAGCCTAAGCCACATCTAACAAAAAATTGGTTAGATAATTTCAAGATTCATATATACATGTCGCACAACAGGTGCAATAATCTATCCTTCGAGTTTAAAACTTTAAGATCTACCCTCCTTTTCTGTAGCTTCTAAAAGCTGTACAATATTAAATCCTTCTCTTTTCTCCTCAATTGTTTCAATAAAAACCCAGCCGGAACCGCTTAAACTGCAATTATGAGGAAGTCAGGAAATTGTCTAGGCAAAAGTTCTAAAAAGCCTCCATCTTTGGGTTGCTATGACTAATTACACAACTGCATCTACGATTTTCGCCTCCATCTAAACTTTCTTGTAGAAAAGAACATAAGCAGCAGAAGTTTTTATCATTTCCTCATCAGCATGGGTAACCCTGCTATCGTCAAACTCGTACCATTTATCGTTGCCATACTGCAGGAAAATGAATAAAGTTGGATAAGCATAATTAGAATGAAAATGAATATATGAAAATATGCATGCATAGAATAAATAATCATTGCAAGCTAATGTGTACCAAGAAAATCATTTAGAGAAAAAAAAAGAATATATTGCAACTTGTCTTCAAAAAAAGTGATTCGAAATGTCAAACAAAAACTAGTATAATGTGAGCAGCTTACAAATTGATATCATAAAGTACTAAATAAGAATTATAAAATCATGTGGAAACTGGAAATATTATCTGCTCTAAGTCTAGAACATCCTCTCAAGCAAACTTCTACGCAAAAGTAGGAAAACATTGTTTACTGCTCTCCCTAAAAGAAAATACTCCCTCCATCCCAAAATATAAGGCCCTATTTCACTTTTCACAGTTATTAAGAAAAGTTGTTGGTGTAATTAATGTTAAAATTTTGTATGACTATTACTAAATTACCCTAATATTTAGTGCTAACTTTTCATATATCAACACAATGTAGTACCATTAATAAGGTTATGTTTGGAAAAAGAGTAATAAATTTATCTAGAAAGTTGTAAGGGGCTTATATTTTGGGACAAGTAAAAATGAAAAAGGGAGCTTATATTTTGGGACAGAGGGAGTAACATCTAAATATTTATGTAATAGCTAATAGAATACTTATTTTTTTGGGGTCACAATGAAGTGCCTAAACATAAAAATGAACAAAATATAATAATTAAAATGTTCTAATAGAGTAAGAGAGATGTACAATTGTGTGGTACTTACACGGACAAATGCTGTATAGTGACCTCCTCCTAACCCGCCATAGTGACAACTAATTGCATACAACATATAGCGGTTGGACGACCGAAAGCTTCTGTGAGCAACATAGCTTGACAAATCCAGATCATTAATTGGGAAGTCGACAAAAGTTTCCAGCTTGTTCTTAAGGAATCGGCTGAATGAGAACCTCTTCAAATGAACAACGAGAATTTCAGGCAATCTCCAAAGATCTAATTTTTTAGTTGCTTGCTGAGGTCTTTTGCAGGTAGGACAGTACCTTAAGAACATCAAATTGCAATATCAAACATCAGAAAGACTAATGTATGCCGGATATTTAAGAACATCAGAGACAGTGCTCTTGATTAACATCAAAGACAATAACAACCAGAGACTTTTTTCCCACTAGGTTGTTCATGATAAACAATATAAAACTTGATGATAAGTTGAACAATAAATAGAATGCTCTCTCCTAGAATTTGAGTTTAGGGCCTAAATTGTACAGTTTGTAACCTGAGGAGTGGCCAACCTTTATAAACACTACTTGGATCATATCTCTAGGCGATGTGGGACTAAACGCAACCCTCATAACAGAACAATTAAGGTGCTGGAAGCTGCAATAAAGACAGCTCAAAGCTGCCGAATGAAGGCGCCTAGGGGCAATCGCAATTATGGTGGAACTTTCGACAATCTTAAAACATGAAAACATTCAAAGATAAAATAACAGACTTCATATTATTATATATATGTATCTACTAACCACATGTCTTCTGGCCCAAGAGGTTCCTCTCTCAAAAAGGCTTCAAGGCACTTGTAAATAGAAATTGATTCTTGTGTTCTCTTGCAAAATAGCTGGGGCTTGAAAACCTCAGGCAATAAATCGAGCAGGACTGTGTCATACTTTTTAATCATCTCATCAGACCATAAGACAACTACCTCCAGCTTTCCGGGCAACGTTTGGACTGGTAATGGTTCATTCAATGCTATCTTAACATTCTCATTTCCTATCCGACCCAATAAGTAGAATTCGAAGTCAGTCCACAAATGTGTGCCATCCTCTGTTTCACTGTTTGAGACTGCATCACCTCCTATTCCTGGAGAGCTGGTAGTCTCACCTAATTCATCATCTTCATTTAGTTTTTTAGTAACATCATCAACATCATCATCCTTATCATACTCATCTATGGTATCTTCAGTGTTTTGCATCAGAAATGGATTAATTAAATCCAGAAACGCTCTATGAAGATGATATCCAGAAGAAATACCGGGCAACCTTGCTACAATTGGAATGCCAAACGATGTATTCTCAAACATCTTCCCAGAACTGTAATACAGATACAATAAATTCAGTGCATCAATTAAGAGCATAAAGGTCAGAAAATAGAGGAAGAACCAAGACATTATTTCCAAAAATAAGCTCATTTACCGAACACGCATGAAATGTAACAACAAAATGTGCTTAGATATGAAGTTTAGAAAAGGCAACTACTAAATAAGACCCAGACATTGTGTGATTATTTTATACTCGAGACATGTTAGCCTGACTTGAATGAACTATTCATATTAGCATCCATATACCACATGGTAGATTAGTAGCAAAATTGGGATGTCCTACATGAATAAGTAGAACCTGAAGTTCCTTAGACTTTAATCTTGGTGGCATAGTGAAAAATATAAAACTATTAGATACTCTAGGAGTTTGCGCTCCCAAGAGTTGAGCTCATGCCATTTAACAAATAGACGCTTGTAATAAAACTTGCTTACGTTTGAAGTTTAGAAATGACAAGTACTGTAGAAGACCCAAACAATGTGGCTCTATTTTATACTCAAGACATGTTAGACTGACTTGAATAAACTGTTCATGTTAGCATTTATAGACTACAAGGTAAATGAAGTTGCTTTTGATTTATATTAGCAAAATTTTTAAAACTATTAGATACTCTAGGAGTAGGAGTTTGTTATCATGACATGATGTTTGCAGCGAGAGTGCAACTATTTCAGGTCCAAGGGTATGCAGTCTTAATTATTCACAATCATAGAGAGAGGCATTGTAGAAATAAATTGAAATTACTCCAGTCTGTAAAAGAAGTAGAATTAGGGCATAGAAAAGCTTACTTCCCCACCGTACGTTCATGGATGAAAACTATCAAGGGGCCAGCTTCTTCATACTTCTGCATTCGGTAGGCAACAAGTTTGTCTTGATCTCTAATATCGGCTAATGAATCCGATGGATCCTCAAATACTCGAAAAATCCTATTCCTGTATATCTGAATATAATTCCACAAAATCAGACTCCAAATTAAAAGGAATACATAGGAAGTGTTTGCATTATCGTAATGGATTGATGTTAAGAGATTTCACATAATGCTCCAAATTAATCAGGGATAACATGCAATGATTTCTCTAAATGTACAACTGTTGCAAAATACCTCAGCCACCAAGAGTGTTTCATCATCTCTCAGAGAACAAGAAGCACTTAAGGCCCCAACAAGATCCTTAAGGGTTCCACGTTCAGGCACTGCTACAGTAATTGTAGACGGCAATGTGATCCCATCAGTGCTCATTACAGTCACAGCCATGGTCCGTATCGTTGTAGAAGGTAATGGCAGTGACAGGTACATAAAAGGGTCAAATGTGATCGAAAGCTTCTTGCAAACAGGGCAAATCAATGTTGACCGGAACTGACCCTACACAATAATGGAATGAAATAAAATTTAATTTCAAGAGTGAGAATTATTGGAATAGAAGAAAATATAGAAATACATTTTCTTCCTGGATTCCTAATTGCAACACTGCTTCTCATCTAAAGCAAAACACTAAACATGTTTTAAACCTCACATTCAACGTGGTGGTCCACCATTTTATTTTATTTTAATAAAAAGAGGGCTCAGTGGCAGCTAGTAGCCAGGTCTACCTAATAATAACTTCTTCCAAAATGGCAAATACACCAATCACTTCTTTTTTTAATAGTAATCTGACATAACAGAATAAAATCACTTTCTGGGATGTCTATTTGATTATTTCCATCAAAGTCCTTTATGCATAACTGACACGGAAAAATTATCGCAGGCTGGACCCTATATATGTTAAAAACCTATGAGTGTGAGATTCTTCGATTATAAGGAAAGAATCTTAATAGACTCACTTGGCACAAATCAACTACTATTGAGTCATTGCGAGCAAGGTGATTTCGCCAATACTCTTCTGCCACTTCTTCATCTGGACGACCATCTGGATCCTTAACTTCATGATATGGCTTGCGTTTTACACGATTAAGGTCTTCATGCAATCCATCCAACAAAAAAGCAAGTAGTTCCTGCATGCCAGAAACTTCAAGATTTTATGAGATTATTTCATCTCATATCACAATGATAAAAGATGGACAAGGAAAGGGCGATTGTTATAATACATGTTTTGCAGTATTAAGAAAAAGGGTGATAGAGTTGAAGGTATTAACTTGAGAGTCATGCTGGCTATAACCACTAAACTGAGGAGCAAAATTAGCCAGTTTTGTCTTGAACATTCTTGGTGCCACAGGCGTTGCTCCAGGAACCCATAGCTTTCTAAGTAAATCTCCAAAAGCTAAAGCAAGTTCTCCCTGAAAAAAATGAGAGAATAAAACAATACAAAAAACATGATTGCAAATGACACAATAACATGAAAAGGAAAAATCATACATTCATTCCCAAGGGATTTTCATAATTTATCTCTCTACGGTAATCTCTGAGGAAAAAATCAATAAGCTTTGGGGTGTGTGCCAAACACTGAATGGCACTATTCATAAAACAAGTATTTCCAAGATTTTGTAATCCTGTTAAGCCCAAAGATCGAACTGCTTTATAGCTACTGCCTCGAAAATAATTGGTTGTTGTTACATAGGGGATAACATTTTCAGTGCTCCCATTCATCATAACAGAGTTTCTGTTAGTAGAAGATTCCATCTGAGACCTATCCGAAATCATCCCATTGCTCCGACTACTACCCCTTCCCAAATCTGAAAGTCCATAAACTTGTAACTCCAGAAGAACCTGCATAGACATGGAGCAGTAAAAGCGCTATAAAAAGACAAGATAACTGATTTAATGCTTCCAATCTTCAGAACTAATACATCTTAAAAGCAGATTTCCAAAATTCAAAACTATCAGGATCATGGGTTAATTTTAATATTCCACCATCAATTGTCAAGCATCTGGTTCCTTGTGTATAAACTTTTTTTTAGATGTCCATTTCATCCATATGCAAGAAAATATTAATTAATTACACAAACCAATAACACAAGATTAATTACACAAACCAATAAATACATGTATTGTAGAAACCTACCCACACTAGATTCCTACTTTAATTTTGGTGCAAACAAAAAATACTATAATTCACAATATATTGAGAAAAAAATTACTTAAGAGGCTCGGTAAATCTCAAAGTTTACAATTGCAACAAAACCATTTGAACAACCATTATGCTCTTGAAGTAACCAATTGCAACTAAACGCCTTGAGATTCTTGTGCTTAGCCACTTCATTCCTTTTGACTTCCAGTAAAAAGATAATATTTAATAACACTAACCTTGTGTATAAACTTGAAATGCATTTACCGAAATTATTATGTAAAAGCTAAAATAAATGAATCAGCAAGTACCTCTTTTACTGGTTGACCAGGAGAATCATTTGGCACATCAGCTTTGTCATTCATGAAAAGCTGGGTTGTCTGCCCAGAAAAATCCCAAATATGCAACTGCATCATTGGTAGCATACATAACCAAGGGAACACGGATAATAATTCATAAGCAAAATCAATCAATTATTAGTTAACTAACTGGGTTGTGTGCAGAATTGAAAATGTCACCAGCTTTCTCGTAGAAGTCACCCACATTTTCCTGAAACCATGCTGCCTATTATCAATTACTGAATACTGATTATATAAACTTTAAATAAAATAGAAAATACATTATAAGATCTTCTTCAGCAAAATTCTTAACCCTGCCAAAAACCATCTGGAAAAAGAAAAGCAGCAAATCACTAATTGGACCTTTTGGCTTATCTTGGCTACCAGCGAGCTGCTTTCCCATGAAACAAATATCCTCACTTGCAAGGGAAAGAAATCTGGAAAACAGTCCTCTGCATAGAAGAGGTTCCCAAAATCTTTCACTGCATTATTGAAATCATTATGCCTACAAGAAGATTAAGATGAATCAATTTATCACTCCTATAAAATATATGTGCCTATACAAACTCACTATATATTTGCTAACTTGAAATGAAACAGAAACCTGCATAAGATCTTCTAAAAGTAAAAGACTCATAATATCATTTACTGTCAGTGCTAAAATCTTTTATGCCAATAGGAAATGACTGATCAATGTTAAATTACTACAATAAATGCATGGAATCATCCAAAAAAAGAGTATTATGTAATTATGTAAGTTATAACAGGCAAGAATGAGAGGATGGGGCTAAATAAACTGGGCATACAAATATCAGGGTTAACTAAACCTGATGACGGATGCACTAATAACTGAATTGGTGTTAAAGGGCATCCACACAGATGAGCCTAAGACAGTTGCGCCTCTAACCAACATTTAGAGCAGACAGAAGAAAGGGATTAAAGGCATAATTGGGAATGAGGATTCTGTTAGAAAAGGAGTGGTGGGGTCTAACGAAACGGACTTCTGCCATGAGGGGATTGGTGCTGAAGATGCTAGGAATCACGAAGGAGACGGAGATATGAAGAGTATGGGATGCCAATGAAGGACCGGGACATTTTTGGGGGGAGATTTGGACATTTCTGTTACCACTAGGTAGAGAAGTCTCGAATGCTCTTTTTCTCAGTTTCATGTATTTTTGTTTCTGCCAATAGTAATACCACTTGTAATTATACTGTTTCTTACGTTACTTATCTTAATACATACATTCTATAGTAAAATCTCAGTTTTTATCACAGACCAACCTAATCCTAACAAACAGGACAACCTACTGTTCCATTACTTATTTACTGCACTCAGTTTCCCACTGTTCTGATACGTTTCATTCAAAATACAATGCCATAAAATAGACACTCTATTCACCATCATTATTGCCCATTGCAAATTGCTACATCTTTTATGCAACCTAGGTGGGTACCTCACTATGCAATGGACTTCCTCATTACTGCATCCATAAACAATTATTTGCACTACTCCATCAACTCTAGGGCACGAGGTCAATTGCTCTCCAATAAAAACAAATAAGCAAATAATCACCAAAAAAAGACAGCATACTTGTAAGACATAAAAAGATGATGATAATCATAAATAATCATAAATCTACAACCCACCGTATAGTAAACTTCTAAGAAGACCTCAACATTTTTCTTAATTTCAATCAAACAGTACCTAAAAGTTACAACAACTAGAACCTATTGTAAAGACAAAAGGGGAAGAAAGAAAGAGAGGGAGGAAAGAAAAAGCAAATTTTCGCTCACCGTTTAAGAGCACGCAACCAAATTCCTTCAGGAACCAAAGCATACTGATAGCCTGAAAATCCCACCTCCAAATTCTTAATCTTTTTACGGTTCTCTTCCTTCTTCAGATGGAGCAAAATTTCGGAGTCAGAATCACAATTAGACCACACCGTGTACAAAACACCTTCTACATGATCCGCTTCACCTTCTGCTTCTATCCACCAACTTCATTCCAACCAAAAAAAAATCAATTCGAATGCAGTTAACAATCATGGATTCCAATTGCTTAGGGCACAAGAATGAATGAAACTTAATTAGATAAACCCGCACTACAAAACAACCCCCAAAAGCGGAAACAATAAAACCTTCTCAGAAAGCAAACAATAAATTAACAATTACCAATAATAGGAAAACGAAGAACGAAGATTGAGTGAGTGAGAGAGTGAGAGAGAGAGAGAGAGAGAGAGAGAGAGTAGGTACCTATAGGGAAGCAAGTAAACCCTCTCGTCGGCGAAATCGCGATCGTCTTCTTGAAGGAAACGACGGTGAGGGCGAAGGGAGTAAGAGGAATCGAAGTCGTCGGCGAAGTAATCGGTGTTATCGGAGAAGAGATTATCCATTGCGAAGAAAGGTAGGGTTTGGGAGAGTATGAAACGAGCAAGGGACTTGCAGAGATGGAGGAGAGTAGAGAGAGAAACAGGAGCGAGAAAACGGGTCGGCTTCAGAAGCAAGGAAGACAAACCGAGCTTCTCCGTTAAACGGGTCATAACGCCTCCTTCTTGGGTCAAAGCCTTCCCGTTTTAAATCGAACAACTCCTAATTTTTTACCCCTTTTAATTACTCATAATAATAATAATTCAAACAATTTTCTACATTAATCTATAAAGATTGGATTTCTTTATGGTCTCGACCATAAAGTTTGGATTTCTTTTGGTGTGATATAAAGATTGGATTTAGTGATGCATAAATTTAGGCTCGTTTGTTACAAATTAAAAAATAAGTGATTTTATTGTTAAATAATTAGACTTTTTTTGTTTATGACTTGTTTAAAAAAAATGGACAACATGTCATTATAAGGGATTATTTTCTAAAAAAAAAACTTTTTCTTAAAAAAAAATTCCGTAGAATAAGAAGTTATTTATTTTTTAATCTGTAACAAACAGACACTTAGATATTAGTTTTTAGAGATTTTTAACAAAATAAGAAGTTATTTTTTTGGTTTGTGTAATATACTGAAAATCACTTATTTTAAAAAAATCATTATTAACAAAAATGATTTTTATGAGATTATTTTCAGCATTTTATTTTTTTAAAGCTCTGCAACAAACCGACAACATGTGAAAAAGGGTTTTTTTTTTAAAATGTAGCAAACGTGCTCTTAATAATTTTGGTTTTTTCATGAGAAAATGAGATAGTAAAGGGAGAATTTTTTTGACAAAAAAAAAGACATAAGATAAATTTTCGCTCAAAATACACTTTTTTTTATAACTTTTCACTCAAAGTACACCAAACTTCATAATAAAGATTGAAGCATTTTTTTAAGAGAATCGTCTTTTTTTTAATAAAAAAGATTATCTTATTTTATTTAATGCTTCAGTAAATTGAATTTTTTTATTAAAGGAAATTGAGTTCTTTACGCACCTAATACTTTGGAACTAAAAAACCTTGAGATGATATTCAAACTGATTACCGTTCAGACCAAAATTTGTTTATTATTATTATTATTATTATATGCAGTAACAAATATACGTAATAAACTCATATGGGCTGGTTCCTTATTTCAGAATTGAATCAAATACGGCCCTTTTAACTCAGTGTGGTAGAGTAACGTCGTGGTAAGGCGTAAGTCATCAGTTCAAATCCTGCAAAGATGTTTTCACAAGGGTTGGTCCGACTCATTACGTCTAACATAAGATCTCAACTCCATCATTTTGTTTATTAAATGATTTTCGTCATTTTATTTAAATGCATTTGTACACTGTGCTTGAATTATATTTAGTAAAAAAATCTATATATTAATGACAAAACATCAAATTACAATCAATCATAGCAATTAGCATCATCATCATTAAAGTGAATTCTTAAATGTTAAATTCACACCCCAATTTTTTTTTAACAAACCAAACTTATTGATTTTTTTTACCCGAAGAAATATCATAGGTTGATAATTTTCACGTGTTTACGGTTAAATCTTGTTATGCTTTGTTGTTGAATCTTTTGTATCATGATAGTTTGGATAGCGACACTAAATTGCGTGCACTATCTAGTTATGACCAGAAGTCATAAGGTGACGTATGTTCTTATTATAAACTTACAACCAAAAGTTTGCAAATGTAATTGAAGGCTCTAGAAGAGCTAATTGTATTGTTCCCTAGCTTGAAGAACAAAGTTTTTACACATTAATATCATATTATACTCTCTTAAGTCTCATAGAAGCTAATTGAGTCTCAAGGATATTCATCTAAGTGGATATACCATATCGGGAAAAAATCTCCGATGTCTGTATATCATGAGACTTACCTTAAAAAACGTGTATAAGAAAAAAAATACTTTTGTTTCTTTTGGCTTCTACTAAATGCAAATTAGTACAATACATGCTACCTTAAAGCAGAAGTTTATGTATTATAATAAGTTTGTCGTTGGCAAGACCGGTTGGGCCATCTCGAGTCTTTATGATGTGAAAAATAGTTAAGAATTTTTTAAAAAAACTTGTATTGAAGAGCCCTTCCATAAAATTTTGTGTATTACCAGTTCCCAAAGGAAGTAGAGAATTTGAGGGAATAAGTCTCTCACATTTCTACAATGTGCTTAAGGTGATGTTTGTATACAGATACACTGATCACATGGACCATTTAGATATTTTATTATTTTAGTTGATGCATTAACTAAATGGCTATATAAATATAATTGTCATCAACTCACAATCAGAAGTTTTGTGAGATTTTTTGCTCAACTAATTCGAGTAAGAGCTCACTATGTGAATTATCTTGAAAGCGTCTGATAAGTATTTTATGACTATTAGAACTTATATTGAACATCACATAGCATATGTTCATTCATAAAATGATCGTAAAGAACCATTCATTAGACATCTAAAGTTAGTTATATGACCAATATTTATGAGATGGAACTTCCATTTTCTATTTGGGAACATGTAATCTTGCAAGCTGAGACATTGATACGTATCAAGCCAATAAGTTAACATATATCTGTAAGTTCTCCCCTTTAAATTTTGATTTTTGGTCGATGACCTAATATTCTCCATCTAATATATTTTTGATGTGTTGTGCATACTATAATTAATCCATCACAAGGTAATAAGATGGATCCTTAAAGAATGTTAGGAATATGAGTATATGAATCTTCATCCATCATATTGAGCCAACAACCAGAGATGTTTTTATAGCTTAGTCAGTTAATTATCATTTTGATGAATTAGTTTTCCCAACATTAGGGAGAGAGATAAGCAGCTGAAAATTAGTATTATTTGAAATAAATTATCATTATCTTATCTTGATCCTCTTATAGACTAATGTGAACCAGAAGTTCAAAGAATAATTCATTTGCAAAATTTTGTAAATTATTAACCGTCTGCAATACGTAAATAAAAGTTGATGTCCTTGTTGGACACTCAAACATTGCAAATAAATCTTTACCACACATGAAGCGTGTAGTTTAGTCGGTTCCAATGAATAAAAATCCTCGAACAAGGAAATGAGCTTAAAAGCAACATGACCCAAAAGAGGATATGGAAACTCCAAACAAGTAATTTGACATAATTATTTTTCAAGTTCCAGAAGAACTGATCAGGTACCTGAAATTTGTGGAAATGAGATCTCAATAACTTATGTCAAGAATGAAATGCAATAGAACCGAAACAAAGTCAATGTTGACAACTTTGTGTGTATATATAGCGCTAAATGTGATAAGTGATAAAGAGGATCGATCATGAACCAAAGTCTAATAAAAAATTTAGAAAACAATGTTTGGCCAAAATAGAAAAACGCAATTGAAGCGAAATTAAGCTCGTCTTGCAAAGCAAAAAGTTTTTCGACTTGTAGTCCGCACACTTGAAGATGTAAAGCTAATTAGGCTTGTTGTTCAAGAGTATTCGCACAAACCTAACACTGATTTGAAGATAATTTCACATATAGTGAATGAAAGTAATTTTGAATACTCATTTAGTCTAGTAACACATGAATGGTTCAATTTACATATGATGGATGTGTTACTGTTTATTTGTATGGCTCACTTGAGAGCAATAACTATACGAAGATCCCTAAAGGATTTAATTTTCCGAGACATATTGTTCGGACTCTCAAGATGACTACTCAAATTTAAATAGTCTCTTCATGAGATAATATAATTTGAATGCATGGGGTATAATCGTCTCAATGCATATTCTAAAAGAGTGATATAAAAATGAGATCATTTGTCCATATGAAAAGATCTAGAAACGAATTTGCTATTATTGGAACTCATAAAGAGCTTTCAAAAACTATAGCTCGCTCAAAGAAAGAATTCTAGACGAATGACTTTGATGAATTGAGAGGTTGAACCTTAGATTGATCTCCACCTAGAAAATCCTGGAAGGATTAAAGATAAAGAGAAATATCTTAAAGAAATATTTCTGCAAAACAAAGTTTTGTCTCGACCTGCAGATCAATCAATTAGCTAATTGAATCATGACAAATTATAGTTATATTGAGTACATGTTGTGTGTCTCAAGAAGATATCAAACATCTCGGTCTCGAAGACCTTAACTTAGTGCGCACATATTACTAAATATCATATGAATCGATATGATAATATTATTTGATACTTATTAGTGAGATAGAATTTATCACTAACTAAAATACATTATTAGAAGAAAATGAGATATATGTTTGTTTTATATTTTCACGATAGAATTGAACCAATTATTTTATGAATATATTTTCATCAAATTAACCATGCAGATACGAGATAATTTTATTATCCAAATCAAGTCAGTCCTGAAATATCTAATTATTTACTTATAGCGGCATTGAGGCATCATCAAGATCTACATAGCAACCTATAGTTATCACTTCCTCATATCATGCTCAAATGCCAACAATTCATCGAAGAAGTCCGAAGACA
Organism: Astragalus glycyphyllos; assembly: GCA_963573325.1. Lineage (NCBI taxonomy): Eukaryota > Viridiplantae > Streptophyta > Magnoliopsida > Fabales > Fabaceae > Astragalus > Astragalus glycyphyllos. Next base: position 25,606,857 of record OY754312.1, read on the forward strand.
ATATTGATTGTGAAGCTCAATTGAAAGGAATATATATCACGACGTATGTTGTTTCATATGCTTCAGGGGGAGAAAATCCAAATGTTGAAATTCATATTCTTAACGGATTTCTTTGAATAAGGGGAGAAAACTGTACTATTTTTTTCCTTCTCCATGGTTTTGTCTCGTTGGGTTTTCTTGGAAAGGTTTTTAACGAGGCAGTTCCCACTTAAAGGATATTGTACTCTTTTTCCTTCACTAGGATTCTTTTCCCCATTAGGTTTTTCCTAGTAAGGTTTTAATGAGGCATATCCTCAATGGACATTCAAGGGGAGTATTATGAATATATGGTGGATGTCCACCTCCCTTAGTCCTTTCATATACCATATGATGCTCTATGTCCCCGGAAGGTAGCTCAGTTGGCAAGCTAAGGGACATGAATGAGTTGCAAGAGCCAAGAAGGAGGTCCATAGTTCAAACCCCGGAAACTAACATTCCTCCATCCCCACTAACATTGCTTATCAAAAAAAATGATGCTCTATAACTCACATGTCATTACTCATTGTTATTGGTCTTAACATAGGATTTTATGAGACATTATGATAGACCATCCATATGCTTGTAATGTCCTATAAATGGGACTCATGTGACATTGTAAATTACCTTCCAAAGTAGAATGCAAATGCTCTCTCTTCTTCTATTTATTCTTCATCTATAGTCTATTATAATGATTATACTTTACTATTTTTTTGTCAATTTCATAACAAATATGAAGAATTATTTTTTCAGTTGATAGAATATGAAGAAATATAATAAGGCAAAACAATAACTCAATTTGTTTAGCTCGAATCTAGCTTTGGACATGGAACAATGTTAAATTTCTTGAGAGAGAGCTTTCCCGCCCATTGCGGTCCTACCTGACTCAGGGGGATTAATTTCTGTAGTTGCGTGCAGAGAATACCCGATTTATTTATATAAAAAAACTCAATTTCTTTCGTACACATTATACCCATATTTGATTTCATTTCTGCTTAGAGCTGTACCACTTATTATTCTTGAAATACAATCCATAATGTTGTTAACATGTTTTTTAGTGGCCACATTGGAGGCTCAATTTTCTCAAAGATTTTCAAATGCCACACACAATGAGTTTTATTAATAGTTCCACTAATCTTTCTCATTTGTGTTTTTTGAATCGTACCTTGGACGCCTTGTGATGGACCAGTATGGTACAAAGGGGCACGAGCTAGTAGTGAAGTTGGGAGCAGAGTTCGACTCGAGTTGTACCTACAAAGACACTATGCTCAAGTCAGAGGAAGAAGTCAAAGCAATAAGTAAATATATGGGAAAATTGTACCTGTCAGTGGGGGTTGACCCCTATTTATAGAGTCAGGCGGTGCCTTCTGACCGTTGGATAGACTAGCTCGATCTCAACCGTTGATCTCGATTCATGTAGAGTCTGATCCATTAGGCGAGTGGATATTTACTGGATTGAGCTGGTCACGACCTACTTCGTGGATTGGGCCATCACCTAGTCTAGAACATTTTAAATTATATATATATATATATATATATATATATATATATATATGACCAAAATGTCAAATACTTGATGTATTTCCATCTATATGTTGTAGGCTTGTAGCTACTGGCCAAACCCGTTCATTTTAGACTTAATTTCATTTTTGTCCTCTTATAATAATCCATCAATGAGTTTGGTCGCTTAAGTTTTTTCCACGATTTTGGTCCCTCCTATTATTTTAATTTGTAAAAGGTTTGCTGCTGCCAAAATTGGTCTACCCATTAGCTGATATACTTATTTATAGTGGATTTGACTAGTGGACAGTGAATGAAAAAAAATTAAACTTGTTTGACAAGTAGTAATAGTTAGCATTTTCAGGGTACTTATAGTGTTTTTCGAAACACTACTCCAAATAGCATTTAAGCTTATAGTTTATGGCATATCACATTTTTAGGCCATTTTTACTCTCATTATTTGTAGGTTTATATATATGTTCAGCCCCTGCAAATATCACCATAATCCATTTAGGCCCCTGTAAAAAAAAACTTAAAAATGGCCCTTGCAAAAATAAATCGTTTACGGTTAAGCCCCTCGGTCAACTTTTCATCCAAAAAAACTTTAAAATAAGGTTTAAATATATGTTCAGCCTCTGCAAATATCACCATAATCCATTTAGGCCCCTGTAAAAAAATAACCAATGTCATAAGTCATCATCTCATTGGACCATTATTTTGTCGCGTGTCACTGAATGTCACGTCATCATTCCATGTCACCATGGACACGTGGCACTGACATGTGCCACGTCAGCAACCAATAGGTGGCTGCCACGTGGCACTAGTGTGGCAAAGTGGGACACCTTTGTAACCATTTTTGTTACTTGGTTAAGTTAGGCCATTTACAAGTATATGATCTATAATTTAATTAAAAAGGTAAAAAAACCAGATCATCTTCTAGATCTAGAAAACAAATGCAAACACAAATACTCCTTCGAAATTTAAAGATCCGTAATTCATTTTAAAGAAGAAGATGATTCCACGTTTTTCCTTCGAAATTCATCTACATTTTTCATCAACGCTTTCCATTTTAAACCAGATCCGTAATTCATCTATAAATCCATGTTTTTCCTTCGAAATCTGGCAGCAATGTTTGTCGTTTTGAAGAAAATGATGAATCTATGTTTTTAGATTGAAGAAGATGATGAATCGTTGAACGAATTGGTTGATTGAAACCAGATTCGTAATTCATGGGATGAACTGAAAGATGATCTATTTGTGTTTGTGTTTGTTTTCCATAATTCATCTATTTGTGTTTGTGTTTGTTTTCCAGATCTAGAAGATGATCTGTTTTTTTATTTTTTTAATTAAATTATAGATTATATATTTTTAAATGGCTTAAATTAACCAAGTAATAAAGGTGGTTCAGTGGTAATGTGAAGGTACCATCAGTGGGAGGTCAAGAGTTCAACACCCATATTCCCCCAAAATATTTATCTTTTTAGTAACAGAGGTGCCCCAATTTGACGTGTCAGTGCCATGATGACACGTGACATTGATTATTTTTTATAGGGGCCTAAATGGATTATTGTGATATTTGCAGGGGCTGAACATATATTTAAACCTTATTTTAAAGTTTTTTTGGATAGAAAGTTGATCGAGGGGCTTAACCGTAAACGATTTATATTTGCAAGGGCCATTTTAAAGTTTTTATTTTTACAAGAGCCTAAATGAATTATGGTGATATTTGCAGGAGTTGAACATATATTTAAACCTTATTTTTCTATCCTCAATAAAGTAATTTAATTTCAAGCAATAAATTAGACAATCAAAATAAATAATTAGTTTATAAATAAATAAATCAGTTTAATAATCAAGTAAGTAAAAAATTAGACTTTCTAGTAAATAAATAAATTAGACTATCATAAATTTTAAGTAAGTAAATAAAATTTTTGACAAAAAAGTAAATAAATTAGACTTTCAAATAAATAAATAAATTAGACTATTAAAATATAATTTAAAAATAATTTATAAATATCTTAATAATTAGTTTAATCATCATTAATTTATAATAATTATAATAATATAAAACTATTTTTTGTTACCATGTTATTTATGTGCGATACTCAGAGTTTTTGCCACACTCAATACTCGAATCCGAAACATTAATTAGTTTATTCATTAGTATAAATTTAATTTTTTTTTACCAAAGTATAAATTTAAGCTTATCCGCTATATATTACTCCCTCCGTTCCTATTTATTTGTCACTTTTTGGTTTTTTACACATACCAATGAGAGTAACAATTTTTTTTATTTTGTATACAATTAATTCTCTTTTACCTATAATAACCTTAATGATTTATCATTTCATTTGATCTATTTCTTTCCCTACAATAAATACTTAAGGGCACTATTGAAAAAACAATAATAAATATTGCATTGAACTTTAAAAATGACAAGTAAATAAAAATAATTTTTTCTATAAAAACAACAAGTACTAATAAGTAACAGAGGGAGTAAGTTAATTTATATCCACGGTTTCTAAAGAGGCTAATCCATATGAGCCTAAGATTTCTGTACCAATTATGTTTCTAATGATTCCTACAGTAGAGGGAATAACAACAATCAATTTTGACTTCAGTAGATCGTAATCCATATGGGACACGATTTCAAAATTTATTATCTGGAAACTAATCCCAAAATTAATTTCAATCCAATCCATCCCTTCCCCAACCAATAGTAAAGTAACCAACCCCAAAGCACACGGATTTTAACCCGAGTTAAATAACGTGTTAGGAAGGCCACAACAGAAACCAAATCCATCCATCCTCCTCATGTTTCAAATGAATTGAATAGTGTGTTTCTTTATAAACCCGAAATAACGGCATATTCTTTGTTCTACTATAGCGCAGCGCATTTTTTGATCGACCAAGTCTACCTTCCTTCTTTCTCGCTCCCATTCTCTCAAACCTCTTCTCTTCCCTTCCCTTATCCTCTCTCCGACTCTAATTAATAACCGTTTTTTTATACACTCTCTTTGTCTCTCTCACTCGTCATTTTCACAAAGTGGAGAACACCAACAAGAAATGGTGGTAAAGATGATGAAGTGGCGACCTTGGCCGCCTCTTTTATCGAAGAAATACGAGGTAATACTAGTTATAAGAAAGCTTGTTGCTTGTGATCTTCTACTACAATCTGGAAAATCTGGTTCTAGATTAACCATTGAGATTAAATGGAAGGGTCCTAAATCAACTCTCGGTTCTCTACGACGTAACGCTGTCGAAAGAAACTTCACAAGTGAGTCTGATGTCGTTGTCGATGACGATCATGGCACCGTTGTTTGGGATGAAGAGTTTCAAAACGTGTGTAGTCTGAATGCATATAAAGACAATGTCTTTCAGCCGTGGGAAATCGCTTTCACCATCTTTAATGTATTGCTGGACTCTTTCTTTTTTGCTGGACGCTTTCACCATCTTAGTATAATGTTGTTTGTTTTGTTAGAATTGTTACTGAATATCAAACTAGATGTTTATCAAATTGGATAATTCTTGTTTTAGGTTTTTTTGGATGATCCTTTCTGTTGGGTTGTCAGTGTCACCGTCCTTCACTTTCATTATTTTTTGTGATTTACATGTGTCTCTGTTTGGTTCTTGGAAATGTGTCGTGTCTTTTTTTCCCTATCCTTTAACCTCTTCGCCGACGAAATTTAAGTCATTCATTGAACATTTGCAGTTTAATTGTGTTGCTGATAGCATCATTGTTGACTTATTGTTATTCGCATTTTCCTTGGTAGTTGACTTTGTGTATTTAATTGTTTATTTATTGTGTTAAATTTATCATATTTTAATTAATTGACTAATTTTGAAATATTTGTTAATTATGAATGGTGATTGGCAAGGGCATATAGTATTTTCTAAACCGAATTTGTAATAATAATTATAGGGATTGAATGAAAGGACAAAGAAAAAGGTTCCTATAGGAACGGCTTTGTTGAATATTGCTGAATATGTGCATCCAACTGATCAAATGGATTTTGATTTGAACCTTCCACTCACTCTACCTGGAGGTCCTGCTGAGCCTTCTCCTTCACTTTGTGTAAGTTTATTCTCAGTTTTTTTCTTCATCTCATTTCATCATGCTATACAATTAGGAATTAGGAATCCTTGTAGTGTTATAGTCATAATATCTGTCAATTGTATGCAGATAACAGTTAGTTTGGTGGAGCTGAGAGCTGCTCAAGAAAACATGGGGCCAGTTCAGAGCTCAATAGTGCCTATAGCATCACCGTCGCCTCAGTTCGGAGAAATTACAACGAAAGAGAAAGATGTTGAGCTTTCTGCAATTAAAGCTGGTCTTAAGAAAGTTAAGATTTTTGTATCCTCTAGGAAAGCACAAAAGGCATCATGTCGTGGTGACGAGGGAAGTGATGGCAAGGGCTCAAGTGATTATTACCCTTTGGACACTGATTCACTTGATGATTTTGAGGAAGGGGATTCAGAAGAGGGAAAAGAGGAGTCATTTAGTTATGGACCATTGGCCTATGCAAATGCTGGAGGATCATTATATTCCAACACGAGGGCAAATTGTGATGACGAAGATTGGGTTTACTACAGCTATCGCAAGTCGGATGATGCTGAGTGTTTGCAGGTGGAGGAGTCGAATGCATCTTCTTCTGAGCCTTATTTATCACAAAGTTCAAAGCGCAGCATACTTCCATGGAGGAAGAGGAAGTTGAGTTTCAGATCTCCTAAAGCTAATAGAGGAGAGCCATTGTTGAACAAGGCCTATGCAGAAGATGGTGGTGATGACATAGATTTTGATCGCCGCCAACTTAGCTCTGATGAATCCCTTTCTTTGAAGGTAAGAATTAATTCTTTTCTTACAATTACATGTATCCTTTTAATTGGCACCCAAGTTTTACTTGCAACTTTCCCTCATTGGTCTGATAATGATTGAAAACTAACCAAAAACTAGTGCAGAGTCTACATTATTCAATGAAAGTATGCTATATTTTACTAAGGAAATAGTGACATGACATCAACTTATGTTGCTCACTGGGTAGGATTGATCAGTTTATGTTATATTGTTTGCCAGCTTCCTAAGACTGTGGATGATTCGTCTGCAAATCAATCACCGGTCTCTGAATTTGGAGATGATAATTTTGCTGTTGGGAGTTGGGAACAGAAAGAGGTAATCAGCCGCGATGGTCACATGAAGCTCCAGACACAGGTGTTCTTTGCCTCAATTGACCAATGCAGTGAACGTGCGGGGGGTGAGAGTGCATGTACAGCTCTCGTTGCGGTAATTGCTGATTGGTTCCAGAACTATCCTAATCTCATGCCTATAAAGTCCCAGCTTGATAGTCTTATTCGGGAAGGTTCGTCAGAATGGAGGAACCTATGTGACAACGAAACCCATCGACAGCGGTTCCCTGACAAACATTTTGATCTGGAAACAGTCATTCAAGCTAAAATACGTCCTCTTTCTGTTGTTCCTGCTAAGTCCTTTATTGGTTTCTTTCATCCAGAAGGAATGGACGACATTCTGCACGGGGCCATGTCTTTCGATAACATTTGGGATGAGATCAGTGGTTCCGTAGACGAGTGCCTTAGCAACAATGAACCACATGTTTATATTGTTAGTTGGAATGACCACTTTTTCATCCTCAAGGTTGAATCTGACTGTCACTACATCATTGACACATTGGGTGAGAGACTTTATGAAGGATGCAATCAAGCATATATACTGAAATTTGACAGCAACACAGTAATTTACAAAACACAAAATGTTGCTCCAGCATTTGATGATAAAACAACCAGTGACCAGCGAAGTGTTGCGCGAATATTAGAGCGTGATAACAAGCGGGCCAAACAAAAGGAGAAAGTGGTGTTGAAGAGTGAGGAAGAAGAGGAGGAGGTTATATGCAGAGGGAAAAATGCATGCAAAGAGTACATCAAAAGCTTTTTGGCTGCAATCCATATCAGAGAAGTGCAAGAAGATATGAAAAAAGATATCACACCTTCCCTTCATCAGAAACTACAAATTGAGTTTCATTACACTCAACTGTTACAGTCTTGTATTGAAACTCCTGATGTGGAAGCTTCCATGATAGCTGCACCAGAGGAATCCCTTGCTGTTGCAATAACTGAGATTTCTACGTAGTAGGACTGAAAATAATTAGAAGAGAAACTGCATATAGGTTAACTTGTCTCTCTACCTTTGCTCTTGAAATAACTGCACAGTGGTGCTGAAATTGAAGAAAGAAACTGCACATAGGCTAACTTGTCATATAGTTTTAAGAAAATAAATATATTCACAATTTTGAAGTGAATTAAACAAATAGTGGCTCATTTTAGTGTGGCACTTTCCTTGTTTTTCCTATAATCTTTCTATGGTGTACAAAAATAATCAGAGAATATAATTAGATTTTGTTTTCTTTTCATTCTAGTTTCTTCCCTCTCCCTGTTTAATTTGTTTATCACTGTGAAACCCTTGTTTTGGAGAGAGTTAGTCAATTCAATTGCGCTACTGATGAACCGAAATGTGTACAATATTGAACAATGTAACTTTGTCAAAGAGTTTGATCCCCTTCCTTATTGTATTAAGAGTAAGATGGAATGAACAATCAATATTCGATTGTTGAGATGAGGCATAATCAAATAAACAAGAGTATTATTGGCGAAAAAAGTAATTAATGTTCTAATACTAGAGTATAAACTCTCAATTTAGTGTCTGAAGTATCGGTCTCTATCCTATTTAAGCCCAAAACAAGGGACTAAGTTGATAGATGAAGATAAATTTGAGACTTTTTTTATAGGAAAATTTTAGAGACTATATAATAGGTTTTTGTAGTTTAGAGACTAAATAGGAAAAAAAAGTGATACTGAAGCTAAATTTAGGATTTACTTTGATATTAAAAAATATGGCAAATAATTTGGACAAATATGACAAATAATTTGAGGGATAAATATAAATATTTTAGACTTGACACTTAATATGAAACCAGGGAAGTGCAGCTTTTGTATAATACACCACCCTTTCCAAATGTTTATTTTTGGCTGGTATATAAAATTGTCCAAACATAAATTTCTAAACAGCAAAACGAGTACTAGAGAGGGGTCCTTTTTAGCAAAAATAAGGAGTTGTTAATAATTGTCCCATTACATTATGTCGCAGGAAAAAAAAAATTAGAAGATAAAAATTATTAAAAACTAAATAAATATACAAGCTCTGTCAAAAAAATAAATAAATATAAAAGTTAAAATTCATTATCTGATATTTCTCGCTCACATTTTCTGCACCGCCAGTGATACCCTGCCATTACTGGCTTAGAAAAGAAGTAGAGACTTAATATTCCCATATTGGATGACAACCCCTCCTCTCATTTATTAATATTCCCACCTTGTTTGTTCTTTTCTTGACCCAATAGAAAAACCACGTTACGATTATCATTCTTGAAGCATTAAAAACCTTATTAAGGAATATATGCTTACACTTATAGTAAAAAAATGTGCTTCCAGTTAACCAATTAAGTAACCAGAATATTTCTGCACTAGCTATTATTCAGCTATGGAAGATTTCATCAGATGTCCAACATGAAAAAACCAATCACATTAAGGGTATGGGAGTTTTGAGAGGGGAAGGGAGGGGAGGGCTTATTTTTCAATTATAAATCGAGTAAGCTATAAAATGTCAACAAATATAAATGAAGTGCAACTAAAATTCTTATATTGTTCTCTATCTTATTATTCTTTTACTTTTCTAAAACCTCAAATACATATTAAAATATAGACTAATCTTTTATAAGTCTTCCCCTCCCCTCCCAAAACCCTCTCCCCAACATACTGAAGGTAAAATATCATGCCATTTTAGTGAAGCGTAGAAGTCAAAGGAAGTTAAGTTTGAAGTGTCGAGATCAATGCTAGTATTATAAAAAAATCTAAAAAGAGAAGTACTCCTCTCGTCTTATTTATAAGAAAAGTTTGTAGTTTTAAATTCATTAAATAACAGATGTGTCCGATAATACATACGGAACACCTTACTTTCTCTTTATCTCTCTCTCCTTCCGTGACACTTATCATATCATTCTCTTTATTTCTTAGAGGGATATGAGGTGTTGAAAGATCATTTTTGTTTTTCGATGCGAAAACATCAAACTGAAATTTTTCCATTCAGCCATTATGCAAGGCTATCGACCAAAAAAGTCTCCATACACAACTAGCAATAACCAAGTAAGTTTTCATTAATTAGTTCTTACTTCTTACACAACATCAGCAAGTAGCTTTTACATCCAAAAACAAATTTCATACAATGTCCATTTTTAGTACTACATCAAATAGATAAGGCACTACATATGTTACATGCGAACCAAGAAAAAACTGAAAGAAGAAAATTAAATTAAATATAGTACAATAAGAGATATAAAAAAAGCAAAAAACACACATACTAGACTTAAGTGAGCTCAATTTCTAGCAGCAAACAAGGCATTTGACAAGCCCATTTTCATTACACTCAGAACATCTAAGAAAACATTCATTGTTACTTTTAAAGACTTTGCAACTTCCACAACAAGTTGAGCAAATTGTAAACCTCAAGTTAGCACAACCAATACAAGGATAATCAATAGAAAAAGTTGGTGTTCCTTCCAAAATCTTACCAAGCCAACCCATTTCATGCAACCCAAAAACTTCATCAGCTCCTCCAATATACCTTCCCTTAATAAAAAGCTTTGGAGGAATCACTTTACTTCCCATAATCTTCCACAACTCTTCTCTATATTCCAAGTCTAAAGACACATCTCTTTCTTGGTACATTACCTTAAAACTTCTCAACAAGAAACGTATTGTGTTGCAATCTTGATAGGTTTTCCTTATTCCTCTTAAGCTTGTAGTGTAGAGAATTATTGAGTTTTTTCCTTCTGGTGGACACATCTCTTCAAAATCTTTGAGTGTTGGGTATTCATTGATGCATGCCACTTTTGTTGGTGTTTTGGTTTGTATGAGTTTCATTTCAATTGTTTAACAAAATTGTCTCTCATTCCTTTCATGATATATATGTTGTAGCAAAAATTGGATTGAATTGAAGAAAAGAAAGAGGGTTAGAAAATGAGAATGACTAATGAGGAAAAGAGTGGGGTTGGCGATAGGTTTTATCTTTTAGTATCCAGTGGCTATATAAAGTGGAAACTGATCATTCACTTTATCAATGAATGATCATTCACTGCATGGGTATGGTGGCAAAGCTATGTCCACTTTTTCATCTTTTATCATATAAGAGGACTGACACTTTACCTACCATTTGGTGCATCAATCATGCTATGAATGAATGAATGAATGGTATCAACTAGTAAAGATATGTTCCGGGCTAGGCCAAGTGCCCAATTCCGATCCGGGCTGGCGCACGGCCCAATACAAGCTAGCATCCCACGAAGGCGGGATGCTTGTTTCGCCCTTGATTTTTGGCAATCCATGCGACGCTAGTATCGGCGTCAGGGAATGCTTCGCCAGATCCGACAGTCACAACGTGGAGTGGCAATTACATGCAATCAACCTCTGAGGCTGACCTGGAGCCTATAAATAGAAGTCAACCCCCACGTTAGGTACACATTCATTCTCTCATACCTCCCATATAAATTCCTACTTCTGAGTTGGACGTCAAAGTATCATTACAAGTACCACCCACGGGTTGAGTTCTGAAGAACGACTTCAACCGAAGAGCCCTACCAACTTTCCAAGCCGGTCGTCCCAGGTTTCAGATAAGGTACAGATGAGGGTATATACCTCTGTCAATTAAAGATAATGAAGTGGCTAAAATTCGCCTGTGTATTTATTTTCTTATGATCTCAATTTTGCACATGATTTGGTTTGGTTTGATACCGACTGATATGTAATTGGGGTGTCCTCTGACCACATTTATTTGTATTCCTAATTTGAAGGAGACATTGTGTCCAGTTGGTAATCATTTAGATTTAGATACCATTTGTTTGTGTAAAAGCTGGGTCATCCTTAGTCAAATTGGATACCTTTGGGATAAAATGTCGAACATGGTATGTCTTTGTTGGGGACAATGGTAACGGCAAATTTATACAATATTCAGTCACATTGAATTGTGATTGAAAATTTAGCAATATTTTATTTGGGTTTTTCTTTTGAAGCTCTCCTTTTTTCGCTTACTAGACTCCCTTACACACTCCATATCTAGATAGCAAGTAAGGTACCCAAAAACGGGTAAATCATAAATAGATTAGTATTGTAACCAAGAAAAATATTAAAACTAAGCTAAAAACTAGACTAACACACTAAGTCTTTCTTCATAATTTTCTTTGATGCATTTCTCTTTTTCAATCAAGGTATATATAACACTTCAAATATATAGTGTGCTAAGCAAATACGAAATCCAATGCCACAAAAACTTAGCTAAAAGACAAGATAATTAAATGTAAAATGGTGACTCGTATGCTTCTAGAATCTTCAAGATATTTCTTCTTAGGTCCATAGTCTTTTAGGTATTTTGGCTTTAGCTAGTTCCTCTTAGGTCATGACAGCGAGTGACAATTTTTGCTACTCGGTATGTAGGAAGTGGGAGTGTGAAAATAGTTTTCCTTTTCAAAGAGTTTAAGTTCTCATTTTTCATTCAGTTTCACTTTATTTCAGACTAGGCCAAGGCTCACTCTAAATTAGCCTATGAGCGCCAAGCCCAATATCACCTCATTTTTATGGAAAAAGTGCCACCACACACATCCACCTATATCCAACAGTGATAAACAACACTTTTCACCTCGATCCGACGGATCACCTCAAAGGAATCTTCATCATTATCGAGATAACCATTTTGGGCTCCATAGCCTTCATGCGACCTCGTGCATGATCGCCTAATGGGAGTGGACCCACGACAAACAGATTCTCGTCATCAAGTATCTATTCTACGTTACCTATAATTAACAACGACTCTATTTAGAATCATGTATGCGTCTATTATTGCCTCTTTGCTATGTGCTTGTAGTGACTTAAGCATTAGAGTACTTACATATACCGCTCCTCTCTAGGATTTGGCCATCCACCTCGGGTCACACTTTTTTTTTGACATGCAAGATGTTGCTAATCTCTCAAAAGATTCAGCTCTTATGTAGAAGAAAGGCATGTTGGTTCATGTGAAGTGTATTGCGGTTAAGAATGCTTTTTCGTCATTAGAGCTCATGTGACATGATTGTGAGAATGGTTTTCTTATGAGAACTTACAAAAGGTTCTTTGTAGAGAACTCCACCTGGCAAACTCAATATATAGTGAATACTTTTAAAGTTAAGAACAACATAAGAACCTCCAAGGATGCTCTAACTTGATAAAATCTCGACCATTATTTTTTAATTAGTGGTAATAATTTTACATTTTATGATAAAATTCTTCTATTTTCCATAGCTTCATGTTGACCCCCAATATTCCCAAACAAAATTGACTATCGCCTTTACTACCTTTTGTTACTCCAAAACCATCCTCTTGATTTCAAAAAAAGTTTACATGACAAAACCTTTTCCGTAGAGACTAAAGAAGATTCTTAACCCTTTGTATCCGCAATCAAATGCTGTTGTCACGCACGCACATAAAGTGACATTCTGGAAACATTGTTTCAAGCAAAAAGTAAGATAAAGCAGGATTGCAATCGAGATTATGCATGAATGTCCATTTCCAAAAAAGTTCATCATTTCCCTACCAAACATGTTGAACACACATTTGTGACTAAAACACAAACACTACACACCCCTTACATCCGCCACCTAGCTAGCTATGATCTGTTAGATTCTGGATACAAATAGTGAACAAATTAAGCATTTGAATGCAAAGATAAATCCTTATAGTTTTACTTCAACCTTTCAACCAAAATTGAAAATTAATTTTTGTTACTAAACACACCCGGTATATATATATAATTAAACAACAAAAAGAGGTTAGTTAGCCTTTCAATTCAACATGTTAATAGGCAGATGGATTCCATTAGTTTTTTTTAAAGGCAAACATATGATATATAATAGATAATTGAGTACAAAGGGTACTGATCACCCATATACAACGAGAAAAAATCGCCTCCAAAGGAGGAGAGAAAAACAAAAAGAAAAGCTACCTCTTAGAAATACAATTGATAGGATTAACAAACCACACGCAGAATAAACAAGAAAAAGAACTACCCCTTGCCAAAAACCAGCGCCAAGAGAGAGATACTATCCAATCAAAACATCTCTCTAGATCATGTACAACTCCAGAGAAAATACAACTGTTCCTTATAATTGGACTTATTACCATCTAACAAGTACTCTCTAGTCTCGAATAGAAGCAAAGAGTACATAAATACGTTTATTATATATTAAGAATTTATCAAAGTGTGATTAATTTTCTTGATCTCTTACAAAAAAAATTGCATCCCCAAAACTAGCCCTGTTGATATTTATTGTTTTATAGCGACTATTAAGACATTGTGAAATAAAAACTTCGAAGCTATTTTGGAAACAATGTTGCTAAATAGAATAAAGTTAAGTAAAATTTACTTATATCAAAAAATTAGATTTTTTTTCTTATAATCGAGTCGAGAGCATCGTGAAAAATATCAAATAGAAAGTTAATTAACTTTACTTTAGGATTTTATGAATTTCTAGAAGCAAGCTTATAATTAGATCATAAAATCAAATTTGGTATTAAGCTGAAAGCTAAAAAACAAAATTACCAGAATTTAGTTTGTGCAAAACCTAATAATGGAAACAGAAATTACCCATAAAATGATGAAATTTTTTGCCGTTATGCAATAGAGACAAATCATCTCAAGTATTGGATTTCCTTGTAATATTAGCAGTACAAGTTAGGAACAGAGAAAATCAAACCTATCTTCTAGGATTTGGGAGGTCTATTTATTAATGGGCTTCACTGTGAGGCCCAATAATTTTATGTTGGCCTCCAGCTGAAGATAAAGATTACACTGGCCCAAATTAAATCTAATGATATAGTAATATATTGGACAAAAAGAATTGATTTTGTCATAACCTCCATTTCAGACCCCCCAGAAAAGCATCCCTCTATTTATTTGCTTGAATCCAGTTTTCTAAAATATCTACAAATAACAAACTGTTTCACCTATTTTATAAAAATATTTTCTATTATTAGATAAATTTTATATAGATTTTAGCTACACATTGAGTCCAAATGATGTAGTAAAACTCACATTAAATTCATCAATATGGAAAAAAGTGTTAAATTATAGTACTTTGTTGTTTTACCAACAAAGTGTTTTGTGTAGCATTGTAATGGTAAATTAATAAATAACTGATGGAGTCAGTTTTTTTTATAAGCAACTGTTGGAGTTAGTTGAAATTTCCAGTAAACGCAAGTAAGTGGGAATTAAATTAAGGAGTACATTTCATAAGATGAGTGGATATATCCAGTGGCGAGTATTCAGTGGCGAATTCTCAGGACTCGGAATCGGAGTGTTCAAAATATGTCTTGAGTGCAATTGGGTGCAAAATTAAGAGTAGTGCAAACTTAAATTTTCATTGATTCAAAAAAAAATTATATAGTGGGTAAATAAAACAATTTTTTTCACAGGGTTCAAATGAACCCCCTCAACTAAGCCTACTGGATGTGTCTAGAATCTTGTAAATGTGAGATAACTAGTATACTTGCCCGTGCGATGCACGAGAAACATTTTGAGTACATTGGTCATCAAAAAAAATATAATTTATTAGCATACTATTATAAATTCTTTAAATGTCCCCCGCACACACATATATGTAGCATTGTTTAATTTATTTATGTTTGTCAAATAGATTAAAGACGTTTTTTTACAAAGAATGTGTGATGAGTCATGATTATAGTGTTTTAATGTATCAATATTTTAAACAAATTTCTGTTTTTATCTTTTGACGTTAGTACGATACATCGTTTCATATTTTACGGTTATTAATACTGTCATTTGTGTTTTTTTTGGTTAATAATAGTAATTATGTATTTGTAGTATGTAATATATTTTTTTGGTATAAACTGGGTATCCTCTGCGCGCAACTAATCTCTCGAGTCGGGTAGGATATATATTTGTTTGAATATATATTACATAATGATTATTCAAGATATTATGAAGTAGTCAGGAAAAAATATCTTAAATTTTTTAATGGCGTGCCTAAATAAATGGTGTCAAAAATAAGCCACTGACAAAATAAATTTTGTCAAGGGGTATGAATAATAATTGATTCATTGCTAACAAAATTAAATTAGGTTGAACCCATATTGTGATTCGAAATCAATAAGATTGGGATGTGTATAGCCTTTTTCTTGTCAAAGAATGTGTATGACTATTTTTTTTTGGGAAACAAATGTGTATGGCTTGATTCCTATATTTTTTGACAAAAAGAATATGTATAGTATCCAAAAAAATGTAATATTTGTAGACTAATTAACCAACGGCGTTGATTTGTTTCATATTCTATTTTCATAATAACAAGTGTCTTTATTAGGGTATATTTTTTGCAAAAATTCTATGGTGGAAATTGATAAAATGTTAAAGTTTTTTGAGCATATCCAACGGTGAGCTCATTGCGGGTTCTTAAAGTAAACTCCAACGGTGAGCTCATTGCGGGTTTTTTGAGCATATCCAACGGTGAGCTCATTGAGTAATATATTATTCAAAGAAATTGTATGTTAAAAATTGTTAAGTGAGTTTTAGTAACTTAAAATAAAATTGGTTATGGTTGATAAAAAATTAAATCGAATTATATGATACTGTAAGATATTATAACATAAAATGACTTATGGTTCAATTAATTGAATTGAAACACATTGATAAGCTTTATATTACAATATATTATAGTACTAAAATACTCTTGTACACATAAGAATCTATTAATTTGAGTGAAGATTTTATTACACAATTTGTAAATAAATTTACTACATTGGAAATTCTATTTAGAAAAAAATAAGAAAAATAAAAAAATTAGTTAATATGTAGGCCCATGCTACTCACGGTATATAGTAAAAAAACTATAAATTTAATGTTTTTTGAAAATATCAATTTTTATATTATTAAGTTATTTTAATAATATGGATTGTTATTTAATAGAAAATAAAATAATAATAATAATAATGTTAGTAATAATAATAATAATAACAACAACAACGACAAACATATGAAGAAAATTGAATAAACTCGATGAAATGAAAAAGTGTAGCCCACAACCAAGACCGTGAAATAAAAGAAAAAATGATAGAACTATTTTTTGGGGAGATTTTATTTAGAGGGTTCAAACGAACCCCCTCAACTACGCCTACCGGATGTATCTAGAATCTTGTAAATGTGAGATAATTAATGTTCACTAGGTTACATACATGGATACAAGTCATGCTCTCACCTATAAATAGAGAAACTTGTGAAGAGCTGAAACACCCCCACTTTGGGTTATCAATTATATGGAGAGGTGAGGCATCATCATCCTTGGTTTATAATGTAGAGAGTTGAAGAATATCTAACCATATCCTATTGGAGAGGAAAGTGTTGGTAATAATTTATATGATTTGAGTGTTATCATTACTGGTAACTCTTAGAGGGAGAGAATTGTAGAGTAATACATGATGTGCAGAATTATAAATTGTTGTAAAGATGAAGAATGAGTTATGTTGCAGTGTTTCTATGAATGTCAGCAAGAGGTATTGAACCATATAGCGTGCTTTCTTTTATTCCTTTTTGCGGTATGCTTACCCGTACTGATCCATTAAAGATCAATGAGCATGTGAGTTAACCAGTTGACGCGTGCCATTATCTCCCAAGACTAATAAGCTGCATTTTGATATTGAGTCATTTTTGTTTGAATCATATAATAGTTTTAAATTTTATTGTCATTATCGATGATGACAAACCTTGTGTAAAAAAAAAGATCATGACAACTAATCTTTCAATAAAGTTAGTTTTTTTTACTAGTTTTTATCTTTATTTCAGCTTTAGTTTTTTTAATGAATATTACTGCTTTAGCTTAACTAAGTTGTGTATTTATCTTTAGGATCTTTTTGTTTCCCTACCTTCATTTTTTTTGACTCCTTCATACTTCCGAATAAACAAATAAAATCCACTAATATAGTTTTCTCAACCCACAAACACAAAATCATTAACAATCCTTGATTAGTGTCCTATACGTTCACAAACGTTATGATATAGATCCCCACTTGTTCTTTAGTATACAAACAATTAAGAAGAAATACGAAATTAAAGTTCTTACTGGGGAAGGTTCTAACTTCTAACGCAGAGTTTTCTATTTTAAAACATGGATATTCTAAAAAGAGAATCTTATAATTTTTTTTAGATAAGCAGAGAATCTTATAAATGTTATTTTAACTAACATCTAATCACCCCCTGGCTAGGTGTGGGATGATCTATGAATATTAAGAAATAATGTGTATCTTGAGGAATCCATGAGAACGATAGAATATGTGAGAGAGTAACTGCCCACAAACCGATAAGTTGTTGGACGTGTATCAAGTTAATATACGATACGCATTCGATACATTCTGATACTTCTCAAATATATCTTCAATACATATTTTACCAACAAAAGATATACTTTGACACGCTCATAGTAGAAATGATATATTCTAGTAAGTGTGGGGAAAATATATGCAAGCAGTGGCGGTACTTAGTTATGGCATATAGCTGCCTAGGCCACCCCAAATTGTTTTAAAATATTTTTAGTAATATGCTCCAGTTACATAAAGCTCATGATTAATCTAATATTTATTATAATATTTTAATACACAGTGCACCACAATTGACAAATAGATTAAATATCGGTGCACCCTTTTTTTTCCCAAGTTTTTTGTCTTTGCTTAAATATATACATAGGTGTAGTTCTATTTCATTTGTACCCGTTTTTTTGCTTGTATATTCGTTTAAATTGTTGACAATTTTGGTTTAATTATTTAGCTTCAAGCTAACACACAGTTAAATTTCTCCCCGGTAATTGGGTTCGGATCCCACTCCAAAGCCTCAGATTTGAATTTTGGGTGTGGAAAAAACTCTAATGGGAGAGGAGAATCAGACGTATTAGTAAAGCTGGGGGATACACGTGGTCGGTCAAAATCATCGGCGCAGATTAATCAATGATAAAGCCAATGGATACCGCGCACCAATATCACAAAAAACAAAAAAAGATTTCTACCCCTTAATTACAAGGGATTAAAGATTACAATGTTTACCATGGAAGATAGTTGGTGCAACTACTCATTTTACTACTTTCTTATAATTGTGAATTTGCTTCCCTGGTTTTTTTCCTTCAAATGTTTATTCACATTAAATTTATGTGCAATTTTTTCTAATCTGATATCTCTCTTGTGCATATATGAGTTAACTAAGTTGGCCCCCTCAAAATAACTTGTTAAGATCTGCCACTGTATGCAAGTGTCTACTTGTTATGATTGCAAATAATTTTTTTTTACAAACAATGGCTTAGGGTTTAGACCTGAATTTGGGTTATTCAAGTAACTCCCTAAAGCCTTAACAATGAGAGCAATTATCTAGACGATAGTACAAATTTAAGCATGCATTAGACTACAAACAATGGAAGTAAATGAGACCTTCGCCATTTCACCAATCTTTTTATAATTTTGAGGACTATAGGGTTTAGAGTATGTCACCCTTTGAACATGTGAATCACAATATCTCCGGAGGTTTTCAATATATCATCTTTGAGACAATTATGCAAGGACAACACATGACCTATCACGATAAACTTGAAGTCCAAGACAACTAATTGTATCACCAAGGTCTTTCATATCAAAGTAGTTGCATGAAATCAATTTAGTTTTCAAAATATTAATGCGGTTGCTAGTAACAAGAATATCGTCGACATAAAAATAAGGATCATAGAATTGCTTCAACTAGTCTTCAAGTAAATGCAATGCACTTTCCTTATAAAAACAAAACAAGTGACTTCGTGATCAGCCTTTTGATACTCTTGCCTAAATATTTATTTTAGTCCATAAATATATTTTTACAGCTTGCAAACCAAGTGTCCTTTGCCCTTTTTCGCAAGGCCTTTAGGCCATACCATATAAAATTTTTAAGGTCTCTATTTAGAAAAGTTGTCTTGACATTCATCTAATTCTAAATTAAAAATAGCAACCAAAAAAGCATCTTTAGTAGAGATTAGTAAGAAAACCTCATTGTAATCAATATCTTCTCTTTGAGTGTAGCCATTTGCTGCTAGCCTAACAATCTCAACTTCGCCATTTGGTTAACATTTTGTCTAGAAAACCCATTTGCACTCAACAAGCTTTCAACCAACCAACCAACCGATAATTCTATGAGAACCCAAACATTATTATACGACATAGAAGACAATTCATTGAGCATGACATTTAGTGAAAAAATCATAGACAAATTTTATATCTTTCATCATTAATTTTCTCTCTTTAGTTTCAATTTTTTAGTGGTGAAATTTGATAAAGATGAGTTATCTCTATAGAGGTGAAATAATGATTTTGAAAAAACATCATTTTGACTAGTTTTTGAGGATGATCAAAATCCTATTTGGTGTTAAATCTAGGCATGTTTCTTTCTAGGATATTATGCTCCCTGTCTAGGTTAGTATTAATTAGCTAGAGCGTATCAATACATTATTACTTATAAAAAAAGAAGTAAAGCAATATCCCAATCCAATTGGAGATGCACTTTGAAAATTAAGCTCAACCTCCAAATTTCAACACCTAGGCCTTTTAAAAAAAAGTTAAAATAGAATGTGTACGGACAAAACGTGGAGACAAAAACAGATAAACATGCATAATGAATTGAAGCCAATGGGAAATGCAAGCAAACTTTTAAGAAGGAAAAGAGTCTTTCTCCACCATAATCTATCTGCTTTTTGTTTTTTTATAACACAAAAGGCATGAAAAGCTTCCTTGGCGTATCCACATGAACCTGATATCCAATGTGGAATGCAATTCTAATCACCAAAGTCCAAAATACAAAACACCCTCCTCTCCTCTTTTTATTATGGTACTGATCTTGTTGTACTCTAAAATGATTACTTTCCTTGCTATCTATCTTTGGTCATGGATGACGTTAATCTCTATAATCCACATCCATTTTGTAAAAGGGCGAAGATGTTGATATATAGGAAGAGACATTATTTGGGAAAGAAATGGAGAAGGATGTTTGGAATATTGAAAAGAGATTAGATCATAATATATGTTTTTTTAATAACTAATCCCTCGAAACGGGTAGCACCACAAGGCAGCAAGAATGGTCTAAAAGCCCCTTTAAGCTCTCTTTCATTTTTCATAGATCAAAAGAAATTCAAAATTCAAAATTTCTATGTTAATAGGTTAGTTGCTTTTCTTAGTTTTACATAATGGCCTCTTATTTGGCTAACTATTAAATAGCAAGGATTTCTCATCTTCTACGTATATGCCCTTACCCTAATGAAATTAAGTCAATATACATATACTATATAAATGAAAATGCATGGGATAAATGATTAAAATGTGGGACATATGTGTTGAGGAATGATGAGGTAAACATCTCATAGAATTTTCAGGTGGCGAGCTAAAACTCAAACAGGATTATTACTTGACTTCAATCAAACCTATAGGTGGTGACGCCTTGGATCCTTCTCTTATACTAAATTTGAATAAGTTAGAGAAAATGACCCTTCATCATTTAAAAACAGAAGAAGAGTAGAAAGCAAGTCTATATATGAACAACAATGAATATAATATATTAGTAGTATATTCCTATGATTACTATTCGATGCATTTTAAGTAAATAAATAATTAGGTATAATCCACCGGAGCATTGAAAATGAAGAACAACAATTTGTCAAAAGAAAAAAAAAATGAAGAACACTATTATTTAACTATACAGTTTCTCTTTTAAACTTATGTTATCTAGGGAGAATATTATAGCGTGAATATACAGTACTACTCGATATTGGGATTCTCTTTAATATATTTTTTCTAACTCGATGAACAGTTTTGTGCTTAAATTGATCTCCAGCAACAAAAAAGAAATAGAAGATAACACATGTACAGTGAAAGAATAAGAAGAAGAGAAGAAAGATCCATAAGATCTCTTTTGATTTTGACCATACGGGGACAAAATAGTTATAAGAATTGGCAACATACAGGTCCGCATTGGATAGGACAATATTAAAAATCATGCAATCTTGAACAAAAAAAAAAGGACAATATTGAACAGTTTTTTGTGTCATACACTCTTTGGTGACATTGGACAATATAAGAAAAAAAATTATTATAATTCCTTTTATGATGTATCTATACCTATATATAAAGGGATTCATTTTGTAACTGATTTTTTTTGTGTCAGATTTTTCTGATCAAAATACCCTTATAACTACCCACTACACTATTTCACTATATTATTATTTATTATTTATATATTATTTATCTATTACTTTTATAACCACCCATTAACTCACCAACACATGAAAGACGGGCCCGAATGGCACGTAATCATAAAAAATAGAGAGAGAGAGAGAGAGAGAGTCATTAGATTAGTAGATAGAAACGAGAGATGTAGAGAGAAAGAGGGAGGGAGAAAGGAGAGAGATCTAGAGAGAGAGAGAAAATTTATTGAATAGGAAATAAAAATAATATTTTGAAATTTTTTTACGAATAGAAAGTTGTATTTAAGACAAAAAGTTGTATTGTAGTTTTGTGAGGGACAAAAATTTGTGGTTGTATCTAGTCCCTTGCATCTACTTTTGTCTACTATGAACAATTTTCAAATCAAGCAGAGTACAATTGGAGTCCAATCTCTTTTTTTTTTTTAGTAAATCAAACGCGAGGTTCGCAAGATAGTATATATCACCGATAAGAAGGAAATGAGAAATTTGCAAGATAGTGTGTGTGTCTATATATATATATATATATATATATATATATATATATATATATATATATATATATATATTTGTGTGTGTGTGTGAAATTAAAAGGGTTAAATATGATTTTGGTTTTGTCAAAAAAATGTTTTTAAGTCCCTATTTATAAAATGTGTTTTTCAAGTCCCTCAAAAAATTTCACCTATTTTTTGTCCCCCAAGTTTTTTCCATTAGTTTTATTTCCTCACGACTTTTAATACCACTTCATGACTTTTGTTGGCACTTAAAAGCGCTATAAAAGGCCCAAAAAACGTTGTTCAAAGTCGTGAAGCGCTATTAAAAGTAGGCAAAATACCATCTGAGGTCTCTTAACTTATTTTCAGTTTTCGATTAAGTCCCTTATGTTCTCGTTGTAACGATGAGGTCCCTTAACTTTTAAAATCGTTGCATCATTACCCTTTTTAACGTTTTATCTTTAACTCCGCTAAATAGTGTGTCACATGTCTGGTAAAATGCTGACTAGGCATGCCACATTTTGCTGATTCACTATTTTTTATTAATTTTAATTAAAAAATTAAAAAAAACGTATGAGGAAGAAAGTAGAGACCCACTTCATCTTCTTCGTGAATCATCTTCTCTGAAATTAACACCACCACCACCTCCTCCCAAATCTCAAACCCCACTTCATCGTGAATCAATTTGTTTGGCATTGCTTCGTTCATTTATCCTTTCACTCTCGTTAGAAAAGCTTCGTCGTGAATCAATGGGTTTGTAATCGGGTCAATCGCGACCCGTTTTTTCTAGATCTGTAATTTCTCAAAAATGGTCGAACGATTCACAAAATTTCTATGGGGCTTTTCTTAAATGTTGTTCCAGAAACAACATACCCAAACATGGTTTCATTTCGTTTCCTGTAGAGAAAGATCAAAACGGGTTTAAAGTCGGGTTGTTTTCAACTCATTGTCTGCATTTGTAACTATAATAATAAGTTACATTAATTTTTGAAGAAGATGAAGTGGGTTCATTTGAACAATGTAAACGCTTCCTGCAAGTGCAACGATGATGATGATGATTCACAAAGTTTAAGTTTCATTCTCCTTCACGTTTTAGCCTCTTCCTGCAACTACAACGACGATGGTGGTGATTTTAATTAAAAAATCCAAGCTTTTTATTAATTTTGTTTTTAATAAAAAATTAACTTTTAAATAAAATCCAAGTTGGAATTGCCACATAAGCATAAATAATTGACATGTAGACACTTAACAGCCACCTATACATTTTTGTAACGGAGTCAAACGGAAATTACAAAAAAGGATAACGGTGCAACGGTTTTAAAAGTTAAGGGACCTACAATGAAAACATATGGGACCTAATCGAAAACTGAAAATAAGTTAAGGGACCTCAGATGATATTTTGCCTTAAAAGTATTAGGACTAAAATGATGGGGAAAAAATCTGAGGGCTAGGTAGGTGAATTTTTTTGAGAGTCTAGACGAGAGAGAAGGAAAGGGAAAGAGAGATATGAGAGGAGAGGGGGAATGAAAGAGCGAGATGAGGGAGAGATGTCATGAGATGAGAAGATATAAGAGAGATGAGAGGAGAGAAGTAGAGAGAGGGGGAGAGAGAAAGGAGAGAGAATAATGAGATAGGAGAGAGAGAGAGAGAGAGAGAGAGAGAATTTTATTTTGTAGAAAATAAAAATAATATTTTGATATTTTTCTTGGGTAATCAGGAAGTTGTATCGTGATACAATGGTTTTGTGTGGGACATGAAATTGGGTTTTTATGTAGTCTCTTGCCCCAAGTTTTGTCTAGTACCATAAACAGTTTCCAAATCAAACAGGATACAACTGAAGTTATACAGTCCAGACTATTTTCAGCAAATCAAACACACTGTGTCTGAGAGTTTGGGAAGCACTTAGAGTGACGACGACTATCGACTAAAGGCTAATCAAGAGATTAGAATGTTACATATCTATTCAAAACCTTAAGGTATATATTGAGTATATGAAATTAAAGGTCCTTTCCTTTATGACTGTATATGGGTTTTGGATGTATACAATGTATAATTAATCTTAGGTGACAGGGTTCTTATCATAAAAGAAAAGAAGGGTTGATGAAATTAAAAAGGAGGTGATGGATAATTGGATAGTTAGACAAAAGAAGCTCTTTCTATGCAATGTAAAAGTTGTCTTAGGGTACCTTAATAGGAAAGAATTTTGGTCACAGAAATTTTTGCCGGCTAATGAAAATTAAGCTGGAAGATATCTCTACTATCTCATCCAAGTGCTCTTATGATAAACAGAATAACCAACTCCATATCTTTAAGAGAATTAGTTGATTTGTTTTAATTTGTATTCAAGTAATTAAAATTTAATTATATTTTAAGCTACCAAACTAATATTTTGTTGTTGTTGTTGTTTATAATCTTAGAATAGACGAGGTACTGTAGTACTTAAAAGTATATGGCCGGCTTCATATATTAAACGGCTCAAACTTGAAGCGTGAAGGCACTTATTTTTTGATGTAAAAACTATATATACTGTGCAAGATTGTTTCTTTTGTTAATGTATAGTTGAAAATGGGAGAACCAAGAGACACATGCTTCTACATTTGTATACATTAGAATGTGCATCTACAGAATCAGACACACACTGAATATTCCGTAGGATTTAATGGGAAACTTATGATTCACCCTAGTCAAGAGACTTCTAGTATAAATTCCCACTATTTAATTACTTGAGGTCTATATCAAAATAAAATTATTCTCTTGAGTGTGACATTACATATACTATCTAACTTTTTTTTTAAATCAGTTAATTTTATTTAATTTTTTAAGGTAAAGTCAATTAAATTGATTTGAGTAACACGGTAGGTAAATTACTTTAATCTTTCGCTACTAACTCAATTTTAATTGTTTACTAATTTTCTTTAGTAGAAAACGTGGGTGAAACCCTAACAAACAAAAACAACTAACCGACTATACTCTGGGGAAAGAAATTCTCACACTATCAACAAGTAACAAATTCCCAAGAGAAGGTGGGTACTACTCAAACAAAACCAAGACCTCAACTTGAGAACAACCAGTACCAGCAAGAGCATCCGCACACGAATTAGCTTCACGATACACATACACATGCACATTCCAATTCACATTCCTTTTAGAGAAACCATAGATCCATTGACCCCACTGGTCCTGAACCAAACCACCACACTAACCCAGACCAATGCTCGCCTTCCAGTGCACATCTACCAAACACCTTGCCACTATAGATACCATCACATCAAACACTAGCATCTCTATAATTAGAAGCTTGGCGAAAAATGACCCTCCACGAATGGAAATGTTTGATGAAGGAAGAATCATGACTCTCTTTGTTCTTCCAGGTCATAAAGAATGCCAAGCTATGGCCCAAATATTACACCAATCTAGTCTAGCCCATTAGGAGCTCAAAAGACTTGGAAAAAATTAAACTTGATCCAATCAACGAGACCACTAACAAAAAAACCAACTCTCTTTTCAGGTTTGACCAAAGCAAGCCAAACTAAATAGGCTACATGACAGTCCCTCAAAACATGCACGGTGCTCTCAACTTCATATTTATTTTTTTGCAGAGCAAAAATGTATTATATATAATAATGAATAGTATTCCGGGAGGACACTAGCGGTATCCAAACCGAAACAGGGAACAAGGTAACAACATAACTACTTAGTTCCTAGAGATGCACAAAACAGGGGCCACATGCCACTCATAATAAATACAAGGTGGACCCGTAGATCTATCAATGAACCATCGCCATGAAAGTGATTTGACTCGCCCAACCATGGAATCTCGATCTGGAATTCTGCCCGAAAAAATACAACCATTACGCGCATCCCATAATAGCCATAAAACAGAATGCCAAATGAGACTCAGGCCACGCCGCGCCCTCTCCCCACGACCAAAAGCACAGACAGCAGCAAAGAGTGAGAACATATCCGGTGGCATTGGTAACTGCCAACCAAGCCAGCGGAAAACATTATACCAAACCGATAACGCTAGGGGACATCGCATAAACAAGTGGATTGACGATTCCACCAATTCCCCACAGATAGCACACGATACTAGTGATACGTCCGAAATAACACGTTGACGAAGTGAATTCATCCTGGTAGGAAGCCGATCCAAGAGAAGCTGCCAAGAAAAAGCAATAACTTTTGGGGGAGCCAAACTCCGTCAAAGTTTACCCAAAATGTCCACACGATCCTCAGGAAGACCCAAAGCGCTGTCGCGGTCCTCCGATAGAGCCATGTAGGCCGATCTCACAGAATATACACCCGAGTCATCCCCAAGCCATACCCAACTATCCACAGCAGTAGTAGGAGCAAAAGACTGAATGATTTGCATGAGCTGAAGTAGCAAGTCCTCCTCCCATACAAACAGCCTCCGCCTCCACTGGCCCCCGAGACCAAACACCATCGACGAAGCCTCCAAAATGGCAAAAAAACCTGGACCCGCGGGTAAAACCCGTGACGGGTCCGGGGCGGATAGTCAAACGGGTACCCGCGGGTTGAATAAACGGATAGTCAAACTACTCGTTAGTAAACGGGGCGGGGCCGGGTAGCGAGGTACCCGTGCCCGCGGGTACCCGGACCCGTAGCAAAATATACTTAAATACCCCTCATATATATATATATATATATATATATATATATATATATATATATATATATATACCTAGTTAAGAAACCCTAAATTTTTCCTACACTCACACCACTCGGCCGTCTCACACTCTCACTCTCACTTTGTGGACCTGAAGAACTGATTTGTAATTCTTCCATTCTTGTTTTTGGTTCTTTAAAATTCTTCTTATAATGTGTGTTTTAAAACCCCTTTCATTTCTTTGTCTTTAAATACGAATTTCACACTAGAGTATTTCAATACTGTATGTTTAATTAAAAAAAGTTTATGTTTGTTTCTTCTTAGTGGACGCTTGAATTAATAATAGAAGTGACGTTTTCTCTGTTATAAGTTTTTGACTTTATTTATGTTTTGCTTTGAGTTTAGACCATGTTATTTCAAATTTTATTCTTTTTAAAAAAATATTTTTATTAATTTTCAAATATTCGTGGGTACCCACGGGTACCCGTTAAGAAACATACCCATTTAAAATCCGCTAAGCGGGTACCCGTGCGGGTACGGGTCCCATTTATACTAAACGGGGCGGGCATGGGTAGCAATAAACGGGGCGGGTAGCGGGTAATAGCTACCCGTGCCCGCCCCGCCCCGTTGACATCCTTAACCCTGCCGTCAAGCTGAGACGACGCTAAGAACAACCGCGGGAATACCACACACAATGGATGATGCCCCACCCACGTGTCCTGCCAGAACTGGATCGAAGTCCCAGAGCCAAGTCGCCGGACCACTGTAGCCCCAAACCAATCACCATCTGCATCCACTAAAGAACCTATCAAACATATATCCTTCCACCAAGATGAGGCCACCCTTGATGGAGGAATCTCCAGCAACAGCGGAGTCCGCAGCACGGCCAACCCATACCTCGCCACAATAATATCATGCCACAAGGAATTCCCCACGGACAGAAGACGCCACCGCCACTTCACCAACAAAGCTAAGTTAAAGACCCTAAGGTCCCTAACCCCGAGACCCCCCTCACTCTTGGATTTACACACCTCGGACCACCGTACCCAAGGAATCTTTCTAGCCTCCGAACAACCACCCCACAAAAAGTTCCTCTGCAGCCGCACCAATTTCTTCCAAACCCCCACAGGCATCTTAAAGTAGGAGAGAAAGAAGATAGGAATGCTATTGAGGACCGAATTTAAAAGCACAATCCGACCCCCAAAAGAAATAAACCTATTCTTCCAAGACAAGATCCTACTCCGCAAAAAATTCACCACTAGGTCCCATGTAGCCACCCTAAAGGATTGGCCCCAACCGGCAATCCCAAGTATTTAAAAGGCACCCCACCCACCTTACAATGGAGAAAGGCCTCGTTATGGAAGAACTCATCAAAAAGAATCCTCACCTCCACTTTGATCAAAGGCCTCGTTATGGAAGAACTCATCAAAAAGAATCCTCACCTCCACTTTGATCAAAGGCCAAAAGGCCTTAAGGAATGCAAAATTAAACCCATCGGGGCCTGGGCTCTTGTTCCCGTCACAGCTCCAAACCACTTGTTCAATCTCTTCCAAAGAAAAGGTGCCAGATAACCCAGAGATTTGAAAAGATGAAAGCGAGGGGAAAACAATACCATCTAGAACAGGTCGATCTCACACCTCCTTTGAGAAATTATTAGAAAAAAAAGCCGATACCGCCCTCTAATACCTGCCACATCCTCCACCCAAGCACCATCCACCCACAACGCGGCAATACGATTACGTGACCCCCTAGCCTTAACTTCATTATTACAATAGCTACAATAAGGTTCAACCTGTTGGGAATTCATGTGTGAGTGGTTAGTCCCTCATCGGCTACGTTGATCTAAATGAATGATATATAAAATAGGAGACCCATATACCTATTGCCTTAAGGTTTTGGGTGGAGATGTGGCGTCGAAGTCTCTTGGTAGTCTGGTTCATTGACTAGCTCGTTGTTGCTCCGGTGCTCCCCCAAACTCCCCAACCCTATAGTACGTTTCCTCTTGTTGGCGAAAAGTCTATAATGAACAACAAACCCACATAAAGTTTCAAATTCTTTCACGGTTTTCTGTGATTAAGTACATTCAACTTCACGGTTAATGAAATTACGTTGATGATTAAGATACCTAATATATCTATTAACTACTCACTGAACTAATTAACTACGTATTTGAACTGTGATAATCATTGATTTTGATGTCAAATTTGTATGTAAAAATAGTGCGATCTTAATTAAAATTATATGACAAAATATGAAGGTTTATACAATAAGATTCTGATATAAGAAGATTCACCTTTATTGCTAGCGACATAAACTTATGAGTCAAGTACTCTAGTGTTACAGTTGGAGCAAAGGCATGCAATGCAACATAGCAAAAATGAGGACCACACCTCAATCAAAGATCTAAAACTTATCAAGAAGAACATGTTCCACTTGCATTAGTGTGAATAAAAAATTAAAAAGCAATTGCCACAAATAGATGGTGTTAAAAAACAATTTCATAGTTTGGTCACCATCCCCAACATTTTCTTGCACCACCCTACTTATGGTTTAAGAATGTAAAAAGAAATGTACAAAAAGATAGGTAGCAAAGAAAGTATATAGTTGAAAAATAATTAGTGCTAATTTTTTTGACTAATAATTAAATCACTACATGTTAGACCTAGAAAGGAAGTGATGGAGTGGTGGATAGAGAGAGAGAGAGAGAGGAAGAGGGTTGTGATGCTATAATCCATTTAAAAACAATAAAAAAACATTAAAAAGGACACATATTACTAAAAGGAAATGGAGGGTCCCTTTGCTATGCATGAAAACTAAAGCTCATTGGTCTATCATTTCCATTACACTTGTATCATTCTCTCTCCTCTGAATGTGTGTTTTTGCTTCATATGGTACAGACATGACTCCAATCTAATGGGGTTTCTCTACTTCTACCACTCAGTCTAAGATGTCAGTACTCTACTCTCCCTTTCTTTCTTCTTTCTTCTTTCTTCTTCTATACTAGTACTTTGAGTTCAACTGTCTATTGAGCTTGACTTCTTTGTGTTATTTGGAAATTTATCTTTTTTTGGAGAGGGGTGTTTTTTTTTTAATTAAAAAAATGATTATTATTGTTTCTGGTTTTATGGTGTACTTTGTTTCTGTTGTATCTAGGTTATGTTATATTATAGGTATGGCTGTTTGTGTCTTGTTCATTGCTTGTACTTTTGTTTTAGGTTTGTTGGATTGTATCTTTCTTGATTGTAATCCCCACCTTACTTTTGTCTTCTTCTACTCATCTTCACTTTTATGTTTTGTTCTAGCTTTTAAAAAAAGTCTGCAGTTTTTGTTGCTTATCTCAAACTTAGTTATTATTTATTTTTTAATTTTTTATTAACTTTTATTATTAATATTAATATTGATGAGCTGTGGAAATTGAGTTTCTTCTGTTTTGAATGTTTTTCAATCCAGCTCCTCTTTCAAGAAGTTTGTGCTGAAGACTAGATAGAAATCTGAGGTACAACATATTATTTATCTTCTTTATCTTCCTTGAAAAAATTGCACTTCTATTGATAATTTTTTCACCATCTTTGGTTGCAGAAAGTTGTCTATTTTGGATAATTTGGGAGTATGGCTATGCAAACTGTTTATCTGAAAGAACATGAAGGAATTGCTGCTGGTCACAATTTTGTGGGGCAGTTATCATCATCTGCAAATTCAGCAGCACCTTGGTGGAGTGCTTTTGGATCATCATCATCACAATCCCTTTATGGTGGTGATTCTTGTGGCCAAATCAAATCCTTTTCATTGGAGCAACCTACCTTTGTTGACCAACTTGCTGCTACTAAGCAATCTGCTAGAGGACAACACACTAATCAGTTTACCATCTTTCCAGGTATTTTATTTGATTATGGATTGAGTTTTGTAGGATTTAGTCACTTTTGGTTACACCAAAATAGTAATGATTTATGTAATAAACTGTGTTGATAAAGTTGTGACTATAACCAAAAGATGCCACAAAAGCTAATTCTTTTGCACCTTTTTGTCATAAAATTTTGGGAGGTAGCTGATGATAAAAATAAAAAAAATACATGTAAATGGTACAATAAGACTATTTCAGAAAATCTAAGGGAGAGGAGCGCAGATAACAGTGTAGATGTGCATAGTTTGGAACATTAAAGATAAAGCAAACACTATTCTTTTCTATTGAATGATCTAAAGACTATCTCTTGAAGGATTTGAAAGCCATCCAGCTAGGCAGTCAACAATACACTAGCATTATGGGATTGTCGAATTGTGATTAGCTGTAGTCAGTTGTGTGTGTCTCTCTCCTCATGTCTTTTTTATTTTTTATTTTTTGTTTGGAAAAAGTTAAAGATCGAGATTTGATATTAGAAGATTCAATGGTGTATGCATATAGTGATTGTTGTGACTGCAGTCAAAATTGACCGCAGTTGATTGCGGTTCAAGATTGTCTCAGCTAACTTGCTTTGTAGAAAGTTAGCTAAAAGCATCATTATTAAATAATATGTATGGTATAGGGATAGTGGGAGTGCTATGTAGGGGATCATGGCAGAAGGAAATGAGAGGTTGTTGTAACCAACTGCTGCCATGTCAGCAATTGGAGAGAAAGAGTGTGAGTCAATTGAGTGCTATAAACGCCGAGTGAGGGATTACTGAGAGTATAGGCTGGAAATTGGTTAGGACTTGGGAGAGAATTGGGCACTCTAGAATCTACCCGATTTTCGGCATTTCCATTTGTAACTCTTGCATTCAGGATCTGCTTTGATAAGATAGGATTTCAGTATTAATTTCACATGTATCCTTTTACTATCTGCTATGGTTTCTGATACCTATTATGGGAACACACTAAAGCACACCACAAAAATGTGATAGAGTACACTATAATTTACGTGATTCGATACTTCTTGCATGTGTCCTCACAGATATGCTCCAATAAGATCTTCATTTCCTCATATAAGATTATTATAAAGAATGATAAACACTCACCATAAGTAACACTTTTCTAGGACTTGAATGCTTCAACTCTTCATACGACTCCGTAATTTATCACTCCTTTCAAGTTAAACTCCAAGTGGTTTAAATTATCTTTTATCTTCTTCTTCAGATGATTTTAAAATGTCAGGTGATACACAAAAGGCTCATACAGCCATTTCACTGCAGTCATCACTCACTGATACCCCTACTCGTTTTGAGCTTGGATTTGGTCAGCCTATGGTAAACTTCCCTCAAAAATAACCACTTTAATTTTTTACTATTTTATCTGTGGACATGTTTTACTTATGTTTGGTATCTTTGACACTGTAGATTTATACAAAACATCCTTATGCAGATCAATTTTATGGCCTCTTCTCAACCTATGGACCTAAAATTCCGGTTTGTCTTTTACTCATTAAGCTTCTTAATCCACATAAACTATGCTATGCTTTGCTTTCAACATGCTTTTGCATTTAGTTATCACTATGTATGTACTAATTTATGTATGTAATGTATCATATGTAATAATTTAGGGACGTGTGATGCTGCCACTTAACATGACATCTGATGATGGACCAATTTATGTCAATGCTAAGCAATACCATGGAATCATTAGACGTCGTCAGTCTCGCGCCAAAGCTGTACTCGGTCACAAATTGATTAAACGCCGTAAGGTATAATTCATCATATGGCTGTCCCTAATTTTTTTGTCATCATTAAACTTATTTGTAAATTGTAATCTTGGAAGTCACTTATGATCTATGAAGCACTGACACAGAAACAGACATGAACACGAGACACGACATGGACATGGAGACATTGGTTTTAATTTGAAAAATACAAGTAATTGAAGTGTTTTGTGTTTGTCTTATACAGCCATATATGCACGAGTCGCGCCACCTCCATGCGTTGAGGCGACCAAGAGGAAATGGTGGTCGCTTCTTGAACACTAAGAAATCTGCTAAAGGAATTGGTAATAGAAGTGGAAGTGAAGTGCATAAAACTGGTGGTGTGCAATTCATATTTAGTGGCGGCTCTCAGAGTTCAGAAGTCCTTCAATCTGAGGCAGGAACTTTGAACTCTTCAAAAGAAACTAATAACAGCAGTCCAAATATTTCAGGATCAGAAGTGACTAGCATGTACTCAAGAGTGGGTTTTAACAGCTTTGCTGTCAATGTCCACTCTTTCGCAGACATGATAGACAGTGGGCGTGGTATCATTATGCCCACCACCAAATGGGTTGCAGCGGGTGGAAACCGCTGCAACCTTAAATCTTGATTCATAAAGAATCGAGTTGGGTTTGGTGCAGTGATGTACCAAACCCTGTCCTTGATAAAACCGGATGATTGTAGGCTCGTCCTCTTATCCGGTTTTAAGGCAATCCATCCTTGGCTCATACTTTGGCAACTCATCTTTGGCTCATATCTTTGGCAACTCATCTTTGGCTCATATCTTTGGCAACTCACCCTTGGCTCATTGTACTTATAGTAAGTACTACTATAGTACTATTGCCTTTGTCTTACTGCACAGGACTTTGGGTGATCATCATTCTTCCTGATACAGAAGACAAATTATGTGTCTCTCTATGTGTGAAAATAGAATGAAGTATCATTCCCTCCCCTAAACTCTGAAATTCTATTAAGTAGTCCTCAAAATTATTATTTTCCATCCATCAATTTGTCTTTAAGTTGAAAATTTGGGGACTAAATTGATGGAAAAATATTTAAGTTGAGGGACTGTTCAATAGGTATTCATAGTTTAGAGACTAAATAGGAGAGAATATACTTTAGAGACTAAATTGAAGCTTTTTATTGGTGAAACTAAAAGCACTCGGTTCTAATCATGTATGATTTTAGTAATGTCTAAATGTGGTGTTTGATTCTGTATTTCTGACTTTGGGGAGAAGCTGTGTAATATGGAACTTTGGTTTGGTCTGTGATCTTTGTTAGAAAAATAAAGCATTGGTGCATTTCTCCTCTTAATCAACGTCAAAATTTTATTATCTTTTGCATTTGGAAATTAGCAAGTACAAACTACACGTCAAAATTCTATAATTGCATTTTGAGTTGTTATGTTGGCTTCAAGATTTTGGGAGATAACAGCACAAATTCTTGCCAAATCAACTAGGCTTGTTATGTATCTTCCTACCCAGGGGGCGGATCCAGGATTTTAAGATAGAGTATTCCTTTTTTTCAATGATTTAACAATTGTACGATTTAAAAAAAAAAAAACAATAATAAAGAAATTTTCCAAAATAAAGTATGTTTTAATCTAAGTCTAATTGCATTTCCCTCTTTCTCATAACTTGGAAGCTTTTGATGATATCTAAATCATTGACCGTGCTAAAAACAACATTCTCCCCAAAATGTCACCAAACAATCATTAGATCCTACACAAAGGCCCGTAACAGATGCTCAATAAGATTCTAAGGCTATTACAATCATTTAAACCCACTAGAGACAATTTACAAGAATTATAATGAAGTACAATGCTAATTGAAGCAATACTGCTAGTACTACCTAGATCAACAGGGTAGGTACTTTGCAATGTAATGCAAACAGATATGAACAAACAACATGCTTGATTTTAATTTTACTTCAGTAGGTCAATTCAACATTGCGATAAACCTTTACTCTTGAAAGTATGAGGATTGCGTGTCTCTCTTGCCACTCAGAGAGATCCTCTCGAACTTTGGTTGAACTGGCTTCCTCTTCATCTGCATACAAAAATATGAATTTAAACAAAAATTCAAATGATTGAATGAAAAATAACACTGCACCATTAAACGGTTAAAAAATTGAACAGCTCCTAATTCAGTTTTTCCTTTCACAAAAACAAACAATGCTGGCTTGCTATCGAATTGAACAAAAAATGAATTCAGAATTTAGAATTCCATAATCAAACAAACAATGAACAAAAATAATTCCAAAATCGAATTGAATTCCACAATCAAACAAACAATGAACAAAACAAATTTCCAAAATCGAATTGAACAAAAAACGAAATCGAATCGAACCTTGTTATCAAAAATCGATTGAAGAGGAAGCGCCGCCGTGAAGAGGAACCGTTGATGGGGCTTGCTGTGTGGGTTTCTTCAGTTTCGTGTGGGTTAATGGGTTTCTCAGTTTCTGATTCGTGTGGGTTTCTGTTGTTGAAGAAGAAAATCGATTGAAGAAGAAAGAAAGGAACGAAGCGGAAAAGGAAGAAGAAGAAGAAGAAGAAGAAGAAGAAGAAGATAAGGAAGAAGAAAAAGGAAAGCGTGTGTGGGTTTCTGTTGTTGAAGAAGCAGGAAGCGTGCGTGAAAGAGATGAAACGAAAACGAGAGCGTGGTTTCTGTTTAAAGCCTAAACGACGTCGTTTTGCTTATGCATAAAATTTGGGTATATTACCACTAAGGCCAGGATGTTTGGGTGTTCTTGGGAACACCAGGAACACCATTTGAATCCGCCTCTATTCCTACCCGTCCTTATATTTTGACATGATCAAATTTCTAAACTTGAACTTGACGCTAAACCAAAAATCCAATGTCATACGGGAATGATTAGAATTCAATCAAGACATCGCTGATATTTAGTACGAAATTGTTTGTATGACATGTCAGAATATGAATCGAAATTGCACAACATAATAACTCACTTTGCGCGTGTGGTGGCTATCCTTCACATTTCTTACTTTCGTATTGTATTAACACGTATTTCCCTAATTATAAGTAGGACGAAATCATGTTGACTCAAACTACAACCAAAAATAAAGTTATAAATTGATCGTAAAATACTGCTTATGAAAGTTGGTTGCGAGTGGTTAGTGCACTCTACATAGAAGGACGAATTTAGCTAGTAGAACCCAACATTGAAACAAATTAGGGCTAGATTTTACTTCCAGTCGAGCTCAAGATTAGTCGAGATCTCTTTCCCTTAAACACCGAAATAGAGTTTAAGACCTCTAAACAAATAATAATAATGTGAAAAGAAAAAAAATTGCAATTGATAAATATATCACATACATCATAATTAGGGTTTTTGGTTTTTACACAGTTATTGTCACTTCAATAGGTAACTCTAAGATTTGAACTTTAGATAGTTTTCGTATAGAGAGTCAACTCATGTTTCCAACTCTTAATTCTTAATAGAGTAGTTGTATTATTCAGGATTCTAAGAGAAGAAACTTTGAGGTTTATAGTCATAACTTTTATGTGGAGTTTGTTAAGAGGAATGCTAATAAAGCGGCTCACTCTCATGCAGGACTATTTTGTAGTTCCTCCTTGTATTTATAACGTTATTTTAAATGAAATAAATAACTTTGGCTAAATTATAGTTTTAGTCCCCCTATTTTCAAAAATTCAGATATTTAGTCTCCCTATTTTAAAACTCAGACATTTAGTCCTCCAGTTTTAAAAAACTTAGAACATTTAGTCTAAGGAGGGATTTTTCATTTTTTTGCTAAGTTGGCCTTCACTCAAAAAAAATTGCTGACGTGACTCTCATTAAATAATGTGACAACTTACTCAATTTGCACACATCATTTAATAATGAAACATAATAATAAACTATATTATTATTAATAATAATTATAATTATTAACACATTGAAATTAAAAAAACACATTGAAATTGCATTTGCATTGCAACTTTTATTCATCAAGCCAACACCAATTCTTTTCAATTATCCATCGCTGGGAATCTGCACTTGCAGCCGTGAGCACCAGTTCTTCTCCAGAAACTGAGACTGTTCTTCGTTCGATCTAACCCCTAAAACGAAACCGTAGATGTAAAATTGAAATTGGAACGAAAGGTAGAAGATGAAGAACGCAGAAACAGAGAGGGTGGTAGCGTTGGATCTAGCGTTTTGGGGGTCCGAATTGACAAAACATAGAAGAAGATGAACAACATTCCATAACTCAGATTCAGCAACAACAACATTCCTAAACCCAGAACCAGATGCAGTAAACCCAATTCGATTTTGATTCGTTTTCTTCTTCTGATTCGTTTTTCTCTGATTCATTTTCCTCTACTTCGATTTTGCTTCTGATTCGGTTTTTCTTTTACTTCGTTTTCCCCTGTCTTTGAAAACGCGATTGTTGAATGTTGTTCAATGCAATTTATTATTTTTTTTGTTTGTTGTTGACGGTGGGTGAGAAGAAGAAGAGGAAGAGGTTGAAGAAGAAGAGATCGTGAAAAAATTAGGTTCAGTGTTTTGTTTTAATTTTAATTTCAATTTCAATGTCTTAATTATTAATAATAATAATAATAATAGTAACATAGTTTATTTAATTATTTTAATTATTATAAATATATTAATATGATGTGGATTGGTTATGTGGCATCATTAAATAATGTGTGCAAGCTGAATCAGCTGCCGTGTCATTTAATGAGAGCCATGTCAGCATATTTTTGTTGGCAGAAGACCAACTCAGCAAAAAAAATGAAAAATTCCTCTTTAGACTAAATGTTTTGAGTTTTTTAAAATTTCGGGACTAAAAGTCAAAGTTTTGAAATAGGGGGACCAAATGTCTTAATTTTCAAAAATAGGGGGATCAAAACTATAATTTAGCCAATAACTTTTAATAGAGTCAATTGATCCTAATCCTAAGAGGTTGGTCTAATGGAGCATGTAAGTATTTGTATATCGGGTTCAAAAATCTCTTTGGACTGGGGCGTATTTCTCCTCACCTAAAATTTATGTAACCATAAAACAGAGTGGATTGATTCTACACTACTCCTAACGAAAATATGAAATTGTAAATTTATTTATATGAAAATCAGAAATGATTATCGCCCTCGTATACAAGAAGGCCGAAAATCTGAAGTCTAGTTTATATTACTAAACATTATGTTTAGTAACTATTACTAAAGGGTAAAAAGGTAAGATCCATCATAATAATTAGGAAAAAAAACTGATCAGCAAATTCCTTATTTTCCTTCCATAATTATAGGCATTAATTATTAGCAATTAAAATTGAAAACTGATCGGCAAATCCCCTATTTTCCTTTCATAATTATAGGCCTTATTTATTTTAGTATGTGTATATATATATATATATACACACACACACATACTACTATAAATGTGGTGGAGAATGGTTAGTTGTCAATAACAAAAAATGTGGAGGACGATGGCAAGATATATAGCACTAACCAACGTTTGGCTATATAATGACTAGACACCAATGCTGCGGGTTGTTTAGATAGAACTAACCAACGATGTGCATGACTGTGGTAAGTTGATTCTAACCACAGATTTGCAGGGTTGTGGTTAGAGTGACACTAGCCACAAACTTGCTATGGTGTGGTTAGATACTAGCGTCAACGGACATTATGTAGTTTTTCTAACCACGAAGTCACATAACTTCGGCTAGTTTACTATTATCCATAGAATTGAAGAATTTTGGTTGGATGGCTCTAGCCACCAAATTACAGGGATTCGGTTATTTATATAAAATAGGAAATTGATCGTTATACTTGTAACTAAAAAAAGTGACAATATAATGTAGCCGTCATACGTGTTACTAAATTACTAAAAATCACATAAGTACGGACATGGGTTAGTATTGTCTAACCACGAAGTCACTTAACTTTGCCTAGTTTACTACTATCCACGGAATCAAACAATTCTGGTTAGTTGTCTCTAGCCACCTAATTATTGAGCTTCGGTTATTCATATAAAATATGAAAATTGGTCGCTATAGTTAGTCGTTGTACTAACCACATAATTATATAATGTTGGTTACTTGAGCTCTAACCACCTAATTATAGAACTTTGGTTATTCATATATAATGGGCAACGGGTCGTCATAGAGTTTAATAACCACAAAAGTGAACAACAATGGTTAGTTGTCTATATAGATAGTATAAACATGTGTTCATAGTCGTGATTAAGAGTGTGGACATATTACCAATAAGAAAGAAAAGACTTACGAGTAAGTAATCGTGTAAAACTGATATTGGTCTCATGTTCATCAACACTATAGTGAGCCATCAATGGCGTAACCGAATAGCATGCTTCAATGGTTTGCTTCAACCGTGTGCGTTGATTTAATGGAAACAGGTTCAACGTTTTAAAAAAAAAAAAAAAGAAGCTGACGAAATGCTTACTTTATAGGCTAAATACCACTTTTGGTCTTTTATCTTTGCTCCAAGTTTCACTTTGGTCATTTATCTTTTTTGGGGTCCGTTTTGGTCCTTCATCTTTCATTTTGATCCCTGCCGTTAGTTTTTGTTAACAGTCGCCACGTTGGCAGTTAACTGCTGACGCGGCGTCTTAACTAAATGACGTGGCATTCATTAATTGAGGTGGCTTTTACACATTTACACATCAGATTTTAAAATTAAAATAAAACAGAATTTGCAGCGTTAAAAAAAATTCCAGATATGATAGAAACAAAAACCCATTCAAAAGAAAAATTTAACTTTTCCTCTTCTTCAATCTTCAAATTCCAGATCTGATAGAAGTCAGGCCCAGAAATGAAGCAAATCGAAGAACAGCAACCATGAAATGAAGAAACGAAACCCATAAATTGAAGAACAGCAAAACGAAAAGATCTTTGCTTCCATCTTGTTCGTTCTCGAAACCCAGAAATGAACAGCAAAACCCAGACTTGCAAAGCAAAAACAAAAAGAACAACAAAGATCCAGATTTTGCGCTTCCTTCCATGCATCCATGGCAGATCCAGATTTGTGGGTTTTAAGTTTTGAAGAACTCGAAGGAGAAGATTTTAAAACGAAAATCGAAGGAGAAGATTGGAAGACTTCAAAACGAAAATCGAAGGAGCCATTAGAAAATCGAGCAATAAGCTTTCATAAACTATAGTCTTGAAAGAAATCCTAAAGAGATGATGATTGTCTCATCCACGTTCCAATCTCCTTTACTCATCCACGTTCCTCCTACGACAAGCTGAAGAAGAATTTGCCTTGTATTTTGGGTTTCTGGGTGTTTTCTTCGCTTCTTTTTCTTCAATCAGATCTAACAAGATCTGATTTTTCTTTTGTTTTTTTATTTTCATGTGTTAACTTATTTGTTAATTTCGTTTTTCTATTTTGATTTAATTTAAAAATTTGAAATGCATATGTGTAAATTGATTTAGAATTAAAAAAATACATTTATTTGCCACCTCAATTAATGAATGCCACGTCATTTAGTGAATTTAAGATGTCACGTCAGCAGTTAACTGCCAACGTGGCATCCGTTAACAAAAACTAACGGTAGGGACCAAAATAAAACGAAAATGAAAGACGAGGGATCAAAATGGACCAAAAAAAAGATAAAGGACCAAAGTGAAACTTGGAGCAAAGATAAAGGACCAAAAGTGGTATTTAGCCTACTTTATATATAGAGTAACCGACGAAATAAAAATTTTAATTGGTTAAAAGAGGAGGGATAAAAGAGTAGGAATATGAAGAATGAAGGATATGAACGCAGGAGGAAGGAAGGAGCTGGCGAAAAAAAAAAGGAAAAGAGAGAAATAATAGAAACAGCAATTAAAACAATTTAACTGTGAATTAAAACTGTTCCCTAAAAATAGGAATTAATTTATTTTCTAATTTAATTTAATTAATATAATATATATTTGAGAGTACCACAATATCTTTATTGAACAATAACTATTAGATGCAATTTATTTAAAAAATTGAGCATGCAACGACTCAAATAAATTTATTAAGAGTTACTAAACCAAAAGTTTAGTAACTTAATCTCTAGCCGAAAATCTGCTTCTCTTTCTGCATGAGAAGCGGGACCAAAATACGTTGTACGTAAAAAAAAGTTAATGGTACTTTTGTAAATAAAATGTTGAATGGGTCCCCGCAAGGTGTAATATCCCGTGTTCTACTTTCGGCTACTTTCTGACAGCAGCAGCTGCTTTCTGCTCTATTGCAGAAATTGCAGAAAAGTAAACAATAGGCAAAATTGTTGGGAAAAAAACGCAGTATCAGAACAGAGAGAAATTGAGAAAATATTTCAAACGAAAGAAACAAAGCAAATCAACAAAGCTCCAAAGGAAGAAAGTAAACACACACAGCAGAGAAGAAAATGAAGCAAAAAATTGAAGAGAGAAACAAAGGTGGAACAAATAAGAAAACGCAGAGCTGAGAAGAAAAGGAAGGCGACAATCAAACACCACGAAACCGAAGAGAGCACCAACCTTCCATCTGAACCGTAAGTTACCGAACAAATTACAAATTTTGTAACTACTCCTTTTTTTAACAAAAGCCTCTTTCAGTTATTTTAAAATCGTTGATGCTGGTTTTAAATTCAAAAATCTAACACGAAGAAGAAGAAGAAGAAACAAACGAGAGAGAGAGAGAGAGAGAGAGAGAGAGAGAGCGAAAATAAGAACAAAGGGAAATGTTTGTGACTTTCGGTTTTCTGAGAGACAAAAGAAAGGAGAGCAAGAGGGAAAGAACAAAAACAGAGAGCGAACAAAGAAGAGAGAAAGAGTGTGAACCAGAAAGAGAGAAAGAGGAAGCCGATGAAAAGGTTTAAGAATTCGGGTCAGATTTCTTTCTTTATGATTGGGTTGTGCTTAAACCGAATCCATCGTTCCAACTTTTGCTCTATCAGTGGGCCTTTGCATTTTGGGTTTTTTTTTACCCTCACAGTTTTCCCATTTACCCTCACATAATTTTTTTTGACGAAAATTACCTTAACAAATTTGACCTTGATCGTATATACCTTTCAATAGGTATATACGACTTTAATAAAATCAAAGCTGTATATACCGTAATTTAATTAAATACGATGTGGGTTTAAAATAAAAGTCGTATATACATGATGGTTAGGTATATACGACTAGTTAAAATACAAGTCGTATATAGGGGTATATACGACTTGTTATTCATCAAATCGTATATACATAGGTGTGGGGGTACATACGATTCCTTATTATGCAAGTCGTATATACCCCACACTTAGGTATATACGATTTGGATTGAATTTTTTTTTTCATAATAAGATTTGCATTAATTTTAACGGTTAGGGTGAGACTTTGAACGATAATCAACAGTGTAGATATTGACAAATAATAATAGTTACAAAAAAGTGGTAAAATATATACAAGAAATATACAGTATCAATGTAGGCCGGCTAAATCGTCCGAATCATCGGATAAGTAGAATCCTTTGATCGATTATGAGACCACATCGGAATAATGGGGGGGTAACGGACAGGCAGACGACATCGAAATATGCATCCAATGTGAATCCTGAATGTTCAGAATATATATGAGTTTATACTTCGAAGAAGAATAGGTACCTTTCAAAGGCAAATAAGTATAACTCATATTCAAAGACAGTTGAACAATGGCGACATTATACTTTGTTGCAATAAAGAACCCCCACCTCTGGCAATGTCAACCACTTATCCGGCTTCTGAAATCCGTGGTATTCAATAGTCAATGATTTTCGAAGTTCTGCAATTCGGTCTTTCCCAAACATGTAACTATACAGTGCATCCCTGATTAAATCTTGCATAATGATAGGCCAACTATCCTCACCCAAATTGAGACCAACCCCAATTGCTCGAAACCCACAATTGCCATCATTCTTAACATCAACAATATTTTCCACATAAGACCGCAAATGATGAGGAACATCCGGTAAATTCATTAAAATCTCGCCCTTCTTTGTTACTTTTTTATCGGCACCATGAGATAATTTAGAAGACCGCTGAGATGTTTTTTCCGAAGAAGTCAGCTGTCATGATTTTTTGATAGAAGTCCCAGATTCTTGAGTGAGTTTCACCTTCTCATCTACATGCTCCCACCCAGATAAATCTCTTTGCGCATCATACAATTTCTGTTTCTTCTTCTTTGGTGCACCTTTTGTTTTGACTTTGAATGGTGGTGGAACCATTGAAAAAGTAGTAGGGAATGCAAGCTCATTTAGTTGTTTTTTCAAAACAAATTTCTCATCCTCTGTCATCTGATTAAATCTGGCCATATCATCTCCATTTGATAAGAAATATCACATCCATCAGATTTTTGTTGGGAGGATTTTTCATCTAAAGAATCCAAACTCAGTTGTTTCCAATGATCATCCACAACATCCAATGGAATAGAAGAACCGGAGATATGATAGACACCTATCTCACAGGCACATGGAAGAAGATGTGTCTTCCTAATAATGCATCCACATCGGCCTCTGTCATGACGAACCCCAGAAGTCGATTTCTCAAACTCTTTCACCATATAATCCAGAGCATTTAAAGAGACAAGACCGCGAAGCTTCTTAAACAAAGGAATATTCGAAGCTACTTCAATGTGGTTGATGCTTTTTTGAAAAGAGACGATGACTTTATCAAAGTGAAGTGTAAGCATGCCATGAATAGAATTAAAACACTTTGACAAGTCACCTCCAAAAGTCTTCAAATGTCTCTTCAAAGCCCAATGAGCTGACTCGGCTCTTAAAAAATTTAAATACATGTCAAATAAATTTAAACAACGGTAAAAATACTAAACACGTGTCAAAAAATTTAAACAGCGAAAAAAAATACTAAACACGTGTCAAATAAATTTAAACAACGGTAAAAATACTAAACACGTGTCAAATAAATTTAAACAACGGTAAAAATACTAAACACGTGTCAAAAAAATTTAAACAAAAAAAAAAAACTAAACACGTGTCAAAAAAATTTAAACAACGAAAAAAATACTAAACACGTGTCAAAAAATTTTAAACTACGGTAAAAATACTAAATGCCAAAATACCTGTTGGTGGTCTGATTACTGAAGTGTGAGATATGGTTAGTCCAAGCCAAGATAAATCTCTCCTTATGCCGTTTCAACCATGTGTCGTGCACATATTTAATAAGAGCGGAAGTATCGGCGCAGGAGTCCTGAAAAATCTTCAACTGAGCTAAGTACACAGACTCGTCAGCTGAATCAATAATATTGTGTCAAAGAGATATGACGTCCTTTTGCCTA
This sequence comes from Astragalus glycyphyllos, assembly GCA_963573325.1. Classification (NCBI taxonomy): domain Eukaryota; kingdom Viridiplantae; phylum Streptophyta; class Magnoliopsida; order Fabales; family Fabaceae; genus Astragalus; species Astragalus glycyphyllos. Next base: position 25,650,740 of record OY754312.1, read on the forward strand.
TCAACGTGTACCAACTCTTTAATTTTTGCTTTCACATTCTTTGTCACGTGCCAAGAACACAATAAATTAGTAGCAGAAGGAAAGATAGCATGAATACCAGCCATACAGCCAAGATCTTTGTCAGTCAGAAAAACCTCCGGTTGAATCCCATGCAAGTCAAATAAATCTTTAAGTTGCTGTAATACCCAAGAGAAATGAATACCAAGTTCATGAGCAATATAGGCTAACCCAACCGAGAAAGATAACTCCGTACTAGTCACTCCCACAATCTCCAATAGAGGTAGATTGTATTTGTTGGTCTTGTACGTAGTGTCGAGAATAAGAACTTTGGGAAACGACCGGAATAACTTGATAGAAGTGGGATGAGCCCACATAATGTCACTGACCACATCAGAATCCTCCACCTTCCTGCTCCAACATAAGTAATTATGTGACTCAATCAATCTCAGCAACTCCTGAATGTCTGTTTTAAGACCCCTCCGAGAAGACCGATGCTTGTGGCGCTGCCTAAATATTTGAGGGAGAGAAGTGACATTGCCCAGATAATGACTCCGCAAAGCAATAAGGCAATCCTTCGGGGCAACATCCAAATCAGCATGCTCATTAACCATAGCCTTCTGCGGCTTGGTCAAATGACCAAATGCTGTGCACCCAACTGAGGTAGTAAGCAATGGATGGGTGTGTCGACCACACATAACTTTCACGCACCAACCCCCATGACGTAGTGTAGATGTAGCTTTAAAAGCAAACGGACAACTTCTTCTCTTAGAATTGAAGACTCTAGAATCATTACTAAACCCCCCTGCTTCTCACAACCGAAAATGATCTTATCTCTAGTCCCCCTTTTACCAGCTTTATCAGATCTAACTTTGATAACAACAACACCAATGTGTCTCCCAAATGCTATAGCCCACTCCTCCACATCCCCACGTGTAGAAAATATCTACAAAATACAAAAATATTACGTACTTAATTAATTAAATATTTATCAAACTTCATTAAAAAAATTAGACCGAAAAATATACCCTATCCGTCTTGAATGACTCCGTAGTATTGATGTCGAAAGGAACCAACTGTGACTCTGCAGGCGCTCCAATATCTGTTTCAAAACTAAAAATTAATTAAAAAAATTAAAATTACAAGTCGTATATACCTATAAACAAGGGTATATACGACTTTAACATCTCAATTTCGTATGTACCCCACAACAGGGTACATACGACTTACATTTCTCTCAAATCGTATATAGGTATATACGATTTGCGCCCCGTCGTAAATACGTATATACGATTTGACTTTTTCTTAATAAATACATTTTAAATGCTAATCGTATTTACCTTCCATTAGGTAAATACGATTTTAGATTTTATGGGTCCCACACTAGAGAGAATCTTGTGAAAGTGAAATTTTGTCAATTATGTGAAGAGTATTTTTGTCAATACGAAAATATGTGGGAGTAGATGGGAAGGGTGTGAGGGTATAAAAAAAAAAACCTTGCATTTTTTGTTACCAGCCTTAGATATTTTTGGTGTATTCCACTATGCAATGGCCTAATTGGTTTTGGGCTATTTGTTCTTTCTGATATATGCGCCTACTTTTTTTTTATAAGCAAATGTTAGTAGGGGTGGGGAAATGTTAGTTTCCAGGATATATGCGCCTGCTTGATTTACTTGGTGTTTCCTACATTTGTGTTATCACTCATAACCACTGGAATGAAAAATAAACTAGACCATTCGTTTTGATACATGATTGTGGGCGAATCTTTATTTTGTTCTTTCTAATAATACTCTGTTTTTTGTTCTATTTTGCTATCTGTAGTATTCATGTTTCATGTTTTCTTAGCATTTTTGTGTGTTATCTGTTTTAATTATTCTTCTTTTATAATAACTAAAGGGAAAGCTTTTCCATTTTCGTGGACATCCCAGTAATAGCAATATGTATTAGGCTTTATTTTGTATCATTTTTAGTCATGTTAGAATTTTATGTTCAGCTTTAATTTCCGGCAAACCTATTATGAACAGTTAACATGTTGTTTCTAAGACTGAGATCTTTCTAAATACCTAATATCATAATCTGAAAGTAGTGCGTGAGGTTTATTAAATTTCACTGTTTAACTGCCTTCCGTGCGGGAACATTGTCTAGTCTTAGGTGAAAGGAGCAGAGTAAGATTTGGACTCCCAATTCACTTCTCCACACTTCATGGCTGCTACAGCTTCTTCTGTTTCCCTTTCTATCACCACTAACTTCCCTCAAAGACCCATTTCCCACAAACCCCTCAATCTCATCCTCAACTCCCAAAGTTTCAATCTTTACCCTCTCTCACTTCTCAAGACAATACAAGTTCCCAGCAACACAACTTGGAATCAGAACCAGAAACAAAAACCTTTGATAAACCACAAGAAGAAAATGAATTCTTCTTCTGTGAGGCTTTTTGTTGGAAACTTGCCATATTCAATGACTTCTTCACAATTGGCTGGGATTTTTTGCAGAAGCTGCCACTGTCGTCTCTGTTGAGGTTTCTTCTTTTCTTTAATTTCACTTACTTTCTTTTATATTTTTCAAAATTCAATTTTCCTGTTTGATTGGTAATTTCATAAATTTTTACTAGTTTGTGCGTATTTTGTTTGATTGAATTGAAGATGCTAAAGAAGCAATTCGAATGTTTGATGGCTCTGTAAGTCTTTTACATTCTCTTATTTTATTATTATTGAGTTATCAATCAAATGAATTGCAAATACTCCTTTCCTTTAAACTAACCCTTATTATTAAACCTCCTAACTTAGTTGTACAGTTAGTTAGTTAGATCAGTTAAGAGTTTGTTACATCAGTTTGTTAGTCTGGCTTAGTATATAAAGCCATTGTACAACTACTTCCTTTGTATCAATTTCCATTTTTCTCATTCAATGAACATGCTATCAAAAGAATCAAGATTTCCACACTGATCTCTTCCCCAATTTTCTCCTGACTCTTCACGTTCCATGCATCGTCGCTACGTCTTCATCGTGCTTGATCTTGTGCTTCCATGGCGCAACAACCGAATCGATACACCTATCCCTTTCACATTGGGAATTCCAATCAACCGAATCTATACACCAATCCCGTTCACATTGGGAGTTCCAATCAACCGAATCTATACACCAGTCCCTTTCACACTGGGTGTTCCAGTAACCCTGGTAATGTTCTCAAGGACCAATTTCACCAATCTAACGTACTTCACCTCTTCCAATTACGTTGTACCCTGCTGAGATGCACACAAGGTGACCTCTCTGTTAGTGCTTACTTCTCCAAATTCCAATCGCTTTGGGAAAAATGGCAAGAATCCCAACCTGCATCGATCTGTTTAAGCAGCGGTTGTCATTGCAAAGACAACATGCTGAAAGATCACATTTTCTCCTTCTTGATGGGTCTCAATGCAGGCTTTAGCCACGTTACATGTCAAATTCTGTCAATAACTCCTCTTCCTAACATAAATCAAGTTTATGCCATGATTTTGTGGGAAGCTATGCAAAAAAATATTGGCAACGGCGACTTGGTAAATTCTTCTACACCCTTGGTCACTACTGTACATTTCGGAGATGCCAACAAGAACTCAGATTCTAAGAGATACAAACCTCTATGCACACACTGTGGAGTTTTGGGACACACCATAGACAAATGCTTCAAACGCCATGAATTCGTCAATGTTTTACGTTCCGGAGATGCCAACGATAACTCGGGTTCTATGACATACAGACCTCTATGCACATACTGTAGAGCTCTGGGACACACCATAGACAAATGCTTCAAACTCCATGGATACCCCATACTAGGCTACGAGAAAGGCAAGCAACGTGATGATGGTACCTAGGATCAAGTTTCTGATGACGTGGGGTTGGCTACATTGATAAAATGACGCCAGAAAGTTCTATCATAATCATGTCTATAGCCGAATCACTGGTTTCTATTTTCTTGTTAGTTTCATGTAAAGTTTTTCTTGCCATTTTGCTGCTTCTAGCGATTGAGCCTCCCTCCATCTTATTAGAGATATAGTCTGTTACTAGTTAGTGAGTGCCTATAAATAGGCTTTGATGTAATAATTTTAGTTAGCCTTTCTCATTTTGTATCACTTTTACTTTGATCAATATAATAGTACTTTTAAGATTTTCTCTCTTATCTTCTATGATGGCCATGTTTTTCAACACATCTAATCTAAACTTCTTGCTGCGAAATCTAGAGGTCTCCACACATGCTCAAACCACTTAAGTCAAGACTAAACCATCTTTTCTATAATAGGTGCTACCCCAATTCTCTTTCTAATGCTATCATTCATAATCATATCTTGTCTAGCATTTCCACTCATCTTGGCTGTATGAAATATTCAATTATGATGTTAATTATTGTGATGATTTACAACAAGTTGGTTGAAGGAGTGCTAAGGTAAACTTTCCAGTGTACCCCAAAGGATTGTATCTTTCTTGATTGTAATCCCCACCTTACTTTTTGTCTTCTTCTACTCATCTTCACTTTTATGTCCCATGTTCTGTTCTAGCTTTTAATAAAAGTCTGCAGTTTTTGTTGCTTATCTCAATCTTATTTTCTATATTATTAATATTTTTATTCACTTATATTTTTATATTATAATGAGCTGTGGAAATTGAGTTTCTTCTGTTTTGAATATTTTTCAATCCAACTCCCCTTTCAAGAAGTTTGAGCAGAAGACTGGATAAAAATTTGAGGTACAACATACTATTTATGCCTTCTTACGTTCTTTTTCTTCCTTGAAAAATTTGTTCTTCTAAAACTTTGTATTGCTTCACTTGTGTTGATAATTTTTTTTCCAGCTTTGGTTACAGAATGTTTATTTTGCATCAGCGAGATTAAGTTTGAGATAATATTATGGATAATTTTGGAGTATGGCTATGCAAACTGTTTAACTGAAAGAACATGAAGGAATTTGCTCACAATTTTGTGGGGCAGTTATCATCATCTACAAATTCAGGACCTTGGTGGAATGCTTTTTGTTCATCACAACAATCCCTCTATGGTGAGAGTCTTGTGGCCAAATCAAATCCTTTTCATTGGAATCACCTACCTTTGTTGACCAACTTGCTCCTACTAAGCAATCAGCTAGAGGACAACATGCTACTCAGTTTACCATCTTTCCAGGTATTTTATTTGATTATGGATTTTTTTAATGATTTAATTTGATTATGGATTGAGTCGTATGATTTAGTCACTTTTGTTTACACCAAGATAATAAAGCAAACAGTATTCCTTATTATTACCAAACGATTCTTATTAGATTCCTATAATTTCACTCTAAACATGAAACTAGACAAAATCATCCAATTGCATTGTTTGAAAAATAAAGGCACTTTTTCAAGTAGAATTGTTGGTTGGTTTAAATTATCAGGATAATTCCCTTTTTATTTTTTTAATTGATTGATAACCATTCAGATGTTTATTCTTCAGATGATTATAAAATGTCTTGTGATGCACAAAAGGCTCATACAGCCATTTCATTGCAGTCATCACTCACTGATACCCTTACTCATTTTGAGCTTGGATTTAGTCAGCCTATGGTATAACTTCTCTCAAAATTAAAATAAGCACTTTGATGTTTTACTATTTTATTTGTTGATATGTTTTTACTTATGTTTGGTATCTTTGCAATTGTAGATTTATACAAAACATCCTTATGCAGATCAATTTTATGGGCTCTTCTCAACCTATGGACCTCAGATTCCGGTTTGTCTTTTACTCAGCAAGCTTCTTAGTCCATATAAACTCTGTTATGCTTTCAACATGTTATCAATTGGTGATCTAATGTAAATCTTTCATTATGTACTAATTGATGTATGTAATGTATCATATGTAATATTTTAGGGGCGTGTGGTGCTGCTACTTAACATGACATCCGATGATGGACCAATTTATGTAAACACTAAGCAGCACCATGGAATCATTAGACGTCGTCAGTCTCGCGCCAAAGCTGTACTTGGTCACAAATTGATTAAACGTCGTAAGGTATAATTCATCATATGGTTGTCTCAAATTTTAAACCAGATACACCAGTTATTCCATTAACCTAAAACTGCAAAATTTTCTTATAAATAGGACCAGAGGGAGTAGTATTGCATCCTTTTTTTTCTTAAAAACTATGAGTTATGCGTTTGTCTTATACAGTCATATATGCACGAGTCGCACCACCTCCATGCATTGAGGCAACCAAGAGGATGCGGTGGACGATTCTTGAACACAGTGGTAGAGAAAGTGAAGTGCAAAAAGCTGGTGGTGGGAAATTCCAATTTAGTGGCTCTCAAAGTTCAGAAGTCCTTCAATCAGAGGCAGGAACTTTGAACTCTTCAAAAGAGACTAATGGCAGCAGTCGAAATATTTCTGGATCAGAGGTGACTAGCATGTATTCAAGAGGAGGTCTTAACAGCTTTGCTTTCAATCATCTTGGATCTGCTGTCCACTCTCTGGCAGAGATGATAGATGGTGGGCGTGGTATTATTATCCCCAACAAATGGGTTGCAGCGGGTGGAAACCGCTGCAACCTTAAGTCTTGATTTGCGAAAAATCAAGTTGGGTTTGGTACAATGATGTACTAAACCCTATCCTTGATAAAACCGGATGATTGTAGGCTCGTCCTCTTATCCGGTTTTAAGGCAATCCATCCTTGGCTCATACTTTGGCAGCTCATCCTTGGCTTATATGTGAAAATAGAATAAAGTATCACTCCCTACTCTTTAGCAATGTCAAAAATTTATTATCTTTTGCATGTGGAAATTAGCAAGTACAACATGTTAAAATTTTAAAGAGGTAAGGAACTTTTAAAAATTTATCTGGTGGATATAAAATGGAGATCTGAATATAAGAAAGCTTATGTTTTTGAGGAAGTTATTCACGGAAGCCAGATGAATATATGCTACACAATAAACAGTTTCGTGGCTCCCGGATATATAGGTATGTGTATGTCACATAACATAAAAATACACATAAAAATGACTGTTCTTTAATAAAAGATTTGAGATTTCCTGTAATAGCATTCTGAGCTAACAGCACAAATTCTTGCCAAATCAACTAGGCTTCTTATGTATCTTCCTCACCCAACCCTATATTTTGACATGATCAAGTTTCTAAACTCGAACTTGACCCTAAACCCAAATTCAATGACATACGGGTATGAATAGGATCGGGTATAAGTATAAGTAGGACGAAACCATATTGACTTGAAAGACAACAAAAATAAATTTATAAATTGATCGTATAAGAATGTCAAGTTGTCAATGTATTCCATCTCAGTGTTAAAAATCGATGCACGCTGATTAAACCATCACCTGACATTGTCTTTGGTTAGATTATTTGAGTCATTTGACTGCAATTTCATATGAGGTTTATGCAGTTTAAAGCGATTTGAACAATGACCTGGAGGTCTCACAAGTTCGATGTCCAGTTCCGTTTTTAAAACATTGCTCCATCTAGAGGGAAGGACCCAGCTAGTAGAAGTAGAACTCGACGATAGAACAAATTAAGACCAGATTTTACTCATTTTGGGCTGAATTTAAGATTGGTCAGGTTTACAAAAAATAATAATGTCAAAAGCAAAAAAAAAAACATGATAAATATGTCACATACATCATGATTAGGGTTTTGATGCCAAGTGAGCTTCCAATGGTATTTGGGTATTTACACAAGCTTAAGTCCATTAGGCTATGTTTGGGGGGTTTTGAAGGGGGCGAGGGTTTAGAAAAAAGGAAGGAAATAAGGAAAGAAGGAGGAAGGGTAGTCCCCCGCCTTGAATCGAAAATTTATTTTTCTCCACAAAACTAAAATCTCTAGAATGAGGAAACTCAATTGAAGACGGGTTTTGGAGGGTTTAGTAAAATTTAAATATCTTTCATCTTGTTATAATACTCTCAAAATTAAAAATATATTAGTCATAAACATCTTTCTTTCATCTCTCTACAAATGTACTTTCGCAAAGTGAAAATTGTTTCTCTCTTTTCCTCTCCTCCCCCAAAGCACTTCCCTCCTAACTCTCAAATGGAGTCTTCCATCTGCCAAGAGACTGATCCTTATCGAAATTGTGACATCGGGTTTTTACACAGTTAGATTATCTTTCATAGGTAACTCCAAGATTTACACTTTGGATTCTTTTAGTGTAGGAGAATCATGTTTCCAACTCTTAAGTCGTTTTTTGGTAATAGGAAACTTAAGTGAGTTGGGTTCCAGGGGCTCACCAGGGTCAGACAGGTCTCATTGCTCTTTGAGTGTTAGGTACTTACAGATCACCCACTAAAAAAGTTCTCACGCTGGCAGCGGGAGTTGAATCTATGCTCTTGCAAAAATTGAGCCAACTCCTTACCAATTGAGTAAACCTTACAAAATATAAATCTAATTATATGAAAATCAGAAAAGATTATCTTATTTATCTCTTGTTTAGTTCAAACAAACAAAAAATGTGAAAGGAGGGGAGAGTTTGGACTTACAAGAAAACCTTATCCTCGTCCCTTGCCAAATGGAAAGCCTCTCAACAATGGATGCCTCACTCACTCATTATATCTCCCAATTCACTTCTCCATTCCTTAACAACTCCGAACCTTGTCTTTCTGTCTCTCACACTTCATGGCTGCTACAGCTTCTCTTTCCTCTTATATTTGCAATAGAAACAACAACCTCTCCTTCACCCACTCTTCCCTTTCTCTCACCACCAACTTCCCTCAGAGACCCATTTCCCATAAACCCCTCAATCTCATCCTCAACTCCCAAAGTTTCAATCTTTCCCCTCTCCCACTTCACCCACCATTCGCTTCTACCTTAGATGAAATCGAAGCTTCTCAAGACAACACAACTTCCCAACTAGAAAACTCGGAATCAGAGCCAGAAACAGCACCTGAAACAGAAACCTTTGATAAACCCCAAGAAGAAAATGTAACAAATTCAAAAGATTCTGGGAGGCTTTTTGTTGGAAACTTGCCATTTTCAATGAGTTCTTCCCAATTGGCTGAGATATTTGCAGAAGCAGGCACTGTCGTCTCTGTTGAGGTTTCTTCTTTTCTTCAATTTCACCTAATTTCTTTTATATTTTTCAAAATTCCATTTTCCTGTTTGATTGGTATATTCATAGTTTGTGCGTGTTTTGTTTGTTTGATTGAATTATTATATAGATAGTGTACGATCGACTCACGGATAGGAGTAGAGGATTTGCATTTGTTACAATGGGGAGCATTGAAGATGCTAAAGAAGCAATTCGAATGTTTGATGGCTCTGTAAGTCTTTTACATTCTCTTATTCTATTATTATTATTATTATTATTATTATTGAGTTATCAAGCAAATGATTGCAAATACTCCTTTCCTTTATGAGTTTTACAACAAAAAATAAGCAAGCCTTATTATTAAACCTCCTAACTTAGTTGTACAGTTAGTTAGTTAGTTAGATCAGTTAAGAATTTGTTACATCAGTTTGTTAGTCTGGCTTAGTATATAAAGCCATTGTACAACTACTTCCTTTGTATCAATTTCCATTTTTCTCATTCAAGGAACATGCTATCAAAAGAATCAAGATTTCCACACTGATCTCTTCCCCAATTTTCTCCTGACTCTTCACGTTCCGTGCATCGTGACCTCACGCCTTCTCCTTCAGTGATTCTGGTGTTCGTCGTTGTGTCTTCACCGAGCTTGGTCTTGTGCTTCCAATGGCGGAACAACCGAATCTATTCACATACACCTATCCCTTTCACTTTGGGAATTCTGATAACCCTAGTAATGTTCTCATGGACCAATCTCACCAACCTGATGTACCTCGCCTCTTCCAGTTATATCGTGACCTCCTGAGTTGCACACAAGGCGACCTCTCTGTTGACGATTACTTCTCCAACATCCAATTGATTTGGAAAAGATTGCAAGAATCCCAACCTACACCATCGAACTGTGTATGCGGTGCTTGTCATTGCAAAGACAACATGCTGAGAGATCAGATTTTCTCCTTCTTGATGGGTCTCAATGAAGACTTTAGCCACGTTAGAGATCATATTCTGTTAATGAATCCTCTTCCTGACATAAATCATGTTTATGCCATGGTTTTGCGAGAAGCTAAGCAAAAAAAAATTGATACCAGCAACTTGGTAAGTTCTTCTAAACCTGTGGTCAATGTTGTACCTTCTGGAGATGCTGACAAAAACTCAGGTTCTAAGATAAACAAACCTCTTTGCACACACTGTGGAGTTCTAGGACACACCATGGACAAACACTCCAAACTCCATGGATACCCCTTGGTCAATGCTGTACGTTCTGGAGATGCCAACAAGAACTCGGGTTCTAAAGGATACATACCTATATGCAAACACTGTGGATTTCTGGGACACACCATGGACAAATGCTTCAAACTCCATGGATACCCCGTAGGCTACAAGAAAGGCAAGCAACCTGATGCTAGCACCAAGTGAATCAAGTTTCTGATGGCATGGGGTCGGCTACATCGATAAAATGACGCCAGAAAGTTCTATCATAATCATGTCTCTAGCCTACTCATTGGTCTCTAATTTCTTAGTAGTTTCGCGTTTAGTTTTTCTTGCCATTTCTTTGCTTCAAGCGATTGAGCTACCCTCCTTCTCATTAGAGATATGGTTTGTTAGTAGTTAATGAGTGCCTATAAATAGGCTTGATGTAATCATTTTGGTTAAACTTTCTCATTTTGTATCACTTTTACTTTGATCAAAATAATAGTACTTTAAGATTTTCTCTCTTAATCTTCCATGGATGCCATATTCTTCAACACATTTACTTTAAACTTCTCACTGCGAAATCTAGAGGTCTCCACGCATGCTCAAATATGATCATAAAAAAATGTCTGGGTTGCAAATAAGGGTGCTCTTTTATTTGTCTACTGCTTATTCTTAATATTTATCTACCAAGTATTTACTATGTCTATTACTAATGTAACAAGGCAAAATAATGTTGGTTTTAAATTAGTTGTGTTAGAGTTGGCTGTATGAAATGTTCAATGTGATGTTAATGACTCTGATGATTTACAGCAAGTTGGTGGAAGGAGTGCTAAGGTAAACTTTCCAGAGGTGCCTAAAGGAGGTGAGAGGTTAGTAATGGGGGCGAAAGTAAGGAACAATTACAAAGGCTTTGTGGACAGCCCTCACAAGATTTATGCTGGAAACCTTGGTTGGGGACTGACCTCTCAGGATCTTAGAGATGCCTTTGCTGAGCAACCAGGCTTATTGAGCGCGAAGGTCATCTACGAGAGGGACAGTGGAAGATCTCGAGGTTTTGGATTTGTCACTTTTCAGACTGCTGAGGATGTAGACGCTGCTTTGAGAGTGATGAATGGTGTGGTAAGAACATTTTTGGCAGATTACGTTTGCTGTTTCATGTAGTCTTATGATATCTCAATCTAATTATATTGCCACATTTCTTGCAAATGATGTAATTTAATGTTTTCAGGAGGTTGAAGGTCGTCCATTGCGGTTGAATTTGGCAGCAGAGAGGACGTCTTCATCTACTCCAGTAATTGAGGAAAATACAGAAAGCAATGTTGATAGCTCAGAATTGACGTCTAGTGCCGGCGGCACATGAGAAAATATGATTGATAAAAGTTTTGCCTGCAAAATGCACATCATTTAGCTTCTCCCTTCTGTGTTTATTTTCTGTCAGATTAGTCATATTGGTATACACTAACTAGACTCAGGCAAATGTAAGATGTATCTTTTCTGATTCTTGTAATTGCGATTGTGGTATTTAATATCGCAGAGAATTGCAGTCAAATACTGCAAAGTGGTATTCATAGCAGTCTCAGACATAAAAACCTTGATGTGGCAGCACAGATTGTTGTCGTGGCCCTTGATTTAAAACATTGGGTTTAAGTTCCCCTTATACTCATTTTCACCAAAGTTTGTTTGGCTTTTTAGAAAAGCTGTTAGATGTATGTTATTGAACATATCAATATGGGGTCAATGTTTATTATATAGTTTGTAATTATGAAGAACAAGCTTCTAAAGTCTACCAACATCAAAAACAATATCACGACATATCTTGAAAACAAATGGGAAAATGTTCGATCAGTTTTTTACAAAAAAATATGAGTCGCTGGCTAAATGAGATTATTACATGACTTTTTTTTTTGAGGTAACCACTTCATGACATTAAGCAATTCCCTTATTAAAAGGGGTTCTATAACAGTGCGTTATTTAAACAACATTCTCACAGAAAGCATGATCTGAGGCAGAAAGTCACATGGGCATATAATATTGAGTGACGCGGTATAAACTTACGCCAGGCATGAAATAGCGCTGACTGATTAAAAAATCGATAAGAAACGCCGCAATGGTTTTTGCTTAATTAAGATGGTGGTTAATTATTGCCAGAAAGTCATTTTCACATCTATTGTTCTTGAAAATAAATTACAATTATCTACCACTCACACTCGCCAGACTGCCCTCCCAAAATATTTCTTGATATATCACTTCCAGAAAAAAGGGACAGGACAAACAACCTCAGTTTCAGTTCAATGACAATGCGTGATCTTTCTCAAGAAAATGGGGAATGGAGCAGCTGAACAATTCTGAATATAAGCAAGAAAAGAGGCAAGTCATCCAGAAGTCCGTAGTCTGTTTATGAAGTATTATTTTCGCCAGCCAGAAGAGCATCAGCTGCAGAATCCAAGTCATGTGGGAAAAATACCCTGCAAAGTATAATTTTCCTTAGAGCTCAAGATATAATAGAGAAGCGAACCACACCGCGATAGAGTTCCAACAGAATCAACTCTTCTGGCAATAATTAACCACCAACTTAAGTAAGCAAAAACCACCCATTCAATTCATTTCCTTATACTAATAGATTGGTACTAGTCCAAGACGCAGTCCACTAATTAAAACTCATACCATCTAATAACTAGACAATAAGTTCATTTTTTTGTTAAAAAATGTAAACACCATGCCAACCAGTCAGAGTCATATTTGGCCTGTCCTAAATTTGCATAGCACAAGATTGGATTGACACCCCTATCAGTACATGGCCCTATTTGTAGTTTCTATATTGAGAGTTTAACTTTCTTTTGTTTTTCCAAGAACCAAAAAAGATCAATAATTCCACAAGTGATCACTACCAGCAGTAATGGACAAGTCCAGACACAAGCAATGTTACCTGCAAGTGTTGTGGTACAATGTTCTGCTGAGATCACCCACGTCACTTATGCCTTTGCAGCCAGCAACCACCTCAAGAACTTGCCTGGAAAATTAGAGACATCACAGTCAATCAGACACAAGTCAAGGATAGGATAAGCTTCTAAAAAATGAAGCCAAAAGATTAAGGGCTTCTTTGATTATACCTTTTAAAAACAATTTTTTGTTTTTAAAAGTTAAATAAGAACAAAATTTGTTCTTTCTTAATTCTTACTATTTTAAAAATAGAAAACAGTTTTTAAAAAGCTAATCGATCAGAAGATACTTCTTGACAAAAGTGGTACCACAATGCTAAGCACAATCATTGCATTTACCTAACTAAACAAGGTTCATTGCGGCCTTTGACAATGCACTCTTGATCATACTTCTCTTTCTTCTTAGAAGGGCATTTGGATTTAACAAAACCAATTCCTGCATGAGTGTTCTTGATTTCACAGTATGGTGAGTCTGTCTCAATCATGATTCTCTCAACAGGAATACCCTTCACAACATCTAGGTTCTCGGTTGTCTTCAAAGAGCACCCATTTATGCCTGCCACAGAACCAAAAATGAGGACCATCCATGAGAGTTAACTAGAATTTCAGGATTCAATCATCACAATCCAACATAAGTAAAATTTGTGCAAGTCAGTTAACAGGGAAATAGATATCCAAAAGCACCCAGATCCTCTAAGGAAACACAAGATTAGCCTATGCATACAAAGAAACCATTCATACATTTCTCTTTGACTTTCTTTTGATATCAAAACACCAAAACCAGCTATGGACAAAAGCTTTCCTAAAGTGTGTTCATCTTATTGTCTACAGGAACTTGCACTTATCATCCAAAAAAAAAACTTTACTTGTGGTTATATCTTCAAAAAGCAAGCCTAAATTTAGACATGCCAGGGTGACTTAAAGTAGGCTAGAAAATATAGTAAAGCTCAAAAGGATGGATTTACCAATGTACATTTTATCAAATGAGAGAAGCTTAATACAATCATCCATACTACCCGTAAATGAATGGGTGACTCCAGCAGTGAACCTGACATATAAATAGAAACGATTAGCCCATTTCACATCTCATTATGCCATAATATACTATGGATGCGTATATTAGGCATTAGAAGAGTTGAGATAGAAATAACCTCAAGGCTATTTATTTCTTATTTACATGTGGTGTCAAGGCCTCAAGATAATTCTTATAACCCATCGAATGATAGGTTAAGAGTATGAAAAGAACCACAAGTATCTTCAAACAAATCCTCTGTATGCAATTTGTTCCGATGGTTCTAGAGCATTTTCTATCTGTTTTTCCATCAATTCTTGAACTTGAAAGCAGAAACATAGTAAGGGTGGCAACAATATTTTCTTACCCTTAGAATTAAGATCAATTCTCAAAATAAATAGAATGATAAGCTAAATAAGAGGCAATGAAAAAAGCATTATTTGAATATTGACAAATTCAAAACAGTGAAATCCAGCAATACCTGTCCTTATTTTTCTCAACTATTTCACAGAAATCTGCAGCTGCTGCTCGCATGTGCAAAAACATAGGCAATCTTGTGATGTGTGCCAATTCAAATTGCTTCTCAAAATACCTTGTATTCCACAAAAAAAATGATTCATTAATGGTTTTAATATATTATGAAAATCAACAAAGTGAGAGAGAAAAAGAACTAAAGTGACACATTTGTAGCAACAGTTACACTATGACTGACTGCATACTTCTTTTGAATCTCTGCTGGGCAAAAATGAAGTCGGTCATAGTCCAATCCACATTCTCCAACTGCAACCACCTTACATATGAAAAAGGATAAAGAAGAACGAAAAAGTTATTTCTAAATGGTTAATTGGACAGTAGTTTTTGAACTAGAGCACAAGTTCTGCGACTATATGAGATAACAACATACATAGTGATCAGAGACATAACAATGCTTAAATTTAATACTATGTTAAGCAGTTATCTTACTTATGCTGAAGTGTAAGAATACCTTTCCTTTCTGGATTCCTTCTTTAGCTAATGACAAAAGAGCCTGAAAATGGTTTTCTGGATCTCCACTCTCTTCAAATTCCTAAATCAACACACACACACACACACAAAGTCACATACTCACAATAAAAAACGCTTCCATTTGAATCTAAACTAAACCACAGCCGTGAAGCAACTAAAGGAGAAAAAGTAACCTTGCAACGTGTTGGATGCACACCAACAGTGCAGAAAAGTCTTCCTATAATCAAACAATCATAAAATTATCAAAATTACTGGAAAAAACATAAAATTATGCACTTGAAAGTCATGGTGACATGACAAACAAACCATCAGTTTCTGCAATTGCAAGTGCTTCCCTTGATTCCTCAAGGGATCCACCAGTTACCTACAACACAAAAATCGCAATAATTTACTTAAGATTCAAAATTAATAATTAAAGCACAATGAAGACTTAAAATTACAATGATTCGGTGGACGCCAGCGGCCCAAGCTCTGTTCAAAACGGTTGGAATATCTGCGATGTGACATTGCTTGCCATTGTAGATTCCCTTAAACATGCCATCTGCACTTTTTCTTTTTTGAATTAGAAAGACGATATAATATGATATAATTGAATAAGAAAGCGGATAAAATGTTTGATTAAATGTTTGACCTGTGAAGTTGACGGCTATATCTGCATTTGTTGCGGGAGAGAACGAGAGATTATCAGTTTGAAGTTCAATTGAATGCTGAATTTAAACGTGCGTTGTGTTGTGTTGTGTTGTGTTGTGTTGCTTTACTTACCTATCATTCGAATAGCTGCCATGCCTGCTTTGCTTGCCTCGCGTAACTCTCACTCTAGAAGAACTAGACCGATAGAGTCAGTGATGTGCGAATGGAAGACATGTTTACTCCTTTGAAATCAGGGGATTGTTAAAGCCACCTCCCCTTTTTAACTTATTCACCTATCATCCAAGTTATCGAATGAGTACAAGACGGAGGTCCAGAGTTCAAACCGATTTGGCATAATCTTATCCAATTTAGCTAACTATCCTGCTAATGGAAACAGCCAACTTTCATTGGTATCGAAAGGGCGGAACTTAAACACAAATAGGGGAAAATAAAGTACCAGCCAGGTACCATCATGGAATTTTATGTTACTTGTTTCATAAGAAATTTCAAAACGATTAGGAATTAGAACGGAAATCACGTGTACACTGATTATTCAGTTGTTCGAGAACTAGACTTCACTAACTAACCGCTTTATATTTGATTACCAATTACACTTTAATATTTGAAAATCCAATAATGTTGTATTGCATTCTTCATTCAATCGCTGATAGCTCAAAATTTTCAATTTCATACTTGTACCACGAAGCGGGGTGTACCTCGCAACCTAATATTGAATCAGCATATAGCAGATTGAATTGCAAGGTATCGATAAAATAAAAGTTGTAAAGTTCCAAAATATTTCCAAGTTGCGGAGGAATCCTTATGAACCAACAAGAAACGTATAACGTTACACCAGAAAATGAACAAAACTTCTAAACCCAATGAAATCGAACTTCAATATCCCGAGCATATTATGCATCCAATGGACAAAGCAACCGAGCCATAGTAGACTACGGTGCTTTGCATCTCCCCTATAATTATTTTAAGCAATAAGTCCTCCTACATTCATCGCAAAATTTTCATATTTTTCTGCACACATGAATAGTTCAGCACTTCAGCTAACCGTGATGAAACTTGAGTCCAGCTTAATGATTAACCAGTCATACTATTTATATTAATACCAAATAAAAAAAGATCATGTTATTGTAACAATAAATTTTCTACTGTACTATCAAATTATATCATGTAGTTCTCAAACTTTTTACACGGTAGTAATAATCCTCCTGTCTTACAACCCTGCAACAGTCTCGACTAAAACACTCTGAACTGCTTTCAGTCGTACATGAAAAATCAGAAAGAACCGATTGCTCCTTGAATTATGCCCAACAGGTTGGTGTAACAAATCTTCTGCTGCTCACACGGGCACCCACCAATATGGAATAAAACAAACTGATCCGGGCTCAGATCTGACATTCCACCCTTGATAAACCACAGAGCATACAGAAAAGAAATCTTAAGATTGTTGTTACAAAAATTACTTGCTCACAACTTCCTTTCTCGAACTGGGCCAGTTCGATGAATTGTGTATTTTAACCATCATTATTGTTTGGACAAAAAGAACTTGTGTTCCACCAACTTTTACTTGGTTTCTTGTTCCTGTTGGCTTTCAACAATTCATGGAAATGTATATATATACAGCCCACAGTTGCAATCAAATCTAAAATCCTGGCATGAGTGGTAAAATAACAGCAAAATATTTACCAACTTCTCAAGTGGATTGGAGCACAGTCAGATAGTATTTATAGCCCTGGCACTTGCCTGAATCCTGCCTTGTTTGATCACCATCTCCCTGACCTTGGGACAGAAGATTCCAATTCAGAACATAATTTGACAGGTCATATGTCCCTGGAGAGAACACACAGATCTGAAGAGGAATTTCTGCAGAGGACAAAGGCTCGAGGTGGAGATTGGTTGAGCTTGATCCAGACCAAATGTATGGGGGGACACTCTCCAATGATAATGCTTTTCCTGGTAGGGTTTCGGGAACATTTGATGTCACTTTGAGTTCATTCACTGGTGTAACATCATGCCACCCTGCTTGGTTATCAGCTGTTGCTGATTGAACCACACTACCAGCAAAATCTAAGGTGTCAATGCGCACAGAAGCAGTTGCACCAGATGAATTGTAAAGACGCATCTTCAGATTTATTTCACAGAAGGACGTAGAGAAGTCATGATGCAAGGTTTGCGGTCCATCCACTAGCCATGAAATCGGGCCCGTACTAGCAGTACTATCAAAAGAAAGAAAAAGATTAACATAAACCCCCCCATACAGGAAAGTAAACAAGATGCACATGAATATATAAAATCTATCAGAAAATCAAAATCAGAAGGTGACACTTGCCTCAAGTGACATGTATGATGAGACATAACATGAGGAGGATCAGATGGATCAGATAAACTAGGATTGATACTACTGCTGAGTGGCCGAGAAATCAATACAAAGTCAACGGTATTTAAGTCACCCAGATCCTATGAAAAACAATGAATTAGGTGTAAGAAATTCAGTCAATCCCATATGTTCTACAACAACACAGGATAACAATTTGTCCTTTAAAACTTTGAAAATTTTTAAACCTAGAAATTAAGGCTGTTGCACTCAGGGAAATTGAGAAAATTGTGACATTATCATTAAACATTAAAAATTAAAATACTCTAAAAAATTATCTGACTAGTTAGCTAACCAACGAAAAAGAAAATGAAAAAAAGTTTAATGATAATGTTTAAGGATATCTTCAACTAGTTAGCTAACCAATGATAAAAAAAGTTTAAGGATAACTTCAACTAGGGTTTTAAATTTTCTTGTTCATATTATAATCACTGAGGACTTTTCTCATAGTATGCTAAATAAAAACTAGAGATGAAAGTAAGCTAACTCAACAAAAGTATACTATGGATCTTTAAGCATTAGGTTTAGCTACTGCTAAGTTTAACAAAGAAATTTGATAATGAGCAATTCACAAAAGTTAGTTCATTTTATATCTAACTAGTTTTAGAATTCTCAAAATTTTCACCTAATTAATCAGTAAATAGATGCAATTGCGAAGTTGGCTATCACATTCAAAAATTTCTATTGACTGCCTTAGTTATGAAATAATAACATATCACCGATTTCCAAAGAACACCTTCTGATGGAAAGAAAAAAGGTTATTTAAAGAAAAGGTGCAATAAGGAGATGAAGTATCCTATAGCTGAGAAAAAATAAAACATGACAAGACATAGAGAATGGAAACAAAGAAACCAAAAGTGAAGCAGAGCAATTCAATGCCTTTGCAAATCAGATATGTCAATACCCTTGAAGCAACCATGGGCCGAGAACTAAAGAAAAGGTAAAAAAAAAAACAACTCTATCCCAAAGCAAAATTATTGGCAAGAAAAATCCCTTAGAGATGTGCGCATTCCATATTTGAAGAGAATAATAGTTATGGTAAAAGGGTGCTTGGTTGTGTTGGTGGAAAAATTTAAAGCGACCATCACTCTACACATGCTTAGTACCTAAAAGTATACAGAGAAAATAAAAATTTAACTCACATTCTGGTCTTGGTAAAATTTCATTTTCAACCAGTCTTTTTTCCACCTACTCAACCAAGCATACTAATAGAACCAGCAAGTAAAGAAGAAACAGAGATCGGACTGATTGTATTGATGTTTGATACCGGAATCTGAGACTAAAACCTCCCTACAACTGGAATTAACAGCAAAGAAATGACTATGGATGGAGAGTAATTCTCCTTGAAGAATATGGAAAAAGATAAATCATAATCTCTAGAAAAGAATACCACTAGGGTGAGACAACTCTCACTACTTAGTCTGAAATTTCACCTTCTGGATAAATTGTGGCTCCTTTTTGTTCCTCTTTTTTATTGAGCGATTTTTTTTCCCATTATGTGCAATTGTCAATTAGTAAAGTGAATATCTCTTCCTGTTATCTTTAGTTATATTTGTATAGTATGTTTTTATTTTTATATATTTTAATTTAATTTTTTATTGAAGTATCCAGGTTGTATCGTATCTTGATTTTCAAAATTTTCCTGTATCCAGTATCTATTTCGTGTTGTATCCCGTATCATATCACATTGAAGGTTTGATCGGACATTATAAAAACAAAAATAAAAGGCTACCTCGTTTGACACTTTCTGATGCAAACTTTCATAATGGTGGAAATTGACCAAAGGTACACTGTTCGTATTGTAAACTAAATCCGGACTGTGCTGAGGAACCAATATTATATCACTTCTGACAGGCATTGTAGATATGTTGTCTTCCGATGTTGATAATCTCCTTGAGTTCTGAGAGCAAACAATGGCTTAAATTAGTCCACCATAATCATCATGTGCGTGCATGTGCAAACACAAACTTGAGATCAAATTTTAGTAGTACACATAAACGGTGGATGTATAATAGAATAATACTAAATAGTTTCAGCACCTAAGTTTTTCACCTTATCAATCATTGAATAATTTTCCTGTTTGTTTAGAAGTAAATTAGAAACAGTCTGCTGATAGAACAAACACATCAAAAGAATATTTATGAACTCTACAAGATTAATTTACTAAATAAAACCAGATAAGATCAAATCATTTCAAGAGGTTTGGATTTATTTCACTTTAATATGAACAAACAATACAAAAACACAGGATTGGTTTACACAATTTATTAAAGAATTTCTTGCAAGAAAAAAGAAAATTATCATGTAGATGAACAGATTGACCAAAGCATTTTCCCACTATGTGAGCTAGGCTATACGTATCCTCAAGGTGCTAAGTTCGAACCCCCTCAGGGACGGTTGTAAAATGGCCATTAGTGCCACTTTCATTAATGAAACTTTCCCCTTCCCTATTAAAAAAATAAATAAATGAAAAACTGACACACCTTCAGTGTGAAGAAACATGATATTGCTTGACCTGCCATCAGCGTTTGCGAAGGAAAAATAGTATCAGGTGGTTGAAGTAATGAGATTTCCCAGTGATGCCCTTTAGACGACAACTGATAAACTTGGAAACTTTCTGAGATTGTCTTGTTAACAACATCCAATCGAACAAGAAAGTCTTGTATTCTTAATCGGGAAGGACTGATTTGAAATGAAACATCTAACGATGGTAATACCTGTGATCACAAAATTTGGCATTTGAGAACTAACAAGGTCCATGACTGATAAATATGAAAACGTGTTGTCTAACAGACCATTTGTTTTACTCATAATATATAGCAAAAAATCATTGAACATAATGATTCCATTCTTTTATAGCCACCGTAGTTAAAAATTTACAGTATAAAGAAAGAAAATCAAACAAAGTGAAGCCCAAAGAGTTTCGCTTTCAATACATATTATACTAACCTGCACATTATAATGCAAGCGAAGAGTGCGATATCTAATGACACTTGATATATCTTCAATCTCATAATAAATGCTCATATAAAGAGAAATATCACCAGGAACAGCAGCTCTAAACCAAAGAGGCCACAAGAAGGGTGTTTCACCTTGAACTGACGTGTCCTGAAACAAAGTATAATTCATGTGACCAAGATGTCAGCAGATGCCAAAGTGGTAATACACAACTTGAGCATAAAGATTCAAAACTGACCTCTGGAAACGAAAAGACTGTGTCTGACATGATATTAGGATTAGGATGTGCATCACTTTGCACTGAATCTATCTTCTTTGTTAAGCAAGCAGGAAACTCTAACTTCATATTTTCTTGATTCCCAATTATCAAGAATCTAGGGTTACTTATCTTCATCTTCAGGTTCTGCCAAAATGACAAACGAACAAGTGTTAAGAAAAATAGCATGCAATAAAGGGTGAGTAGAAAGCAAGTTAGATCCAATGCAGGGATGTAAGATAGCAGATAACATCTATCTTTCAATCACACGCACCTTCTAACCCATGAACCCAGGTAGGAGAACTGGTAAAATGATAAGAACAAATGAACAGAAATAAGCCGTTTTTTTTATCGATTGATAGAAATTGGGAGTCTGGCCTCTCTCCTCTATGTGTTTCCCCTTCACAAGGGATTTATTCATTCATAGTCATACACAAGCTATAAAACTCACAAATGAATCTATCGGTTGTGATGTCCCCTATTTATCTAAGAGCATTACTTATGTACAGTTACCTAGGTGTTGTACGTCTTTTACTAGAGAGAATGTGTCGTTTTTTTGTTAGCTGACATAACAATTGTTGATAAAAATACATCCCTTGGGTAGTTTCTAGCAATTGCCTAATTTTTTATTTGAGGAACAGGCCTACCAGTACCTATACTAATGTATATAAGTTTCATTCTTTATCTAATTGATATCCCCACTAACTACCCTATTTAATCCTAACTACTTTGACTCCCCTTCATTCTATCCTTTTATCCTAACACAATTTATCACCCCCTTCAAGTGCAATCTCCTGCCAAACTTTTGTAGACTAATTCTTCAAGATTGAAAGTGGTTAGTTGACAAAGTTCAAGTTAAAGGTTTCCAGAAATCCTGCCAAACTTTTGTAGACTTTGTTGTCAGCAGGGAATTATTCTAACTCCCTGCCATGTCTATCCTCAGTCCAAGTTCTAGGTTGGGCCATCAGTTTTTGGTTGGGCTCAACAAGTGTTGGCCGAAACCCAATGTTGGGGCTTGAAAATGGGACCTTTCGAAAACTGTCAACCTTTTTTCTTGGTCAACTAAAAAAACTTACTCGGCTGGAAATTATACTTGACTATTAGCTCAAAAATGATCCGCAGTCAGAAGATTGGCATGTCCCACATGTTCATTAACCAAAATGTCAGCCTAATTTGGGCCATACCCGTCAGACATGGTATTAGACCTATCAAAACGCTATTGCGGTGTAGCAGGTAGTAGTATGACCGCTACGTCGAAGTTTAGGGAAACAATATACCAAACTTATACCAAACACATATAAAGGCTAAAAAAATATAAGAATACTCAAAACTAAACACATTCATAAGTAATCATCAAAGTTGCTACTAATACTCAAACATAACATAAAGCAAAATAGTAAATAAGTTCTAGCCTCCAAAACTCAAAATAACACACCCAGGGGATGATTTTCACAACCGAAACCCTCTATTCTTTTGTTTATAAGCAGAAATTTTATTATGGGGAGCACTAGGGGTGCTCCAACCCGTACATCGGTGTTGAGGCCTCGTTAAAACCTCCAAAGGCCAAAACCCTCTATTCTGTTGTTCTATCAATTGTTGAGAACCTAGAGAGGAGAAATGGGAAATTGATAGAAACAAATCAAAATAAATAATCGAATGATTGAGAATAGGAAGGATATCTCTCCAATGGTTTCCCATCGGATTTCTTCTTTGACACACAAGACCTAAAATTCACATAATGAATCCATCTATCCTTGTTTCCCCTATTTATCTGAAAGATTTCCCCTCAAACTATTCTAAGTCCTAACTACTTTGTCTCCCTCTCATCGGAGTTCCATTATTGCCCCACACCATTTAGTAAATATTCCTGCATTCAGAGGTAAACCACAATACTCAAGTTGGCAGAGTAACACATACACACAAGCAACTTAACACCAAACATGGTACCTTAACAGGAAATTCCGATGGATTCCTCAACTCCAGCATAAGTTGCTGTAAATCTCCAGCATATGCCTTTCCAGGTAAAGGGTGAATAGAACCCTGAATCTTGGGTATGCCCTGGGATTTTAAAAGGAAAAAGTTACTTTAGTAAAGATGTAAGAAAATACATGAGCGAGGAGAGTAAACCCAGAAAAATGACAAAGGGAAGGAGAATTACACACTTTGATCACCATAAATTTAAACTTGTCATTAGGTGAGGGCTTTGCTTTCCTTCTTCCTTTTACAATATTCTTCTTTGGGTGGCTCAACTCAAAGTTGTGAAAGCCAACTATTGCACCTGATAGTTTCCACCGAACACCGAGAATTTCAAGCGTACCTACTGCCTTCGGAGTAACTGACAGTTGAACCTGGCAATCAAGTAGTTGAAAATATCAATTTCGCAAGGTTGGTAATTTAAAAATAGAAAAAATAGAATTAATGTGTAACGTTGTTGTTTTGGTTGGTTTATTTCTAGGAGCTAGCTTTCTTTGTGCAAGGGGAATGCCCCTTCACCGCTTCGTCAATCTGGTTGTTTTTTTCTAGTTCCTAGTTAATCAAGCGAAACTTTTACTGTCAAAAAAAGATCATATCTTAGCCTGAATAGGGAGAGCATCTCAACGAAGACACCACACCCAGGAGCTCTATTTATGCTTTGCTAGAAAGAAACAGTCTACATCTTTCAGGACTCATGTCTAATGTCATTCTACTCGAGCTTCAATTTAATTGGAGATATGTATAAATTTAAGATGGAAAGGTGGAATTTTTTGAACTTTCACAGCGCAACTCAATCTGGATATCAGTAGTCAAGATTAAGATACAGGTGCATAAGTTCTTTAATAACCACAATGCAACTCAATTTGCATATTTTTAGTCAAGACAATATCATTTCTACCAAAGTTCGTCTTCAAAACAAACTCACCACAGTTGTTTCACCACCTCCTAGTAAGAAATCAACCTCAGACACTGTAAACGAGGAATTTTCTGAGCTCATATCCCTGAAGTAGTCAACTTCATTATCAGTCTCCACACTTAATCCATTTTCATCTGTAGTACCCATGACAAACTATTACCAATCAGAATAAGAAGGCTACCGCTATTGATTATTAATGAATTAATGAATAAATACAAAAAAAACAAAGAAAGCAATATCAAAAGGGTAGAAGACATAAGCAGAAACCCATAGCTTACCTGTTGATAGTTCATCAGTACTAGCAGAACATTTGCATATAAGTGCCGCACCAGATATGGGAATTGAGATTTGCAGAGGATTTATAAATTCAATACTAACCTTCACAGCTTCTGCAAATGGTGCAATGGATATACAATGCATCAATAATACATACCGGGAAAAAAGTAAGCTTCTTGTGCTGATACCATTTAATATTTTTATACCACATAATAAATGCTCAAAATTTATGAATTCTTTCATAATTCATAGTAAAATGCAATAGTACTTAAGCAAAGAATACATAGCAACAAAAGCCAAAGAAACAAACAAATTTAAGCCTGAAATTCCCATAATATCCCATTCCCTCCCTTGGTGGCACGGCAGCGCCGCTGTATGGAGAAAAGCGGACGCTAGTTGAAGACTAGTGGTCAGTTGCTGCTCCACTCCACCACTATAGCCCCGCTACTTGCTGCTATTTATAACTATAATTATAATAAATCCAATCCCGGTAGGGTCGAAATTCCTTTTGCTAAACTGTTTTATATTTTTTGTAATTTACAAAAGAAAATCCAAATGCTATCAAATTTTCTAATTAGTTTCAAGCAAAAAGGAAACATCATAAACTGACAAGTGCAATTTAATTCCCTAAATGAACGGCATCAATGATTCTGCTCCAGTCCATCCCTCTTCAACCATACTGAAGCAAAGTAATAGAAATAGAATAATAAAATGTGTGAATTATTTAGGTTGTTCCACTCCAGATTGTCTAATACAGATCACAGAGTTGCAAACTTAGTCATCCAACAACAACAATAACAACAGCAATAATCACCTCTCTCTCTCACACACACACATTCCTTACTAAGAAAAAGGAAGGCATGGTGAAGCTACAGTAACTCAGTAACGTTGATGAGCATGCATTTACTAATTACTTGCATTTTGAAGCTAGCCCACTTTCTTCATAAAGGCTTAACTGTAAGAAAACATATATTGCTAGCAGTTTTCACTGGAACTATCAGCAACCCACAGCTAGAATCAATCATAAATATATGGTTTGATCAATTTAGTGGTCTATACAGTTCAACACATTGTTGCTTTTTTCCTTTCCCATTAATTGTTATTTTCCATCATCCCTTTAACGAGTCAAAAACTGTTGCTATTACGTAAAATGTTTAGCACAAATTTAATATTCTAATTCAATAATCAGGAGTAAAATATTTGGAAATATATTTGAGTGATATAAAATGATACATGATGAATAATTACTAACTTAGATGAAATTGAGAAATACTACCACATACCTCCTGCAACACAAACATTTGATTTATTGTGTTTTCTGGAGATAAGCTTCGATTGCAACTCCAACCAATTAGCCTTGGCAATAGAAAATGATGGTATCATTTCTTCCTCCAAAGAATGCCACAAGCCTTCTCTGGTGTTAGCCTAAAAAGTTAGTTACACGTTAGTATTGACACTTCAACCAAACTACAGCCATTAACTAATTTTCAACTTATGTGCAAATTCAGAAAATCCTCTAATCTCCTCTAATATTTAAGTGCCAACAACAGACCAATACACATCTATCATAAAAGCATAATATGGTCACAGTCCCCGCCTTCTAGCAAATAACCAGTTTGCTAAACAGTAACAAGGGCTATCTAAATAGGAAGAGAAAAACAGTTTTGAAGATCAAAATCCCAAATACCCAAAAATAAGGGGAGCATAGAGTCAGTTCAACTTACAGCTGAAAGTGATCCAAACGTTCGGTGATCTTCAAAGATGACCTTAAGTGAAGAGATGTTGATCACAGGCAATTGAAGTTTTGTTACCTCAAATGTCCGCCCTGTTTTCTGTAGAGAGATGTTGAATTATCAAGTACTATCCAACTAAGCATCAACACTGAAAACTTTTTCAGGAGTTAAAACAAATCAAGCTGTGGCTAGTTCAGAAACATTTTATCCAAACAATCGGGTTTTAAGAATATTATTAAATCTGAAAACAAAGTAGAGGGGCCATTACCTCCACAATTTGAAGAAAGTCACTAAGGAATAATTCCTGTGTAGTCTTGGACTGGTGACTACAAGCCAAGATTTCTGTCATATGTTTGACAGCCACATCATACATCCCAAGAGAAGCATACCACCTAAAAAAACCATCTTAATTAACAGACATAAAAGAATGTAAATGGCATGTTTCTTGATAAAAAAATCACAATCTATTATTGCTGAACCATGTCTAACTTACTGTCCTATATGGAAATGAACATGATCGTTGATATAACTCCAAGTAGTTCCTCTAAAAACAGAAAGAGCACTTCTGTACGTTCGAATTGCATGTTTGATCTGAACAATACAAGATCAAGGCAAGAAAATTAAAAAATTAATAAGCAAACAGCAACCGATTGTTTTCTTTGGGAGGAGGGGCTATCTGCATACTGTTGACAACCGAATACCTGATCACACTTTTTATACTGCTCGCCGGAAAGCACTAGATGAAATCCATATTTGCGAAACATGAAGGGTTTAGACAACAAGTAACAGTATGATGCTTGTTCAAGCATCACAGCAGAATGTAGGATATCCTAAGACAAGCAACTGGTCAACAACAGAACATAATATTTCCAAATTGGATAAATTTTATTTCTTCATAAACAAATGCACTACCTCACCACAAATACGAAAATAAACAGTAGCCGCCTCCTTATATAGATCTCGTGCCTTCAACATTTCTATCCACCACAGACCGCATCGTGTAGCATTTTGCTGACCCAATGATCCAAGTTTCTGGACACATTAAGTTTATTAATCAAGAAGAGAACGTAAAAGGAATATACCAAATAACAGAGCATCTTCTTGAATATCATATTTGATCTTTCTCGTCATTAAAAATAAACCATACATACTAAATAGGTGTTAAAAGCATTTTCCATGCAATATTCAGCTTCTTTTCTTGATTGGTCCAACAAGAAGTATGTAAGTCCCATCATTTCCTGAAAAATAAAGGGAAACAAACAGTGATGCATTTCCAGAATATTTCACCAGCAGAAAGTGTGCAAGTTTGGCCTCAGGAAAAAAAGGCAAAGCACTGCACCACTGTGAAAACAAAAAACATTCCAACAAAGGATTTCTCCTTAAAATTATTGTACTTTTCCTTTCAGGTAGGCGATCATATGATAAGTGTCGATAAAGAAGTAAGGAAATAAACTAAAATGTTGAACAGAATATTTAACAATCAATAGGCACATTACGAATGGTTAATACTTAATACAAAGCTCTTCGTGTTTATCTGAAATTCTGAATGCAATGCAACTTGTCACAGTCAAATCACTTCCCACCATAAGATGACAAGCAAAGAGCCACGTAAAGTATCTCATTAGGTTCGAACCAGAGAGGAAACAGAGAGAAACTGAGAAAACTGAAATAATTAAACTGTATAATATTCATTTTGATTTGAGAAAGACAGAAGAGTGTTTATATATACTACGGTTCTACTTCAGATCAGTTGTAACTGTCTGAAACAGTTACATCTATCGCTTAACGGAATCAGTTATTCTGTTACTGATGCGTCTATTATGTGGGCTGTAACAACTCAACGCCCGATACATGTAGAGGATCACATACAAAAAAGATGGCCCAAGGCCGAATCTTACAACAGTACATACTAACACTTATGTTCCTAATAGAAAGCTAAGATGCTCTAGGATAAATCACAATGTGGTAACTTATTTCCATACCCTCTAACAACCATTTTTTTAAATAGCTCTATATTATCAAGGAAGTTATCTATTATTTTTAGGAAAAATGAATCCAAATTAACATTCTTCCACCACTTCTTTACAGAAAATCCTAATCCAACTAAATCCCAACAACCATGAAAATCTGAAGCCCTCTCAACACTGAAATGAAGACATAAAATCACCTGCACGCCAGCATAACGCTTCCAAGCTTTATCTATCTTGTAATCTGTGGAGATTAGCCGATAATTTGACAAGGCAAGTTCATAATCTCGTAGCATGAAAGCATAGTCACCCAAAACTCGAATCTGGGATTCAATGGAGTTAAAGTTATACCTTCAACAATAGAAACCGAAACCATATTAGAAAAATGCGAGAAATTGAATGATACATACATAGCATACATGTACTTTCCATCATAAGATAGGTGTTTGTGTGTGACATACGTAGGACCATTGAGAGAATCTGCGCCATCTTCTTTTCCTTTTCTCCACCATAAATTCTTTATTTGGTTTTTAAAACCTTTTCGTGTTGCAGAAACCTAAACAAAACGCAATATTATAGAAACAAGGTGATACAAAATAGAATATAGGTCAAAATAAGAAATGTTGTGTTTGTGTCTCAAATAACAAATTCAAGCTACCAGCGAGGGGGGAGTTGAACATATATTACCTGTTGATTGAGCACGCGAATTTTTTGCTCCATGTTTGGAATTATGTGCTTAGATGAAAATTCTTGCATTAAATCTTTGATCTGTACTAAGGCAAGAAAAATGGGGTAGCAAAATATGTTTATAATTTAAACATAAATTCCATATACAGAATCTAACCATTGCTGATGGTGGAAAAAAGCAATGTACCTCATTGATATCATCAATGTTAAGAAAGCAACCAAGATCTAGACTGGGCGGGGCATCAGATATCTGTCACAAAATTCAGGAGGCAATAGCCTAAATTGCATATTCTCACGTGAATGAAACCAAAATTTTGTATGAACACAGGTCCCGAAAGGAAAAGGGAAAAGAAAAAAGCAAGAGGTCGAGAAGATGAAATAAATAATCAACTTTTCATTTGAAAAGAAAAAAGAAAAGAACAAATACAAGACCTTTAAACAAACTTACATATGAAGCCCAAGGATTATTTTGATGCTTGATTGCAGCATCTGGAGAAGAATTAATGCAAAGCAACAAACAGTCACTTGTACCAAATGTACTCCTCATTTCTGTCAATATTTTACTTGCTCTGCAAAAGAAGAATAAAGAACTCAAACAGGTCCAACATACACAAACTAATAAATCTATCTCCATGGAAAATATAATGAATAGTGAATGCCCAAGGTTGCATGGGGTTCCAGATAACAACTGTCATATTTTCATTCTCTATTGTTTTTGCAGAAAACAAGTTTCATTTCCAGTCTTCATTGTCGGAGAATAGACTGGTCTTGTAGTCTGAAATTTTTGCATCCACAGTTCTGAGAATGAAGACCGTTTCTGAATTTGCATTCACAGTTCTGAGAGTGAAGACTGTTTCTGAAGTTTGAAATTAAATTTCATACACAGTGTACATCATAAAACCTCCCTTTGAAGGAGAATGTTAGTAACTTGGGTATTATGGAGATTAAGTAGTATGGGATGCTTGTTGGACTACTAAAGTGGCTTGGTTCTTCCCTCTTAATGGCTAGCTTTTAAAGGAGCAGTCTCCACATGCTTAGGTGCTTATTAATTGGTATCAAAGCTGGTTTTTGGTGGCTCAAGAAAGGTTACCCACTAAGGGTTCTGACTGGTCGAGGGATCTTGCCAATGGAGGGTTCTTAACAACAAGAAAGTTGAGTGAAGTGTCATGGAGTGCAGCCGTCAAGGATGTCAACTCTCAGGGACAGTGCTATATAGGGACTGGGGAATCATGAAGAGCCTAAGTCCCACATCTAGTAGTATGGGATGCGAGTTGGAGTCTTACGTAGCTTGGTTCTTCCTCTTAATAGTAGCTTTTAGGGGAGGGTTCCCCAAGTGCTTTGGTGCCAATCAGAGAATTGCGTAGATTTTCAAAATAGAGAATGTTGGTGTAATGTGAACAAAATAGAAAAGCAAGAGTATTGGGTTTTCAAAAGTATGAGTTCATAACATGTTCCCCTATGCTCAGCCAAACATTTTGCGCAAACCATTTTTAATATCTTCATTAAAAAAGAAATCACGAAACCATCAAGCCAAAGGCATCCTAAGTTTTAGTTTTCCATGTCAAGATGGAGTAACGTTTTTTTTCAAAAAAGAAATTTATTTAAAAGAAGGGACAGAAAGTAATATTATAGGGATGATCACAAGCCCTCCAGTACAGAAAAGCAAAGAACATCAAAGATTACAAAGATAAAGAATACAGAAAAGCTGCCAAATAGCTTAACAAGTCTGAATGAAACTCCCTCGAAGTAACGGTAGGCAGACAACAAAGACAGGCCATATATAATCCAATTAACAGGGGGAGTATGAGCCCCACATGCAAACATTCTCCAACTAAATACACCACAAAAGTGGAAACTTTGCACAATGCCACAACTTTTCCCCCCTATTGCTAAAACTTTCAAATATTACCTACAGACAAAACTCTAGAGTAGACAACACCCACTATTCTCAAAAAAAAAATTAACTAATATTGGGGGTAAAAAATAGCAATATGAAGCCTGTGAATTGCAACAAAGCATTTCCAGCTAAAGAACTTTTCCAAAAAAACATGCCCGGCCTAAGCAATCTTCACTAAACACCAAAACATAAATCTTACGTCCCAACATGAATGAGATAAATCTCACTGAACCGCATGAAGTGATAAAGTTCAAAATGGCAATACCTTTCTTGGGATATGATGAAGGGAGTTACAATTACATGAGTATATGTAAATGACAAACAGTATCATGTTGCATGTGTCTAAGAATAAATAGCTTCGATAAACAATAACGACAGAACATCCATACCTGTCTGCTGGGCCATCTTGATTGTCATGGACTAACAAGTAATGCTTTGGAATCTTTGGATCCATCGCACCATCATTAAGAAGGGAAGGAAGCTTGTTGGTATTGAAAAGGTCAACAAATCTGTTAATTGGCTGTTCATCTTTTGAAGAAACTGCTAGAAGACCTGCAAGTTATTTTCAGGAGAAAAGAAAATTACATCTGAAAAGATACATTCTGAAGAAAGAAATTAGATGAAAATGTCAAGAGCAAATTATCTGAAGTACTGATACTACCAAAATTGTAAAAGAGGACGAAAAGGAAGTAGAAAAAGATAAAGAACAGCTCTAAATCATCCCAAAATCTTACATGCCACGGGATGGTCAAAAGCTTCATGATCTGAAAAGGAAGCCATGCTGACAAGCTCTTTATTGAAAAACTGAAACCAGGTTGGTGTATTTCTGTCTTCAGAGCCTACAAAAGTATTTTTCAATCAAACCAAGTCTCAGACAATGACAAAACATCAACTGCCTCTTGAAAAATACTTGTAGGTCACAGCACTTTTAGGCACATGTTTAGGCGCACACATGAAAAAATACACAATTAATCTTTTTTTTAATCATATATTACTTTACTCTTTCATCTTCTCTCTCTTCTTATTCATGCATGTGTGCCTAAATATGTTAGGACCACACAAGACTTTCTCCTGCCTTTTTCATCACACTAACAGAAATTTTAGGGCTGAAGCCTAACAAAGCACTAGTATATGCTCAAGCTTGTTCGACTGAATTCTTATAACATAACATGATCATCACACCCAAGGGTAAATCATACTGAAGATCTGTGCTCATGCTCAGATCAATCCTGAGCAATATCTATTAGAATTTAATTGGGTCTGACTCAGCCCTACAAAATCAGCTTGTAAGATGAGGGATGTCTCCTACTTATAAAGACTTTTTCAGGCCATATGACATCTAATGTTGGACTCTCAACACTCCCCCCCCCCCCACCAGAAAACGCCCGGGACTGGATAAGTTCTGATACCATGTTAGAACTGAAGTCAAAGATTATGCTTCATTGATTTGATAATCAGGTACAAGAGTCTTTAGATACACTTGCATCCATAAACAAGAAGGAATAGCCAACTCCTACCAGATTAACAATTTGTACAAATATAAACTGAACTAAATAAACTATAGTTAACTTCAACTAACTTGGTTAACTACGATTAAGTTCTAATACTATCAGTTCAAAAAGAGTATTATTTATATGATGTATACTTATTTGTACTTGTATAAATGTACAAATAAAACTAAATAATTTCTTTAGCTATGTAAAGGTATGTACAAAAAAATATATATTGCAATCTTCGATTACTCACAAATTCATAATATTTATTTTATGTAATCATCTATGGTTATTACAAATAAAATTATACAAAAATGAAGAAATACGTAGGAACCACAAAAAACAGTGAACAACACTTACCCGCAAGTTCGTGGTTGATTTCTGGCACATCATCTAAGCACAACTCCGAAAATACTTTCTCTCCTGCGTCCGTGATAACTTGGTTCAATTGCTCTTTAGCTACCTAGTAAAAAGGCGTAGATACCAAATAGAACCACATTATTATAAATCCTAAAAGGTGAACAACATTTTAAGTAGGCTAAAAAATCTCTGAACCAAGCAAGCAAACCCAAAATATCGAAACAAGCAATGGTCACAGGATTCGTAAAAGACAATGCAAAGTGCAAACAGTTGATTTACCTTCAAATCGGGCTTCCTAACATCGGAACCGTAAAAGAGGCGCAACTTGAACTTGTGAATGCGATAGGGTTGATCACTGGCGGTTCTCACGGGAACTACAGGAAAGAAGCAATGCAATTCATAAATCAGAATTCAGAACCCGTAATGAACAAAATGAGTTGAATTGGAGAAAAGAATACCGTCGATATTGTTGAAGGAGCAGAAAGGAGTGAGCATTTGAAGGAAGGAGAGACCGTTTTTTAGGCAAGTTTCTTCGACGGAAGGAGTAGAAAGGACCATCACAACCGGTGTGATCTCTTCCAATAGCATTTGTCCAAGTGGCGTTCTCACTGGATCCGTCATCGTTGTTTTTCTTCGGTTGTTCGCAGCTCGCCGAAACCGTTGTGTCGGAGAATCACCTCAGTCTCTGATTGTCTGAGATGAGATGGATATCAGATCGGATCTCTGCCGTCAGAAAGACGATTGGGATTAGGGAACCAGTCGCCAGAAAGAGGGAACCGGTTCACTTTGCCTTCACGACGTCGTCTATCGGGTCTAGAGTACTAATGAATTAAACTTTTTTTTTGTGGAAATGAATGAAACAAACCTTTTTTTTTTTTTGACTCAAACAATCTAATTCATTTCATTCAAAATAATATCAGAAATACATGCTGGTACATTAAACAAGGTATGAGAAGGGGCTGAAAACAAAACTACCCCTGCTAAGGTATGAGCCACTTTGTTAGCCTCTCTCCTAGAGAACTCCACATGAGAGTTTACAAAAAAAGAAAAAGCCTCCCTACAATATTGTAAAATACATCCATAATCAGAAGAGACTTGAGGAACTTTATTGAAATCATCCGCAACTATTTTGGCATCCATTTCGAAAATGACTTTCCGGAATTGAAGGTCACGCATCCAGTCAATTGCCACTAGCAATCCAAGAGCTTCTCCTTTATAGACATCAATTAAAGGAGTGAAAGAGTGTAATTTTGCAGCAATAAACATCCCGAATTCATTCCGAATACACATTCCAAAACCGACCCTATTTCCACTCGCATCAAAAGCGGCATCTATATTGCATTTAACATAACCAGGGGGCGGTTTCCCCCAGCTAGGAGTTGCTGGTACGGCCTGCAAACAGCAGCAGATGAAGAGAAATTCGCAACAGCAGCAGTAGTTAGCGCAACAGCAGCAGGCCTGGCCGAGAGCCAGTCTGCCAAGAAGCTGTCCGCGTTTCGGATAATGGCAGCAGCACTATCGCGTTTGTTGCTCCAAACCAAGTTATTTCGACTTGTCCAAATACTCCAAAGATTCATTGCCCAGGCAATGCGAACATCTCCAGAAAGTTTCTGCAACATACTAAAAAACCAGGCTGGAAAAGATTCTGCAGTTGCAACTTCCTGCGTCGTTAAAACATTAATTCCCAACGTGAACCAAACCGAGGCAGCAACAGTACAAGTTGCGAAGAGGTGCAGGTTGTTTTCCTCGGCTTCACCACAAAACGGGCACAAGTGAGGATCATCCATACCACGATGAATAAGAGCAGCCCGAGTAGGAATGCAATTCCTTCCCAATCTCCATAAAAAGTTTTTTACCTTTGGAGGCACCTTCAATTTCCATAACACTCCCCAACACCCATCCACTGAGAATGATAAATTATTTGGACGCAATTGGGAAGCCAACCTATATGCACTTCTCACAAAATAGAGGCCATTACGTTCACCTCTCCAACTCACATTATCATCAATGACACAATGAAACAAAGGGGTAGCCAAGACCGCTTCACTAGATGGCCCATCCAACATAAACCGAACTAGCGCCTCATTCCAAGTCTTTGTATTTTCATCAACAAAATAATCAACACGAAGAAAAGGATTAAAAGTACCTGAATTCCTAGGTCGAATTGGAATAGGTACTTTGGTCCACTGATCCTCAAACAATCGAATAGAGTTTCCATTGCCGATACTCCACATAGCACCTTCAAGAACTAATTTTTGAGAGGCAAAGATACTATTCCAAACAAAGCTTCCATTACTCCGCTTAGTGGCATGCAAGAAATC
Source organism: Astragalus glycyphyllos (assembly GCA_963573325.1). Lineage (NCBI taxonomy): Eukaryota > Viridiplantae > Streptophyta > Magnoliopsida > Fabales > Fabaceae > Astragalus > Astragalus glycyphyllos. The sequence continues at coordinate 25,685,763 of OY754312.1, forward strand.
ACTATGCGAAAAATACTTAGCCTTATATAAACGAGAAACCAAGAGATCCGGTTGGGTTTGGAGACGCCACACTTGTTTCCCCAAGAGAGCCAAATTAAAATCTTTTAAGTTACGAAAGCCCATACCACCATTAGCTTTAGAAGTACACAATTTCTCCCAAGCCAACCACCGAATTCCTCTACTCGCCCCACCATTTCCACCCCACCAAAAACCATTTAGCATTCGCTCAATTTCAACGATGAGAGTGGAAGGAATTAGAAATAAACTCATAAAGTAGGTTGGAATAGATTGTAATACCGATTTAATCATAATCTCTTTCCCCGCTCTAGAAAGCATTCTACCACTCCAAGAATTAATTTTTTGCCAAATCCGGTCCTTGATAAATTTGAACAAAGCCTTCTTACTTCTCCCTACCATAGACGGGAGTCCCAAATATTTACCAGTTCCAAGACAGATTTGAACACCCAACTGAGCTGCAATTATCTCTCTATCACCTGACTGCACATTCTTACTAAAAAAGATCTCTGACTTCTGAAAATTAACTTTTTGCCCGGACGCTTTCTCATAAGTGTCAAGAATAAATTGAATGCGAGTTGCTTCACCCAAAGAAGCTCTGAAAAATAGGAAGCAGTCATCTGCAAATAATAAGAGAAATTAACGGTGCGCCCCTGCTAATAGTCACTCCATGAATATCCCCAGAAGATAAGTATTTATTTAATAAAGCTGTCAAACCTTCAGAGCACAAGATAAACAGGTAGGGAGACAGAGGATCTCCTTGCCTTAGACCTCGCCCAGGCACAATGGGCCCTGCACGCTCCTGGTTAACAAGAACAGATAGTGATACAGATTCAATACACATGCGCATCCATTTTATCCAGGTACCACTGAATCCCAATCGTCCCATCACAGCATAAATATAACCCCAATCCACCCTATCATAGGCTTTACTCATGTCAATTTTCAAAGCGACCTCCCCCTTATTCCCTTTTCTTTTATTCTTTAGGTAATGAATAATTTCAAAAGCTATCATTGCATTATCAAGAATGGATCTATCCGCCACAAAAGCAGATTGCTCAATAGATATACACTTTGAAAGAACACTTTTAAGATGATTAGCAAGTACCTTAGAGACAACTTTGTATATGACATTGCACAGTGCTATAGGGCGCTAGTCAGCCATAGATATAGGATTATCCTTCTTTGGGATCAAAGCTAGGTTTGTATCATTCAGCTCATGTGGAAATTCGCCCCTTTCAAGCCATCCTACACAAGTATGAAAAATTTCATCGCCATAGGTACTCCAATATCGCTTAAAGAAAGCGGGGTTGAAACCATCCGGCCCTGGTGCCTTATCATCATCCATAGCCATAAGAGCTTCCTTAAACTCATCTTTTTCAAAATCACTAAGCAACAATTCATTATCATCATGAGTAGTTTTCGGTTCCAGCACCCTAATCACTGGATCATAGTCCCCCAACCTGCTAGAAAAAAGATCCTGAAAATAATCAACAGCAACCCTCCTTACCGCCACTAGATCTGATGCAACGATACCATCATCACGCTGTAAAGTAGCAAGTTTTTTCTTTTTGTACCTGGATGTAGCACTTGCATGAAAGAATTTTGTGTTCTAATCTCCATCTCTAAGCCAGAAAGATTTAGACCGTTGTTTCCAAAAAGCTTCCTCCTGCATTATTAGTTTTGACAAGTGCCTAGTCATTCTATTAAATTTCAAGACTCCCCGATCATCCTGGCGGTCACGCACCCTTTCCATAGCTTCCTTACAAGCCGAAATATCCTCCCTGAATTTGAGACGCCTATGACGCCCCCAAGCCGTAAGAGAATTCGTACAACCTCGCAGGTGGGATTGAATATCCCCTGCGGACCCAGAACTCCACCCCTCTCGCACCACTGCATCAATATCGGGCTCACTTAACCACGCATTCTCAAACTTAAAAGAATAATGACGTTGTGGGGCACCCAAAGGATCCCGTTGTAGTAACAACGGTGAATGATCAGATTTTGGCGAAATTAGATTCAACAATCTTACTTGTGGAAACATCTCCAACCATTCTTTAGTAGTAAATGCCCTATCAAGCCTTTGTTCAATTGCACGGGGGGTCCCTAATGAGAATCTCCACGTAAACTGGTATCCTGTGAGCGGCAAATCAATTAATTGAGCATCAACAATGGCCTCTTGAAAGCCCCTCATGAGATAATCCAGCTGGTCACAGTATCCTCTTTTATCCTCAGGTGATAATAGATCATTGAAATCCCCTATAATACACCATGGAAGTCTAGATAGTCCAGCCAATCTTCGTATAAGAGCCCATGATTCATATCTAATAGACTTGTCAGCGTACCCATAGTAACCTGTAATGCGCCAGTTTCCATGCACTACATCATGAACTTCAACATCCAAATGATGCCGAGAGTAACTAGTAACCGTACATGCAATAGCATTCCTCCAAAGAACAGCAACACCGCCTCTTCTACCCACTCTATCCACTGATACACATCCATCAAAACCCAACACTCTACGAACCTTCTCCAAAGTATTTGAATAAGATAATGTCTCAAATAAAAATATAATCTCCGGATTATTACTCCGAACCAGGTCTCTAAGCATAGGAATCGCCGAGTGATGACCCAAGCCTCAACAATTCCAACTAAGGATACTCATTGCTCCTGGCAGGCCTGGCTGCCAGGACCTGCCACTAAAAAAGGCTCAGTTGCACTTGATGGTTGTATAACAGTTAATCGATCATGGACTCTTTTCCTCTTTCGAATTTCTTCAACGTCACCTTCATCATCTTCCATGCAATCACGTGAAGAAGAACCACCAATACGGTCACGCAAGTGGAGCGTGGGATTGGCGCGTGGCTGAGTTGGAATGGGCCCCACACTATTGCTGACAGTAATTACTCCAGAGAGAGAAGTTTGATCTCCATAATTAGTGGAATGTGTAACAGCTATTCCATGATTAGTGCAATGATTAGCCTCATTAATAGTGCTAATTATGTGACCATTATGGACATTGAGAAACTGAAACTGATCCACATAATTGCCATAATTATTTCTCTCATTATGACCATTATTGCGTTGTCCCCCTGACTGTGAATTCGCCGCCGTAGGGTGCGCCGGCGCTGCCGCTGGTTGTGGTGCTACACCTTCCTTGCGCAGCCATGTGTTATTCTCACCAGGATTTCTTCTTTCAACCTTCAACTCAGGACCCCATCCACGAGAACCATCATCATGCTCCATGTCAAAGAGTAGCTCACAAGTATTATCTAAGTGGCCAAGAACACCACAAAGATAGCAAAAGACGGAGAGTTTTTCGTATTTGAACCGAACCACCTTGATGTTATCACCACCCACATTGATCTTCTTTCCCCTACCCAATGGTTTCCGCACATCAACAAGAACACGGATCCGCATATATGTCTTCCAAAAATCAGCGCTGCTTTTAGGATCATACTCTAGAAACTCACCAATAAAATTACCCAAGATGCGTCCAACCGCCTCAGTCATAAAGCCAATGGGCACATCATGAACTTGCACCCAAAAAGCAACCTGAAATAGGGGTACCTGAGTTGGTACATCCCCCACTCCAAGTTTCGCCAAGATTAGCATGTGCCCATCGAAATGCCATGGACCTCCGGAACACACCTTGTCTACATCACGCCAATGGTAGAACTGGAATAGAAACAAATTACTATCCAGCACTCGGATATTGACACCACGCCCTGGTTGCCAGATTGCTGCCAGCCGATCTTTCATAATAGCAACTCGAATAGTTCTCCGTGTTAGAAACCGACCCACCAGACATAGTCGTGCTTCTACATTCTCCTCTACGTTAGCTTCCCTTTGCAAGGGCACAGCCACATCTTCTTCATCATCAAATTGTTGAGTCAAATTAGTTGCCATGATCCCAAGCACAAAAGCAAAGAACACCTCACAATGGAGTGAAAGATGAAACGTCTCACTAGGAAGGAGGACACCCTAGGAGAGAAAAAAGTATTTTTATTCAAAGTTAAGTATATGTAAATTTGGTGTAAGTAAATTTAAAAACATAATTGCAATTTGATCTATAATGAAACAAACATATTGAAAATGTAAAATCTAGAATTTGGGTTTTCAGAATTTTTTTTTCACTTACTTCTTACTTTTCTTTTGTTACAAAGGCTAAAAGAGGAACAAAAAGAAAAAAAATAGCTCAAGTTTTACAAAAGGCATGCTCAAGGCAGATGCATTTAGAAACTCTAACAAGTCTCTTACGACAAATCAACCAGGAGCTCATTTCCATGAGAGTCAAGTTTCGTCAAAAAACTGCACAGTTGTTTCCTTCCTGTAGAGTGTGAAGATTCGAGAAATCTCAATCTCTACTAATGAAATTGAGGATAACAGTTATCTCATTAACATATTTGTGAAGAAGATCATTTCCCTCCTTGATCAAGTGCAACTGGCTTTACGAGGAGACAATGGCCAACAGGGGCTTTGATTGGCTACTGGAGATATGTGGGTATCACGTAGGATGGGAGGACAAGACATTTGGTGTCAGGGCATATTTGATGCTTATTTTGGGGATGGGCATTTTTTGTAGCAAGACTGGAACAAGAGTTGAGGCTAAGTGGTTGCTATTGTTGAAGGACGTCACCACAGTGGGCGGGTGGGCACGGGGTCCAGCAGCCTTAGCTTTCTTATATGACCGATTGAACTTTGCTTGCCTACTGGATACCAGTCAGTTAGGGGGTATGCGACTCATGAGTTTGTTTTAATGCTATGTATTTTATTTTTAACGACATTACTTATTTGTGCATTTTAGTCATAGATCTTTGAGTACTTCCCTCTGATAGCTCTGCGGGGTACCACTAAGACCACGGACGGGCCACGGTGTGCGGTTTGGAAGAGGAGGAAGATGGATGCGGTGAAGCTGGAGGAGTATAGCAATAGGGTTGATGCTTTGAAACCTGACGATGTCGTCTAGAGACCCTTTGAGGACCACCAACATGAGAGAGCCTTTGAGGAGATCTCATTATATAGGGGTTTCCTGATCTGGGAGGACATCACTGTCCCCTACATGCCGGATAGGTGCCTCTGACAATTTGGATACATTCAGGTCATCCCTCGTGACCCGTTTCACGATCGTCCAGGGTTTAGTGAGATCATGATGCGTATGACCAGATGGAGGGACAATGTTCGGGAGGTTATTGTGAGCGAGCAGTTGCGGTTGGTGGTTGAGTCCGGAGACACTATCCTGGGGCTAGGTCATACAGATGGATCCAGAGGTTGCTTGATTTGGTGGATGAACATGATTGATTTTTTGGGTTGTTGTACTGTACAATGTTTTCACATTGGACTTATTTATTTCTTAGAGTTTAGTATCTATACACAATATGTGTATAGGATTTTACAACCACCACCAATCACAATACATGGAGTGGTTGGTTGCTAGTTGACTAGTTGGTGGTTATCAATTGACCAATTTCCTTTTGAAGATGTGTCAGCCTCTAATTCGCAGATAGTGTAAAAAAAACTTATACACCTATTGTATATATAAATTAAATCCTATTTCTTATTAGTATTGTTCTTTTATTATATTTGTTATTTGTTATTAGTATTTATTTTCGGTGCAATCTAAACCATTAAAAAATATTGTCGGTGCAATCTAAATTGTTAAAAAAGTAAAACATAATAAATTAATCATTGATATTGTCGGTACAATCTAAATCGTTAAAAAAATGTCCATTAGGGTACACGTATGAAAAATGGATAAATTCGTTAAAATATAACCGTTAAAAACAAATTTACCTATAAGCTAGATAAATCCGTTTTAAGAAACAACAAAACGGATTTACCTTATATTCAAGTAAATCTGTTAGCATCACTTAACAAAAACGGATTTATGATTTAAAAAGGTAATTACGTTTTTTTAAATTTATGAAAACGGATTTATAATCTTTTCAATATTTTCGTTGGCAAAATTTTGATAGAAACAGATTTACCTAACCTAACTTACTTCCATTTTGTTATTTTATTGAAAACGGATTTATGTATGGGTTATGCAAATTCGTTTTCTCTATTTTTATCATGGGTATTTTTGGAATAATTTTTGGGGGGGGGGGGGTGTAAAGTGAATGTGTGGAGGTATAAAAAAACCCAAGTTGAAAGGGGTTTGAAAATTAAAAAATGCGAGTGTTAGGCCTTTTATGTTTGCACCACTGATTTTTCTTCACACAACCTTCTTTTAATTTTTGACTTTGCTAAATGAACCCCCAATTTTAGTTCATGCGTCCCTAGCTACATATCATTCTGTTGGCCTTTTCAAGCTTAAAACCCCCCATTTATCTCTGCATGCTTTCACCCCTTCTCACTCTAGGACCAAGCTCGCATTATCGAGCTTTCTAATCATCGCCTACCTGGTCGCTATTGTTAGAGAAAATCGCGAAAACAACACAATTTTAAGCTTCATTCAAAACTATAATGACACAGATTACAACCAATGCATAGATCACTTTTGGGGAACAGCCAATTCAGAACTATCCATGATATTTCTTATTTTTTGTACTAACACAGATTACAACCAATTCAGAACTATCCATGATATTTCTGCTGCAAAATTGATCCGTGTTCTGTTCTTGAAGCGGAGTGTCGTGCAATTTTGCATGGTATTCGTTTGGCTATGGATAGAGGATTGCAGCAGCTTGTGGTTGATTCAGATTCTCAGGAGGCCATCTCTCTGCTATTGAATGAGTCAATTAACCAATTTCCTCTCTCTTCCATTATTGATGAGATAAATGCTTTAGTGAATAGTGGTTGTATGGTCTTGTGGTCCAAAGTTCCTAGGGAATTTAATATGGTTGCTGATAGTTTAGCTAAGCATAGTTTAACTCTTGATTGTAATTCTGTAATTTACGACACTGCCCCTCAATCTATCCACTCGCTTTAACTTGTGGATAAAATGGGAGGTACTTTTATTTAATTGTTCTGCTGTGTGGGGGTGTATCCCCTCTTTTCTCACCAAAAAAACAGCACCCTCAAATATTAAAAACACAATATCTTTTTCACTAACTGTTAAGTTATTATCGATTTGTTAGAATCTGCTAGAAGTTGCTAATACATCCCAACACATAATTAACTCACGAGTCCAAATATAAGTTCAGAGACTATTATTATTATCTTTTAAAAGATGTTGTTCTCTAATGTTTTCCCGATGAAAAAAAATATTGGTGGCGACCGAATTTCTTTCAAAAATATCCAAACTGCTATAAGTAATTTTAAATAGCAACAGTTATGCCACGGTAAATACCACGAGCTAATAGTCATTTCTTCAGCTTCTTGGATACTTGTTTTGTTGGAGAGTCCCGGGGATCGAACACCGGGAGCAACAATGAGCTAATAGTCAGCTCTTATATATCTTTCATTTAGCCATTTTTAGTCAATGTGTAACTAATTTTTTTTTTTGATAAGTCAAAATTGTATTGATAAAGGTACAAGGGGTACCCCAACCCGTTTACATCGGGTTATATTTCATGAGGTTACATTTATGCAGTCGTATGGGCTGCTGCACCAATCTAAAAATACAGTATGCGATGAATCCCCTTCTAATCAATGTGTAACTAATTAACCACTCACACTTGAATTTCAAACAATCTCCCCCTCAAGTGTGAGTTGCCCACATCACTAGACTTGAACCAAACTAGGATCCACTTTCCACTCCTTCATCAAGCCGAACCATGACTATGAAACCACTTGTTCGAGAGTCCAGGTGAACACCGGGAGTAACAATTAGCGAATGACCGCGACCACCAAGAGACTTGGACACCACGGTCCATATCTCCACCCAAAACCCTAAGGCAATGCGTATATGGGGCACCTCTTATGCATCACTCCTTTAGCCTATTTCAAATAAATGTGGGACTGACAACTCACACTTGAATTTCCAACAATCTCCCCCTCAAGTGTGAGTCACTCACATCACTAGACTTGATCCAACTCGGATACGTACACTTACCACTCCCCACCACGTTGAATGACTCTCATATCACTTCTTGGGGAGTCCGGGGAGCACTGGAGCAACAACGAGCTAATGACCATGAGACTTGGACACCACATCTCTACCCAAAACCTTAAGGCAATGAGTATATGTATCACCTCTCTAATATATCATTCATTTAGCTCATTCCTAATCAATGTGAGACTAGCTGCCCACACTTGAATTTCCAACATATTTTTCTATTTTTTTGGCAGGAATTTAAAGCTATGAGAGATACTGATAATTGTCATCAATAATTTTGCCAAGAAAAACTATACTTCCTCCATCTCATTTTGTTTGCAGTTTAAGGTGTTTCCACACCTTTAAAAAAAATATTATTAGTGGACTAAGTTTCATAAAAGCGCTAAATAATTTACCATTTAACCACTCATCTCTCTATTGAATATAAAAAATTCTCACAAGAAAACCAACATGGTGTAGCACAAGTGGTAAAAAGAAGAGTATAAGTGAAAAAATATTAAATGGTTCATTGAAAATGTAAAACAATAATCAAATTTGAGACAAATTGATTTTGCTAAAATAATGAACAATATGAGATTATTTTTTTGTATAAACCGGGTATCAGCTACGCGCAAGTTCTCCATCAAGAGATTTAACACCAATGCATGCCCAAGACTGGATTCTAATCTAGGACCTTGGTTAAGCAGGAAGAAATCTCTAACATCTCATCCAAGTGCTCTTGGGTAATGAACAATATGAGATTAGGAATGGTAGCACGCACCTAGTTTTGTACCGACGGCTTTTTATCATTATTTTTACTCCTAATTAACACGTTATTGTCTTGCTTTTTTTTTTCTTACAATAATTAATTAACAATTTAAGTTCATTATCTAGAGTATTATTGTAAAAGAAAAAAGTAATACTAATCTAGAAGTACACTATATTCCAATTATTACGCCCTCTACTAGGACCCTGGGAACGTCACAACTTTTGGATATTGGACTCACAGCCAAAGTAGGCTAGTTTTATCTGTAATCAAAACAATATTGTATTGAAGTAGGAATGCTCACAACACATTTTGTTTACATAGTTTTTCAATAATTTTTTACCATCAGGCCTCATGAGTCTTATTAAAAAGAGAATTATAAGTTTATGCTGTTGAGACTCACATGAAATTTAACTGGTGATAAAAAAAAGTGTGTGTGTATATATATATTTGAACACAGCATTTGTCTGGCAAGTATAACCATACGAGGGTCAGCGGAAGCGTACAAATAAAAGTTGATTAAAAAATTATAACAATCCTTTTCATCCTTTGAAATCGAAATATTCAACTATATGAAATAATAATTAGCTAGGTTGGACCATATACCCAAGTTGCCGCTAGGTTGGCACTGATCAATGGCCAACTCATGCTTATTATAAGGTCTCTCTCCTTTTAATTTGGTCAGAAAATCATATTCAAATATGTTCTTACACGTTCATGAATATATTGACCTTCGATGAACAATAGCCGGCAAGTGGGGATTAAATATTTATTCACAACCACAAAATTTGTAGAGAGCTTGGTACCAGGCCATCATAGTTATTTTATTGAGTGGGGGCGGGGCTGGGGGGGTTGTATTCAAAGTTTGAAAGTTTAGACAAACCGAAACTATTTGAAAGGTGACTAGTTAACTACAAAAAGATTATACTAGTATGAGGAACACATGATTTTACTAGAACTAGTATGTGCAACACATGATCTCAGAAAAAAAAGCCACTTCTCTCAAGTTCACGTTAGTCAAACAATAATAGTTATATAGAAACAACTGATTACAAATTTCCCTTAGTTCCCTAGCTGCGCTAGGGTTTAGTTGAGAGCGGCGCTTTCCCCTTCCAGAGGAATTGGTGACGGTGGCGGCTTCTCTCCCTGTTGCCATCTAAGGCTTCTGGTACTGCTCTACCGCAGTTTGTTGTTCAGATGAGGATGGTGAAGTTGTTCCTCCATGCCTGTCCTGCACTGCGCCGTCGTTGTTCCACTCACTCTTCCTTCCGATTGACGGCGAATCCTTCGTCTTCGTCGCGTCCTCCACCACACCCTCCAGATCTGACCTTGGGCTCCACATCAGTTTCGGTTCACTCTCGCCCTCCCCCTGAGCCACCAGACCCCCCTGACCCGCCGGATCTACTTTCAGTAACACTCTGCTTTCGCTCTCTGTTCATGGCGACTCCTTGGTCCTGCTCTCGACCCACTCTCACAGCAGCTTCAATCACTCAGCCCTCTGTTCTCAGATCTGCTCATAAGATTCAGAGAGATGTTCATTTCAACCTTCAAACGGCTCACACCCTATATTCACAGGCCCTCAGACTCAGATCTCTAGATCTCGAGGCCAGTTGGCCTTCAAATACGGGGAGACTCTGGACTTTCCGTCTCTTCCCCTACACCAACTTCGTGGGTCTTCTGCTTCTCATCTGTGGTGCCTCTATTCTTGCTTAGTGGTGGAGCCTGTCGAAAATTTGGTTTGGACAAGCTCCTGGTTTTTGTTTGGGTGGTGGAATCAGAGGCGACTTCTTGCTGTGATGGTGATTCGTGGTTGTTTTAGGGTTCATTATGTTTCTGTTTATGTCTGTTCTTATTTCAGTAGATTTATGTTTGTCAAATTTATTAGTTCGGTAGGAAATTAGTTGTTTCAGGTGCTGCTTTTGTGCTTATTGTTTATCGTTAGGAGTCTCATCATTATGCCTGATTTGGTTGTTATCTCTATGTGGATCTGATGTAGCTTCTCAATAAGCTTCAAGCTTACGTTCTCTGTATAATGTTTCGGTGGCCTTTGCCCGATATCAATGAAATGTTGCATGATTGACCAAAAAAAATGTCTATGACATTAAGGGCCCGTTTGGATAGAGCTTATTTTGAGTTTATGCAAAACAATTTATGCAAATAAGTAAGCTTTTATGTATTATTCATAAGTTTGCCAATGTAGTTTATGGAAAGACAACTTATGGAGATATAATTTTTGTGAGTGAGAACTTGTGAATCAACACAAAAACTTATTTATCTCCATAAGTTGTTTCCTATGAGCTCAAAAATAAGCTAATCCAAACGGGCTCTAATTATAAAAGAATCTGACTCCCACGACCAATATTGTACATTTTGTTACAACCATCGCAAAAATTGATTTTTAATAAATTAATTTGATAACGACAACTCAAGGTTTACCTATGGTTGATTGGCGCTCCATTGCTTTTTGTAAAGTCATTTACAAAGTTGTTTCAAATGTACTACTTGTGAACCACTTGAAGTTTGTTCTTTCTAAATGTGTGTTTATTGAGAAGTATGTTTTTGTGGTTGATAGATCTATTTTAGATAATGTTATGATTGTATTTGAAATTATTCATCTTCTAAATAATAAAAGGAAAGGAAAAAAAATGGGAGGTAGCATTGAAAATGGGAGGTCTCTCAAAATTTAGGTCTTTTAGTAATTGAAAGAAAAATGGAAAGCTGTAGGCAAATAAATATTGTTAAAAAAGACCAAACCCATATTAAGGCCTCCCTTCTCTTATTTTAAACATTTTTTTTTAAGGCAAATAGAAAAATATAATAATAGCCGAGTAAAAGGGTTACTCACCCATTATACATATGTAAAAATTTGCCTCTAAAAGAAGGAAAATAACAAGAAAAACAAGCCAAAAACTACTATCTCCAGAAAATATAATTAATAGGATCCAAGAACCACTCATAATACAAGCAGGAAGGAGAGCGGCCCCGATCCTGGAACCATCGCCAAGAAAGAGATAGTATTCGATCAAGACATCTACCAAAGTCAGGAACACTTCCAGAAAAAATACACCTGTTTCTCAGGTCCCAAATAACGGTACGCAAGAAAAGCGATAACCACATTCTTATTTTAAACTCTTTTCCCATTCCTTTTCTCCCACCTCCACCGCCGATTTCAAACATTATACTAAGGGGCGGCGCAATACCATGTGCTATAGTGCAAGCTTATATAAATAATTAATTAATACTATATTATTATACTAACTAGCTAGTACCATACCCGTGCAATCACACGGGCTGATCGCGTTACGTTGCATGATTATATTAAAATTATAATATTAATTTGAAATGTGATTAATGTAAAATAAGTTTTAAAATATCAAGTTTGCAATAGTTTTGATGTTTTAAGGAAAAAGATTCAAATTATAAAAATCAAACATTTTAGTTGGAATTGAATTTGAAATTATTATAATTAGAAACAGTTCAAAATTAAAATTCAAATGATAAGTAGAGGAAAGTGTCTGATTACATGCTTTCAAAAATTAAAAACTTGTATAGTTTTTGTATATAAAATGTTAACAGTAAGTTATTCCATTAATAACATTATAAAAGGTTTGTTAAAGAACTTTAACAATAACTGAAGCAATTGTAAGCATAGCAAAGTATGACAACGGTAGTTCCAGTAATGTAAGATTGTAGCAAAAGCTGTCATTATCATTCATAGGGAATGTATCTTAAAAGAAGGCCATATATTTGATAGTAAAATGGTTCTTGTTATCAAAGATGCAAACATAAGTGTGTTTAAAACACAGAGACAATTAAGAATTAAGTTGTGAAGCCAAAATAGTTAAGCTATATAAATGGCATTAGCAAAATGGTTTGACTGAAGTTAGCATCCGGTAATAGCAATGTTGTCTTTGAATTGGGAACCAAAACACGTCCAAAAAGAGGTAACCTAGATAAGAAACCTGGCACACAGAAGATTATAAAGTCATAAACAAAGTAAAAGCAAAAACAAATTAAAAGTTGAAGTATCATAAATTAGAAAGTAATAATAACTGTAGTTAAAACAGGCATACTATATCGTTTACATTTGCATGATGAGAGATATGAAAATACAGTAAATAATTGAATGATGAGACATATGATAAAATTAAGTGGCATATTTGAAATGACTGAAAAGTTATAAAAGGAAAAAGGATTTAGTAATTGGAACTTACATATAGTTATAAGTTGTGAAAGACTTCCTTGAAAACAACATTGGTAGTTGTAAGCAAAGGTTTTTTCTTCTTGTCATGAATTAAAATCTTTAACCCTTTTCTGCTTTTCACCCTTGAGATAGCAACATACAATTGGCCATGACTGAATACATCCTTTGGCAAATATAATCCAACTGATTCTAGAGATTGACCTTGAGATTTATTGATGGTCATGGCAAATGAAACTATAATAGGAAATTGCCTCCTAATTAGTTTAAATGGCCAAGGTGATTGTGATGGAGACATGGTCATTCTTGGAATGTAAATAATGTTACCAATGTTCTTGCCTGAAATGATTTTTGCTTTGAGAACATGTTTTCCCAGGTTTGTGACAATCAATCTGGTTCCGTTGCACAAACCCTCAGGTTGGTTAATGTTTCTTAGTAACATTATTGGACTTCCAACTTTAAGTTTTATCTTATGGTTTGGAAGCCCAGATGTCCTAAGAGTGTTCAATAATTCTGTGGTTAGTACATCGAAAGCAGTTGTATGAGATACGTCTGTCTTGTCAACTGAATCAGCGCTAAGGTACTCTTTTTCTTCACCTATGAAAATAGAATTTTTAAGGAATTAGAAGAAATAAAAGATAGGAGGAACATCATAAATTAAATTGACATATACAAACCTGGTATAAGTTGAAGAACATAGTCATTAATTACATCAACGGTCTCAATTGTAGAAGCCAAAATAGCCCTACTCTGCAAGAAATGTTGATCTTTATAGTGATGCAGCAAATCAGGGTAAGTGTTTTTCACAATAGCTTCAATTGGATTTTGATAATCAGCGATGAGAAGATCATTTGGAATGTCAATTTCTGCATATCCATCATTTGGTAAGTTGAGTTTCCCATCCCCAACATCTAGAATCCAATTTGAAAATTCTCTCAATTCAGCTTCCTCAACATCATCTTTACCACTTTGTAGGCGCATGTTCTTTGTTAGATGGAACATTTGACATTGATCCCAAATGTAAGAAGCATTTATTGATGCATGGACGATATCAGATCGACTTCCACCTGGAATTACTGGTAATATTTGACGAAAGTCCCCCCCAAAAACGACTATTTTACCTCCAAAAAGTTTATGTTTATTATTTCCACATCCGACAATATCTCTCATTGTTCTATCTAGAGCCTCAAAACAGAACTTATGAGTCATTGGAGCCTCATCCCATATTATCATTTTGGTAGCCTTTAATAACCCAGCCAGCTCACTTCCCTAATCAATGTTGCAAGTTGAATTTGCTAATGCGGGAACTGGGATTTTAAATTTTGAATGTGTCGTTTCCCCGCCCCCCCGGGAGTAATAAGGAAGCAATTTCACTGGAAGCAACATTTAAGACTATGTGACCCTGTGAACGTAATGATGCATCCAAAGTATTCCACATGAATGTTTTTCCCGCTCCACCAAACCCATTAAGGAAAAAAACTCCACCTCTATCATATTTTACAGCATTCATGATAGCATCATAAATTTCTCTTTGTTCATCTGATGAAGAAATTAAAGTGTACAAAATTTAAAATAGCATGTTTAATTGAAAAATCAAATATTTATATCTACTATGGAAATAAATGGCAGAATAATACTCAGGTAGGAAGAATACAAAGAATACATTTATGTAACAACATTGATAAACTGGAAATGTATCAAACTATATATATATATATAGTTTGATATTTTCGTTGCATAAACATTTAAGAAAAGTGGTATATTTATGTAACAACATTGTCCCATGTGAGCTGGAATTATGAGGACAGATTTATACCTGTTAGAGATGAAAACAATCTCTTGAATTCCTCACGTAAGGCAGGGATATCAAAATCAAGTTCTTCGTGTATGAGTCTATTTCCCATTTGAGGAGAAGTGTAATTAGTTGGAAATGGCATTGGCACAAAATCTTTCAAGCTTTTTTTATTTTTCTGTAAAAGAGTCTCTATCTCAATTAGAGTTAGGTTTCTGAGGTCTTCTTCATTGATTTGAAGGTCTACACATTAAAAACAAAAAGAGAAATAAGGAAGTGGATAAGGACAATTGAAATATGAAATGAATTAAAAAGAAATAAAACCTTTGTTGTTGAGGAACCTTCTCTTTTCATATAGAATTCCATCAGACAGAAATGACCAAGTTTTACCCCACACAAATTCAGGTCTATTGATAGTATTTGATAACAGCATGATGACAAACAACTTCCTTAAAAAGAAACCACTACCCCAATGACTTGCTTCCTTCAAAGCATTGATAAACTCAGCATCGTCTTCAAGTAAACCAAGAGCAAAACATGCTGCTCTAAATGTTTCATGTACGTGATCACCAACTTTCCTAATGTCTTCGAAGCTGAGTGGTCCTTTGGAACAATTCAACAACATTCTTAGAAAATACAATTCTCCAGTGCTTGGGGGCACCCAAATGAGTCGTCCAATTGTATAGCCTTTTGTTCTAAGTTTCCACAACCGTTTGCTCTTGACATATACAAATTTTGATACCAATTCAACATAGGTTAAAGTTCTTGCCTCAGCATAAGTCTTATTAGCCTCAAACCATGATGTAAACATTGATTCAGATACAGTTGGATTTGCAATGAGTTGGTCAATGATGTCATAGTCATTATAGATGATTCCATGTTGGCCAGGTAAGTGGAAGAACAATCTTTCAACAGCAGGTTTTCTACCATGGATTGGAAATGAGAACATCCTCCAACATGCCTCACTTGGAGAGATATATCTACAATCAAGGTATTGCTTGATCTCATCAGGTTCAGGTGAGACTATTGCAGCTGTAATACAGTCGTAACCCTTGTTAATGTACTTGAATAAGTATGTGATCGATGATCCCTGGTTACACCATTCAACGTTGATATGAGCTTGATACTTTAACAATAAGAAGGGGTTGTAAGGTACAACATGTCGATTGTCAAACGTAAAACAACCCTTCTCTATTGTGCGACCATTGTCTCTCCTCTTGTAGACGGGAAACCCATCTCGATCAACCATTGTTTGCTCTTGGAATGGTTTAGGAAAGAATTTTGTGCACTTTCCCAATTTAGTGCATGTAGTAGAAGGGTTGGCTTGACCACATGGTCCATGTAGCATGTGAGTTTTCACTAATTTTTGGAGTTCAAAATGATTTTCTTGATTTAGAATTTCTGCAGAAATGATGGTGTCAATATCGGCAGGGGACGGATACTTGCTTGTAGGATGTAGAAATATGATGATATGAGCATGTGGCAATCCTCTTTTTTGAAATTCTATGGTATACATATCTGAATATAAAAGAGGAAAAGTGAATATTAAAATTATAAAAGACGATGAAATAAAATAAAAAATGAAATTAAGAATAATGCTTACATGCTAATACTCTGCCAAAGACATGCCTCTTGGTCAAATCAGCTATTAGCTCATCCAACTTAATTTTGAAAACTCTTGCAATAAGATCTGGCCGATCATTAGCAGACAGCTTGAAAGGTTTGAGCACCCTTTGAATCTCAGGCAAATTAGGATTGCAAGTGAAGGTGATAAATAAGTCTGGAAAGCCAACAGCCCCACAAATGGCCATTCCATCATAATATAATTGATCCATATAACGTTTACCTCCAACAAAACTTGAGGGTAAAACAATTCTTTTTCCTTGTGTTGAGCCTTGTGCGTTGGGTAGTGTTTTAGATTTACTCAAGTTGCTATATTTATCCACCCTCAACTTTGGTTGGTTAAACCTAATGAACTTTAATTTGTCTGCTTCCAACATGCTGTAGCCATCGACCAAAAATTGTTGAAATAGTCTTCTGGATCTTAAAATAGTAGGTGGTTCAATTTGCCTTGACATGATCCTAAAAGTGAGCCACTCTCTAATTGTAAGACGAATTCTCCTATTTTGCATGTAGGGACCCATGTCTATATGAATGACATCTTTCCTATAACCGTCTTCACCATAAGGAAATAGTAGGGGATATTGATAGGCTAGATAGCTTGTATGGAGCTCATCAATCCTTTTCAAATTTCCACTACACCTTTCCATAATGATATCCCTTACCGAAGCAGTGTCAACATCACCAACTATAAGTGCAGCAACTTCAGAAACAGATGGGAGATTGTAAATTCTTCCATCCGTAGACCTCTCTGATATAAGACGTAATTTAAGGTCTGGAACATTTAGACCCTGCATTCTGTCTCTTGCCATCCTAAAAGACTTTGCATGAGCATTGTGTTGGTCAAGCATGACTTTCAATTGTTGGACAATGTGAAGATCAATCTTAGAGTTATTGCTGCATAAATGGAAATTATTATTTTTACAAATTTTGTGGTATATAAGATGAAAATAAATTTGTCGGAATTCAGACCTGAAATTTGCAGTTCTGTGTTTAACCTCGTTGTCAGTATCATAATATATAGTTGGGCAAACTTAGGCGTACTTCCTGGTGTTGGTAAGAGGCTACCAATTCGGTGACATGGTTGTCCTTGAATACGCAATGTTGGAGGACCTCTCCCATTATTGAAAGTTCTGTCTAGTTTTGCCCCCGGAGATGTAAAGGCAAACATCAAGTTATAAGCCCGAATATGTTCTTGATAGTTCTTGCTATCTTTGGAGACGTTGTTGAATAATAGATGGCAAAGATAATCGGGTGGCATATTCAAAAGAGGTAGTTGAATCTTGCCTTTAGAACAACAGAGTGCAAAATTAGGATTGGCAGCATGTCTAGACTTGTCTATGCGTTCTTGGTACCACATTTGAGCCCCGCACCATTAACACTCAAAGTGTTGATCACCAATATCATAGTACTCTGAAAATATATGCTTTGTAAAGTTATTAACATTGAGAAAATGTGAAGACTTCAAATACAACTACTACAGCAAAAGCAAGTTTCCCAACCTTGAATTAGATTTGTAGACTGAGGAGGTACATATTCGTTGGGGACAAAGTCATCGTCTGAGCTATTTACTCCTTGTGCATCAAATCCTGTTTATTAGAAGTGGAATTATTATTACAATGGAACAATAAGGTTATTATATACAAATAATATAATCCTGTTTCTGAAATTTATGTCTTAAAGAAAACCTTGGAAATTGTCTTCATCGCTTGCAGAATCATAATCTATTCCATTGTTGATCATAGAAGGTATGTCATGAATATTCGTTGTTGAAGATGATGCGCCTTGTGTGTGAGAAGGTAAATTTGAATTCACATAGCCAAATCTATTCATAAGATTGACTCCAAAAAAAGCAATGTCAACCCTCTTTCTTTTCCCTTTGGATTGAATGGTAGCAGTTTCATGTCGGCCTGTTAAATTTGATATAGAAGATGTGGTTGAAGTGGAACGTCCAATTGTATGAGTTCTTTGATTAATAGTTGGATTTGTGATATCAGTTAGTGGAGTTCTTTGTGCACTTTGTGTTGTTGGACTTAAATGTTCAGGAGAAGAAATCATAGAGTTAATTCTAAGGTTAGAAATCATAGACTTAAATGTTCAGGAGAAGAAATCATAGACTTAAATGAACGAATATGAGTTTGTGCAAAACTTTTGTCTCACAAATGACTCAACAAATAAAATGTAAATATGATATATGTCTTCTACTTTTAAAATAGTGGATGCATGAGTTAATTCTACCAAGCAAAAAGATGGCTATATTCCATGCAAAAGGATTGTATTTTGGCTACAACATTTGTTCCTACTGGACCATGACATTGTTAATGGTTTGTTCAGAGTTAAGTTATACAAAAAATAGCAGCAGAGTTATGCAGTTAGTTTGATTACAATCTTCCAACTACTTTTCTATTTTGATCTTTGTAACGGTCTTGGTTGAGGATAGTTTTGCGGTTGACGACTGGGGGCTTTTTAAGTCATCATCACTCCATCCAATTGTCATAGTCTTAGTTGGCCTTTTGGTAATGACCAATTCAGGATCATAATCTGCTGTCCCAGAAATAGTTTGTTCCAACAACTACAAAAGTAAAATTTTTGAATTAGAAATTATGTATATTGATCTTGCTAGATGAATGAAGAGAATTACAATTAATAAAGAGATGAGTAAATATGGTATATGTCTTTCATATGCTCAGAACAGCAAGTAAAATAGTGAAATTTGGTAATCTAATTATCAACTATGCACAACTAATAAAGACATAATTGAGAAATCAATGAACTTTAGATATCAATAAGTCCCTGTGATGTTTTCATATTGAAGCTACAATAATAGTGTTGCAAGGTAATAAAGAAGTAAGTAAAATAGTGACGTTACCAATTCATAATTGGGCCCTTCAGAATCAGAAATGACTGATTTTCCCTTCTCAATAGAACAATCTCCATCCTGTGAAAAAGTGAAGTTGGGAATATAATTAGAATGGGTGTCAAATAAATTAAGTTGTGCCTAGTGGAGCTTCAATAGGACCATACAGAGGCTGATATAATGGACACAATCATCTTGGCCATTTAATAATTACCTCATCATGTTGAAATTTGTCCAGTATTTTTCCAATAAGCACTTCGTCTTCAGAGAATCTTGAGATTGAGGCAGTGTTCCACTTTGGGGTAACTTTAACGCGGAATGCTAAGGTAAGGTTAAGCAAATTATCTAATGGTTGAGGGTATTCGTTGGGATCATATTCCCTTCCTGTAAAAGTGTTGATCAAAGGTGAGGCTTATACCAAAAACAGCTCTATATATTTATGTCAAAAGGCTAATGATTAAAAATATCCATGTATTACCTCAATCTTTCTCTTCCTCAGGTCAACTGCCGAAATACCCAAAAAGCCTTCGCAATCACTATCCCAAAATGTGAAACTGTGCCCAACATTCATGTGTTTCACTTTGATCTCAACCTTGTATCTGTGAATAAAAGAGTGTCGAAATTAATGTGTTTGTAATATTTGGTTGAATAAAACTAATATTGTGAAGTTAAAGTATATATACCTCAGAACCGGAGTTTCTTTAATGGCACCACAGAAACATTGATGTGGGGGATCTTTCCTCCATGGTCTGGAGCAATTCATACATCCTGGAACGGTCCAACCTTGTCTGTTAACTATAAGCTTATATGTGGTTCCAACGGTAGTGCAAGTTGTTTCCTGTAGGAACAATATGAAGCACATATTAAAAACAGGCATACTACTTAATCGCTTAAGTGTTTTAGAGATCATTAACAGAAACCTCGCGAAGTTTTTTGATTTGAGAAATAGTCAAAGCTGGAGCTTTGTACATGAAGCGATCGTACTCCGAAAACTGAGATGATTGAGTGATTTGTGATGAAAGTTGTGTGGAGAGTTGGAGTGACTGGTTTGGAGTCAGGCTTTCAAAATTAGGTGAAAAAAATGCATAGTTAGGTTGATAGTGTATGAATGAAGAGATGTATTAAAATTTGTATATAAGATTAGACAAACCTGCTGATGAACTCATTGATTTCGGGTAACTGTTGGTTAAAAATGACTTTGGTGCAGTAATAAGAGTTCGCTAACGTCAAAGGAAAATTCCCTATAAAATTCCAATTTATAAATGATTACATATAGTAAATGTTGTAGGTCCCTATTGTTCAAAAGAATGAGTAAAAATAGTGGTATACCTGTGGGCTCATTAATTCTCACATTTGTGACAATAACAACAAATGGTTTTGCCCGATCGCGGGTACTGTAACCACTTTGAAAATCCTTTGCATAGTTATCCCATAGAGTGCAATTGAGTGTATGGCCTCTGTAATGATAGAAGTTAGAATAAAAATTTGATAATATTAAGTTCTATATAAAGAAGCGGGAAAGGATACAACACCTGAGATCTTTGAATGTGAAGACAGATTTCATTTGCGCATCAGTTGGAGTGAAAAGCAACTGAGATACGGCCCCAATGAAATCTCACATTGACAAAAAAAAAACATAAGATTAAAATGGTAGAGAACATATCTAACATAAATCTGTCATGTAACTTAAAACTAACCATATAGTGATAGAGTATCATAATTTTTATTCAGGATGTGTTCAAAGTCTTTGAAGTTATATTTGGGATGCTGAATTTGTGGGAGAGTAGTCTCGGTCAACGAAGTGGCAGGGGTGAAAAGCATTTTGTAGGGGTGTGCGGTTTTTTTGTATTGAAAGTCATTTGGATGTGCTTTGAAATTCCGAAAAATACATGTCATATCTTCTCTTAGCCGACCTCTCCAAAATTGCATCTCTTTTTTCGGGACAATGGCATAGATGCGGTCTCCCTACAAAAATGCAAATCAGTCAAACAAACACTTTGTATAAACAGAAAGTAAGTGAGGAAGGGCATAGATGTTGTGAAGCTTGAGAAATGACCTGGTCATCCATAAAAATCATTTCATAATGATCTTCTCCCTGTTTGTTGAAACTCATCCAATGATCAATGATCTTGACAGCAACTTTCCATACTTCTTTCTCAGGGTTCACAGCAATAATAGCATCAACTGGTCTTGCCATTAGAACAGGCACCGAAATTGCTCTTGTTGCTGTTGCCATTAGAATAGGCACTGGAGATATGCACAACAATTTGTTATTAACTGATGCTGATAAAGAGTAGCGGAGATATGCAAAAATCATAACCATTGAACCATAAATGATGTTGGTGATGCAAGAAAAATATGAGGATATTAGAAAATGAGGTATATTACAACCTTGATAAACAATGAAAAAAATAACACTGAATGTCAAAATTTTGAAGATTAACACTCAAGTTCCACTCTTTGAACATTAACACTACACGTTAACACTCAAAAGTGAGGGATATATGTGACCAAAACTTTGTTTGAAGATTAACACTCAACTTCTAATCTTCAAAACAATGACGTAGATTAACAATGATGTTCTAATCTTCAAAACACCCATCAAATATTACAACTTGAGGTATATTAGAAGCTTCATAAAGCACGTAAAAATTAACCCCATTAAAAAAAACAACTTTTAAGGACAATCATTATGAAAGAACCAAAGAATGAAAAGGCCAAAAAAACCTAAAACAGGTTCTACTAACAAACACAAATCAGAAAAGAGAGTAGAAATCATCAAACCTAAACCCAAAAATCTATGATCTATGAATAAATCATCAAACCTAAACCCAAAAATCTATGAATAAATCATCAAACCTAAACCCAAACATGAAACACTTATGAAGTAAATCATCAAACCAAACAGAAATGAACAAAAATTTCGTACCTAGATGGGGGTTTAGGGTTTGGTTGATGTTCTGGAAACAGTTGTCTTTCAACCCATATTAAAACCTATGAACACCCAAAAACAACAAAATCAGAAAATAGAGTATCAAATGCATTATAAATTGAGAGAGAGGGTATCATAAAGCTCAATACCTGGTTAGGATGCGATTTGGAGATCTCTGAAAGAGGGGGTTTTTTTGGGTAGAAGAAGAGGGTAGAAGAAGAGAGAAGAGAGAGTGGTGAGATTGAAAATGAGAGGTGAGGATGAAAGAAGACAGCGAAAGTGAAAGCAGAGAGAAGAGAGGGATGAGACTTGAAGAAATTCGAAAACAGTGAGTGAGTAGAGAGAGTCATGGTCTGGAGCAACGTGAAAGAAGTGACTGATCAGTGAAGACCAGAGAGCACAGTCGTCTCTTTGGCAGAAAGCAGTTTAGAGTTACATTTGTAAGTGAGTCAATTTAAGGAGTCCAAATTAGCCCTAAAAAATTGAGGTGTCACATTTGCCAAATGGGCCAATTGGTATTATCATATGTGGAGGATTGGTATAAATCTATAGTAGATGTTCTATGATACCTTGATTTGATTTGTCTCATTCATCAATTGGTTTTGATAACTTGTGTCTTTGTTATCATCGATGTCCTTTCCATGTCATTCTTTTTCGGATGCCGCATTGATTCGTTTATTTGGCTATTTATTTTGGGTCAATATTTATTTAGATGAAGAAGTTTATGTGGTTAACAAATCGCATTAGGTATCAATCTCAGGAACTAGCTTCTGGTCCATGAGTTTGAACATCGTATTAACTAATAGCTTTAATTGCTCCTATATCCGTATATCCCCACAAAGTTCATTTTCTAGAAATTGAAAAATATCCGTATGGCGATTTTGTGAAGAAATTGAAAAATATTTTACTAGAGAAAGTCCAGCGTCGACACTTGCATACACTTGATAAAATTTTCAAATTATGATGATTAATTTTTGCAATAACCTTAAAATTACTAGTAAATTTGTGTGTACTTAAAATAAGCATCACACAAAATTCAAATTATTATATCATCCGTGATTCCATGTGTACACGATATAATATAAAACATGTTGCACGTAACCAAAAAGAGATGCACTTTTGTGAAAAGAAAAAAAGAGAGATGCACTAACTAATACAAACGTGAAGAGCAGCCTATATTATTGATTTGATTCCATTATCCCATATATTTTTCATGAATGGCCGTTAATTAACCACACATGATAAAAACATGGTATTGTACCGTCATGCAAATAGACCTACCATAAATCATCATGCATGACACAAGAATTGTGCTCCTCCGGTGACCATCAAGATCAATTTGATCTTGTTAAGAGATTGGATCGCCGATTGCAATCATCGTATCAACGTTCGCTTTAACTCGTTATTTAGAGATAGAATAGTTTGCTTTTTTCATTGTCCTCAGCTCATAACATGGTTGGCGAATCTTCGCCTTGAGCATAGTATGAAATGATTTCTTGAGAAGACAAAAATTTGTTACTTTACTAACTTTTTTTTTATAAGCAAAGATTTTATTAAAAGGGATGTAAACGGGGACCCTAAACGTTACAGATACAAGGGGTCTCGTTAAAACCGCACTGGGCCAAAACACCATGGGAAAAATACCCAAGGAGAAAGGACCACTTGAGAATTGAAGACTTGATCCTTAAAGATAATATGATTTCGATGAATACAAAGACATCACGTGACAACCGTCCACAGTAGATACTTTACTAATATGATGATGTGTAACCGAGATACACATGAATTTTCATAAGGTCCAACACTACCAAATACCACGAAGGGATAGGGCATAAAGTCATCAAGAAGTACACATTAGATATCATGTCAAACGAATAAAAATCATACACCATGTAATCACCAATAAAAATCATAGAGATTAATTAGGGCACAAAAGCTACGATGATTGGTTGAATTTCTCAATGGGCTGTTTGTTGTTAGTGTAATACGGGGTACTCTTTTTTCTCCCTGGTCTTTTCTCGTTGGGTTTTGGTCCTTGGAGTCTTTAACGAGACCCCACTCATTTATTGTAAGGGTTGGAGCGCCCCTTGTGCTCCACGTTTCAATACATATTGCTTATAAAAATAAATATACCACGTAATCAAAAGCTCCAATTTCCTACAAGCAAGTAAAGCATGAAAATGGTTGTGCAAGAAGCTTCTCACAAATTTACCAGGAATGGCGACAACCGACAACTCTAGGAAGAATGGATCTAGAAAGTGTATATACCATCCAACTGAACAACATCGATCTTGGATAAAAGCATGAAAAACTAATCTTATTCACTTTGATATGTGACTACAATTTATACCACACACGAACTAGCTTCTAACAGAACTTTAACAATTTAGCTAACTAATTAATCACAGGTCAACTTATTAGCAAGCTGACCCTCTAAGCTAACATCTTCTAACTATTTTGCTAACCACCAAATTAGAAGCTTAATTTTAAGAAACCCTTTTTTACCATATACTTGCACCATCTCTTAAAAGGAATGAAAAATAAGGAATAATAAGCAATCCATAATGTGCAATAAAGTTGCTCTTTGATTATTAGAGAGGTAAAACCTGTGTGTCAATAATTTGTTGCACTGTGAACTAAATTGTCAGCAATGAGACATCAAAATGAAAAGCAATTTGCTTATCCAAACTAAACCTTTTATGGGCATAGTTGATGCCCTATATCTATCTTTATTCCTATTTCTCTTTTTTTCCAACAATTTATGTACATGAACTAAAAAATGAATCGCAAAAATTGATCTAAAAGAAAAACAACTGTCCCCAAAAATGTTCATTTCAAACATAATTGGGGTATGAAGAAAGCAAATTACTAGGTATGCAAGGAGAATTCCTCCAAGCCCTAGCATGCAACTTCAACATCTCTCTTGCTTTATCCTTAACCTTACTTCCACAATCAACTTGAAGAACCAAACACAATTTCGCCACAACACCAAGCTTCAACATTTCCTGAACAACATTAGGAGTTGCAGAAAATCTTGCAATGGACAGCAAAATCCTCACAGCCCTATCATTTGTCACTATAGAAACCCTCAGAATCTTCTTAGAAACTATAGCAAGCCCAGCTCCATGTCTCAATAGCTCAGCTCTTCCTTCAGCACATTGACACAAAGATTCCAACAACACAAACATCATCTCATTAGGCTTCTTGTCCTTACAATCTAATAAAAGTTCTATCAAAACTGGAACTGTTCCTGCTTCCACACTTTTGATTCTGTTTCTTCCCCATGGACATACTTTAATCAATGTTTGTAACGTTGCTTTTGATACTTTCTCAGAAATCCGATCCTTTAAAACTTGCACAAGCTCAACAAAAAGTTCAATTTTAAGATGTGATAGTTGCACTGGTTCAGCTACTTCACACATAGATTTCAACAAGAAAACTGCATAAGCACGTGATTCAAAGAACCCCTTTTGCATAACCCTTGTTAACGATTCAATAAACTCACCATTTTTGAAACCTGTTAAAGTCTTCAACCCAGCTTCAGAAATATGAAGATTGTAAAGTATGTTCAAAGCTTCATCAACAGCACTTGTAGAATCTATATTGCAAGTATTGTTCATAACAATAGATGCTAGGAATTCAATAGCACCTGAAGCTTCAATGCAACGTTTATTTGTTTCACTAGAAGAAGCAATGGATCTAAGTCTACGAAGACATTTGAGTTGCATTAAAGGAGAATCATGAGAAGCATCTTTGAGGAGTTTAATGATTTGGTTTCTGTTGATGGGTGGTTTAGGAGTTGGAATTCTTTCAATGCCTTGAGAAGCGTTTATAGTACACCAAGCTTGAATAAGTCTACGAAGTGTGTGGTTTGGTGTTAGAGATAAATCAATGGAATCTGATGAAAGGTTTTGTTTTGTAACTGGACATGTTTTGTTTTTCTTTGAAAATAACCATGTTTCGATGCTTTCTCTGTCGTAGGTTATTCCTGTGGAGACAGTAACTGGATCTTTCATGATTTCTAATGAGATTGGACAGACAAAATATGAAGGAACATCAACCTCGTCCATGTTGTTTGAAGATGAAGAAAGTTTAATGATGTTTTGTTTGTAAATTGAGAAAATCGAACCTTAATGGAAGAGAAGAAGAGGTAGGAATTATAGGAATGTTGTTGTGTTGAGAGTTTTTGGAATGAGATTTGTTTTGTTAGTGAAGAGTTGAGAAAGGGGTGGTCTTCTTATTTATAGAAAAAAAGCGTGTGCTAAATGTGGGAATGAATAATATAAGATGGTCAAAAACACGGAAAAAAGATAGAGCCTGATCAGCCCCCATTTGAGAGGAGAGAGAAAAAAAGTGTGCTAGCTATTTATGACTTTTCCAATCAAAGGAAGGAATGGAATTGCTGAATCAACTGGTAGTTAGTAGTAGTAATAACTTTACCGGGTCGTCAACGCCAACGAGACAAAAATTAGTAAACAGAAATAACGCACGTGAGGGATTTTCTGCTTCACACCTTCTAGGGGTCATATATTTAATTCCTTTTACATGCAAAGGTTTATTTCATGTAAATATTACATCTTTTTGTGATATAATACTACTTTTTATAGACAATGTTAGTGGGGTTTTGTTAGTTTATCGGGTTTGAACCCGAGACCTCATGCTTGCTATTTGCACCATTAGCACGCCAACTGAAATCCATAATACTATCTCTCTTTCCATTTCATTATCTTCATTCCTAAAATTAAAGCATAAATTCACATTTTTAAAACCATCACCACCTCCAGCCACCGTCCACACCGATGTGACACTGCCAGCGACACCATGGGTGTCGTCGTGATCCTCCCTAATCTCTTTCACGCTCAAGTCTCTCTCCCTCATCTCTCTCCAAACCGGGGAAAGAAGACAGGCAAACAAGAAAAATAACTTATAGGAGGTGTAAGTAATTTGTGGTAAGATTCGTGCATGGTTAGATGTAGCCAGTGATATGCATAAGTTTTTGTGAAACACCAAACGTTTCATTTGGGTCTTATTATAACTTTTTGTTTTGTTTCATTTCGTTCCTTTCAGTTTTTTAAAATTTTAACTTCTAGTTATTCCTTCTGGTTTCTTCTTTGCTAAAACCCCTCTCTCCCCTCAAAATTTATCCCTCGCCGTCAGAAGTTTATTCATTGTTTTTTGTTCGTTCTTGTTGAAATAATAAAAACTTTGAATATAATTGAGAATACTTTTGATAATAGCTTGGTTGATTACAAAAGACTAAACACTAATCACTATTTATAGGGATAATTAGACTCAACCCTAAATAACTAAATCAAGAAACAAATCATAATAGTAATAACGTAATACAAAAACTTATCTTAAGTGATACTCTATAATACTAAAAGATATGAAAACTAATCCTATGAGATAATTCAAGATTATATCAAGATAATGTTTTCTATTATATTCTAACACTCCCCCTCAAGCTAAAGCTTATTAACCTTTCAGTTTGTTACAAAATATGCTCTTGAAGAAGAAAAACCAAACAGCAACATTTTTGTGCCAGTGCTATATGACTAGGGATGGCAATTGAGCCCATGCCTGTTGGGTATCCGCAAAAATTACCCGCAATGGGCCCGCACCCGCATATGCCCATTAGATGCGGGCTCGGGTATGGGCACTATGGTGCCCAGCCCACTTCGGGCCCGCACCCACATATATATATATATATATATATATATATATATATATATATATATATATTACTAATTCTACAATTTTACAAGACTGATATGATTTTTTTTCTTAAAACACTAAACCTAATTATTGATTAACAATTTGGATGTTTATATTATTTGTATTATATATAATTACCATTTTTGCAATTCTAAGTAAATCAAACTTTAAAATAATAAATTCAAACTATCAATATTTTGGATTTTTTAATCCACTAAATGCTATAATTTGTAACTCACCAAAAAAAATGCTATCATTTGTAATATTTATTTAGTAGATACGAAAAACTAATGTCTTTTTAAATTGAATTATAATGTTTTTTATGTTATTTATTATTTTTTGCTCTTAAATTGCGGGTAATGGGCGTGCCCATGGGCACCTGGTGCCCAGAGGGTACGGGGACGGGCACTATAGTGCCCTGCCCATACATATGCGGGCTCGGGTACTATCACTATAGTACCCTGCCCATAGGGTATCCATTGTCATCCCTATATATGACAGCTAAAACCATAAGCTGAAGGTGCCACCATATCAAACTAAACCCAACTGGATCGGTGCTCACTTTGGCAGGTGAAGTCCAAACTTGAAAATGTCACAACTTCAAAACAAAGAAGATATTAAACAAGTGCTCACTTTGGCAACTGAAACCTTCACAGGAAATGTCACATCTTCAAACCAAACCAAAACAATATTGGGCCAGCGCAAACAACAGCTGAAGCCCCAAACGGGAGAAGTACATCTTCAAACCAAACAAGAAATAATATTAGACCAGCGCTTACAGTAACTGAAGTCCTAACTAAAGGTGTAACAACTCCATACCAAACTGAAACATTTCATATGTGACTGGTGCCGAGGACTCAACTTGGACCACAAGACTACCAATGGACTATTTCATCTATGATTGGGGTCGATGATATAAGACAGAACGTATGTATGGTTTGTGTTGTTTTCTAATCAAACCATGATATGTAAGCTAGTTTTTTATTTTTAAGAAAAGGATAATATAAATAATTATTATACATGACATGATGTGATCGAAAAACAACATCAACCACCCTTACAGAATCACACCTAAGTTTTTTCTTATAAGATACTTCCTCTATTTTTAATCTTTGGTACTTTTGACTTGTTACACACAAATTAAGGTATACTTAATTTATGTTAGCTAAGTACTAAAATACCACCTTAGTAGTTGTCTTGGGATAATTGAAACCAAAATATTAGTAGGGGTGTTCCTGGGTTAGTTTGGATCGGATTTGACCAAATCTGTTGTCCGAACCAATTATAATTACTTGGTTTGGGTTTGTTTGTATTTTATATTTTTTTATCCAAAATCCGAACCGAACCAATCCGATATTGGATGAGTTGGTTCAGATTGGGAGGGGTCATGCAATAATATATTAATTTTCTAAAATATAAAAAAAAACATTTTTTTTGTAATATTCCAACACTTCTAAATAGCAAAAATTACACAGAATAAAACTAAAATCTATTAATAGTATTTCAATTCATAGTATTAAAATTTTACAATTTGATGATAAATTGTTAAGGTAAAAAATCCAAGTAAATAAAATCTCGTACTTCTAAAATTACAAAACTACTATGATCTATTATGGGTTGGTTCAGGTTCACGGATTTGTTTTTATAATCTGTTACGCGAACCAAACAAGTATGCGTTGGTTTGGATTTTGTTCAAGTTTGACCCGAAGATGAAAAACATCTGAACCAAACATATCAGTTTGGATTGGGTTGTGGGTTGGTTTAGATTTGCCCGATATCCACTAAACACCCCTAAATATTAGTAAGAGTCTTGGAACCATAATTTGGAATTCCAAAAGACTCAATTATTTTGAAATAAAAATAAAATATCAAAAGTACTAAAAATTATGAACAAAAAAATTCACTTAGAAGAATACTCCACTCAGTTTTGTCTAGAAATCAATAAATACAAGAAATCAAATAAATATACTAGTAGCTTGCATTTGTTTGTATTTGACTGCTGGCCGACAAATAAATTTAAATGTTTATTGACTTTTATCACCGTGTTGCATCTGTATTTAAAGCGAATACACAAAACTCGCAAGTTGAAGAGGTTCAATTTTATTGATGCACAAGCGTAAAAGCCGCCAGAGAAACAGTGGCGTCTTGTGTTGTGCTGTGTCATAGTATACTATAGGGGTGTTCAAAACCGAACCAACCCAATAGAAAACCGCAAACCGAACCAACCTAAACCGAAAACCGCAAAAAACCGCAAACCGCAAAATTTAATCGGTTTTATTTTCAATCAACCGTTTGGACCGCGGTTTTTGTTCCACCAACCGAACCAAACCAAACCGAACCGCAAGTAACACTAAAGCTTTATCGACTTACAATCTTACTTACTAACGTACTAGCCCAACTCCAACTAAAACTCAACTCTCACTCACTTAATAGCCCAAATCCAATTATTTCTTTGACTCACTTACAAACAATCCATTTTGTTATGCTATATTTAAGAATTACAATAAAACATTTAATTCAACTTCTTTTAAACATGACCGTAGCTATATTAAAAGAATTAAAAGGGAGTAATTCATATACTACATATATTTGAGCAAATATTTTCTTAAAGATTTATGTTAACCGTTTTTTATGTTAGTTAATTTTAACTCCGTTTTAAATTATATTTTGTCTTGGAAAAAACCGAATCAAACCGCGGATTGGTTTGGTTTGGTTTGGTTTGGTTTTATTTAAGGAAGTCAACCGAACCAAACCAAACCGCATGTAGTTTTAACTTGCGGTTCGGTTCACTTTTTGTCTCAAAACCGAACCAAACCGCACCGCGAACACCCCTAGTATACTATATGCTGTTGTGATTGGTTGGAGAGAAGCTGCAAATATTACTAGTGTTATTACCCGTGCTCCGTACGGGTTCGTCTTATTTCAGCAATAATAATCATTTTATTGGTATTAAAAAATACAATGGAATGAACAAAAGTATTATGAATAGCAACGGATTAGACATATTTAACTGTAGTCGATGAAAATGACCAACAAAATAAAAGCAGCTATATAAAGTTGAAAGAAGATGGTGCGAATTTTATTTTAAATATGGCTGAAGTTCCCGCGGGAGTAAAAATGCTAAAAGAAAAATAAAAAGAAAACACCAACTTAAGTATGCTTTTAATACCCGTTGGTGCGAAATGACTAAAATAAAGAAGACAACACAAACAGAAAGTGAAACATGTGAGTATCATGCAGGTTTGAATAAAAATATCACCAATAAAATAGAAGCCCCTATACAATATTGAAAGAATATGATGGAGAATTTTATTGTAAATGCGGTTGAAATTCCCATGAATGAAAATTAAATTATAACTATAAATTAAATAAGAGAATTATAAAATTATACTTGATCCAAAAGAAAGTTCAAAATATAAGACAACCCAAATAAAAAGTGAAATACGTGTCTATCATGCACAAAAAGTTAAAAGTATATGAAAACCACTAATAAATGGAAGCACATATATAAAAATTGAAATAAAATGATGATGGATTCTATTGTAAATGTGGCTGAAGTTTTCGTGGGAGAAAACATTGTAACATGATACTTGAATATAAAAGAAAGATAAAAAGATACCCACCAATTTAAGTATGTTTTAATACCCATTGGTGCAAAATAACCAAAATAAAGAAAAAACACAAGTAAAAAGTGAAACACATGGGTATCATGTTGTTAGCCTGTAATTTCGACAGGCTTCATTGAAAATGGTCAACAAGGCCTGACTTATATTTCGACGAAGACCAAATTATTTCGACAGAGAAAATGGTCATGCGCAAGGTAAACTCGACAAGTTTCCGGGGAAGCAAAAGCAAGAGAGAGGAAAATGGACACAAGCTTTCGACAGACAGAAAACAGAGCAGTTATGCGCTGAAGACTAGCAGTTGGTCGAAGCGTGATAGAGCGGTTCTGGTCGAAAGTAGGAGTAGCAGTTATTAATTTTCAAATTTCTAGGCAGTTACTGAATTCAATTTTCCCCCCTCTTTTCCTTTGTATAAATAACTGTTTCTGAGAAGAAACAGAGGTCGCAAATCACAATACACAACCCGATTCCTGAAACTCTAACTTCCAAACCAGAGCGAAAAACGAGTGGAAGAATCACTGTACGTGATCGTGTACCACTTTTATGATTCAATGCAATTTGTTTGTCTTTTCTTTACAATTTCTGCACCATTTACTGCTTCTTTTCCTTTCAATGCAAATCGTCCCTTTTTCTACATTTTCTGAAACAAAAAACTATGAGCAATTCGAAGGCAATTGCTTTGAGATTTTTCTAGTTTGATCTCACAAACCTTCTAATAAAACCACGCCCGGTGGGACTTTGCCTTTGATTTTGTTCATTTTCGTACTTTCTTATTTGTATTCGCTGTTGTATGCACTTAAGAAGTGGTAAAATGGTTCGTTCTAGTACGAATAATGCGTCTAGTTCCAACCCTGTGGTTTCACAAGGGCAAGGAACAACAATGGATTCTGCGAGCATTAGCGCAGGACCATCATCGTCGACAACCGTTCCTTCATTATCAATGACTAATGTTGGTTCAACGCAGTCAGAAATGACATCTTTGCCTATGTCTTTGCCGTTAAGTGCAGGGCTTCATAGCCCTTACATGGCAATGGGAAACGGTTTAGACCCACGATTGAATAACGTGCATCTACCCCCACTTCCTTTGGGAATGTATGGCATGCCTACTGGAATGCCACATATTTCGACCTTTTCCCCTACACATGTCTCTTCTGAGAGTGTATTTGGTCGGAATCCCCCAGCATTAACCAATACGTCTTTGTTGGCCTTAAGACAGCAAGTAGACGAGAGTAATCACGATATGGTTAATATGCTTACCCAACAAATTGGTACAGTTTTCAATCCATTGATTCAAAATACCAATAACAGTTACCAAATGTTGGCAAATCAGATGAGTAGGATTGCAGATTTCTTTGGGGCTCCAGCGGTTAATAATAGGCAAGTTCCTATTATTGCGGGTAATGCGTCGCCAGTTAACCCCCAAGAAGCAGTTGCAGTCGAAGCGTCCACAACTGTAGGCGAACTACAAGGGGCAGTAAACCACGTCCCTGAAGTAGTTTTGGTAAATAGACACCAGAACGCTGATGATGTTGTTCGACAAGTGCAACAACACAATGTTGGCGCAGAAAACAATATAGCTACTTTAGTCGAAACTATTTTGGCGCAAAATGGCCTTAACATAGGTTTACAAAGGCCTAACTTCGTATCACCATTATGTGAATACGTATTACAAACTGAGTTACCAAGGGGATGGAAAGTTCCCAAGTTTACTAAGTTTGGTGGTGATACAAATGAGTCCACAGTCGAACACATTGCTCGTTTCTTAACTGAGGCTGGGGACTTAGCACAAAATGAGAATTTGAAGATGAAATACTTTCCAAATTCTCTAACTAAAAATGCTTTCACTTGGTTCACGACATTACCCCCTGGTTCTATGTTCACATGGGGGCAATTAGAAAAGGCATTCCATGCACAGTTTTACATGGGCCAGTCGAAAATTAGTCTTAAAGAATTGGCTAGTGTTCGGCGCAAAATGCCTGAAACTATTGATGATTACTTAAACAGATTTAGGCTGTTGAAATCTCGTTGCTTCACACAAGTCCCTGAACATGAGCTTGTCGAAATGGCTGCTGGTGGCCTTGATTACTCAATTAGAAAGAAATTAGACACATCTCATTTGCGAGATATGGCTCATTTGGCTGATAGAGTTCGACAAGTTGAAAGGCTGAGAGAAGAAAAATCTAGGTCGAATAGGTATCATAAAAAAGAAAAAGTGGCATATGTCGAAGAAGAATTTGACGTTACATATAGTAATGTCGAAGAAGAGGAGATAGACGTGGCTGAACTTAAGCCTGGTCCTCCTTATACCTGTAAATTATTAAGGCCTACGAATGGGAATAACCCTGTAGAGCCTAAGAATGATAGATTTATGCCTAAGACTTATACTTTTGATGTTACTAAATGTGATGAAATTTTTGATCTTTTAGTAACTGATGGTCAAATATTAGTGCCTAAAGGCCTTAAAACACCAACTCTTGACCAAAGAAAGAAAAAGGGTTATTGTAAGTTCCATAATTTTTTGGGACATAACACTGACCGTTGTGTGCTCTTCAGGGATATTGTGCAAAAAGCAGTTGACGAAGGAAGACTTAAATTTGCTGATAAGAAAATGAAAGCTCCTATGCAGATTGATGTTGATCCATTGCCTAAGGCTGAAGCTATGTATTCTGAACCTGTCGAAGCTGATGTAGGCATGGTGGATGCTCAAATGGCAGACCCTCCTAAGTGTGTCAAGACTGCCACTGAAAAATTAAAAGGTTTTATGTATGCTGAAGGTAAGAAACAGGAAGTGACTCTAAAAGAATATGATGGGAAGATACATGCTGTGTATCCAAAGGCTGAGGAAGAATTGATAGATTTCCTCAATCGGTGTAAGTGGAATAACTCTGAAGTTATGCTTTGCCCAAGGTGCAGCGCTGTCTTCGACAAAGAAGCAGCTAAAGCGATCGAAGGTTATCAGGATCAACAACAACGTAAAAGAAAATGGCTTGATAACAGGCCAAAATTTGACTTTGCAAAGGGAGATCTTCCTGGCTATAAGGCTAATGTGTCAACAAAGCCTTCAACAAGCAAACGACAATTTGCTAAGGAGAAGTCCTCCGCGAAAGGGTATTTGGAGCTGTCAACAAATAAATCCTTTGTCCCAAGTGCTAGTGCTCCTGTCGAAGCGTGGGTACCTAATAATCAACGTGCTAAAGCTGTCAAGCCAGGTACTGATGCTGTTAAGTTTAATTATAAGAATAACTATAAGGGTAAGAACCCCACGACTAGAACACAGTGGCGTCGCTACCAAAGACAACAGAAGAAGAAGGCACACTTTGACATTAACAAGGTTCCAAGTCATTTGGCTAATAATCAAGTTCCACGCAGCATAATAGTGGCGAAGAGTGAGGTTCACAAAGCTGAAGTTGCCACAAAGAGGAATGCTGATGTTGCTAGTCATGTGTGTGCAGCGAATAAGGCCAAAGGCAAGGATGTAGTAACAGAAAAGCCAAGAAGGCCTGCTCTTGAAAGAATATTTCCTCCATTGTCAACAGTGAAAGAAGAGAATGCTGATTTCGACATGGATGAAGACATGGAGTCTGATTTTGATGATTCTGAAGATGATTTCGATGTTGTTTGCAATGTGGTATCAATACTGCCTCTTGAGTACGATGTTATCACAGTACCAAATGATGTTGAAGAGGATTTTACAGAGGATATGGCTCATCATAAGCCAATGTGTTACTATGTGATGAACAATGGTTGCGTCGAAGACCAAATGGCTACCTTCGAGAAGCCAGATATGAGTATGCAAAACCACTTGAAACCCCTGTATGTCCAAGCCAAAGTCAATGGTGTTGGAATTAACAAAGTGTTAGTGGATGGTGGAGCTGCAGTGAATTTAATGCCACATGGTCTTTTGAAGAAGATTGGTAAGTTCGACACTGACCTCAGGCCACATAATATTGTCTTAAGCAACTATGAAGGCAAAACTGGCCATTCTTTGGGGGCCATTGAGGTGGACTTGATCGTTGGTTCCATAAAGAGGACTACATTGTTCTTAGTGATAGCCTCTAAAGCAAATTTTAATTTACTCCTTGGTAGAGAGTGGATCCATGGAGTTGGTGCTGTCCCTTCAACTTTGCATCAACGTTTAGTAATGTGGAAGGAAGATGGTTTGGTAGAGTATGTTGAAGCCGATCAGAGCTACTTCCGTGCTGATGTGAACCAAGTTACCAAGGAAAATTTTGAGAAACAAATGGCGAAGATTGCTCCATGTTCATCTTCTAATGAGGCATATGTTCCTGCGGATAATGTTTTTGCCTCAGTTCATCTTGACCCAAATTATGGTTTTGTTTGGGAAAGAGAAATAATGGGAGATGATAGTGTCTATCCTGATGGTGTCCTTCGACCAACGGGATGGAACACTGGTTCTTGAAAATGTTCTTATGTCAGTGCCCAATGCATGGGACAAAATTACGGCTTATATGGCCGAAAACAAGTTTAACGCGGCTATAGAGGCCGAAATTATTCAACAAACAATGGCTGTCGAAGCCAGTGAGTTACATGAAGAAAATGGCATAGTCATAGATGAAAGACTTGACTGCATTTATGATAATGATCCATTAGGTTTTGAAAAGGATCCTAGAGATTCGGCAAAGCATATGCAAGCTCAAGACCCGTTAGAAGAAGTTGATTTGGGAAATGGCTCAATAAAACGGCCAACTTATATTAGTGCGAATATTGATGCTTCTCTAAAAACCCAAGTCATCACATTGCTAAGGGAGTTCAAAGACTGCTTTGCTTGGGATTACGACGAAATGCCTGGGTTAAGTCGAGAAGTAGTGGAAATGCAATTACCAATTCGACCAGGGAAGAAACCAGTGAAGCAAGTGCCAAGAAGATTTGCTCCTCAAGTGTTGGCTAAGATCAAAGAGGAAATCGAAAGGCTATTCAGAAACAAATTCATCAGAACTGCCAGGTATGTCGAATGGTTAGCCAATATAGTTCCTGTAATAAAGAAAAATGGGACTCTTAGAGTTTGCATAGACTTTAGGGATTTAAATAATGCAACTCCCAAGGATGAATATGCAATGCCTGTGGCAGAAATGCTAATAGATTCAGCAGCAGGATTTGATTATCTTAGTATGCTCGATGGTTATTCTGGGTATAATCAAATCTTCATTGCTGAAGAGGATGTGTCGAAAACTGCTTTTAGATGTCCAGGGGCATTGGGTGTTTATGAATGGGTAGTAATGCCCTTTGGCTTAAAGAATGCTGGTGCTACATATCAGAGGGCCATGAATTCTATGTTTCATGATTTTATTGATGATTTTATGCAAGTATACATAGATGATGTGGTGGTTAAGTCTTCCTCAGAAAGTGGTCATTTAGACCATCTTCGCCGTTCTTTTGAAAGAATGAGGAAATATGGATTGAAAATGAATCCATTAAAATGTGCCTTTTGTGTACGTGCAGGCGATTTCTTGGGTTTTATAGTGCACAAAAAAGGCATTGAAATCAATCAAAATAAGACTAAGGCAATTATGGAAACGAAGGCCCCTTCGACCAAAAAAGAGCTTCAGTCGTTGTTGGGAAAAATCAATTTCCTTCGAAGATTTATATCAAATCTAAGTGGCAAAACACAAGTTTTTTCGCCATTGTTAAGACTGAAGAAGGAAGAAGAGTTCAAATGGGAACCAATGCATCAAGCAGCCTTCGACGAAATCAAGTCTTATTTGATGAAACCACCAATTTTGTTGCCTGTTATTAAACACAAAGTGCTCAAATTGTATATAGCAGCTTCTGATAGAACAATAGGTAGCATGTTAGCACAAGAGGATGATAGTGGTGTCGAAAGAGCCATTTATTACCTCAATAGGGTCTTAAATGATGCCGAAACGAGGTACACTCCTATAGAAAAGTTGTGCCTTTGTTTGTATTTCTCGTGTACAAAGTTAAAGCAATATATAAAACCAGCTGATGTTTCTGTTTATTCGCATTTTGATGTTATTAAGCATATGCTGTCGAAACCAATAATGCATAGCCGAATTGGTAAATGGGCTTTGGCTTTGTCAGAATACAACTTAACTTATCAACCTCTAAAATCAATTAAAGGACAAGTGGTTGCTGATTTTATAGTAGACCATTCTGTTGTCGAAGAAACATTAAGTTTTGTAGACGTATATCCTTGGAGGTTGTACTTTGATGGTTCAAGCCATAAACATGGAGTTGGGATTGGTATTTTAATAATATCTCCTACTAACATTCCAACGAAGTATAAGTTTAAAATTCGGGATGTTTGTTCCAATAATGAAGCTGAGTATGAGGCTTTAATAGTAGGCCTTGAAATTTTACTTGAGCTGGGGGCAAGTCATGTCGAAATAAAAGGTGACTCTGAGTTGGTTGTCAAACAATTGACAAGAGAGTACAAATGCATTAAAGAGCACCTTATCAGATACTTTGTTGTTGCCAATGCTTTGTTAAAAAGATTTGAGTCCGTTCACTTAGAACATTTACCACGAATTGATAATCAAGTGGCAAATGAATTGGCACAAATTGCTTCAGGCTATAAAGTTTCAAAACAAAGCCTGGAAGAGTTAATTGAAATAAAGGATAAAATCATTTCTAATGACTATTCTTCGTCACTATTGTCAACACCAACAACTGGGGGGGCAACAGATATGAACGCAAACGAGGAACTAGTCGTTGTCGAAAAACGTCAATTTTTTGGTAACTTTGACTTAGCAGAAATTCTTGCTCTTGACAATATGACCAATAATGATTGGCGAAGGCCTATTGTGGAATATTTGCAAAATCCCACAAGAAATACCAATAAAAAGGTAAAATACAGAGCTTTGAGCTATGTGATAATTGGAAACGAATTGTTTAAAAAGACTCCTGAAGGAGTACTATTAAAATGTCTTAGTGAAAATGAGGCATATTTAGCAGTTTCGGATACACATAGTGGAGCATGTGGTTCACACCAAGTAGGCCACAAAATGAAGTGGTTATTATTTCGACAAGGAATGTATTGGCCAACTATGCTGAAAGATTGCATAGAATTTGCTAAGGGATGCCAAGAGTGTCAAAAGCATGCTGGGATACAACACGTACCTGCAAAAGAATTGCATGCCATAGTCAAACCTTGGCCATTTAGAGGTTGGGCTCTAGATGTGATTGGAGAGATAAAGCCAACTTCGTCGAAGGGCCATAGATATATCCTTGTGAGAATTGATTACTTCACCAAATGGGTTGAAGCTATACCTTTAGCCAATGTTGATCAAGAAGCAGTGATAAGGTTTATTCAAAATCATATCATTTATAGGTTTGGAATTCCAGAAACCATTACTACAGATCAGGGATCAGTTTTCACTGGTAGAAAAATGGTAGAGTTTGCTTCTGAAATTGGTTTTAAGTTATTAACTTCGACACCATATTATGCGCAAGCCAATGGACAAGTAGAAGCTGCCAATAAAGTTATTATTAATTTGATTAAAAAGCATGTTGGGCAGAAACCCAAAAATTGGCATAATACCCTTGATCAAGCATTATGGGCTTGTCGAAATTCACCCAAAGAATCTATCAACACTACTCCTTATAGGCTAACATTTGGACACGATGCAGTGTTGCCTGTTGAAATTTGTCTACAATCAACAAGAATTCAAAGACAGTGGGAGATTCCCTCTGATTATTATTGGAATATGATGCTTGATGAATTGGTTGATTTAGACGAAGAAAGGTTATTAGCTTTAGATATGCTTATTCGACAGAAAGAGAGGGTAGCTAAAACTTATAACAAAAAGGTTAAGTTTAAAGCCTTTAATTCAGGTGATCTAGTGTGGAAGGTCCTATTGCCTATGGATAAAAAAGATAGAGTCTTTGGTAAATGGTCCCCAAGTTGGGAAGGACCATTTAAAATTTTACAAGTTTATTTAAACGGCGCATATGAGGTCGAAGAGATTGGCGCTGATGAAAGAATTTTTCGTATAAATGGCAAATACTTGAAAAAGTATAAGCCAACGTTGCAAGAAGTTAAAATAACGCTGGAATAGATATAAAGAAAGCGTAAAAACATGGCATTTAAGTTGCCAAAACATTGTCGAAAGCACAGAATAAAAATTGCTCAAGAATAAAATGGAAGAAATTTCATTAAAATGTTGCCAAGTTACATGTGCCAAAGGAGGCATTTGTGAATTACATAGTGCCGAAAGGGTAAATAAACTAGGCATAAATAAAACGCTGAATTGCAGTTGGTCTTTTATGACCAAGTAACTTCTCTTTTGGGTGGTCTTCTTCGACCACGTTGACGCTTCCCGTCGTTCGGGGGGTCATTCTTTCGTCTGCGCGTTAGGCTTGTAAGCCTTTCAACTGGGCGTTTCCTTGCTTGGTAAACCTCAGGAAGCCCTTCAGAGAGGAGATATTGATGAATCTCCCTGCTCCCACTTTGAGTCTCCCGCATAAACTCAGAAAGTTGCAAGATCAAGTGACATGAAGAAAAAAGGAGCAAGGCCATAATTCGCAGAGATCAAAAACCATCACTTTGAACCTCCAGGCAACCTCACTGCAATTATGAGAGATGAGGTTACGCGGAAGACTCAAAGCAAAGGGAATGATCCTTGAACGGGAAAGGAAAAGAAGAAAAATCATGGAGTGGTGAAGATGAGAAACAAAACTCTTCTATTTATAAGGAGAAGTATGAAAGAGCGTCAGTTGGTTACGAGTTTGGCGTTCCGAGAAGTGAGGCATCACTTTAATTACGGCGTTAGTAACGTAACGGAAGATGGTGGAACCATTCAAAGTTAAAACAGAGAATCAGTAAACATAGTCAAAGGCCGAAATTACAGGCTGTTCAAGTTCAAGGTTTGAATATGGAAACAACACTTAACAGTGGTGACATCAGGTATACAGCTATTTTACTCAAGTGCAAAGTTATTTCGATGGTGAATTCAAAAATGTCTTTCTCTTCTTCCTCCTCAAGTTTAGTCGAAAAAGACATTTTTGGGGGGCAATTTGTTAGCCTGTAATTTCGACAGGCTTCATTGAAAATGGTCAACAAGGCCTGACTTATATTTCGACGAAGACCAAATTATTTCGACAGAGAAAATGGTCATGCGCAAGGTAAACTCGACAAGTTTCCGGGGAAGCAAAAGCAAGAGAGAGGAAAATGGTCACAAGCTTTCGACAGACAGAAAACAGAGCAGTTATGCGCTGAAGACTAGCAGTTGGTCGAAGCGTGATAGAGCGGTTCTGGTCGAAAGTAGGAGTAGCAGTTATTAATTTTCAAATTTCTAGGCAGTTACTGAATTCAATTTTTCCCCCTCTTTTCCTTTGTATAAATAACTGTTTCTGAGAAGAAACAGAGGTCGCAAATCACAATACACAACCCGATTCCTGAAACTCTAACTTCCAAACCAGAGCGAAAAACGAGTGGAAGAATCGCTGTACGTGATCGTGTACCACTTTTATGATTCAATGCAATTTGTTTGTCTTTTCTTTACAATTTCTGCACCATTTACTGCTTCTTTTCCTTTCAATTCTGTTAATCATTGCAAATCGTCCCCTTTTCTACATTTTCTGAAACAAAAAACTATGAGCAATTCGAAGGCAATTGCTTTGAGATTTTTCTAGTTTGATCTCACCAACCTTCTAATAAAAATAGTGATTGTTTGCTAAAAACACCAGCAAACACATGCATGGTTGGACAATAAAATAGAGGCAGATATACAAAGTTGAAGAAAACGATGCAGTTCTATTGTAAATATGGCTGAAATTCTCGTAGGTTAGCCCATAATTTGAATGCAAATAAGACAACACAATTAGAAAGTGAAATATATATATATATATATATATATATATATATATATATATGGGCATCATGTAGGGTTGAATAAAAAATCATTAACAAAATAGATCCACTTTTACAAAGTTGAAAGAAATTAAGTGATGAGATCCTATTGTAAATATTATTGAAGTTCCCGCGGAAGTAAATGCTGCAAGTTCCCGCGATAGAACATGATGCAACACCGTTCTTGAACACAAATGGAAGATAAAATTATAAACGCCAATTTAAATATCCTTTTAATACTTGTTAATGCGAAATGTTCAAAATAAAAAAGACAATGCAAATAGAAACTGAAGCAAGTCGCCATCATGTAGGGTTAGGCGAAAACCACAAATAAAATACAAACATCTATACAAAGTTGAATGAATATGATGTGGAAATCTATTGTAGTTGCGGTTGAAGTTCTCGTGAATAAAAATTAATTTATAACTATAAATTAAATAAGAATATTATAAAATAAAAAAAAAAGATTTACAAAAAAATTAAGTATAAAATGAAATTGATTTTGAAAATACTATTTAAATCAAATACTAAAAAGAAAGACTAAAAAAATATAAACACGCAATACCTGTTGATACGAAATGACAAAAATAATGGTCATAAAAAACGGGTCGGTTGGAGTACTCGTTAAAGAAAAAAGGGGGTGGGGATTGGGGTGAGTAATAACAAAAAATAAATATAAGTAGAATAAATAGTATTATTGGTATTAAGAAAATATACGGTGGAATGAATAAAAGTATTATGAATAGCAGTTGGATACTTAATTGTAGTGGATGTAAATCACCAGTAAAATAGAAGCGGCTATACAAAGTTGAAAGAAGCTACCGCAAATGTGGTTGAAGTTTCCGCGAGACTAAATGATAACCTAAAGATAAAAATATATTATGCTTCTAGTACTTGTTGGTGCAAAAAATAAAGTACATAGCGCAAATAGAAAGTGAAACATTTGGATATCATGCAATGTTGGACGAAAACCACCAATAAAACAGAAGTACTTATTCAAAGTTGAAAGAATATATAATGGGATTCTATTGTAAATGTAATTGAAGTTCATGTAGGAGTAAGTATCTATATCATATGATATATTCCAAGACAAATAAAATAACGATGAATGTAACCAAACACGAAAGAGAGGAGTTACTCTTAGAAACCCTAATACTACCAAAAATATTTAAAAAAATGTATT
The DNA here is from genome assembly GCA_963573325.1 of Astragalus glycyphyllos. Lineage (NCBI taxonomy): Eukaryota > Viridiplantae > Streptophyta > Magnoliopsida > Fabales > Fabaceae > Astragalus > Astragalus glycyphyllos. Next base: position 25,728,274 of record OY754312.1, read on the forward strand.
TGTGATATGGTAGTGACCGAACTAAATGATTTCAATAGAGATTTTAAGTTCAGAAAATATATAAGGAGAATAAGTATAAAAAATAAATGATTTTTTTAAGAATGAGAAAAATATGAGCGCATCTAATATGGACCTCTCAAAAAAGGTCTACCGATAGAATATGTAAAAAATAAATTTTATAATAATAAAATATAAAAAAAATGATATTTTATTAAAGTACGAGTGTTGCCCTCTTAGTTGTTCTATTTATTTATTCTCAAAAAAAGGTGTTCTATTTATTTAAGTCTTAAATTAATCCACTTTATTTCCTTTTTTTCCTACTGTCACAGCTAGTGCATGCGCATGATCACATAACATAATCATAAAAGACTTCTGATCCACCTCTCTTACTATCCAATTAGAGTTATAGTTTTATCTTGATCAAACAAACAAAAAGACTTGCTTATATCTCAAAAAAAATGCGTAAAAAAAATCGAGAGAAAACATGCGGAATCAATGATTATGTGAAATATAAATCTTGTGAAACACGTGGGTATCATGCAATGTTGAATGAAAAACACCAATAGAATAGAAGCACCTATTCAAAGATGAAAGAATATAATAGGGGGTTCTATTGTAAATGTAGTTGAAGTTCCCGTAGAAGTAAGTATCTATGGCATAGTATATATTGCAAGATAAAAAATAACTCTCAGTAATGATGAATGTAACCAAACACGAAAGAGAGGAGTTACTCTTATAAACCGTAAATCCTAAAAAATTTAAAAAAATATATCTGTGATTTAGTAGTGACCGAACTAAATGGATTCAATAGAGATTTTAGGTTAACAAAATATAAGGAGAATAAGTATAAAAATAAATAATTTTAAAAAAAAATATAAAAAGAAATTGTTTTTCTAAAGTGCTTAAATTAGTAAAAGGATGAGGAACAAACTTCAAGTATTTGAATAGTTAAAAAATTTCTAAGCACTAAAATATCTCAAAACATACTGTTTAGCATCACACTTTACGTATTTTGTCACAAAATTATTTGTTTTTCCACCAAACTGGTCCTTGAGGAACAAACTTTTCGTCTTGAACAATTAATTTTTTTTTGAACTCTAAAGTTCACAAAAACATACTGCTTAGCATATCGGTAATATAATGAATTTCTAACAAATAATTTTTTTTCCCAAACCAATTATTGAGGAATGAACTTTGCGTATTTGAACATCTAATTTTTTCGCACTCTAAATATCCCAAAAAATATAAAAAGAAAAAAACGCAAAAATATAAAAGTTTGGCGCGAAGTATCGATTGAAGCCACGATACTCGCATATAATATAAAACCAATTTAAGTACGCTTTTAATACTAATTAATCCAAAATGATCAAAATACAACTTAAAGAAAGAATGTGCTATTCAATGTTTTCAGAACCGGACCGATCATCGAGCCGGTGAAGGCACTGGGTCTTTGGTCTGGCCGGCGGCTCTTTGGTCGGACCGCATGAGCAGGTCTATATTAAATAAATTGAAAAATTATAATGTATACAAAGAAAGTATTTGTATTTATAATTGTAATTAAGTAAAATGATAAAATATTTAAATTTAATAATAGAACAATGTTATAGTAGTGTATTAAAATGGTGGAAAATAATTAGCAATGCTATTTTAATGGGCTGTATAATTAGTTTTTATAAGAGATATAAATATATTATATAAGTATATAACATATAAAAGCAAAAAAAAAATACAACTTTAACAAATGGAAGGTTAATGAAAAGCTTGGCAAAAAAATTTAACGCTAAATGATTATATATATATATATATATATATATATATATATCATTTAAGCAACACCTTCACATCAATTAAGGTGTGGCTCAGTTGGTTGCAAGTGTTAAGGTTGAATTCTAGGGGAGGAGTTCGAACTCCAACTCAAGTGCAGAACCGAATCAACATACAGGCCGAGCCGGACAAGGCTGCAGATCCTGGTCGGACCGGTCGGACTCGCCGGTCCGATCTGGTTCTAGTAACACTTGTGTTATTAGAAATTAATACTACAAATATTAAAAAGGAAAAATATATTATCTAAAGAAAATATTATAATATGAAAAAGTAAAAAAAAAAAACTTTGGTGTGGAATGCTGACTGCAGGACACGGGGCAGACTAACCTATAAGATAAATATATTTATACATAAATTTAAGGGAAAAAAACTATGCAAATATCAAATAAACAACATATTCATTAAACTTATAGAAACGACAGTAATAAATAGAAACACATATACATAATTGAAAGAATATGATTGGGCTTCTATCGTAAGCGTGGAGGCACTGCAGATTCACATGTTTGAAAATCAAAATGACAGCACATTGCTGCCATCGTAGCATATGAAAAACTTAGTTGTGATAATAATAAGAAAGTATTGTTGGACTATATGATAACCTTAGAGGGGGGTGAATAAGGTTATATGCTAAATATGACTTCTTTTGGATTTTCGAAAAATTAACAATGCTAGTTCAAATCGAATGCGGAAAATGGGATTTAAACTATATGCAACAACTTATGCAAACAATAACAATGACAGAAACAATTATAATTATAATTATAACGATAATCAAATCTGCGCATGATAATAGCAAGTGCGATGACAGTTAACAATTATAAAAGAAAACGCAAAGTAAAGATAAGGGATAGGAGTACACCGTGATTTTTACGAGGTTCGGGATAAAAGCCCTACGTCCTCGGCCTCCGGCTTTGCAACCTTCGGACTTGATAATAACAACTATATGAGAAGATACTTCTTCAACGTCTTACAAGCAAGCAACTTCGCTATAGCTACCACGCCAATCTCAATTTTCCCCAAATTGAGAACCCAAGCTCCCGGCTAAGGATTTCGCTACAATTCAATCTCCCTGATTGAATTACCCAAGAAAACTTCCCAGGATTTCACAACAGCCAAGTATTAACGATTACAAATTAAAACTAGGATCCAATCACTCAAGAGAGATGAGCGATTTGAAACCCTAGATGAAGAACGTGAAGAAAGAATGTGACGGTGAGTTTTTGCGTTCTTTTCTTTTTGATTTGTTTGTTCTATCTTTGATCGTAAAAACCCTAAGTGCTATTTATATGGATTGTAAAAATATGACCGTTGAAGCACTTTTTAACTCAAATTTGATAAGTGAAGAATCGATTGATTGCTTGAAAGAAACAGGATAGAAATCGATTTCCTTCTGAGAGAAATAAGTGAGGAATCGATTTCTAGCTTTAATGAAATAAGAGAGAAATTGATTGCTAGCTTCAAAAACAAGTTGTGCTTCCAAAAAACAGGTGGAGAATCGATTTACTTCTTTGAACTTACAAGAGAGGAATCGATTGTTCTCTTTAAAAAAATAGGCCATAAATCGATTTCTAGCTTGTAACTTACAAGCCATGAATCGATTTCTAGCTTGTAACTTACAAGCCATAAATCGATTTTCAGCTTGTGACTTACAAGCCATGAATTGATTTTCATCTTTGAAATAACAAGCAAGAAATCGATTTTATGCTTTTAAAACACAAAGTCATCAATCGATTGTTTTCTTTCCAAAACAAGTTCTTTCAAAACCGATATAGAAGTGGGAAATCGATTGTTGGCTTAAAAGGGAAGAGGGAAATCGATTTCTTGCTTCCAAGGCAAGAGAGAAATCGATTATTGGCTTTAAAAAGCAAGTGGAAATCGATTTTTGACTTTAGAAATAAGTGAGAATCGATTTCTAGCTTTATGTACCAAATCAAGAATCGATTCTTTACTTCAAAAACAAATTCTTTTTAAAACACTAACTCATGAATATATTTTCTTTAAAAAAACAACAAATCATTATTCAAAACCTTTCTTTAAAAACATATTGTGCTTAACCTGTTTAATCATACTTTTATATAAAAGATTTTAACAAAATAGTTCTATTTTAAAAAATCATCTCTCAACTACATAAGTCATAAAGTTTAAGTGATAGGATCTTACACGCGTCCTATGCAAAGAAAAATAACACATAAGTCTTGAACGCTTCAGTAGTTTCTCCTTCGAGCTTCTACACTTTACGATATCATATCATGCCAAGCGCTTTGGTTCATTGCCCTGTGCTTTGGTTCATGCCCTGCGCTTTTGGTTCATGCCCTGTGCTTTGGTTCAACTATAACCATTAGTAAACAGAGTGTAATTTGTTATCATACAAAACAAAGAGTGTTTGACTTTGGATCAACAAGTATTAATCCTAATGTTGCACTGTTATGAGACATGGGAGGTGTCCCACAATTGGTTCCCTATTCAATAAGTTTGAGACAAATGAATTTACATAATTTTTAGAATTGAACCAATTTTGCATAAAAAGTATGATACTAACCAAACTTCAAAAGACTGTAGTAGACTTTAGCAGTAACTTTTATTATTTTCAATTCGGTGTGTCGGTACTATTATTTTTTTGTTACAGGAATACTACTATCATTATTATTATACCAAATTTATTATATTATTATTAATGATTAGTATTGTATTATTATATATGATATCTACAAAACGTGGGTATCACACAGGGTTGAATAAAAACCACAAAATAAAAAATAAAAGCACTTATATAAAGTTGAAAGAAAATACTGGGGAGTTCTATCGTAAATGAGGTCGAAGTTTCCGAGAGAAAAGTTAAATTATAACTATAAATTAATTTGAAGTGTTAGCTCAGTGGTTTGAGCTTAGCCTTGTTCCTAAAGGTGCTGAGTTTGAATCCCTCGAGACAGTGGTAAAATGCCATTAATAGCACTTTGATTAATAATATATTATTGGTCATATTTCACAGAGTGTAGTAGAAAATATAGGAAAATAATTAAAAAACTATAAATTAAATAAGAATATTATAAAATTAAAAATAAACTCTAACAAAGACATTGAATTGAATATCTACAAATAATAAGAAGAAAAAGTCGAAAAACTTTAATAGTGTTATCTATATTCATCAAATGTAAATATAAAAACCTAACACATAAATAAAGAAAAAAGAAGACAACACAATTAGAAAGTGAAACACGTATGTAGGTATCATACAAAATTTGATTTAAAACTAAACACCAATTTAAATATGCTTCTAACTCCTAGGTGAGAAATTATCAAAATAAAGAAGAAAATACAAATAGAAAGTGAAACATGTGGGTATCATGCATGGTTGGATGAAAATCACCAATAAAATAGAAGCGCATGTACAAATGAGAAATTTAATGTAAATTTGACTGAAGTTCCCATGAAAAAAATTATATTATAACTATTAATTAGATAAGAAGATTATAAAATTAAAAATGAATATTAACAAAGACATTGAAATTGAACATCCATAAATACTAATACTAACACAATTAGAAAGTGAAACACGTACGTAGATATCATATAGAGTTTGATTTAAAACCACAAATAAAATAGAAGCACATATTCAAAGTTGAAATTTTGTTTCTACCATAGCAGGTGCTTTTAGGGTGAAAGAGTAAATTAAATCTTTCACCGGTGAAAACTAAAATCGACCGTTGGATATTGTTTAAAATATTATGAATGGTTAAGATTGAATTAACCAATATTAAATCTCAATAGTTGATAAATTTTTATACTACATTAAACAGTCAATTTTAGTGTTTCACCGGTGAAAAATTTAATTTGCTCTTTCACCCTAGAAGCACCTGTAACATTCAAAACCAACACTCAATTTTTATTTTTTCTAAACTCACTCTCTTAATTTTTATCAATCACACACTCTCTCTCTCTTATCATTCCCAATACACAAAACTACCGTCCAAAGTAGTCAACAAACTTTCTCACCTTCCAGATTATTCCATCCATTTACTCTCACTAAAAAACAATTTCCCATGCTAGTAACATCAAAAACCACTCCTTTTCCCAACTCAAATATTCTTCACCGTTCACACTCCCAATTCACACAATAACTCCTCTCTCTTTCCAGTAACAGCAAAGAACCATTCCTTTTCCATGCTAATAACACCAAAACCACTCCATTCTCTTCAAAAACCAAACCAAACTCCATACGACTAACCAAAAAATAAAAAACACACCCTCACTTTTCTCCCTCTCACACAAACCAAACTTCATCTTCTCTCTAGAAAGCCACCGCCACCATCCGGCCTCCGTCGTACAGACAACATGCCACCATCCTGAAGGCTCGCAACACCACCATCCTCCTTTCATCGCAACATCTAATATTCATTCTATTTTCCCCCACAACTTCTCTTCTGCAAATCGTGCATGTGACAGTCACCCTCTCACATCCTTCTCCCTCATCACTAATCTCTCACCACTCACCTCACCCTAACACTCCAGAGGCTTCCCTCTCAACAGATCTCAGTAAATCCAACACATGCATCACAGATTCATAGCTTCAAATAGTGTGTTCGTTATCTTTGTGACAGATCTGCTTCCAGAAAACCCAGATCTGTACATGCAAGGTTAGATTCATTCACCCCTTCCATATTTCTCTTGCTCTCTTCACCGTTCGTTCTTTCTCTCTCTGTTTCTCGATTTTTGGCTAAAGTTTTTATTTTTATTTTTAGATTGTGCTTATTTTTGAATCAAGAGTGTGAAAGATGCTGGAGGCGCCCTGTTTTGATGGTGATTTAATTTTGTATTTTCTTTAGTTTCTCTTCACCTTTCTCTCTGTTTCTGTTTCGTCTTCGTTTTCGTTTGTAATTTTTAGTATACATTTTTTGCGTTTTTTTATTTGTAATTTGTATTATATGAGAATGAAATTTTTTAGCTATTAATTTCATATTTATGTTAATTTTTTCTTCATCTTTATGTTAACTATTTCATGATAATCTGTAGGAAAAGTCTAAATTGTAATACGTAAGTACTGATAAAACGAAATCAAAACCCAATCGTCTTTGTTTCGGATTTGTAACGCTTTGTAATGATTTTGAGTGTTTTTTTTGAAGATGTTTAAACTATTTTGTTTATACTTGGTGGGACCCGGCAACAAATAACTCGTTAATAAAGTCACCGAAAAGTTATAGTCATATTCACAATTAAATATACAATAAAAAAGAAGCTGCAAGTGGCATTAACCCGTTTCAGGATAATTGTAACATAGGAAAATAGCCCATTTAAGTAGAATATTGCAAAGGAAAAAAATGTCGCACAAAGCCTGCAGACCAACTGCAGGCCAGCTCCGGCATATAAAAATAGATGATGAGAGAGATGATGCTTCGTCCTCTCTTTTCCTCTATTTTTTTAAAGAAAAAATTAGGTGAGAGGATGACCCTCTAGTCTAATGCTGTAAGGTACCCAAAAATGGGTGAACCTTCAAAGCACAATAACGGAAAATAAAAGCTCCTTTCGAGGGGAGAGCGCCTCCTTTAATAAGAAAATAAAAAGACTCTTAACATTTCTTTTGATTTGATTGATGGATTGGCCTTTTATATTCAAGGGTATATATAGCATTTCAAATACATAGTGTGCCAAAAATATAATGAATCCAATGACTAATAAAAAGACAAAATAAAGGAATATAAAATGGTGACTCATATGCTTCTAGAATCTACTAGATGCTTCTTCTTAGGTCACATACTCTCCTAGATATTTTGGGCTTGTTTCTCTTGGGTTGGACTATTAATTGATTATTCTTGGATCATTACAAATGCCTCCTAGATACTCCCTCTGTCCCATATTACATGTCGTTTAAGGTTGTGGCACAGGAATTAAGAAAAGTAGTTAATTTTGTATAGAAAAGAGAGATTGTGAATTAGTTTACCAAATTGTCATTCATTAATGACATTGAAAACATAAAAAATAGAATTGTAAGAAAATATATATTAAATAATGAAGGGTATGACTGGAAAAGAAAATTGATGTTGCATTGGTATTCTAAAAAGTCATGTATTATGGGACAAATTTTTTTGGCTAAAAAGTCATATAATATGAGACGGAGGGAGTACAATTATGTCATGCTCCACCGGCCAACACTTAATCCTCTCTCTAATACTACAAGCAAACATAATCTACCTTCCAAACAAAATACATGTGTTAAATCTCTCAGAACTCTTGAGGGAGAATTTTATCGTTCATTATAGTCATACCTGAGTCGAAAAATTAATCTTTGCAGTTATGTGCAGAGAATATCAGTTTACATCAAAAGAATCTACCTTGCACACTTCGGTTACGTGTATAAGAAAAAAAAAGGACAAAATTACTCTGTAGGTTCTTTATTTTAACGCTTCATTTAATACATAAATATTGTAGCATTGTATGAGTGAAGATAGAATTAATTATATTTGAAGGATTAATTGTAGCATTATATTTGTATTACAAGCATGCTGAGTCATTATTTGTAATTAATTTTTTATTAAAAACAAAATACTTGAATAACCCTAGTTGTAGGATCGCTGGTAGGGGAGGCTAGATAAGTTCTATTCTTTTTCTGTTAAATCTTGTTATGCGCTTATGTTGAGTTTGATGCAATGCGCACTTTGGGATTTACTAATAACATTCATGCGGATTTATATGACACTTTATCATGGTTTAAGATTAACTTGGGAGAAAGGATATTGTGATGTAGTTTGTTATTCTCGTTCTACTTTGGTCAGCTATAGTGCGCAAGATTGTTAATATGTGGCATCATTATGTAGCTACCATTTGCAATATTAAAGAGTTTATTACTAGAGACTGAAATATTTAGTTGTCTCATACTTTAAGGGAAGCTAATAACCCTGCGAATTTCTTTAATTTAATACCTCTAGAGTTCTTTTTATGAGTATGTGGTTTTATTTTTTTCGTGTTGTTGTTTTCTTTTTGTTTTTTCTACTCTTAAAAAAGATAGTGTCAAAAAGTAAAGTTTATACAAATGTATTATCATAACTTTTTATACAGGGCACCGAAAAGTTCGGTGAAGATAAAGCCCTTGGGAAGACTTCAACTCTTTCGAAAATTTTGATTTTCGGATGGAGAATTTTTGATGATTCATTACCGGTTCGGGATTTGCTGCTGGACTGCAGATTTCCGAAATTAATTTGGCAAGAAATTAAAGCTTGGCTTGATGTTCAGATGCCTCATTCGAATAGCTTATCACATCATTTCCTTTGGTTTGGCGACTTATGTGTGGGCAAAAAGACAAAGAGGGTGAAATGCTTACTATGATTGGCACGTTGCTGGCGTTTTGTTTAGATGGGAAGAGGCCAAAATTGATTCTATTGTGTCCCCAATTAAATTTTTTTCTTGGAGTTGATTTGTATATGTGTTAGAAAGAGAGAGTCTAATTATTCTTTATCGTCATGGTGGAATAACGCTCTTCTTTGTATTTTGATTTGCTTTGTAATTAATGTTACATCCCAACATTGATGAGCTTTTTTATGTTGTTTGGGAGGTTGTCTTGGTCGTGTCGTTGATGAGTTGCTGTTGTGATTTGGGTCGGCTTAGTTGGTAATTGTTGGTGTCGCAACTTTGTTGGTGTTGTTGGTTGTTTGGTGTGTGTGTGGTGTTGTTGTTGTTGTTATTGTTTGATGTGCTGTTGTCTGTTGACTTTGGCTGTTGTGCTGCTGTTTTGTTGTTTGTTGATGCTGGTTGTGCTGGTTGTTGTTCTGTTGTTTGCTTATGCTGATTGTGTTGGATGCTGCTGTTTGTTGTGCTGTTGTCTGCCGTCTTTGGTTGCCGTGTAACTGTTTGCTGCTCCTGGTTGTGCCAGTTATTGTTGTTCCTTAGATTTGCATGCTGGTTTTGCGAGGTTGCTAGTTTTTTGTTGTTGCTTTTGTGTTTTTGGTCACCTGTACATGTAATTGGGGTTGTTGTTCGTTCTCCTTGGGGTACTCTTTTTCCTCATAGGGTCTTTTTTCTACGGAATTTTGGCTCACAGAGGTTTTAATAACGAGGCGTCAAGGTAATTGTTCGGGTTAGAGTACCTATTGTACTTTTATTAATATAATAAAAAAATCTCAAATTTGAGCATTGATTGTAACAAAAATAGTATTTTTTTGGATATAAAGACCGATAAAACGTAGTACACTTGACTAAGTAGATTACTATATAAACTCATCACCCACAAAAATAAGTGAATACTATACATTAATAACAGGGTAAAAAAGAGTAACGCATTAGTCATCTCTACATTGACCAACTACTGCATTTCCCATTTAATATCATCCAAATAGGAGTAACAGTAACACAACAGATTTACTAGTATTCCTATTTTAAAATCCCAATTAATTTGGATAATATGTACATTGACTTTCACCACGTTACACACTTCGTAGTCGACAAAAACCAGATGTCAACAATAGTACTATAACCATCGCCGACATTTTTCTTTCCTTGATATCTCCTTTTTCTTTTACACTCCTTTTGTTCAAGTTAATTGCACAAACGTAAACTTAACCCCAACATCATTGGGTGATGATAAAAAAATGATTATGGTACTCCAACCCTTTCTTTTATAGTAGTAGTATTTTGGTCAAGAAAAATAAAAATGTATTAAAATAAATTCTTTTATACCATCAACAAATAATATGTTATCAATAAAAAATGCATTTCATCAAAAAAGGACTAATTGACTTTTTTTTAGGTCTTATAAATGGTTGGTGATGAATGGGACCACGATCTTCTGCAGTCACATGATCGCAAAGTCCTACATTTAAGCAAAAATATTTTTTTGGCAATACTCAGATTGTTAATAAAAAAATGAAGAAAGTGTACATCTTTTTAAACTAAATTCAGGAACTGCAGATAGATGTGACTGTAGTGAATATGGTTTGAAGGATGGAAGCCCTTAGGCTTTTTTTTGCGCCCCCCACCTTCTCACCCATATCTGGTACATACTGCTCTAGTACATCCTCAGCTGCAGTCAGTCGTGGAATGGACACCCGCTGATACCATAGTAGATAGTCATCGGTGCGCTCACCCGCCACGTCTGCGGCTCTGCTACTACGAAAAAAATGCCGCGCTGGGGATGGATACACCGACAATCTATCTAAAATGGAGTTCACTGATGGACGTGGTCTTGAGATGGGTGCAGGAGGGATTTGCTGGATGCACCCAAACTGCCAGCGGACCCGGTCAGCCATATATGTCACAACAATGTCGCCCCAGAGCAGCCAACCTCTGAAATGTGCCATGCTGTGGAATGGAAGGTGCAGTCTGTGGTCATCCCAAGGCGTCAGAATGACCTGGTCCAGCTGCAGGTTATCGATCCGCTCCCGAAAATGTCTAAGCTTCAGATCATCTTACTTAAAGTTCTTCCACCTGCTACAACGTTTAAGCCCAGTATCAGGGAACATCCTCCGCCGGACGATAGTGGGGAAGTACTCATAAATTCAGCACTGAAATAAAATAATTAAAAGAATAAATAAATAATTTTAATATATAAACAAAACCAATTAAAATAATAAAAGTAATTAATTTATTAATTACCTGTAGCAGAGAAGTGTATCCGCCAATCTGCTTAGTGTCCCAGTAAGCGGCCAAGTTAAGCTGATCGTAGAGATATTTCAGAGCAGCTGGACCCCAAGCCCACTGGCCACATGTGTCAAAATTGCAAATAAGGACAATCCACTTAGCAGGCACGTACGTGTGACTCTTGTGTCGGAGAAGATGGTGCCCCCCAACAAGTGTAGAATATAGCACCGTGCTGCATGATCAAACTACCCCCGATGCATGTTATCTCTGTAGGCATCCTCTAAAAATCTGAATCTGAATGCCAGAGTCCTGCGGGAATTAAACTCGTTCCAGCAGGCCATCCCATCTACTCCGAGATAATCCACCCCAGTCTGAATGGCCTCAGCCGTGGAAAGATGTAGAGGCTCAGCCAAATGATTGCCGGTGAGCGGCAAGTGGAGCAACGTAGCCACGTCGTTCAATGTGATGGTCATCTCCCCCCAAGGCATGTGAAAGGAGCTAGTCTCAGAATGCCACCTCTCAACAAAAGCAGATACAAGCTCATGGTTGATGTTGTTGAGAGGTGTGGCGTCCAACTGAAATAGCTTCGCCTGCTCCAACCATGCTACAATATGAGGGTGGTGCGCCTTAGGTCGAAAGTGAATATCTTCCCCCTGTGAGATGCAACCTTCAGCGTACCTCAGTCCTGTAAAAAAAATAAAAGTAATTAATAAATAATTTAAACTAATTAAATAATTCTTGGTAAAAAATAAATAAATTTCTTATTATTACCTCCCCGGCCATTAGCCGACTGACGTGGTGATCCACTAAGCGGTGCAACAAAGGCCGCTCAGCAGCAGCCTCAGCCTGATGCTCAGCAGGCTCCTGTATCTCTGGCTGCTCAGCCTACGGTATCTCTGGCTGCTGAGCAGGTTGCTCCTGATCTTGTCGCTGTCGGACACGCCTCCGATGCTCAGAAGTGTGACCGGCCTGTCTAACCAATCTGACCCTCGTCCTAGGACCGGGATCATCTCGCGGCAAGGGTCCAGATGCCTCGCCTGGTGCAAAGTTTCCTCCTCGACTGGTTGCCACTGAAAAACCAAAAAATATGAGTTAAAACGAAATTTTTTAAAAAAATAAAAACCTTCCGAATTTATAGTGTAAATTTGGAAATTTTTTCATTGAAATTTCCGAATTTACACGTAAATTCAGAAGGTTTTTTTTTAAAAAATTCCGGAAATACGCGTAAATTCGGAATGTAATTTCCGGATATACATTCCGAATTTATGCGTATTTCCGGAATTGTTTAATTTTTTTTTCTAGAAATACGTATAAATCCGGAAAATTTAGGGAGAGAAACTCACTAATTTCCGGATATATGTGTAAATGAGGAGAATTGTACTTTTTTAAAGTTTTTTGAGGGGTATTTTGGTCCGTTTGTGTAAAATGGGGGTATTGGAGAGAATGTGGGGGGTACAAAAAAAAAGCCATGCCCTTAAAAAGTTAAAAGGCTTAAATATATGTTTTGCCCCTGCAAATATCACCATAATCCAGTTATACCCCTGTAAAAATAAAAACTTTAAAATTACCCTTGCAAATATAAATCGCTTACGGTTATGCCCCTCGGTCAGTTTCTCATCCAAGAAAATAATTTAAATAAAGTTTAAATATATGTTTTACCCCTGCAAATATCACCATAATCCAATTATGCCCCTGCAAATATCACTATAATCCAGTTATGCCCCTGTCAAAATCTTTAATTTTTCTATTATGCTGATATTTGCAGGGGCATAACTGGATTATGGTGATATTTGCAGGGGCAGAACATATATTTAAACCTTATTTAAATTATTTTTTTGGATGGGAAGCTGACCGAGGGGCATAACCGTAAGCGATTTATATTTGCAAGGGTAATTTTAAAGTTTTTATTTTTACAGGGGTATAACTGGATTATGGTGATATTTGCAGGGGCAGAATACATATTTAAGCCAAGTTAAAATGAATAAAATCAAGTCTGAGATGGAAAAGTGGGCATTGTTGAAAATTTTGTTATTTTAATTTTAAGTGAAGATTGAGTTTGTTACATGGCCAAGCCTTCTAAAACAATTGAGTTTATGTTAAGTGCGTTTAAAATAAGAGTGGGATGAAAGGCACATGCAAAAGGGGTCCATAATAAGCTTAAAGGAGGAGTGCATGACAAAATGAAGGTGTACCTGACCCATATGACTAAGCGGATGAAGTTTCCATGGTAATAAGGAGGGACGACTCTTTGTATGCTTGCTGAAGATGATTCTAGCTCTCATTGGTTGTTTTGTAACCATTCTTCCAAAAGTGTATTAAAAAGCCACTAGGAATTATTGTTAGTTATTTGTGGCCTTTGTATTGCCTTGTATTGAATCAGCCTATCATTATCCTTTCCTATATATATATAGGGGGAGAATTCTATAAGAATAACTAAGAAACTCATATTTTTAAAATCTAATACCTTGTGTATTGTGTTTAAGAGTATGTCTCTCTTTGGTTTTTTATTGAACCTTCTTTAGATCTTATCAAGAAACCAAGTTTTCTTTTGACGATCATTCCTTAGACTTATTACTTCTTCTTTCTCTCATTGAATTAAGAGTTGTGGCGCCATCCCATTTCTTATTTTCTCCATATTTTCCCTATTTCTTCTTTCTTGTTCTTATCTTTTATTTTTCCAATTAAGTTTACGCATATATTGCTCGTGTTATTCAACCTGAATTCACATAGATGGACACTCACTCATTTAGATAATCATCAGTTGGTGCAACTTAATATCAATTATGTCTAAAACTTTTACAACTTAATATCAACTAGGTCTTGACATTACTAAATATCAAAGGCCAAACTGATGTTAAGTTGTCAAAGCTAAAAACTTAATTGATATTAAGTTGTAAAAGTTAGAGACCAAACATGACAAGGGGGGAGTTTGAGAGAATAAATAGAAAAACGTTTAAAAATGTCAAGGAGTAATTAGGTATATAGTATATGTGAAGGGACTAAACTGGCTATTAATCCAAGAGTAAATGTTAGCTAAGGGTTTTATGATTTTTTAATGTACAAGGGGAGGTGAGAAAACTAAATTGGAAACTGCAAATATCAAAGCCTTGTTTCTTCTTTTGTATTTAAGCAATTAGCTCAAACCATATGGGCTTAAAAATCATTTACTTCATCTATTTTGTTATGAATAGCAAGTTAATTAGTGGACATCCATCATTAGTCTTCCACATTCCCATAAGTCCGATTAGTGAATGGATTGTTAGTGACTTTTAAATTTGGTCATTCATTTGCGTCTTATAAATAGAGCTCATAATTCTAGTGTAAAACACTTGTGAAGAGCATACTACAAATACTCTTTCATATCTTATGTTTTGTCCATCTCTATTTTCTTGTGTTTTGTCTTGTATTTGTTCTTACTTTAGTTTTGGTTAATTTTCATAACATACGTAGATTTTTTCTTTAAAAAAAACTACTCAAATAAACTAAATAAGTTAAATAAAATATTTTAAATAGTTATCTAAACCCAACCAAACACTCTAAGCATGTGATAATAGAAAATTAAGTCGGTTGTAAATGTCAGACTAATTAGGATAGGGAGATAGGTCATTTGTGATATCTGGACTAATTACTTTCTTAGGTAACAAAATTTTACTCTACATAATAAAATTATACAATGTGATATTGTTTTTATAATAAAATTATACAATGTGAAATTTTGTTAATTACAATTTATTAATATTAGCATAAATGTTTTGTGATTTTTTTTTTATAATTTATTTGTGTTATTAGTAAACATTTTGTAATACTTTTTGCAATAGATGTTGTGACATTAATGTTGTTTAACGCACATACAGAGAGCGTAATACTTGTGCAGATTAGCCTACCAATTGAGCAACACTAGATCTAAATTTCGGTGTGCAATTTCTAGACACACCTTTATTAGATTACATTAACAATTACTATATGTGCGATGAAGGTTACATTAACAAACACAATAGATGTATCTCCGAACCTTCATCGCAGAGAAATAGAGTCTCATGAGATATGGGATATGGAAATGGAGGGATGCAAGTGCCGGACCGAGCCGTGAACCTACTTCACAACACAATTACACAAACACAACAACACAACACAAGGCAAGACAACATAGATTGCTTCGCTTCCTTCATACTCACTCACTATCTCTGTCTCTCAGTCTCATCAGGGTTTCTACTTTCCACACCCACCACTCAATCCCAACCAACCCGTAACATCATGAAAGAGATCCGGTACTTCTTTACCCTAATTATTACCACTCTTTCCTCTTATTCAACTCATTTCCCTGATTTTATTCTTCATTCATCTTACTTCAAGATCCAATCCCTCTTTCTTTTCTTATTCAAACTTTACTAATTCTTTCACAAATATAATTCCAGGTACCGTACTATCATGTCTACAAAACTTGCTTCTTAGTGTACTCTGTGCTCTTGATTCATTTCAATGGACGCTACTCATGTAAGTTTTACTCTTATTGCAGTATTAATTCTTTCACATTTTCTTATTATTTAATTAATTGAAACTGTTGAATTGGAATTTGGGATGGCTCAATAGTCAACATTAAGCAACAAAACAAGACTTTTATTTATGAGTTATGACCTCCTCCTAAACTATCTATGGTGTTATTTAGAGCCTCTCCTCTTATATGTAATTACATTATCATAGGACAAAGAAGAGAAGATTTCCTGTGTAATTGGTGACAAATCAACTAGTGATGTTGTGGTGAGGCTACGTACGCAGGAAGGTCGAGACGATTGGTTATACTGTCACTCCCAGATTCTTATCAAAAATTGCAAGTATTTTGCTGATAGGCTATCTGAGAATTGGCCAACATGTCAGATCCTTGGTTCGCGTAACTGCGTTGATGTTCATTGCCAAGATTCGAAATTCGATTACTATGTAAATCTTATTCGCCTTCTCTATATTGTTATTGATGGTTCTGTTGATGATTTGTGGAATGGTGTTAAAAATGCCCTGGGGGTTCTCCAAGTGGCAGTTGAGCTTGGATGCCCTCAAATTGTTACTGCTTGTGTGAATTACTTAGAAGCAGTCACATGGGAAGAGGCTGAAGAGGAAGAGATATTGAGGATCGTACCTCGAATGGGATTACAAGCTGAGCCTATCTTGGCTAGACTTCAACCTGTCAAGCAGTCAGCTGTTGTGAACATCTTTCTCTCGGCTATTCGCTTTGCTACATCGTCCCCTCCACCGACATTGAATGATCTGAAATGGTCGGCACAGGAGCAACTTGAGTACATGATAACTGAAGATGAAGATTCCCCTTTGTTGACAACTGATGACAGCATAAAACTTGAAGTAAAAGAATGTGTAAACAGACTATTTTCTAGGTTTGACAACTCATTAACAGAATTATTCTGTGGTTCCACAGAATTACTTTCTGAGACAGGGAATAATAATATCAAGTTGTTTCAATCCTATTTAACTGATTTGACATGGGTATGTCAGATATTGAGCAAGTTGGAAATAATGAGGGAATTTGTTGAGTATTGGTTTGATGCATCAGAAAAGATTGTTAAGGTACTTGAGCAAGGAAATTCTTCCACTGAAATCATTGAGATAAAGTTGAGAGCCATTGAGGTGACATCAAAGGTTTTAGAGGCAATTGGTTATGGTACTGTTATATTGCCAACTGCAAAACGTCTTCAGGTTTTGAAAGTGTGGCTTCCATTTGTGAGGGTTACTAAACCATTGATTGATTCCGCCGTGTCGAGTTCTGAGAATGACGCGGTTTTTAAAGTAGATTGCGAATTGTGGCAATCGTTGGAATCCACTTTTGTCTCTATCATTCTTGCATTGCCATCAGGGGATCAGGCGCAGGTCTTAAACGAATGGTTGGAAAATGAGTATATTCGCTATCCAGACCTAACCGAGGCGTTTGAAGTTTGGTGTTATAGGTCCAAGGTTGCTAAGAGAAGACTATCATTACTAGAGGATGAACATGGAATGACAAACTCAATTTGATGGTTTCACAAATTTTATGCTCCTTAATATTTTTATTGGAGTACTAATCCAAGATTCCTTCCTAGTCAAGGCTTTGAAAAGAGAACACAAACTCTTTTCTGCACATGAATGGAATTTTTTGTTGGAGGTATCTAAATTCAATCACCTCCACTATCATCAAATCATTGTAAATTGTGATGAAGAGTATGTAAAACATTGTAGTTCTTTCTAACTCTGAACTGTAGAGAATGTATTTTTGAAATGATATATTTCAGAGCAAGCAATATAATTACAATGCATAGCTAACTTAAGGATACTAATTGATGATTTTGCATGGTCTTTTTGAACTACATAGAGGTGTACTCAAGTCTGAGTGCTGCATACATATGACATATCCTATCGTATGGTAATATCTTTTTGAAAAGTACTAGCGACACTCTCCCTCCAACACTCGCTCTATGATTGATTGAAAATTGAAACTCATTTGAGTTCTACCACTTTGAAAATGAGACTCATTAACTTAGTGGGACTCATGAATTTCGACCAATCATTGAGTGAATCTTGGTAAGAGAGTGTTAAAGAGAATGTTGCTAGCATTCTTATTTCTTTTTATAGAAACAGTTTAACGTTTGCTTTTGACACGACAAGAGAAAGGTAAAACTACATGTTAAAAAAACGCTTTCTTTTGCTCTAAGGAGCATCTTATGAAGGTAAAACCTAAAGAATCTAATGATTTTTTTTGTGTGTGTGTGAGATTGTGGTGCAAAGTATTACTGCTAGGAAGACTAAATTTTAGATTTGTATAACCATGTAACCTGCAAAATAATTTATGGGCACCTTGGTGCTTAATCTGAGTGTCTATGTTGCTGTTTCATTTCAAGGTTGTCTCTCTCGTTTTGGTGATTTTGGATTGCTATTAATTTTGAAAATCTCTCACAGGATATTCTAATGTTTTGAGCAAGGCTACAACAATGGTGCACTGCATAGCACTACCCTTGGACAAGCTTCAAAGCCTTTGGGGATAAACATAACATACTGCAAGCTGACTCCATTTCCTACAATTAATCCTTGATATTCTTGAAATATAAATATGAATAGCCTCCTCCATGTAAATACCTATGAAGCACAGACTCAGACACACAGGCACCTGACACGACATGGTGATCGTTCTTAAAAAAAACAAATAGCAGTCGGTTCTGATTTCTTCACCTAATGATTTGCAGAACATCACAACATATATATTCTCAATCGAAGATATATTGGTATCTTTACCAGATAAAAATTTATGACAACAATCCTTCTATCCCATCCCACCTTCACAACTTGCAAAAATAATATACAACCTCAACAATATACTCCAATCCTAAAAACTATCTAAGAACTCAAATGGTTCTATGTAGGGGGGTATAAACCTATACTAAAGTAAAATTCCTTCTTTCTCTTTACACTAGTATTTTTCATTACTCCCCACTATAATAAGCAGGGGAAAAGAAGAAATCATGAGCTACTACATAATGCTCACCCTTCAATGTCTTATTTAGGCCACAAAGTCTGGCAATAATTGAGCAGCAAACCTCTTTGGATTTTGCATGTTGATATTCTCATAAGCAGCTGTTGAATGAGGAGATGAAGTGTTTATGTTTATAGCACCAAACTCATTTGTTTCACTTATGTCAATATTGTTTCTTCCCAATTGAATGTTTTGGTTTGGAAGAAATGTTTGATGTGTTGTTCCTTGTATTGAATCAAGACCAAGAGTGAGGGAAACACCATTACTTGAAAACCTTGGTGCAAATTGCTCTGAATCAAACCTACCAATATCTCCAATAGGGTACTGTCCAAATCCACCAATGAAATTTGTTTGATTTCCCATAAATGAGTATTCATCTCTCCCCTGCCTCTCATCTCCAAATTTCATTGAAAGGTGTTCATTGTTGGCATCATTAGGCTTCACATCCATGTTAATAGAATGAATAGAATGAACACTATTTGGAGACTGCATAATCTCATGGTTCCTTGGTTTCTTTGGACTTCCCTGTGCTATCCCTTCTAGTTCTGATGAACCAATGAAGCTGAATCCTGATTGGTTTCTAACATTTCCACCAAGAGGTGATGTTGGTGGTCTAGAAACTGTAACCATTTGAGTGTTCTGGTTCTGGCTTTTAGAAACTTCCTGTATGGAATTGTAACCTTTAGGTTCTGTTTCAGAATTTTGTCCTTTCTCTTGAGTCGCTCCTATTTTCATAGAGGAATCTTCATTGCTCTTGCTTGATTTATCCTCAGATGCATTCTGTTCATTCTCCTTCATCTCCTCCATGTACATTTCTTCCACCATTGGCTTCCATAGTCGAACTCGAGCATTTATAAACCAGTTCGAAACCTGTTACACAACAAACCTCATTAACACATTGAATACAATTCGCATTGAGTATATATCATACCTCTCTAGACTGATTGAATCCTATCTGATTCCGATGTAAAAGAAGGACCCTAGTACCGTGCGGATGCACAGGTATGTTACTAGTTTAGTTACGAGAAAAATAACCATTAATAAGAGTAAAGAGAGTCAGTGACTATTGTTTACCTGGCTCCTAGTAAGCCCTGTTTGTTTTGCAAGCATGAGTTTGTCAGAATCCTTAGGATAACTGAAACCAAATTCAGGAATTTCAGCACAAAATTGTCAATATATAAAATCTTTGATGTAATAGTCATAATTTTAAATCATAAACTGCATGATGCAACACTGCAGAGTCGTTGGATTTAATATTTAAGATCCAACGACTCGAGAGCTGTTGTATCTATCAATGGTGCAAGAATGCAGAGTTGTTAGATTTAAGATCCAATGACTTTGCAGCTGTTGCACTGATGCTGTCGTTGCGAAGGATTCAAACACAATGTGAATTAAAATTTAAGTGTGCTTACGGGTGGAGGAAGTGTTCGAAGAGCCAAGCGCGAAGAACAGAAACAGATCTTTCAGGCAAACCTCTCTGGGGTCTCCAAGCATTATGCTGGATCATTCCCAATTGTTGGAGAGCTCGTTGTTGCCTTAACTGATGGTCAACATATTTGAGTCTTGAACCTTCTATTTTACCTCCAAAGCAATCCTCTTCTCCTAAGCTCTTATTTGCTGCTCTAATTTGTCCTGCTATTGCATCTTTCAAACACCTAAATTGCTTTGAAATTGTTTGCAGTGCAAGTGAAGTGTAAGTCCTTGCTGATCCAATCCCTGCAGCTTGTTCAAACGATGAAACTACAACCTCCATCTGATGGTGGTACTGCCTGTACCTTTGCTCCACCTAAAAAAAATAAACAAAGTAACCTTTTTCAACTAGCCCATTATGCCACTATTAATAACACTTCTTTAATACAACTTAGTTTTCATTCATTATTGCGTACTCCTTCTAGTTCTACTAATAAGAAAAATCGACAGTTTTAGGTTTAGTAAATAACTGATGTATCTAACTCGTAATATAGAACATATACATCAGTTATTTAATTTAATGAATCTAAAACTATAAATTTTTCTTATAAATAGTAGAATTAGATGAAGTAGATTAGATAAATCAATGCAAATTTGCTGAAGAAAAATGAAGTACCTCATCAAGCATGTTGATAAGTTTTGCCTTCTTCATCTGAATTTCTTGTCTTTCTGCAGTTGAGAGTTCAGTGCTACGCTTCCCATTTCCCTCTCCACCAATATCACCATCTCCACTACCAACCGCAGATGGCTCACCAATCACCTTAGTGTTTCCATTTCCACCACTTTTCTTAGTAAACTCAGCATTAATCCCAGTGTTAACATTCACAACCTCTTCTAAAAGCTCATGTGCCGCTCTCAAATACTTAGAGCTCAGAAGCACACTTTGAATCCCCGAATTACCATTATTATTATTAGTAGTAACACCTGAAGCCGGCGACGGCGACCCGCCCGACATAGCTTGTACCTGATGACCTTCTCGAAAAGACCCCAATCGCGCCTGCTGAGAAGAGAGGCTGAGAGACAGGCCCTGTTGAGCGCGTGGAGTGTCACGCGCCGCTGAGTTGGGGTCAATTGTGTTCCAAGCATTGTACTGCATGCGAGGGAGGAAGCCATGCAAGGAAGGAACATCATGGTGACCATGCATGGCGTGATGCTGATTGAGGTCTTGTGAATGAGAAGAGGTAGTGAGTGGGATACCAACGAATTGTTGTGTGTGAGAAGGTTGTGGCGCGTGATTGTTATAGGAGTTGTTGGTTGTGTTTGTAGCGTTTAGAAAAACAAGGTTGCCGCCGCCGCCGTGAGATGGTTGTTGTTGCGGTGGTGTGTCTGTGTAGTTTATGTATCCTGGATTCATTAAAACAAGTGTTTGTAGTCCATCAGCTCCGCCGCCACCTGATTGGATTTCGGAGTTACCATGGTAGTATGTCGTCATCGTTTTTTTTTTGTTTTTCGAGTAAAAATAGGTTGTTACTTCACTGCAAAAAAAAAACATGAATACGTTAGTTAGAAAAAGCCTTTCAAAGTTCATCACAGTCCCTTGTATTGTCCCAACAAAAATACACACACAAAAATAAAACAAAGCATCTCAAAAACACATGAAATTATTTTATAGAAAAACACTGTACCTTATTTAATCTGGGTATATATGTAATTTGCAGATCAACCCATGAAACAATACTTGCAATAATTGATGCTGGTTGAATTATTTTCTCTCTCCAAGAATAGTACTGATCTCAAAAGAATCCTGAGGAAATAAACAGTGAAGTGGGAGAAGTAATATTGATGATGAATCTGCAAAACCGATCAACATCTTGAATAATTGAGGTTTCTTGTCTCACTCTTTACAAATCAACTTTGAAAGTTCTTTCATGGAAGTACTTAATTAAAGAGAGAGCTTGAAAATTGGAAGAAGAAGATGAGAAGGAAAAGGAAATAAATGAGTGTGTAGAGACTCTTTATAAAGAAAAAAAAGAGAAGAGAAGAGATGAGATATTATATATTATTATATACTATTTCCGTCCCATTTTATATGCAGTTTAATGTCGATAACTCTAATTTTGATAGAAAGGGAAGAAAGAAAAGGAGATAATTCATTATTTATATATTATAGTAGTATTATTTTATGAAATCAAATGATATGATATCATAGCTACCTGGTGTGAAGGAAATTGGAGGCCGCACGTGCTTCATGATCATCTCTGAATTCTGCAAAGGAAAGAAGAATTTGAATTACAATGACTCAAAAAAAAACCTATAAGAATCAGATTTTGGACACACAAAAGGAAAGAGAGAGAGAGAGATAGACAACAAAGCATACACACACGCACACACGCAGTTTAGTTTCACCCACCAAAGCAAATATACAGTTATCATAGTAAAGAACACATCAAATCAAAGACATAGATAGATATATGCATCAAACACAACCACATGTCAATTGATCTATCTATCTATATAGTTTTGGAATTTCATCAGTCCCTTCACACTTACAAAGAGGAAACCTCTTTGTCAGACTCTCAAATCCCTGCAATATTTCTACCCAAACTCAGAAAGGAAAACAGATATCATTAAAAAAAGACTATGGAAAAAGATACCCATCTTTTTTCATTTCATTATCCATACATTTGTGATAAAAAATTATTTTTTTAAATATAAAAAATTCTGGGTAAGGAGAAATTTTTGTAAGAAATTTACTTGTTTCAGTGGGCTTTAGATCAGCTAGTACTACGTGAGAAGTAATTTTGATTTGACCTTCTCTTTTCAAATCATTTGATGTATGCAAAATCAAGCAGCAACCTTTGATGAGTAACAAAGAACTTTTGAAGGAAAAAGAGTGAGTGAGAGAGGAAGAGAGAGAGAGAGGGGTTCTTTCTATGCTGAGAAATCTATAAAAATATATATAATGAAATTGCAATCAAGTGTGTCAGAAGATACAAACAGCTGAAAAACGAGGAAACGTCTCCTTCCACAAAGCTTAATTAATAGTAATCCCTCGGTTCTTAATTTTTGGTATTTTTGACTTGTTACACACCTATTAAGGTACTATTAATTTGTATTGTTTAAGTACTAAAATGTCCCACTTGTAGTTGTATTGAAACTCTAAAATGATAAATAAATATAAAGGGTATATTAGGAAAAATTAAGTGAATTGTACATTGATTTTTAAAAGTACCATTATTTTGGAACAAAAATAAAAGACCTAAAATACAAAAGATCAAGAACGGATGGAATATTTTTTATTCGATAAGAAAAATAAATAAAGAGAGAAAAGGAAGAAGATGATGATGATGGACAAGTAGCATGTGGAAGGATCTCATTGCTCATTTCTCCATTAAATAAATATCTTTTTGTCGTTTCCCATATTTTCTATATTCTTTTTCTTATTAACTTATTTAGGAATTTTTTGTGGTTGGATGCCTGAGTTTGAAGATAAAGCAATTAAATTGCTAAGGAACACACAGAACCAACCACCCCTAACACCAACTTTAATGCTTTCAAACCTGAAAAAATATACTTGTCCAAATTATTATCCCGCATTTTTTGCACTTATTTTTCTTTCTAATAATTATTATCTCTTTTGTTTAGGTACATCATTATCTCTTAAAATTTACCAATATTACTATTCATTATATAAATTTAATTGATTAAAAGGGTAAATTTGAAAAAGAGAAAAGGAAAAGAGAGTTTTCCAAAAGCAAAGGGTCCCAATCAAGTGCATGTATGATGTGTCTATGAATCATGAGGCCCCTAAATAAGTGGTCCCAAATGAGCTTGGCTCTCATGCATCATACCTATACTTGCAGACATCAGCAGAACATAATGATAAATAAAATTAAATTTATAAGAATTTTCTTGTATATTAATATTTCACTTATTCCTTATGGAAGTATATTCCTTCTCTTGTATTATTATCCCAAAAAGGAAGAAAAATCGAACCCCCCTTAATTTCAAAATTTAATCTTCTCCTTATATATTTTTTGACTACACCCAAAGGATAACTTAACTTAATGCATAAAAACAAAAAAATGAGTAACCACAGAGTTGAAAAAAATGGACAAAAACAAGGAAATATGCCCCACTCAATAAGTAATTACAAGAAATAAACCCTTTCCAGCTTGTTTGAGGTAATCTCGTCATATGCATGGAAAGACAGAGAATAAACATATATTTATTTATTAAAACTAATTAAATTGAGAATTGCAAGCAACGGCTATTTTCTACATCTCAAAAATAAGTTTTCAATCACCATCAGTAACTATTATTGTGTAAGAATGAACAGTGACAAATTTTAGGCCTGTGATGTTAATAGGACTAAAAATTATCGAAGTTGGGGACATTCTTCATGTAGCTAGCTAGGGTATCATATATAAAGCAATGAAATATGGTAGGCGCTATTAATACACTATATTTATATAAAGAAAGTAGTTTCTATGAATGGTCTTTTTATACTCAAGCTGTCCTTCTCGTAGAAATCGTATTTATTTCACACTTCCTTACCTTCCTTTGGATTCTTTCATGAAAAAAACTCATTGCAACTTTTTGTTCTTACTTAGGTTGCATTAACAGCTAGGTTTTTCAGTTTTTACAGATAGTAATAAAACGTTGGATCTCTCACTGACACTATAACGAAACAAGAGTAAAAGATTGTGCTGATGTTACTCGTGAATATTCATAGTATGTCAGAAACCTCGATAGTTCCGAGTGTACTTTTAGACCTTTGAAAGTGTACGTATATTACGTAATGATCTAGACGGGGTGTGCTTCTTTTCTGTCTTTTTTATTTTCTTCTAACAACATTTTTTAAGATTACACAAAGAGTTGGTTCAAGATAAGATGAGGCTTCAAACTAAGTAACTTAAGAATGAACAAATTATTGAGAAAGATATTTTATAGCTGATAGAGAATAAGTAAGCAAAAAAACAGGTGAACTTATGACGGATAACATGTGTTTATAGCAGAGAAGTAAGTAGGGTCGGTCCAAAGTCCAAGCTACTAAAGCAAAAGCTTTAAGCCTCAATTTTTTTAATAAAAAATGGTCTCAAATTTTTTTGTTTTAAGTGATATTATTAAGAGTAAATTTTGTTACATAGCTTAACTGGTTGGTAGTAGGGGTGTTCGTAGTGCGGTTTGATTCAATTTTGAGACAAAATAAAGTGGATCGAACTGCACGGAAAAACTACAAGCGATTTGGTTTGGTTGGCTTCCTATAAAAAACTAAACCAAACCACAGCTTTTCTCGAGACATAACATAATTAAAAACAGAGTTAAAACTAACTAACATAAAAACGGCTAATATAAATCTTTAAGAAAAAACTGTTCAAATATATGTATAAATGACTCTCTTTTAATTATTTTAAGATAGCTACAACCATGTTTAAAAGAAATTGAATTAGACGTTTTATTGTAAAAAAATTTTGGGTCAAATTTATTGTAAAATTTTAAATGTAGCATTACAGTATGAATTGTTTGTAAGTGAGTCAAGGAATTGGATTTGAGCTAGTAAGTGCGCGAGAGTTGAGTTGTAGTTGGATTTTGGCTAGTATAATAAGGAAGGTTGTAAGTTAATAAACCTAAGTGTTACTTGCGGTTCGATTTGGTTTGGTTCGGTTAGTGGAACAAAAACCACTAGCCGATCGAACTGAACCGCGCAGTTGATTGAAAAAAAATGAGTCGATCTCATAAATATTGGTTTTTTGCGGTTTTCAGTTTGAGCTAGTTCGGTTTGCGGTTTTCTTTTGGCTAATTGATTCCGTTTTTTTTTTTGACAACTAATTGGTTCCGTTTTGAAGTTGGTATACTAGTTTTGAGGCCATATTAAATTGAATTGAATTGAATATAGTTTTAAAATTACAGGGAATTTAAATTACAAGGAATTTTAAATAGTATTTTAAATATAAAAGTAAAATATTGAATTGAATATAATTTTAACATTTTATAAATTTCATATAGTTGATCAATTTAACGAATTTTTTTCTAGTCTGACACACGGGGATCAACCCGGTACTCTCGAATCATATTGAAGCATTGGGACACTCTGTAATCTCCTACAAAGAAAAGGATTATATATTAATGATATAGTGCTATTGTACCTAACATTTTCCTCACGCGACAGCTTCTTTTCTCTCTAGCTAGAGTGCTAGACCACCCTTTTCTTTGGAAAGGGACTACAGTGAGACAAGGGCGGCTCAAGGGTGAATCACGAGCTAAAGTTTTTTTTCTTCTATTTATACATGAGTGAGCTAAAGTTTTAATTTTACCCTAATTAACAAAAAAACATCTTCAATCAGTTTTAATTTTACCCTAATTAACAATATGTAGCATTTTCCCATTGCATTTCCAAATCAAATATAAAAAATAATTATTCCAAAAATATCCCATGTTTTCTTATTTTGACTCAAAAACAAAATAATCATTTATAAAAATTAAAGACATTTATTAAGACAAAATACAGCAAGTAATTATTTCGACAAGTGTAACATCCATCGTAATGAATCAAGTATTATGAAATTATACTAAGAACGTGTAGTTTTTAGCCGTTAAAACTCATCGGGACTTATCTAGTGTTTCTCACTAGTACTCAAAAGCAAAATAATCTACTATCAATATATTGGTCGTAGAATTGGTAGTATAAATTAAATAATATTTCAAAAGAAAAACACACAATAAAAAGATTTAGGCTAAATTATACCAGAGGTCTTTTAAGTTATTTAATTGTAACAAGTTGGTCCTTTAAGTTTTTTTCATTCCACTTAGGTCCTTCAAGTTATTTTATTGTAACAAGTTGGTCCTTTAAATTTTTTTGTACCACTTATGCCCTCTAAGTTATTTAATTGTAACAATTTGGGGCTGAAAAATGTAAGTTATTTGGACTTTAAAAGTTACAGTTAAATAACTTAAATGACCAACTTGTTACAATTGAATAACTTAAAGTACCCAAGTGGAACGAAAAAAAATTTAAAGGACCAACTTGTTACAATAAAATAACTTAAAGAACCTAAGTGGTATGAAAAAAATTAAAGGACCAATTTATTACAATTAAATAACTTAAAGGACCTCTGGTGTAATTATCCCAAAGATTTATATGGTTTTGTAGAAATAGTAAGAGATTTATCAGAAACTTTATTAAAGATAACATAATAAAGTGTTTGTGATTATTTCAATGAAAATAGTTTTTTTCTCGATAATTACCAAATCATTAATATCATCTAGATGTAACATCATTGTGGGCAAACTCTACTCACCTTCTATGAAAGGAAGGTCGTCGTAGAGAGCACACATCAATTATTAATTACCTGCTAGCCATCTAGAAAAAAACCATATATACAAATGTCCAAAGCATTAGACATTTCAATGACAATGGTAAAAGAAAAGAATTTTTCTTTTACAGAAAACAAAAAAGCCTTGTATTGTTCAAAATCCTCTTTTGGATTTAGCGATGATTTAAGTTATATAATTGGATGCATCTTCCTTGGTACATTACCCGCAAAAGTAAACCATTATAGAGTCCTAGATATACCTAAGGTGGAGGTTATCACCATGATGATGGTGACCTGGAATTTAACTACTTTGGATAAGATTTTCCCCAGAAACAGTTGAGCAGCAAGACATGAATTATTGGTTATTCTACCAACTTATACAGATTAGATCACTGAATTTTTAACCCATCTAAATTTTTATCATAGAAAAAGACAACACCATGGAGTCTCTATACAAATTATATGGATCTGGATTATGTTCTTTTTAAAAGCAAAAAAGGAATGAAACCCAGTTAAAATCTTCTTATGTAAAGTAGTAAAAAGACAACTTCTCCTAGATTAGGTTTTATTAAAAAATAAAAAAGGAAGAGCACAGAAAAGAGTTCAAAGAGAGGATTAGACCAATACTTTTAGTAAAAAAGAAAATAAAGTCAAAGTAGTAATAGAGAGTTCCTGATAAATGACTTCAAAAGAAGTAAACACTTAAAAATAGATAGATAGACAAAATTTGTCCTTGACTGAAATTTATAGCCTGCTGTTAGCCTGTAATTTCGACAGGCTTCATTTAAAATGGTCAACAAGGCCTGACTTATATTTCGACGAAGACCAAATTATTTCGACAGAGAAAATGGTCATGCGCAAGGTAAACTCGACAAGTTTCCGGGGAAGCAAAAGCAAGAGAGAGGAAAATGGACACAAGCTTTCGACAGACAGAAAACAGAGCAGTTATGCGCTGAAGACTAGCAGTTGGTCGAAGCGTGATAGAGCGGTTCTGGTCGAAAGTAGGAGTAGCAGTTATTAATTTTCAAATTTCTAGGCAGTTACTGAATTCAATTTCCCCCCCTCTTTTCCTTTGTATAAATAACTGTTTCTGAGAAGAAATAGGGGTCGCAAATCACAATACACAACCCGATTCCTAAAACTCTAACTTCCAAACCAGAGCGAAAAACGAGTGGAAGAATCGCTGTACGTGATCGTGTACCACTTTTATGATTCAATGCAATTTGTTTGTCTTTTCTTTACAATTTCTGCACCATTTACTGCTTCTTTTCCTTTCAATTCTGTTAATCATTGCAAATCGTCCCGTTTTCTACATTTTCTGAAACAAAAACTATGAGCAATTCGAAGGCAATTGCTTTGAGATTTTTCTAGTTTGATCTCACAAACCTTCTAATAAAACTAGTGATTGTTTGCTAAAAACACCAGCAAACAAATTGGCACGCCCAGTGGGACTTTGCCTTTGATTTTGTTCATTTTCGTACTTTCTTATTTGTATTTGCTGTTGTATGCACTTAAGAAGTGGTAAAATGGTTCGTTCTAGTACGAATAATGCGTCTAGTTCCAACCCTGTGGTTTCACAAGGGCAAGGAACAACAATGGATTCTGCGAGCATTAGCGCAGGACCGTCATCGTCGACAATCGTTCCTTCATTATCAATGACTAATGTTGGTTCAACGCAGTCAGAAATGGCATCTTTGCCTATGTCTTTGCCGTTAAGTGCAGGGCTTCATGGCCCTTACATGGCAATGGGAAACGGTTTAGACCCACGATTGAATAACGTGCATCTACCCCCACTTCCTTTGGGAATGTATGGCATGCCTACTGGAATACCACATATTTCGACCTTTTCCCCTACGCATGTCTCTTCTGAGAGTGTATTTGGTCGGAATCCCCCAGCATTAACCAATACGTCTTTGTTGGCCTTAAGACAGCAAGTAGACGAGAGTAATCACGATATGGTTAATATGCTTACCCAACAAATTGGTACAGTTTTCAATCCGTTGATTCAAAATACCAATAACAGTTACCAAATGTTGGCAAATCAGATGAGTAGGATTGCAGATTTCTTTGAGGTTCCAGCGGTTAATAATAGGCAAGTTCCTATTATTGCGGGTAATGCGTCGCCAGTTAACCCCCAAGAAGCAGTTGCAGTCGAAGCGTCCACAACTGTAGGCGAACTACAAGGGGCAGTAAACCACGTCCCTGAAGTAGTTTTGGTAAATAGACACCAGAACGCTGATGATGTTGTTCGACAAGTGCAACAACACAATGTTGGCGCAGAAAACAATATAGCTACTTTAGTCGAAACTATTTTGGCGCAAAATGGCCTTAACATAGGTTTACAAAGGCCTAACTTCGTATCACCATTATGTGAATACGTATTACAAACTGAGTTACCAAGGGGATGGAAAGTTCCCAAGTTTACTAAGTTTGGTGGTGATACAAATGAGTCCACAGTCGAACACATTGCTCGTTTCTTGACTGAGGCTGGGGACTTAGCACAAAATGAGAATTTGAAGATGAAATACTTTCCAAATTCTCTAACTAAAAATGCTTTCACTTGGTTCACGACATTACCCCCTGGTTCTATGTTCACATGGGGGCAATTAGAAAAGGCATTCCATGCACAGTTTTACATGGGCCATTCGAAAATTAGTCTTAAAGAATTGGCTAGTGTTCGGCGCAAAATGCCTGAAACTATTGATGATTACTTAAACAGATTTAGGCTGTTGAAATCTCGTTGCTTCACACAAGTCCCTGAACATGAGCTTGTCGAAATGGCTGCTGGTGGCCTTGATTACTCAATTAGAAAGAAATTAGACACATCTCATTTGCGAGATATGGCTCATTTGGCTGATAGAGTTCGACAAGTTGAAAGGCTGAGAGAAGAAAAATCTAGGTCGAATAGGTATCATAAAAAAGAAAAAGTGGCATATGTCGAAGAAGAATTTGACGTTACATATAGTAATGTCGAAGAAGAGGAGATAGACGTGGCTGAACTTAAGCCTGGTCCTCCTTATACCTGTAAATTATTAAGGCCTGCGGATGGGAATAACCCTGTAGAGCCTAAGAATGATAGATTTATGCCTAAGACTTATACTTTTGATGTTACTAAATGTGATGAAATTTTTGATCTTTTAGTAACTGATGGTCAAATATTAGTGCCTAAAGGCCTTAAAACACCAACTCTTGACCAAAGAAAGAAAAAGGGTTATTGTAAGTTCCATAATTTTTTGGGACATAACACTGACCGTTGTGTGCTCTTCAGGGATATTGTGCAAAAAGCAGTTGACGAAGGAAGACTTAAATTTGCTGATAAGAAAATGAAAGCTCCTATGCAGATTGATGTTGATCCATTGCCTAAGGCTGAAGCTATGTATTCTGAACCTGTCGAAGCTGATGTAGGCATGGTGGATGCTCAAATGGCAGACCCTCCTAAGTGTGTCAAGACTGCCACCGAAAAATTAAAAGGTTTTATGTATGCTGAAGGTAAGAAACAGGAAGTGACTCTAAAAGAATATGATGGGAAGATACATGCTGTGTATCCAAAGGCTGAGGAAGAATTGATAGATTTTCTCAATCGGTGTAAGTGGAATAACTTTGAAGTTATGCTTTGCCCAAGGTGCAGCGCTGTCTTCGACAAAGAAGCAGCTAAAGCGGTCGAAGGTTATCAGGATCAACAACAACGTAAAAGAAAATGGCTTGATAACAGGCCAAAATTTGACTTTGCAAAGGGAGATCTTCCTAGCTATAAGGCTAATGTGTCAACAAAGCCTTCAACAAGCAAACGACAATTTGCTAAGGAGAAGTCCTCCGCGAAAGGGTATTTGGAGCTGTCAACAAATAAATCCTTTGTCCCAAGTGCTAGTGCTCCTGTCGAAGCGTGGGTACCCAATAATCAACGTGCTAAAGCTGTCAAGCCAGGTACTGATGCTGTTAAGTTTAATTATAAGAATAACTATAAGGGTAAGAACCCCATGACTAGAACACAGTGGCGTCGCTACCAAAGACAACAGAAGAAGAAGGCACACTTTGACATTAACAAGGTTCCAAGTCATTTGGCTAATAATCAAGTTCCACGCAGCATAATAGTGGCGAAGAGTGAGGTTCACAAAGCTGAAGTTGCCACAAAGAGGAATGCTGATGTTGCTAGTCATGTGTGTGCAGCGAATAAGGCCAAAGGCAAGGCTGTAGTAACAGAAAAGCCAAGAAGGCCTGCTCTTGAAAGAATATTTCCTCCATTGTCAACAGTGAAAGAAGAGAATGCTGATTTCGACATGGATGAAGACATGGAGTCTGATTTTGATGATTCTGAAGATGATTTCGATGTTGTTTGCAATGTGGTATCAATACTGCCTCTTGAGTACGATGTTATCACAGTACCAAATGATGTTGAAGAGGATTTTACAGAGGATATGGCTCATCATAAGCCAATGTGTTACTATGTGATGAACAATGGTTGTGTCGAAGACCAAATGGCTACCTTCGAGAAGCCAGATATGAGTATGCAAAACCACTTGAAACCCCTGTATGTCCAAGCCAAAGTCAATGGTGTTGGAATTAACAAAGTGTTAGTGGATGGTGGAGCTGCAGTGAATTTAATGCCACATGGTCTTTTGAAGAAGATTGGTAAGTTCGACACTGACCTCAGGCCACATAACATTGTCTTAAGCAACTATGAAGGCAAAACTGGCCATTCTTTGGGGGCCATTGAGGTGGACTTAATCGTTGGTTCCATAAAGAGGACTACATTGTTCTTAGTGATAGCCTCTAAAGCGAATTTTAATTTACTCCTTGGTAGAGAGTGGATCCATGGAGTTGGTGCTGTCCCTTCAACTTTGCATCAACGTTTAGTAATGTGGAAGGAAGATGGTTTGGTAGAGTATGTTGAAGCCGATCAGAGCTACTTCCGTGCTGAAGTGAACCAAGTTACCAAGGAAAATTTTGAGAAACAAATGGCGAAGATTGCGCCATGTTCATCTTCTAATGAGGCATATGTTCCTGCGGATAATGTTTTTGCCTCAGTTCATCTTGACCCAAATTATGGTTTTGTTTGGGAAAGAGAAATAATGGGAGATGATAGTGTCTATCCTGATGGTGTCCTTCGACCAACGGGATGGAACACTAGTTCTTGAAAATGTTCTTATGTCAGTGCCCAATGCATGGGACAAAATTACGGCTTATATGGCCGAAAACAAGTTTAACGCGGCTATAGAGGCCGAAATTATTCAACAAACAATGGCTGTCGAAGCCAGTGAGTTACATGAAGAAAATGGCATAGTCATAGATGAAAGACTTGACTGCATTTATGATAATGATCCATTAGGTTTTGAAAAGGATCCTAGAGATTCGGCAAAGCATATGCAAGCTCAAGACCCGTTAGAAGAAGTTGATTTGGGAAATGGCTCAATAAAACGGCCAACTTATATTAGTGCGAATATTGATGCTTCTCTAAAAACCCAAGTCATCACATTGCTAAGGGAGTTCAAAGACTGCTTTGCTTGGGATTACGACGAAATGCCTGGGTTAAGTCGAGAAGTAGTGGAAATGCAATTACCAATTCGACCAGGGAAGAAACCTCCTCAAGTGTTGGCTAAGATCAAAGAGGAAATCGAAAGGCTATTCAGAAACAAATTCATCAGAACTGCCAGGTATGTCGAATGGTTAGCCAATATAGTTCCTGTAATAAAGAAAAATGGGACTCTTAGAGTTTGCATAGACTTTAGGGATTTAAATAATGCAACTCCCAAGGATGAATATGCAATGCCTGTGGCAGAAATGCTAATAGATTCAGCAGCAGGATTTGATTATCTTAGTATGCTCGATGGTTATTCCGGGTATAATCAAATCTTCATTGCTGAAGAGGATGTGTCGAAAACTGCTTTTAGATGTCCAGGGGCATTGGGTGTTTATGAATGGGTAGTAATGCCCTTTGGCTTAAAGAATGCTGGTGCTACATATCAGAGGGCCATGAATTCTATGTTTCATGATTTTATTGATGATTTTATGCAAGTATACATAGATGATGTGGTGGTTAAATCTTCCTCAGAAAGTGGTCATTTAGACCATCTTCGCCGTTCTTTTGAAAGAATGAGGAAATATGGATTGAAAATGAATCCATTAAAATGTGCCTTTTGTGTACGTGCAGGTGATTTCTTGGGTTTTATAGTGCACAAAAAAGGCATTGAAATCAATCAAAATAAGACTAAGGCAATTATGGAAACGAAGGCCCCTTCGACCAAAAAAGAGCTTCAGTCGTTGTTGGGAAAAATCAATTTCCTTCGAAGATTTATATCAAATCTAAGTGGCAAAACACAAGTTTTTTCGCCATTGTTAAGACTGAAGAAGGAAGAAGAGTTCAAATGGGAACCAATGCATCAAGCAGCCTTCGACGAAATCAAGTCTTATTTGATGAAACCACCAATTTTGTTGCCTGTTATTAAACACAAAGTGCTCAAATTGTATATAGCAGCTTCTGATAGAACAATTGGTAGCATGTTAGCACAAGAGGATGATAGTGGTGTCGAAAGAGCCATTTATTACCTCAGTAGGGTCTTAAACGATGCCGAAACGAGGTACACTCCTATAGAAAAGTTGTGCCTTTGTTTGTATTTCTCGTGTACAAAGTTAAAGCAATATATAAAACCAGCTGATGTTTCTGTTTATTCGCATTTTGATGTTATTAAGCATATGCTGTCGAAACCAATAATGCATAGCCGAATTGGTAAATGGGCTTTGGCTTTGTCAGAATACAACTTAACTTATCAACCTCTAAAATCAATTAAAGGACAAGTGGTTGCTGATTTTATAGTAGACCATTCTGTTGTCGAAGAAACATTAAGTTTTGTAGACGTATATCCTTGGAGGTTGTACTTTGATGGTTCAAGCAATAAACATGGAGTTGGGATTGGTATTTTAATAATATCTCCTACTAACATTCCAACGAAGTATAAGTTTAAAATTCGGGATGTTTGTTCCAATAATGAAGCTGAGTATGAGGCTTTAATAGTAGGCCTTGAAATTTTACTTGAGCTGGGGGCAAGTCATGTCGAAATAAAAGGTGACTCTGAGTTGGTTGTCAAACAATTGACAAGAGAGTACAAATGCATTAAAGAGCACCTTATCAGATACTTTGTTGCTGCCAATGCTTTGTTAAAAAGATTTGAGTCTGTTCACTTAGAACATTTACCACGAATTGATAATCAAGTGGCAAATGAATTGGCACAAATTGCTTCAGGCTATAAAGTTTCAAAACAAAGCCTGGAAGAGTTAATTGAAATAAAGGATAAAATCATTTCTAATGACTATTCTTCGTCACTATTGTCAACACCAACAACTGGGGGGGCAACAGATATGAACGCAAACGAGGAACTAGTCGTTGTCGAAAAACGTCAATTTTTTGGTAACTTTGACTTAGCAGAAATTCTTGCTCTTGACAATATGACCAATAATGATTGGCGAAGGCCTATTGTGGAATATTTGCAAAATCCCACAAGAAATACCAATAAAAAGGTAAAATACAGAGCTTTGAGCTATGTGGTAATTGGAAACGAATTGTTTAAAAAGACTCCTGAAGGAGTACTATTAAAATGTCTTAGTGAAAATGAGGCATATTTAGCAGTTTCGGATACACATAGTGGAGCATGTGGTTCACACCAAGTAGGCCACAAAATGAAGTGGTTATTATTTCGACAAGGAATGTATTGGCCAACTATGCTGAAAGATTGCATAGAATTTGCTAAGGGATGCCAAGAGTGTCAAAAGCATGCTGGGATACAACACGTACCTGCAAATGAATTGCATGCCATAGTCAAACCTTGGCCATTTAGAGGTTGGGCTCTAGATGTGATTGGAGAGATAAAGCCAACTTCGTCGAAGGGCCATAGATATATCCTTGTGGGAATTGATTACTTCACCAAATGGGTTGAAGCTATACCTTTAGCCAATGTTGATCAAGAAGCAGTGATAAGGTTTATTCAAAATCATATCATTTATAGCAGGTTTGGAATTCCAGAAACCATTACTACAGATCAGGGATCAGTTTTCACTGGTAGAAAAATGGTAGAGTTTGCTTCTGAAATTGGTTTTAAGTTATTAACTTCGACACCATATTATGCGCAAGCCAATGGACAAGTAGAAGCTGCCAATAAAGTTATTATTAATTTGATTAAAAAGCATGTTGGGCAGAAACCCAAAAATTGGCATAATACCCTTGATCAAGCATTATGGGCTTGTCGAAATTCACCCAAAGAATCTATCAACACTACTCCTTATAGGCTAACATTTGGACACGATGCAGTGTTGCCTGTTGAAATTTGTCTACAATCAACAAGAATTCAAAGACAGTGGGAGATTCCCTCTGATTATTATTGGAATATGATGCTTGATGAATTGGTTGATTTAGACGAAGAAAGGTTATTAGCTTTAGATATGCTTATTCGACAGAAAGAGAGGGTAGCTAAAACTTATAACAAAAAGGTTAAGTTTAAAGCCTTTAATTCAGGTGATCTAGTGTGGAAGGTCCTATTGCCTATGGATAAAAAAGATAGAGTCTTTGGTAAATGGTCCCCAAGTTGGGAAGGACCATTTAAAATTTTACAAGTTTATTCAAACGGCGCATATGAGGTCGAAGGGATTGGCGCTGATGAAAGAATTTTTCGTATAAATGGCAAATACTTGAAAAAGTATAAGCCAACGTTGCAAGAAGTTAAAATAACGCTGGAATAGATATAAAGAAAGCGTAAAAACATGACATTTAAGTTGCCAAAACATTGTCGAAAGCACAGAATAAAAATTGCTCAAGAATAAAATGGAAGAAATTTCATTATAATGTTGCCAAGTTACATGTGCCAAAGGAGGCATTTGTGAATTACATAGTGCCGAAAGGGTAAATAAACTAGGCATAAATAAAACGCTGAATTGCAGTTGGTCTTTTACGACCAAGTAACTTCTCTTTTGGGTGGTCTTCTTCGACCACGTTGACGCTTCCCGTCGTTCGGGGGGTCATTCTTTCGTCTGCGCGTTAGGCTTGTAAGCCTTTCAACTGGGCGTTTCCTTGCTTGGTAAACCTCAGGAAGCCCTTTAGATAGGAGATATTGATGAATCTCCCTGCTCCCACTTTGAGTCTCCCGCATAAACTCAGAAAGTTGCAAGATCAAGTGACATGAAGAAAAAGGAGCAAGGCCATAATTCGCAGAGATCAAAAACCATCACTTTGAACCTCCAGGCAACCTCACTGCAATTATGAGAGATGAGGTTACGCGAAAAACTCAAAGCAAAGGGAATGATCCTTGAACGGGAAAGGAAAAGAAGAAAAATCATGGAGTGGTAAAGATGAGAAACAAAACTCTTCTATTTATAAGGAGAAGTATGAAA
Source organism: Astragalus glycyphyllos (assembly GCA_963573325.1). NCBI lineage: Eukaryota > Viridiplantae > Streptophyta > Magnoliopsida > Fabales > Fabaceae > Astragalus > Astragalus glycyphyllos. Next base: position 25,765,273 of record OY754312.1, read on the forward strand.
GAGCGTCAGTTGGTTACGAGTTTGGCGTTCCGAGAAGTGAGGCATCACTTTAATTACGGCGTTAGTAACGTAACGGAAGATGGTGGAACCATTCAAAGTTAAAACAGAGAATCAGTAAACATAGTCAAAGGCCGAAATTACAGGCTGTTCAAGTTCAAGGTTTGAATATGGAAACAACACTTAACAGTGGTGACATCAGGTATACAGCTATTTTACTCAAGTGCAAAGTTATTTCGATGGTGAATTCAAAAATGTCTTTCTCTTCTTCCTCCTCAAGTTTAGTCGAAAAAGACATTTTTGGGGGGCAATTTGTTAGCCTGTAATTTCGACAGGCTTCATTTAAAATGGTCAACAAGGCCTGACTTATATTTCGACGAAGACCAAATTATTTCGACAGAGAAAATGGTCATGCGCAAGGTAAACTCGACAAGTTTCCGGGGAAGCAAAAGCAAGAGAGAGGAAAATGGACACAAGCTTTCGACAGACAGAAAACAGAGCAGTTATGCGCTGAAGACTAGCAGTTGGTCGAAGCGTGATAGAGCGGTTCTGGTCGAGAGTAGGAGTAGCAGTTATTAATTTTCAAATTTCTAGGCAGTTACTGAATTCAATTTTTCCCCCTCTTTTCCTTTGTATAAATAACTGTTTCTGAGAAGAAACAGGGGTCGCAAATCACAATACACAACCCGATTCCTAAAACTCTAACTTCCAAACCAGAGCGAAAAACGAGTGGAAGAATCGCTGTACGTGATCGTGTACCACTTTTATGATTCAATGCAATTTGTTTGTCTTTTCTTTACAATTTCTGCACCATTTACTGCTTCTTTTCCTTTCAATTCTGTTAATCATTGCAAATCGTCCCCTTTTCTACATTTTCTGAAACAAAAACTATGAGCAATTCGAAGGCAATTGCTTTGAGATTTTTCTAGTTTGATCTCACAAACCTTCTAATAAAACTAGTGATTGTTTGCTAAAAACACCAGCAAACACCTGCATTTTTTGGGATCAATTTCTTGATTTGATGAAATTTGTAGGACTAACTTACAATAGTTAAATAAAAAATAGAGAGAGACATAATTTGTCTTTAAGCGGCTATTATAGTCTATAGTTTTCTCAATCAATTTCTTATTTTGTCGAAATTTATTCTTTTGAGTCTTAGACCCCACCGGTTCGAGCTTATCATACTGCACAATTGTTCCTTGGAATCGGTAGTCAGAGAATCAACACTTCATCTAACACATTACCCAAATTTTTTTTCCTAATATTCTCATGTTAGAGGCTACCACTAGTGACTAGACTAAAAGTAGCATCAAACTAAGATGAATTTGGACTATATATGTTGATTTTGAACTAAACTAACCAATTAGATAAGTGGCACACATCACATCACTTTCGCAGAAACCGCAAGGGGTCTCTATGTATGATACTAAACTCACTCTCTCTATCAATGTTTATAGGTGTGACTACATATAATATATAATATAATATAAAAGGAGATTTTGTAAGTGGCTTTGTATGGTCCCTTTGTGTGTCTGCTCTATCCATTTCAATATTGTTATCATGGGAGCTCTTTGATTGCTGATGGTTGTCTCTCCCTTTTCTTATTCCAATTTCTTTTCTCAAGAAAATGACTTCAAAAGAAGAAAACACTTAAAAAAGGTCCAAGATTTCCTACTTAAACTATTCTATCTTGTTAGTACGTGTCAAAAAGAGGCTAAGAAATAAAAAGATGGCAAAATATGGTAACACATACAAGCTTAATTCTTATGTGTAGGCACCAATCATAAGAGTTAAGGTCTACCTAGTTGCCTCAGGCAATCCATCATTATTATGTACTAACAAGTCTAGAGAAATTTTTATAAAGTTATCTATTTCAACATTCTCTAATTAATTGTGGGCAATTTTGGCCTAACTCATTCTTATAAGTGATGTCACTATTACTTATAAACTCTTCTGAGAAGGATAGTGGCAGCAGATCCAATGATGCTTGTGGAGCTATTGTTTTGTTTTCTATAATTTGAAAAATTACAGAAGATCTCTATCAGGTGGTTAAATCAGCTGGTGTACCTATCACGTGATATTTTGACCGGATAATATTGCAGAGAGGAGTAAGAGGTGTATATATATATGTGTATGCATTTCAGCATGCATGGACCCATGTTTTGAATGAATAATAACCGTGTGTAGACGGAAGGTATATCAAAAGATCCCTAATTAATATTGCTAGAAAAGTATATATAATTAAATGATCACACTATACCTACTAAAGACCCCACTCACCCCACTTGCTGCTCCCAACTCCCTCCAGCATATCTGTGTAATAATATTATATGCACCTATATATCAATACGTGTATCAGTGTATGTTATTCATACTGTGTAGGGGCTTATCCAGCAACATAAAATAAAATAAACATACCAAATTAAACATATTTATATGCCTACATGGGCCGTGGCTGCCCTAATTAAAATATATAAACACAATTTTACCTTTTGAATATTCGTTTTTTATAAATATTTGTTGATGTTTGTGGAAGGAGATAATGATATTATATGTTAAGGTTCTGTAATTCTAAAGCAGGCAACGATTATGCCCCAACTTTTGCCTACCTTTGGCTTTTTGTTTCAATATCCAACCTCAACTTGTGGTATGCTTTGATTGGTCTCTTGTGACTGGTAAGTCAAGAGATTGACTTACTCAAAAGAAATTGAGATGAGAGCAGTGTCACGTTCACTGAATTCTTTTGACATTACTCCAATTCTACTTAATTATTACTACTACAACTGTTATTGTTAGATAGACCTTTTTTTGAAAGGATTGTTGTTTTCCGTAACAATAAAAAAACTTTATTAACATAAGGATAGACAACAACCCAATATAACAAAACGGAGGTGAGAGGAAAGAAAGTGGAAGAAAGAAATGATTCTATAAGGTAAAAAAAAGAGAGTAGAAAGTGAGAAATTATTTTGGTTGTTTGGTAAATAAGAAGTCGAATAGAATGCAAAAGGAAAGAAAGAATCATAAGTTGTGATTTACATAAATACCCTTTTTAAATATGTATTATTGAAAAAAATGGAAATTTATTTACTTTTATTTAATTTTGTTATTAAATTATAAATAAATCGTAGTGATATATCCATAGTATGATAAAAATCGCTTCTATATTTTTTAATTTATTATATAAAAAGAACACTTTTATTTATGATATATAAGTGGGATTTATTGGGGAAAAATATGCAAGTCGGGTTTTGTTTTAAAGGCAAACATATATATATATATATATATATATATATATATATATATATGAGAGGAAATAAAGTCGAGCACAAGGAGTATCCAACCTCAAATACAAACGAGGAGCAATATACAAAATACAAAAGAAGCACAAAACAACCTAGCCCCTAGACAAACAGTCCATAGGATTAAAGCGTTCCCCCTTTCTTGAAATCAGCGCCAGAACAAAGAAAGAATCCTGTCAAAAGGTCTCCCAAAATCTAGAGGCCTCTCGAAAAAATACAGTTGTTTCTCAAATCCCAAATGACCTAGAGATTTGTGTATCCGATAAGCATCAACTTCACTGGGGTCAACATACAAATTTTCCTTTATTTACTGTCTACTGAAGTTTCAAACTTTGGAAGGATCTTAATTTACGAGTTTTATTTTCTCTTTCAAACTTTCCTCTCTCTTTCCCTAAAGAGAAACACACTGAAGTTAAGAATTACATAAACATTTTTTTTACACCAAACTTTACACATTACATCCTAGCCTTTGATTTCGATCTAATCTTATGTATTGCGACCATTGAATTAGATCCAAATCAAATGATACGATGTAGAGTAACTTAGAAAAAGTTAGTCTTCAAGTAATTTGAACCCTACTTTATATATGATTATTTTAACAACAAAAATAGTATCACGTCAGAACCCAAATGTAAAATCATAATTCGTAAAGAAACAAAATATGCATCATCTTTGAAGATAAAGTCTAAAAAATAATTATAAGAGACATAAATAATATCTTCTCGTTGGAACTGAAAGCAAAATAAACATTTATAAAAAAATATTTACATTTATAAAGACAAAAATTATAGTAATATAAGTATACTAATGATTTAAGATGGTTTTATCGAGACTCAACAGAAAATATTTATTTATAAAAAAATAAAGACATTATTAAGAAAAATATAAAAAAGAACTATATCAGTGGTTACTCAAATAGACTTTATAACTCTACAGTATGTGCATCACACATAGAGACATGAATGTATCCACTAAGCATATATCGGAGCTTTATTGAGCAAGTCTCCAAACAAAAAAAGACATAGAAGGAGTGATATTTCTACCCCAAAGCAACTTAAAATGTGGAGTGCTCAACCTAGACGAATCATAAAAAGTATGAGCTTCTTTGAGACTAAAGTAGCCAAATGTGGATTTAAACTTTTTCCCAAACTAGCTGATTGTTTTATTCAAAAGCTAAAATAGTGATATTGACTAATTATGTCTTTATATCTGAGGATCTATCAAAAATCACCTTAGGAATATTCCAACCACCATTGTGAATAAAATCCTTCAAGTAAGAGTGAAAACATGTTTCCATTAACATAGAGACATGAAGGAGATCAATATTAAGCGATTTTGACAACCATTTATCCGACAAAAACAAATGCTTTTACCATTCCCAATAGGCCAAGAAGAGTGCTCATATGTACTGAAGATAACAAGACATTTAAGCCAAACCATATCAAAGATCTAATGTAATATGGAACAGGAGAATTACACCGAAAGAACTCGATCAAACTCTCAGTATAACTGCACAATAAAATGAAGATGAAGCAAATTCACAATAAAGCTTTAACATAGTTGTCTTTTGTCTTATTGATAACTTTAGCAAATTCCAAATTCGTCCTCAAATATGAACAAACCTAATTGAGGTTTAACTTTGGTTGGAATGAGTTTACAGTAGGCATGGCAACAAAACCATACCCGCGGAGACCGACCCAAACCCGCCCTGATTTGACGGGTTTTCCCCGCTTTGACTGGGTTTGGGTTTTCCCCGATATCAAAATACGGGGACGGGACGGGTAATGGGGATATAGGTCCCGTCCCCGAACCCACCCCAAATGTATGAAATCACACTAGTACCCATCTAAAATTAGAAACCCTCATAGATCATTTCAATAGCATTTAGAGAAAGAAAGAAGAAAACATTGATGTGGTTACTTGTTTTACAAATTTTAAAATTTCAATGAACAATTATGTAATTTGTACTTGGTTATGTTGTTGTTTTGATAATTTGGATTACCCGTTAATTTAGAATATTGATATTTATATGTTGATATGCAATGTCATTGCTATACGTTGACATTTTTGATAATTGATATTTTGGCAATATGCACTAGTATTGCTTTGGTTTTATGTTGTTGTGTTAAATTTCGGGTTTGGGGTGGGTTCGGGTGTGGGATAAATTTTGGGTTTGGGGGCGGGTTCAAATTTGGGACAGGTAAAAACTACTTTTTAGTTTTTAAAAATTGATTCCATTGCGGGGACGAGGTTGGGACGGGGATCCCCGAACCCGTTGGGTACGGGATGAGGATCAAATTTTCATCCCCGTTGGGTTTGGGCCGACAGGGGAACAGGGATGAATATGGGATTCAGGGATGGGGATGGGGAATGTTAAACTCGTCCCCGCCCCGCCCCATTGCCATGCCTAGTTTACAGATTGGGATGAGTCCTACACAAGACCCAGTTACACGCGTCATCACTATCTACCCTCTCCCACCTAATAATCGCTTTAACGAAGATTTGTTCTTCCATTTTCTTTGTTCGAACTAGGGGTGGACAACATCCATTAGACCCGCCCGCAACCCGAGAAAACCGACCCAAAAATAGTTATTACGGGTGTGACAGTGGTAACCGAACCCGCCCAATAGATATAAAACGGTCACTTATGGTTTCAAATGGGCGGGCCCGAATCTCAATATTGAAACCATCGATACCCGAAACCGACCGGATAAAGCACATGACTACTGATTTAAAATCAATAAATGACCACTGAGCACTCTGCACAATGCAGTGCAGTCGCCTAGGCCAATGCAGTTCCTTCTTTTTTATTATTTAATCCATAATGTTGCCTTTTTGAGCGAAAGATCAATACAGTACCCTCTCTCTCTCTCGTCCAACTCTCACCATTCTTTTATTTTTTATTTAATATTTTCTCTTTCTTCATAAACATAAAAGGACATATTTTTTCACCTGTTTTCTCTTTCTTCAACCTCTAGACAAAAGTTTCAGATACTGTAAAATTTTTATGAAAAAATGTTTCAAAAGCCATGAAAATTTCTGGAAAAAAACTCTCTTCTTCTCTTCCTTAACCTGTCACAAACCACCCGTTGAAACTGCCAAACCGTTAAACCAAATCCCCACAAACCGAAAGAACTAATGGTCGGATCTGGGCTTGTGTATCCCAACTGCGGGTTGCGCCGGATTGGTGCTTTTGGGCTGAATCCGCCTAAGCCCGACTGGTCTCCACCACTAGTTTGAGTCATTGTTGGTTATCCATGGAGTGCCCCAAAACTTTTAACGAAAGACTAATATTTGCTCATATTTATGATCAAATTTCGCACTGATCAATAATGAATTTGTCCGCTGCGGAAATCGAGCTCGAGAGAGATTTGTTCTTCTTTCTGTTTTGTGAGGGAGGGGTCCACAGTCGTCGATCCTTTTCTAATTTGGAGCGCGTAACAAGGCCATGAAAAGATGGGACCCCGCCCGTGGGAGCCAAGGTCAAGAAAGCAACCAATTACAAAGAGAGCTGCTTCTCTCCGCAACTCCTTTTTCTTTTTTCTTTAAATGCATATATATATTATTATCCACGACCCACCACCTTTCTCCTTGTCTTCTTTGACACGTGTCTCTCGTGTATTTGCTCCTCTCAAAATAAATACGACTTTATTTTCTTTCGGTTTTTTTTTTTGCGATAAATTGTAACTTCTGCCTTTTTTTGTTGATGGCGCTTCTATTCTTGTGGAAGATGTCACCTGTATTATTGGATTTATTTTGTAGAAATTCTGTCGTTTGTGTCGGATTTCGCTGTCGGCGATTTAAATGGCTGTGATGTGTGCATGAGTATAGCCTAAGGAGCGCGAGTGACTAGGAGATTTTTTTTTTGTGAGATGGCGTGTAGGAAGAAGATTGGATAACGATAGTAAGACACGCGCAGTATCAAGATACGACAAAAGTTCAAAAAGACTCTTCTCGTGCGACTTGGATCCTCCTCTTCACACTCATCCTACGTCTCTCTTCATCTTCTCTATCTCTCACATTTTTTTTGACGTGATTCTCTATCTCGCTCTTAAATTAACTCTCTCATCATTATTATAATTTTTAAATTATTTTCTCTCTCCTCCCACCTTTATATTTTGTGATAGAGAGATAAGGTGGAAGGAGAGGATATCCAAGCGCGTTTTGTGTGTGGATTTTATTCTTTTTGAAAATAAAAAAAGTTAAATTATAGTTTCGGTCTCCCAATTTTAAAAAATTCAGAAATTTGATCCTTTTATTTTAAAACTCAGACATTTAGCCCCTTATTTTAAAAAATTCTGACATTTAGTCTAGAAGAGGGCTATTAAAAAAATGCTGATTTGGACGGCTGTAAAAAAATTATTAAAAATTTAAATATCTAAAATAATTTTTTTTTAAAAAAAATACTTAATTCCATATGAACAATACTAAATCCAATTTAAGTCTTTCTTCTTCCTCACTTTCACTCTCATAATTAATTTGTTATGAATCCTTAATATGCAAGGTCTGTTCCTCCATAACTAGATTAGTGAAAATGAAAATTAATTTTTTGACAAATTTCATAAAGTATGACACTAGGCTTTGTCTTTTTTGGTTACTTTAAAGTCCGCGAAAAATTTTAATTGTTCAAATACGCGAAATTTGTTCCTCGATAACCAATTTCGTTAAAAATGTAATTTTGTAACAAAATACATAAAGCGTGGCACTAAGTAGTGTGTTCTGGGGTGCTTTAGGATTCAGAAAAAAATTTAAATGTACAAATACACGGAGTTTGTTCCTCAAAATTTGGTTTGGACAAATCAAAAAATTAATTTCGTGGCAAAATACGTTTAAAAAAATTTAAAGTGTTCGGTTCTCAAAAAAAAATTAAAGTGTTCAAATCTACAAAGTTTGTTTCTCAATAACCGGTCTAGTGAAAATGAAAATTAATTTCCTGACAAATTACATAAAATGTGACACTAAGTTGTGTATTTTTCGGTACTTTAGGGTTTGGAAAATGTTTTAATCGTTCAATTACACGAAGTTTATACTTCGATAGCTAATTTTGATTAAAAAAATTAATTTTGTACTTTACGGATTAAATCAATTTCTTTTTATACTTTTTCTCGATCATAGTTTTTGAAACTTTAAAAAATATATTTTTATACTTCTCCTCCTTATAGTTCTGAAGCTGAAATATCTATTGAATCCCACTTAGTTCGGTGACAACAAATCACAAATATATTTTTAAATTTTTTGGATTTGTAGTTTATAGAAATAACTCCTCACTTTGTGTTTGGTTGCATCTATCATTACTTAGAGTTTTTTCTTTGTTTTGCAATATACAATATACCATAAATACTTACCCCCGCTGGAACTTCAGCCACATTAACAATTGAACCTCATAATCTTCTTTCAACTTTGTATATTTGTTTCTATTTTATTAGTTGTTTGTGTCCAACCTTGCATGATACCCACATGTTTCACTTATTGTGTTGTCTTTTTTTTCTTTCGAATTATGAGTTAAGTTTTTATATTTACATTTGATGAATTTGGATTATCTTATTAAATTTCTTTAGACGTATTTTTCTTATTATCTTAGGATTTTCAATTTAATGTCTTTGTTAACGTTCCTTCTTAATTTTATAATCTTCATATTTAATTTATAGTTATAACCTAATTTTTATTGACAGGAACTTTAGCCACATTTGCAATAGAACTCCCATAAGATTCTTTCAACTTTGTATAAGTGTTTCTATTTTATAGGTGGTTTTCATCCAACCATTCATAATAATACCCCACGTGTTTCACTTTCTTTTTGTGTTGCCTTATTTATTGATCATTTCGCACCAACATGTATTAGGATCATACAAAAATTAGTGTTTATATTTTTATCTTTCTTTTATATTCGAATATTGCGTTGCAACATTTGCTCCTGTGAGAATTTTAGCCACATTTAGAATAGAACCTCATCATCTTATTTCAACTTTCTATAACTACTTCTATTTTATTAGTGGTTCTCATAACTTTCTAATTGTGTTAACTTCTTTTTTTTTTTCTAATTATGAGTTACAATTTTATATTTACATCTAATGAATATGGATTACGCTATTAAAATTCTTTAAACTTTTTCTTCTTTTTATTATCTATGGATGAATATGAACATAAATTAGGCTAGGTCTTCGGTACTCATTCTCTCTTTTTTCCTCTTTTTTGAATGAAAACAGGGGGACACTCTTTTTCCTTTTAGATGATTTTTCCTTAAGGAGGATTTACATCAAAAATTTTAACGAGACTTATTTCCTTATTTGCCTATAAAAAAAATTCAGTGTCTTATTAATTAAAAATGACAGAGTACTAGTATACATGCTCGTGCGATGCACAGGAAACATTTCGAGTACATTGGTCATAAAAAATTTTTTTATTAGCATACTATTATAAATTCTTAAATGTCCCCCCTACACACATATATGTAGTATTGTTTAATTTATTTATGTTTGTCAAATAGATTAAAGCCATTTGTTACCAAGAATGTGTGAGGAGTCATGATTATATTGCTTTAATGTATCAATATTTTAAACCAATTTCTATTTTTATCTTTTAACGTTAGTACGATACATCGTTTCATATTTTACGGTTATTAATATTGTCATTTGTGTCTTATTGGTTAATAATAATTATGTATTTGTAGTATGTAATATATATATTTTGGTATAAACTGGGTATCCTCTGCGTGCATCTAATCCCTCGAGTCGGGTAGGATATATATTTGTTTGAATATATATATTACATAATGATTATTCAATATATTATGAAGTAGTCAGGAAAGAAAAATCTTAAATTTTTTAATTGCGTGCCTAAATAAAGGGTGTCAAAAATAAGCCACTGACAATGTAAAATATGTCAAGGGGTATGAATAATAATTGATTCGTTGCTAACAAAATTAATTTAGGTTGAACCCATTGACATTGAGATTCAAAATCAATAAGATTGGGATGTGTATAGCCTTTTTCTTGTCAAAGAATGTGTATGACTAATTTTTTTGGGAAACAAATGTGTATGGCTTGATTCCTATATTTTTTGACAAAAAGAATATGTATAGTATCCAAAAAAATGTAATAATGGTAGACTAATTAACCAACGACGTTGATTTGTTTCATATTCTATCTTCATAATAACAGGTGTCTTTATTAGGGTATATTTTTTTGCAAAAATTCTATGGTGAAAATTGATAAAACGTTTAAGTTTTTTGAGCATATCCAACGGTGAGCTCATTGTGGGTTCATAAAGTAAACTCCACAATGCCACCTATGTTTTAAGCAATCGTACAAATCTTTATTCCAATTGTGAACCCACAAAAACATAAATTGGGTCTAATAATTTATCTCACTTAATTATTTTTTTTATTCATTTTTATTTTTTTATGAACATAATTTATTGATTAATTTTTTTTAAATTATATTTACTTACATTTTTTCTGCTTTAACCAAAACAAAATATGTTATATTAAAACCATAAAACAGGATAAATTTGTATATTTTTTACTAAAACTTTGATGATGTGGGTGTAGATGATAATATTATTATTATTTTTATTATTATTATTGTAATAATTATAGCAAATTGCTTAATTGTTATTATGAAAATGCAATCTTGTTGAAAAATTATAGTGAGTAATATATTATTCAAAGAAATTGTGTTAAAAACTTTTAAGTGAGTTTTTGTGACTTAAAATAAAATTTGTTATGGTTGATAAATAATTAAATCGAATTATATGATACTGTAAGATATTATAACATAAAATGACTTATGGTTTAATTAATTGAATTGAAACACATTGATAAACTTTATATTACTATATATTATAGTACTAAAATACTCTTATACACATAAGAATCTATTAATTTGAGTGAAGATTTTATTACACAATTTGTAAATAAATTTACTACATTGGAAAATTCTATTTAGAAAAAATAAGAAAAACAAAAAGATCATTTAATATGTAGGCCTGTGCTACGCACGGTATATAGTAAAAAACTATAAATTTTATGTTTTCTGAAAATATCAATGTTTACATTATTGAGTTATTTTAATAATATGGATAGTTATTTAATAAAAAATAACAACAACAACAACAACAACAACAACATATACAGAAAATTGAACAAACTCAATGAAATGAAAAAGAGTAGCCCACAACCAAGACACGTGAAATGAAAGAAAAAATGATAGAACTATTTTTTTTGGGAATTTTATTTAGAGCTTAGGGAAATAGTAAAATTAATTATTAAACTTAAATAAATGTAAATTATATTTTTATAATCAAATTGCTCTAATAGTAACCTTAGTAATTAATCAAAAAAATAATGATTTGCCTAAAATATTAATAGTTAAATTATTATTTTTGAATTTGCATCAAAAGACAAAAACGAATAGAAAATAATTTAATATTGACTATAATTAAATTTAATTAAGTAAATACAATTTTAATTTTTTTCAATATAAAGATTCTTCACTTTACATTGTAGCATTTCAAAATGATTCACATGAACTAAACTTGGATTTTTGTTAATTATTTCTAGGGATGGGCAATGGGGAGGAGTGGCGGTGGGGAGTACCCTCTGCTCGTTCCAGCCTGCCAAAGTGCCTCCCCTTCGCGCCCCCAATTCCCATTTTAGGGAGTTTTCCTCCTCAAATCCCCTTCCATACAGATCCCCACGATCCCGTGGGGACACCAGAAATTTATTAAAAGTTGGCAAAAATATGAACTAAAATATAATAAAATGGAAAAAATATATAAAGGTAAGATTCAAAGTTAAAAAGTCTAACATTTTAATATAAAAAGTATAAAAGTTAGTCTTACTTTGATATTTGAATATTTAAAAAGTATAAAAGTAAGAATAAAAATATAAAATTAGCGTAATTTAATATTTTGTTAATGTTTTTAATTAAAACATATAAAAAACAGAAAAATCAATTACTTATAATAATATATATCTCTACCTATAATAAGAATATTTATGTAATATATTCAAGGCAGAGGATCTGGTCCTTGTCCCAATCCCCAAGTTGACCATGCGAAGATTTTCTCCCCCGTCCCTGTTCGCACGTGGAAAAATTCTCTGCCTTCACGGCCCTTATTTGGGAAGTCCCCGCAAGGATTCTATTGCTAACGGGTAGAAATTTTCACCCCTAATTATTCTTACATTTTCATCATTAGTCAAGTGGATTTTCTTGTTTCAATGAAAAGAAAGATGGATAATATCAGATGAAAGTGAAACAACAACTCAAAAGCGAATAGAAAATCATCGAAATGTACTCACCAACATTCCTACTTATGATTGTATTCCAAGAGTTTATTCAAACTCAAATAATAATGTTGATGGTAGATATTTTGGGGGCACCATGTTAGTGTTATGGGTTACACTTATTTTAGAGAAAAATAAATAGAAAATGGTTATTCAAGGTATATATGGTCTTAAAAGAGAGGATTCATCGGTGAGTAGATCAAGGATAATATCAGATGAAAGTTCATATTAATAGCTAAGAAAGAGGGTTAATGTGCAAATTTGTTTATATTAAAGTTGAGGAATATAAAAAGTTTCAAAATATATATTATGTTCTAGAGATTAATTTTTGGTCTTTTCATCCCAAATGATTCTCTAGTAAACTTATTAGACAATCATTGCGCTTAAGATACAGAGAAATTAAGAAAAGTGTCATCCCATTAAGACATGTATTTTTATATCATATGTCATCTAGTGAAAATTGGGAGAGTGGGCAAGAAACTTGTTAGCAAAATTAACCAACCAATTTAATAACAAACTATTTAAAAAAAGGTTGGTATTTTAAATGTCGTGGCATTAACCAAAACACCGTCCTAAATTTTATGTATTGGAACGAAAATATGAACTTCTCTATCGATAAGAACAATTTTAGCACAACAAAAGGGGAGCCTGCTATTGTTCAAATCAAGGACTTCCCACTTCCTTGCTATACCCACAAGTAGATTCCATTTGCCATAACATGACTATTAAAAATTGCTTGTGCAGAAAACCGGATATTGGTATGATTGTTCACATTTAATAAAAAAACGTTTTATTGCAATAATTTCATATGAGTAAATATATCAGTTTTTTTACACTGATTTCATATCAGTTTTTTTTACAATGATATTGATTTCAATAAAACCCGAAACAGACCCAGAACTATGATGGTTGATTATGGTTAAAAAAATGTCTTTTGCAATAATTTTAGATGATTAAAAATAACAGTGTTATTAAAGTATCCATTCAGTATTATGGGAGAGGAATCAATGGGATATGTGTAGTATTATTGTTGAAATATGTTAATATCAACTTTGTAAAGATGTTGACCCTCATTATATATGAAATAATAATGGGCTAGAATTGTGCATCCGTTTGGATAGTTATTTAAAATAGTTGCATCAGTTTGTTTATTTAAATAGTAGTCGACAGTGATTTATTAATTTTGTTATGTAATTACTAATTTATAATATATCATTCAATGAATTAGGTGAAGACCCGAAACTGATGGCATTTATATAAAAAGTGCAATTTTTTCGTCACTTGGGTCATTTACGTTTTTTTTCTGAATATCATTTCGATAGTAGACAAAAACTTTGGATTGTGATACTCAATAAGTTCATAAGAGTAAATATATCAGTTTTTGTTTTTACCAAAGGTTTCATATCAATTCTTTTACAATGTAACATATGCATTGAATTGCTCCAATTATAATCAGTTATGATTGTTGACATGGTTAAAATAAACGTATATTTGCAATTGAATTGCTCCAATTATAATCGGTTATGATTGTTAACTTCATATGAATAAATATATCATTTTTTAAGTATTCATTTTTTTTAGTGTAGATTTATTAAAATACACTTGGGGGTTCGATATAATCTATATATGTTAATGCAGTTAGCTGATATTAACTAATGGGTTGGCCTTGTGAGCTAATAAAATTTTCTCCTGATTGCATTTGTGTTTCTTTAGGATAGAATTATCAAATTAGAATTGTGTTAATTAGCTGGTCTTATTAAAGAAAAATAGAATTTTCAATCATTTAATGAGTATAATAACAAAATAATATAGTTGTGGTACTTATGTATGAGATGAGGGATAATTTTGGAAATGGAATGTTCACTCACCCCCATCAATTGACTTATGTACGATTTTATAAAATAAAAAACCCTAGAACATAAGTAGATAGTTCTTAGGGGTAACAGGATTACCAACATTTAAAAGGATCACCAAAATAAGTACATAGTTCTTAGTGTTATTAGTTAGGATGCTTTCATATTTTGTATCTAGAAAATGGTTTTGATACATATATGCACATAAAGTTTAGAACACGTTGACCCTATCAATGCATTATCATTATAACAATTATATTTTTATAACCACAGTTGTATATAACTGAAAAATGAATAGTGCAAAATATTGGATTAATCATAGGTAAAGACCAATGCATTTGATAGGCTGAATTAAAATACTGCGTGTGCAAAAAATTGCACATTATTACATATGAATAAAAACATGTCGAAATCATCATCTAATAGCAACAAAAGTAATCAACTTCATCATATACATCAAATTCTTCATAGTCTTCAATGGTACGAAACTCATTGTCATCTCCACACATTGACAAAAAAGTTAAAAATATCAAATTATTGATTATGCAAAATATAAAGCCAAAGCATGAAAAACCATTGTTTAATAATAGGCATGCTTTAATTTTTGAATCACAAATTTGCGCAAGATAGTTGACATAGTCTTTTTCCGAATCATAAATTTCAGTAAGGGCAGTGTAGTTGTGGGTGAACAAATAATCATTAGCCATGAGTGCAAAATCATCCATAACTTTTTTTCCAGCTTTTCGAATGTTGGGAGATTTTAGATTTAGATGATAAAACAAATGAAAATTTGTGGCTGGGTGTTATGATTCCATTTGACAATGCATAAATATATAGAGAATGTTGTGGTATCACAATAATATTGTGGTGTATGATTGATTTTCAGGGCATTCAAGGAATTGGTGAAATTTTCTAGGTGACATGGACGAAATTTCTTGTCAAATGAGTGACAATGGACGGAATTTATTGCGAAATGAACCATGAAATGACATGTGTGAATATATTAAATGAAATCATTTTCATTTGCATTGTATATAGATTTCTCTGCATTAAATGAAGTTTTTGTCCCGTACATTACACTAATAAAAGCTTAGAAAAAGAGAAAGGAGAAGGGGGGCAATATTACTATTTATTAGGCACACAATTCACGCTCAAGGGGCACCTACCGAGTTATCCGGACAAATTGGACCACTATATGACTCATCTATTTCTTCTTTGTGTGTTTCGTGAGAGGCCACCACACCAGCCAGCTAAGCTAAGAAGCCATATCAAAGGGATGCCATGCCAGCTTAGGTCCTTATTGATTTCTTCCTTTTTGTTTTGTTGCCTTGTACCTTCCCAATTGATAATACCCAACAAAATTCATTATACAGCTCCTACCTTTTACATCATGTCTCTTTGTTGAACACTTTCTTTCTATATAGTAGTTGATTGATTGATATATACAGTCGGCGTTGTAGTGTCATTGTGTCAATGAGTTGTTGTGTTTAATTCGATTGACTGCTTACTTTTGAGTGTTACATTACATGGATCGATGATTCTGTTAGTAGAACTGTCACTGTTAATAATGGTAATGCCTGGTAACTACGCTTTCTATGTGATTTCATGAAAAGGACGTCATGAATTCTGGCTCTTTGGTTTAAACGAGGTAACATTTGTGGTTTGTTTGGATAAGAAAATAGTACACTTGAGCGAAAGAAAGTAAGAGAAAAAAATGTTGAACGAAAGAAAGTAAATAAAAAGTGAGATAGTCTCTAGGTTGTTTGGTAGGGTTGAAAGTGAATAGAAATTGTGAGTAAAAAAATGTGTTTAGTAAATGAAATAAATACCTTCATAAAAAAACTAAATCATTATAAATTTAGTTGATAAAATTTATTAATTACATTAAATTATTAAATTGATTTATTAATTAGTTTTTGTTAACCTATTAAAATAATTTTTGATTTAGTTTATCTAATTTTTAATGTGATATAAAATTTTATTTATCGTTATTTAATTATTAATTATAGCAAATGTGAACGCAACATAATTTATGGTGGTTAATGGTCTTTCTCTACAATAGAAAGTTAAATGTTTGTTTTCTATATTTAATTTGGATAGATGCAACCAATGTTATTAAAACTGACCTGATGATTAACCTGGTCAAGTCACTGGCCCGCATGACCCGTAATACTACTAAAAACCGATAAAAATAGACATAATATGTGTAAATTCTCACATCACATAACTGTGCTTTTTTTTCCATATCTTAAAAATGCCCAAAAAGAGTATTTTTATTCTTATTTTAGATTTCATAGTCTAATATAAACATTCGGATATAAGTTTTAAAAATATATTTTAGTATAACATTTCAAGAATTACAAATATATTTTTTTAATATTTTATTAGATAATAACTTTGTTTAAAACTATTTTTGTATCAATATTTATTTTGTTTTTTAAGATGTTTGTGTGAACATTTATATTAAACTTTAAACACCAAAAAAATAATATTAAAATTTAGCATTTTTCCGAAAAAAACAAAAACCATGAAATAAAGGATTCAGAGATTGCAATCAGCATTTAGTATCTTTCTCTTATATGCGAGTTGGTGGTAGAGCGCGCCAACTTCAGTTTTTTTTTTCCTTTTTTTTAGCTTTTTGTTTCCTTCTTTCATTTTGAGGTTTTTAATTTTTTTTCTTTTTTTCATTTAGTTTTTTTTTTAATGTTTTTTCCTTTTATAACTTTCAGTTTTTTTTCCTTCCAGTTTTTCTCCTTTTATTCCATCCTATTATTTTTAAATTCTAAACTTAAACTTTTTTGCTTCCCTTTTTCTTCATATTTTAATTTGTGAAAAATAATAGTTTTGTGACAAAAGATGTAAACTACGATGCAAAATCGTGTGTTTGGGTTGGGGGTACTTTAGTGTTTCAGAAAAAATTAAACTGTTCAAATACTACTTTAGGATCCGGAAAAAATTTAACTGTTAAAATACGTGAAATTCTTTGCTCAATAAACGGTTGGACGAAAAAAATTATTTGATGACAAAATACATAAAGTGATATGTTAAGTTTTGTGTTTTGATGTACTTTATGGTTCCGAAAATAATTTAATTGTCCCAACACGTAGAGTTTGTTCCTCGATAACTAATTTGGTGAAAAAAATTGTGTGAGAATACGTAAAATGAAATGCTAAGCAGTGTATTTTGAGGTACTTTAGTGTTTGAAAAAAAAAACAAGAGTTCAAATACGCGAAATTCAATGTTTTTGTTAATATTCTTTTTTTAACTTTTTAATCTTCTTATTTAATTTATAGTTATCATTTCATTTTTATTCACGCGAAATTCAGTGTATTTTGATGCAACGCTTATTAGTAGAAAAAGAAAGAAAAAAATAAAAAAATAAAGGCTAAGTTCTATGATGAATTTGTACACGTAAACTCAATTTTTTTTTCTTGAATTGTTTTCTAAACTCACATCTGTTTATACACTTAAACTCTATGTCTTGAAAGGAAGCCAAATAGTTCAAAAGCTAGTCAAAGCTGAGCTTGTTTTAGTCAACCGACAATTGTGCTAAACTTGATACAACAAAGAAAAATAGAAATTAAGCAAGTTGGGCAGGGTAATATACATATACTAGGTTGTTTTTGCTGATTGGAAAATTCAAAAAAGCGGAACAGCTGAAAAATCAAAAGTATGCCCTGAAGTCAGGGTAATATATCTAAACTAGGCTGTTTTTGCTGATTGGAGAATTCAAAAAGTAAAGCAACTGAAAAATCTCAAGTGTGCCCTGACCACAAAATGTGGATCAATTGTAAAATTTGTTTTATCTTTGTAATCAAGTGAAGCACAATCTAGGAAGGCTATTTCTAAGTAAGGCAAAAGCGAAACTTTTGTGACTATCTTGGTAACTGGACCGGACCTATGAGTGCACACACTCACTTGGAGCAGCTGTTGGGTTGAAAAATTCATGAAAAGCATAGAAAAGTGTGATAAGTGCACCCTGAGAACAAAGCCCTTGAAAAATATATATGATTGAGCTTTAATGAAAAAATTGCTTCTACTAATTTGTGCTGCTGGTTTTGATTGTAAATTGCTTGAGGACAAGCAAAGATTCAAGCATGGGGGAGTTTGATAAGTCTTATTTTACTATGTTTTTAGCATTTGAATTAAATAAAAAATGTAGAATTTTAGTTTCACTTTGGAGCTATTTTACTACAAAATGTTGGTTTCTATTTTCAGGATCAAATAATGAAGGAATGGAAGAAATTCACGTGATTAAAGGCAAAGAATAAAAGTTCAAGGACCAAGGAGCAAAATCAAGCAAATGAAGCCAAGAATTAAGTGTTCACGCACGGTCCGTGCCTACTACACGCATGGTCCGTGCTCACTGTTACAGAAAGTAGTTGAAATGACTCAAGACACGCACGGTCCGTGCGCACCGCAAGCATGGTCTGTGCGCACTGTACGTTGCAGAAGCTGGAGAGTTTGAAAACAACGCACGGTCCGTGCTCCCTACACGCATGGTCTGTGCTCCCTGTGCTGAATCAGAATTTTACAAGTTTTACGGCACGTGCACCCCAACAGCATGGTCCGTGCACCTTTATCTGAAGTTAAAAATGTTACAAAACTCTTCCAATTCTTTCATTATGGCTTGTAATTCGAATTTAATCCTTTGTCTACTGATCCTAGGCTATAAATAGGACCTCATTTCAGCTGTAATGGTACTTTTGCATACTTGAAAATTACATTCAAAGTTTATCTAAGTTTTTGCTCTCATTTTAGTTCTTGTTTACTTGCTTTCCTTTACTTTCTTGTTCTTTATTTTTCTGCCATTTATCTTCTAGCATTTTTATATTTCAGTTCTTTTATATTTCAGTTCTTTATTTCTTTATTTACATTTTTGTCATTTACATTTTTTGCCATTTACATTCTTGTCATTTATATTTTATGTCATTTTACATTTTTAGCATTTTTTGAGTAGACTTCTTTAGTCTTGGGATTGTGGGACACAATCCAATGATGGGTCCCTAAACAAATCCAAGACTAAACTCTATCTTATTTAAAAGTTGATTTTAATCTAATTCCATCAAACTAAATTTCTATAAAACAAATATCAAACGAAGTACCGAGAGGTGAAGTTTGATATTGGAACAAATGGAATTAGACAAGGCAAAGCAAAGCATGAGAATAGCATTGCTAGCCTTGGGACAATAAGGTTGAGCTTAATGGGTCCCTGCGATGATCAACCATGAGAATAGGCTTGATCATTGTTTCGAGACACATTCTTGCATTCCGAAAGGAAGCTTGAATTACACCAAAAGAATACCTTGTCCTTAAAACAATTTCAAAATAAGATAGAGAATAGTTAAAGGGATGAAAATTTCCATCATATTTAAACGATTCCTTTCAGCTAATCAACATCGAAAATTAGATTAGTAATCGCAAAATACTCCCTGTGGATCGATACTTTCTATTACGTGATAGAACCGTGCACTTGCGGCCTATCATAGTATTTACAATAAAACCACCCATTATTGTCTTTCAACTTTGTTTATAGTTTTTGAGATCTTTTTTATTATACTTTTGCATTTGAGGACAAAATACATAAACTGAGATGCTAAGCCATATGTTTTGATGTACTTTATGGTTTCAAAACAAAATTATTTGTTCTAATACACAGAGTTTGTTCCTCAAATTGGTTTGGTGAAAAAGATAAAAAGTTTCGTTCAAAATACGTAAAGTGAGATGCTAATTATGGGTTAACTTTTTATATTTACATTTGATGAATATCAATTATGTTATTAAAATTATTTAGACTTTTTTTCTTATTATTTATGGATGTTCAATCTCGATGTCTTTATTATGTTTCATTTTAAATTTTATAATCCTTTTGAATTTATAGTTATAATTAAATTTTTATTCCATGTACTTAAATCACATTAACAATCCAACCCCACATCATCTTTTTTCAACTTTATATATGTGCTTCTGTTTTCTTGGTGGTTTTCATCCAACCCTCTATGATATCCACTTGTTTCACTTTCTATTTGTGTCGTCATCTTTATTTTGATTATTTCGCACAAACACGTATTAGAAGTGTATTTTTCCCTAAAAAAATTATTGAAAGTATATTTAAATTGGTATTTATATTTTTATATTTGTTTTACTTCTGGGTACTGTGTTGCAACATTTACTCCCGCGGGAATTTCAGCCACATTTACAATAGAACACTGTATTTCACTTTCTAATTGTGTTGTTTTCTTTTTTTCTAATTACGGGTTAATTTTTTATATTTACATTTAATGAAAACTTAATTTATAGTTATAATTTAATTTTTATTTCATATTATCTGACTATATATTTTACAAACTAACATTATTGACCAGCAGCCATAAGCTTCCCTAGGACATAAGTGTCGACCCAACGTTTTCGAACTCAATTCTCACGGTAAACAAACTTGGTAACTGCCAGTGTGAAATTTGTTCCTGTTATTTCACCATAGCACAACCTTTTGATGCACGGGTCATAAGACTAGTAAAAATATGCCAGTAGCCTAGTGGTATTATTTATGTGCTAACAACACGGACTTTGACTTGGGTTTTTTTATAAGCAAATGTTAGTGGCGGTGGGGGAATGTTAGTTTCCAAGGTTTAAACCCTGGACCTCCTTCTTGCAAATTTGCAACTCCTTTGTGTCCCTCAGCTTGCCAACTCCTTCATGTCCTTTGACTTGGGTTCGATTCGATTCCCTTAGGCTCTCTTTTTAAAATAAATAATTGTACTATGCCTTGCTGCACAACACGTTCTGGGTCAGTCAACCAAGTTGGCTCACCAGTTCAATCACCTAAACCGACTAAGTCGTAACGAGTCACACCGGGTACCAGGTCACGGTCCGACCGGGCAGTCCGTATTTAATAGCAATGGGTTTAATGATAGTGGATGCAACTTTATGCGGTCTCCGGGAGAAAAGTTTTCTTGCTTTCCCATTTTATTGGTAAACCAGACGATAAAAAATAAAGTATGAGAAATATTCCTCTTTCTTAAGACAAAAAAAGCACATATACTTTTTGGTGGGTTGGCTTACCCTTTTTTTTTCCGGCAAATGTTTACAATTCAGCCATATATATTCTTGCATTTTATAAAAGAAACTCCCCGTAACAAATAGCATAATTCATAATATATTCTCTAATTTTTCTTTCCCATCTCTTTCTTTCCTGCGATTTCTTTGGATCCAAACACAATGTTAGGGTCTATATGGTACCCAACCACCACAATAATGCAATAAAACATCTTTGGACAGAAGGAGAGAGAGAGAGTAACATTAAGAAAAATTGCACTAAGAATCCCAATTCTACCTTGAAAAATGTAATATTTTCGTTTGTGGTGGTAGAATTTCAACTAAGCACATTCTTAGTTTGGTTAGAAAATGAAAGTTAGAGAAAACAAATGAAAAGGAAAAATGGTAAAAAGAAAGAAAAATAGTTGTTGCACCCCGAAAAAAAACCGGATTGGACCTTTCATCGTACAACGTGAAAATTTGTGAAGCCGCCATCAACATTTTTTATTTAGGGACCAAAACATTGAAAAAGGGTCATTTTTAAGGCGGGTGGTCCTTTGAGAACTAGAGATGTAGGTTCGGGGGCCGGTTAGGTGTGGGGAAGGTATTAGCATCCCACACCTCCTTTCTACCGAAAGGGAACCTTTAACTTGATGTGCGGTTTTGACAGAGTTGATTTGAAACAATTCATTCTACTTCTTTTTTTTATTTGAGAAAATGTTTTTGAAAACAGGGGAAAAGAAGAATCTTTTTATTATATATTTTTTTTAAAGTGTGCTTGACGGGATGTGACCCGCTCCTACGTATCTCCCGGTGCGATGGAGAATTCAAAGCTTACGTAGTTCTCTTTAGTCGAGAAACTTTGGTGCTTTTTTTTTTATTGTAGGGGTTCTCGGTCCTGAACTGTACAGTTCACTAGACCTAAAACAACAAACATCCTCGCTTGTACAGACGACGTGCCCCCTACTTTTTGAGAATGGTTTGAATTACTTGAAGAAAAGGATTTGTTGTGAGGTTGATTACTTTTATTTGAGCAAGTATCTTAGGCTCGCACGAACTGTACAGCTCGCTAACCCTAAGACGCTAACCGATCCCGGATGTACATCCGATTTGATTCCTTACTCATTTTTTTTTAAAAAAGGGTTCAAGTTGTTAATTACTTGTTTTAATTCTCATAAGTATCCCAAGATGTTTGAGCTGTACAACTCCAATCTTAGGACGCTAGTCAACACCGGCCGTACGTCCGACTTGACTCCTTATGAATTTTCAAAAAGGTTTGTTGTTGATCTTTGAAAAAAATTTGATTGCTATAGAAAACAATTTGAAGAAAAGTTTTAATTTGAAAAATAATTTGGAAAAAGAAATGACTTGAAGAAGAGAGGAAGAGAATTGGAGGGTGATATTGATCACAAAAGTTTGTTGGGATGGCGTGGCATCCAAAAGAAAAAGAAGTAGAGAATTCAAATCAATTTCCAAATCAAGAACCAAAGTGTAAACTTTAACAAGTTGCAAGCAAAACAATCAACAATGCAAGCGTAAGCATATACCTTAACCATTACTACACTGGTGCACAAGAATGACGCTTAGTCATCTAACATTTAATGGCCATGAACATGCAAGATCAACATTAACCAAATAGATTGCAAGAATAGGCACACAAATAGATAATGCAAAAGTTTAATTCAAATAGGCATCAACACAAGATAAAACACAAGGTTGAATCCCTTTTGGTAATCCTTGACATTTGAGACAATGCACAAAGGCATAAGTGTCTAGTCCTTTTACCAAATCATCAACACAAAACAAATTATTAACCTAGAATGAACATCGCATTTGCATGATCACAAGTGACCAAAAGAAAGCAATAACAAGTCATTTTGTAGCCAAAATTGATTAATCAAGTTAGAGAACTAGCATTTGCATTTTTAAACAAGAATTGCACAAAGGAAGTTGAATCATCTTAGGCAATCCTCAACATTTAAAGTGAAGTGCCTAAGGCACAAGTGTGAGTCCTCTTGCCAATCATCAACATAGAGTAATTTTGCAAACAAGTTACTAACAAGCAAACCAAAATTTTCAATCAAAGCACAAGGTTGTGTTGAATCATCTTAGGCAATCCTCAACACTTAAAGTGAAATGCCTAAGGCACAGGTGTGAGTCCTCTTGCCAATCATCAACATA
The DNA here is from genome assembly GCA_963573325.1 of Astragalus glycyphyllos. NCBI lineage: Eukaryota > Viridiplantae > Streptophyta > Magnoliopsida > Fabales > Fabaceae > Astragalus > Astragalus glycyphyllos. The sequence continues at coordinate 25,788,924 of OY754312.1, forward strand.
GAATAATTTGCAAGCAAAGTACATAACGACCAACATCAAAACAATTTGAGAAATCATTTTACTCACAATTGCAAACCCCTTTCACAAAGAAATAATAAAACCCTAACTTATTAGAAACTTGCGAACCAAAACATAACCAAACAACAATTTCATTCAACAAATCCACAAAATCAAGCAAGCAAATGACACTAGCAAGACTTAGGAACATTTATTCACAAGATCTAAGCAATCAAACACCAAAATCAACAACTATTCATATTTGTTTTGATTTTTGTGAAAGTAAGAAGACATGAAAAATGAATATTTGCAAAATCAAACAACATGTTTGGACATGGGAACTTCAAAATCAAGCCTCAATAACAAGATTGCATAAAGAAATGCATCAAAACTCGATTAAACCTATTTTATACTAAGGGTGCGAAACATTCATAGCTTCCTAACACAATTTTATTTCACAAAATGCAACAAACAAAATGATAACAACACAAATCACAATTTATTCAAGGGTGAGAAGCAATCTCAAACACCCAAGCCTCCCTAAGTGCTTGTCAAAATGTTTGAGACACCTCTCACCAACAACAATCAACAAATCAACAATATACCAACACTAAAATGCATGAATATGGTAGGATGCAAGATTAGAAACATGATTTTTACATTTTGATGCAAAAAAAAAACTTAGTGAATGATGCAAGAGTTTTGAGGTATACCTTGAATCCAAGCTAATAAATAAAGAGTATGAAGAGAAAACCCACAAATCAACTAGATCTTCACCAAAACCTTGCGCAACTTGCCTTGTTCTTGAGATTGGATGATGAACACTTGAATCTTGGTAGAAGAGATGGATGATATATGAAGTAGGAGTTAATATGAGATGGAAAATGGAAGTGAAATGAAGAAAAATGGAGGAGGGAATGGTTGTTGGTGGTTTCGGCCAAAGGAGGAGAGGAGAGGAGAGGTTTGTGTGCTAGGGTTTTGTGAATGAATTGTGAGGCCAAAAAAAAGGTGTGTGTGAGATGAGGTTTCTAAAGTATATATAGAGAGCAACTAGGTTTAAGGGTATTTAGGTCATTGTGCATCTCATCTCACTCTAGGATTGCATTTAAAATTTGAATGGAGGGTGAGGATTGAAACACACATGATGAGGGACAAAATGAAAAATTGGAGAGGAAATGGGGAGGGAATGGCACAACATTGGGGTAGGGTGTGTGGTCTTGGTCACCAAGTTTTGCAAGTTGGCAATTGTACCATTGTACTATCCATGAACCCTCCAATTATCCTCTCAATTTTGATTATTCCTTTCAAGATAATTGTACATAAATCTAACCATTTTGAGCCACATACAAAGTATCTTGAAGAATATGCCATTTTATGAGATCACCATGACCAAAAATATCATAAAAATCACATCTTGAAACTTTTTTTGTAGAACATTCCTTTTTGATGCCTTTTTGAATTTTGTGTGCATAATGCATGCATGCATGCGCATGCATATATACATGACCAAAATGTTTTGCTTCAAATAAATTTCTCTAAAATTGCACAATGATTTTTGATGAGAAAATATCTTATTTTTAGAAAATGACCAAAATACCCTTTTGCCCTAAAAACTCAAAAATGCATGCACAATGTTCTTCACACTCTTCAAAATAACGCCACACTTCTCAATTTATTTATTTTTGTGGAAAATTAGAGTTTTAAACCTAGGCGGACAAAATTAGGGTATGACAGCTGCCCCTCTTTATTTGGATTTTAACAAGGAATATGAATTGGTCGAACATATTCCGAGGCAAAATAAAAATAAAGAATTCAGAAATTATACCAATTTTGTCTACTTATAGAGAAAACCCAAATTTTCTTTTTCTTTTTCTCTCCTTTTTGCTTTTCTTCTTTGAGTGAGTGCTAGCCCTCAGTAAGCTAACAAAACGGGAAATCAACCGGTGCCAACCCTCAATAAGCCAGCAAAGGCAGTAAACGAAAGCAGTAAAGAAAACAGTAAAAAGGTACCAACCCTCTATAAGCCGACACCAGAGGCTGCCTAAAGCCTTTTAACGAACCGCGCACGATCCGAGTTTGCACTTGGGCCTGGGGAGCACGTGGGCTCAAAGGGGTGGTCTTCAGAGCGACCAAGGGGGGGGGGGGGGGGGGGGGGGTACAATACCAAGCCTAGATCTCGATACTTCCTTAGGACTGCGCCATGTCTTAGGCCGACACAACTATCCTTTTCGACTGGACCTATTGAGGTCAAAGGGACTTACTCGCAGCTCGAATACGAAGTGAAGTCAATCTTCTGGGGGACACGTGGGTCCAAAGGGGGATCCGCAAATCCAATTAGTTTTCTTCAGTTAGTCAATGCTACCGCACTGATCCACAGTACCTGCATACGTTAGCAGATGCAAGGCATAGTACATGGAGCATGGGTGCATGTTATGCAAAAGCATGTTATGCGAGTGCGTGTGATGCGAGTGCATGCGATGCGATGATTTGATGAATGCCGTGAAAATGCTTTTGATTTTCTTTTAATTCTTCTTGATCAGCTTTCTTTTTTCTGATCGTTTTTTTTTTTGCTCTTGACTTATTTTCTCTTTGCTGGTTCGACCGACCCGTGACACTCATGGCACAAGACTGGGGAACTTATTAGAGTTGCTGCGGCGCACGGGCCGGGTGCAGGTTTGCTTTATGATTTGTCATCTGAAGTGATTGATGGGCGCAATTATTTTCCTTGCAACATTAATTTGTTTTTGAGAAATCACTTCCTTCCCGTGACTTTTGGGGATTTCGCAATGATTGCAATGCTCTAGGATTTATGCACATGTTTTACAATTCAGTATTACCATCATCATAAAACGTTTATTTTGAGCTGAAAAAGCAGAAAATAGAAAAGCAAACAGATATGAGAAAAATTGAACTTTATTGATGTGGAAACCGGTCGTACAGAAAGTTACGCCGACTGTTCAATACATTTGAAAATTTAAACTGCAAAAAGACACGAAAAAGAGAGAAAAGCTAGTTTCTAAATGTCCGTCTCTGTGGAACAATGCCAAACATTTATGTCCTTGACCTTGATCACCCCTCTATCCAAACCTTCAAGAGTGCTGTATGCCCTTGTTTATTTTCATGCCCAAGTTTTCTAACCCTAATTTTTGCCTGGATCGCCCTTTGCGGGTTTTGAATCCACCGGGTTGCTCTGATTTTGCCTAGGCCGCCCTTTCGGGTTTTCAACCTAGCGAGCTAATTCTTACTTGGCTTATCTTTCTCTTTTTTCGTCTATTTCTTTCAGGCATAATACTTCTTCACCGAATCTGAATTGACTGGGTTTCTGAGTTCTTCACCGTCCATGTTGGTGAGTATTAGTGCTCCTCCAGAGAAGGCTTTCTTGACCACATAAGGTCCATCATAAGTGGGAGTCCATTTTCCTCGGGGATCGCTCTGAATGGGCAATATCTTTTTGAGCACAAGATCTCCCTCGTTGAACTCTCGAGGGCGAACTTTCTTGTCGAAGGCCGTCCTCATCCTCTGTTGATACAGCTGTCCATGACACAAAGCTGCAATTCTTTTTTCCTCAATGAGATTTAACTGATCCAGACGAGCATGTACCCATTCAGCTTCTTCCAACTTGGTTTCCATCAATACCCGCAGGGAGGGTATTTCAACCTCAATAGGGAGGACTGCCTCTGACCCATATACTAGAGAAAAAGGGGTTGCCCCAGTTGAGGTACGCACTGAAGTGCGGTATCCGTGCAAAGCAAAAGGAAGCAACTCATGCCAATCTTTGTAGGTTACCACCATCTTTTGAACTATTCTCTTGATATTCTTGTTGGCCGCTTCGACTGCCTTCTGCGTGACGTACAGGATATCATATTCTGACAATAACATCTGCCAACAGGCAATCTGTCCTGCGAGAGCTGGTTTCTCAAAAATGTACTTGATCGGATCCATTTTAGACACCAACCAAGTTGTATGGCTCAGCATGTACTGCCTTAAACGATGAGTAGCCCAAGCCAAAGCACAACAAGTCTTCTCCAGCATTGTGTATCTTCTCTCGCAGTCAGTAAATTTCTTGCTCAGGTAATAAATAGCATGTTCTTTCTTGCCTGACTCATCATGCTGCCCCAGCACACACCCCATCGAATTGTCTAACACGGTTAGGTACAAGATCAGCGGTCTTCCGGACACCGGTGGCACCAGAATTGGTGGATTCTGAAGATACTCTTTAATTCTCTCGAAGGCTCTCCGACAATCATCGTTCCATTTGGATTCTTGGTTCTTGCACAACAGCTTAAAGAGAGGCTCGCAAGTGGCTGTCAGTTGGGATATGAACCTTGAGATGTAGTTCAATCTCCCAAGAAAACCACGGACCTCCCTTTCAGTCTTTGGTACTGGCATTTCGAGGATTGCTTTGACTTTATCTGGATCAACTTCTATCCCTTTCTGACTGACGATGAACCCCAGTAGCTTTCCGGATCTTATACCGAAGGTGCATTTAGCTGGGTTTAATCTGAGTTTGAACTTCCTTAGACGTTCAAAGAGTTTTTGCAGATTCACAATATGCTCTTCATCGTTCTTGGATTTAGCAATCATATCATCCACATACACCTCGATTTCCTTGTGCATCATGTCGTGGAACAATGTCTCCATGGCCCTCTGATACGTCGCACCGGCGTTTTTGAGTCCGAAAGGCATCACCTTATAGCAAAAGGTTCGCCAGAGAGTTATGAAGGTTGTTTTCTCCATATCTTCCGGAGCCATCTTTATCTGATTGTATCCTGAGTATCCGTCCATGAAGGAGAATAAAGAGTGTTGGGCTGTACTGTCCACCAGAATATCAATGTGGGGTAGGGGGAAATCATCTTTGGGGCTGGCTCTGTTCAGATCCCTGTAATCGACACACATCCTGACTTTCCCGTCCTTCTTCGGAACCGGGACGATATTGGCAACCCATTGAGGATACTTGGCAACCGCTAGAAACCCGGCATCAAACTGTTTCTTTACCTCATCCCGGATTTTCAACGACATCTCTGGCTTCATTCTTCTCAGTCTTTGCTTTACAGGCGGGCATTCTGGCTTTACTGGCAACTTGTGCACAACAATATCGGTATCCAACCCAGGCATATCTTGATACGACCATGCAAAAATGTCAACGTAATCGCGCAGGAGCTGAATTAACTTCATACGATCACTGTCGTTCATTGCGGTACCGACCTTAACCTCTTTCTTGTTCTCATCTGTACCCAGGTTGATTACCTCAGATGATTCTCCGTGAGGCTGAATGACCCTTTCTTCCTGTTCCATTAATCTCATTAGTTCTGGAGGAGCTTTCCAGTTGTTCTCAACATCTCCCTCAGTTTGATTAATTGGATGATCAAAGTCAAAATATGGATCATCGGCATTGTTATTTTCAGAGATAATTATTGTTGATCTGCATTTGCAGAGGCAAAAAAAAAAGCAGAATGAAAGGCGAAACAAACAGCCAAAATAAAATAAAGCGGAGAAGACACATGAAATTAAGAGAAATGATTTTATTGATGAATTTCAAAAACAACGTTTTTATTGATGATGATAACAATGAAGATAAAAACATGTGTGCCCCTAACAACTTATCCTATGGCCTTGGGCAGAGCCACAGGGGTGCATTACAAATTATTACTTTGAATTAAAAGCCACGGGAAAGTCAGCAGCTTCCCAATTCTTCAACTTTTCACCGGCAAAGCAACGGCGGACTAGGCTGGTATCACCTTTTTCAGCTCCAGGACCATCCCCAATGGCAGCGATTTGATTAGGGTCCAGCAACCCTGCACTCTTAAAGCTCTGGAGAATATCACAGATAGGGATCTTTTTTGACCAAGGATCATGGCCTCTCAGTTTGGCCAACCACCTGCTCTTTCTTTCCTCTGCCATCCCCTTTCTCTCGGCTTGATTAGGATGGTACCCCAACCCACAACGGTCTCGATTTTCCTTCAGTTGAATAGGCGCAAGAATCCCCTGACCAGTCTTGCCTAAACCACATCCCACCTTGTATCCCTGTTCTATCATGATCTTGGCGACCATTTCCTCGTTCCTTGACAATTTTGACCCTGGTGACGGAAGCTTGCTCCCTCCGAATACAGCATTAGCAATTTCAAGGGACTGAAAGGAGGTCTCCAGAGATTCCTCAGCGGCTTCCACATAACGGAATGGGGATGGCTTGTTGACTAACATTTCTTCTTCACCAAACACAACAACAATCTTGTCATCTACCACAAACTTGACCCTCTGGTGTAGGGAAGAGGGAATAGCTCCCGCCATGTGAATCCACGGTCTCCCCAATAGGCAGCTATATGATGAAGTGATGTCCATGATCTGGAAATTCACATAAAAGGTCTTCGGTCCAATCTAAATTGGGAACTCCACCTCCCCTAGCACTTCCTTCTTCGACCCGTCAAACGCTCTCACCAACGTCGAACTAGGCTTCATATAAGAGCAGTCCACATCCACTTTGTCCATGATGGACTTCGGCATGACATTTAGTGAGGACCCATTATCAATCAAAACCCGAGCCAACACATAGTCTCCGCATTTGACGGAGATATGCAGAGCCTGGTTGTGCTTTCTTCCTCCTGGGGGTAACTCATCGTCAGCAAAAGTCAAATGATTAGCTGCCACGATGCTTCCTACAATCCCATCAAACTGACACACAGAGATATCTTCAGCGACATGGGCTTCATTGAGTACTTTCATCAGGGCAGTCCGATGAGCTTCTAAACTGAGCAGTAACGACAGCATAGAGATCTTGGCTGGAGTTTGTTTCAACTGATCAACAATTTGATAATCACTTTGTCTGACAATCCTTAAGAACTCACTGGCTTCCTGCTCTGTTACTTTCTTGCCCTGGGTATCCTCTGATACTTTCTCTTTTCCTTTTCTAACCCTGTCCTCAGCATCTTTAGACGTTTTAAACCGAAGAGTTTCCGGAGCATACATACAGCCGCTTCTCGTCATTCTACCCACTCCTGATATATTGGTGACAGCAGATGCACTTGGAGAACTCTCCACTGGAGGCAAAGTACTATATTTCCAGGGCACAACACTATCTTTCTCATATGGAAAGGGAGCAGGGACCTCAATGACTATGGGCTGAGCTTTGGCTTGAACTTACCTCGGATTGTAATCATATAAAATCTCAATTGGCCTTCTGACTTCTCTGCCATTATTAGACTGAAGGGTCATCACGCTTTCTTCTGTTTCAAAAGTAGCTACCTGAACTACACGGCGGTCCATCAAGTCTTGCAAGATCTGCTTAAAAACTTCACAGACCCCTTTACACAGGGAATCAACACACCCATTCTCCTGACAACATCCTTTCTCAATGACCTCAAATCGACACAATTCAGCGTGAATGGCATCCAAGGGAGTTTTAATTTTCTCAACCTCCCTTATCACCTGTCCAGTAGAATCTTCTATTGCATTGGTCGACGGATTCCCATGTCCTGGCAGTGGATTTGTAGTTATACTTGGACTGTTCTGTTTGAAAGAAATCCAATTAGCGTCGATTAAGTCCTGAACTACGTGCTTAAAAGCTTTGCAGTCCTCCACTGTGTGACCGATTCCACCCTCATGAAAACTACAAGTAGCATTGGCATTATAGCTCCTATGGAAAGGAGGCTGGAGAGGCTTCATCGAGCGAGTGTTGATTAGGTTTTTGGAGACCAGATGATTGAACAGCTCCGTGTAAGTCATCGGGATTGGATCAAAACTGACGCGCTTCTTATATTGGTAGTTCTGGGCTTTATAACCATCATTGGCTCGTTGAGGTTGCACTGGTGCCGAGAATGGTACCGTCTGCGGTGGGGTACTGAAAGATGGATTTCCTCCGGAAATTACATTGGTCTCTCCCTCTTTCTTTTTAGGGAAATGAAAAGAGGGCTTTCTTTGTCCACCTGAACTACCTGAACTACCAAAGTGGTTGGCGATCTTCCCGCTACGCAAACCGTTTTCAAGCCTTTCCCCAATAACTACTATGTCTGAGAAATTTGACGAGACACTCCCTATCAGTCTGTCGTAGTAGATTGCCGGAAGAGTTTCCATGAACATGTATACCATCTCTTTCTCTGTTAGTGATGGCTTTACTTGTGCAGCTGTACTTCTCCACCGGTATTCTTTAAAAGATTCTTTATCTCCTTTGCCCATGTGCTGTAACTGAGATCGATCTGGAGCCATATCCATATTGTACTGGTACTGTTTCAAAAAGGCTTCTGAGAGGTCCTTCCAACTATGGATGTCGGAAGACTGTAACTGCATGTACCAGTCTAAGGATGCCCCAGCTAAGCTATTCTGAAAGCAGTGGATCAACAGCTTATCATCACTAGCATGCGCAGCCATTTTTCGGCAATACATGGTTATATGACTTGATGGACAACCAACACCCCGGTACTTGTCAAAATCAGGTGCCTTAAACATTGGAGGAAGGACTATATCTGGAACGAGACACAAATCACGGGCATCCTTGACTCTAACACCTGTACCTTCCACGGCCCTTAACCGTTCTTCAAGCACACGATACTGGTCTCTGGGCTGAGAGTTTTCAAACACATGCCCCTGAGGATGACTACTCATGCCATAATAATTTCCCCCAAACTGAGCGGGATTTCCTACTTGATACGCAACATTCTGAGGATTGGTAGTGATCCCAAGAGTAGGACTGAGTGGATTTCTCTGTAGCGCAGCATCATGATTAGGAGCGTGGACCTGTGGTCCACCAACAACTCCACCAGGTACGACCACAGCAGCCTGACTTGGCCCTGTTACCCTAGCTGGATTGGATTCAACATTTTGAGGCGTATAACCGACTGGCATTCCCCACGGGTACCTCTGAGCTGTTGGATGGCCCTGACCGCTTGCCCCTGGAGAGTGGAAAAAATGAGGGATCCCCGTTCCCGGAGGAGGAATAGTAGTTGCAGTATTAACAGGCCCCGGAGGGGGAATGAAGGTGACAACTCCATCAGGGTTTACAACGGCGGTGGCCTCAGCACTGGCCCCACCTTTCAGATTCCTCAGCATACCCATCATTTCAACCATCTGGGCCTCCATAGCCCCTACCTTATCCTTCAAAACCCGGTTTTCTTGAGCTAGCTGCTCGGGGTTGAGTATCTCTATAACCGGATCATCCGGACCCGAGTGGTAACTCTCAACCTCAATGTCCGAATTTTCTTGATTCTCTACCATGAGCCTTGCCTGTAGACGAGTGTAGTAACGGTGATGGCGAACCAGCTTGCCTTTTCTGTTTGTTTAAACATTTATTGTGTAGGAGCCTGAATGAATAGATGCATGGATGCATGAAATGAATGGATGCATAAGTATATGTGTATGCATGCGATGCAAAATGCGTTTTTTTTTTGGTATCTACAATTTCCCCGGCACTGGTGAGAATGCATGCAAAGTGTATGAATGGATGCAAGATGAAAAAAAAAAATAATAATATTTTCAACATAACAGTTTTTCAAAAGCTAGAAATTCACATACATTTTTTTGAAAATTTTCGGTTTATTTGCAAAAATCTTTATTCAGATGCAGGGGTATGCAGCTCCTTTGTGCCCTACAAGGTTTCTTAGAGACAGGGTCTACAGCTATTTCTACGGGTACACACTTCAAGGATAGCACTAAAGGAAGGACCCTAAATAAGGTTCCTAGAGCCAACGACCTCATCTGAGAGCACCGATCCCAGGGACGTACGTCCAAGTGATGATGTCTTCAATCAAAGCCAAACTCTAGGTGAAGTCTTCGCAACCACCCAACAAGACGTACGTCCAGTGAGCAACCACTAATGACTTCGTTCTAGCCTAAGGTATGCTCTGGCCCGGTATAGGGCTGTCTCACCAAGAAATAAAGGTAAAAAGTGCAACGTGGGTGTAGGAGCACAATGATAAATATACCCCCCACCTGCAAGGAAAAACCGGAAACAGTCCAGACAAGGAGTCGTCTACCCTAGAGTTTTGCAAACACATATCATTTCAACATAAGCAAGTAAACTACCCTAGGGTTTCAACAATCATATGCACCGCTTACCTCGAGAAAGGGTGCCAAGAAGAGGGGACATAATAGAATCGGGGAAATGCATGAACTTACCTCGAAGAAAGGGAGCGAAGAAGAAGGGATCATAGTAGAATTGGGGGAATGATGCATGAGCTTACCTTAAAGAAAGGGAGCGAAGAAGAAGGGGACATGGTGATTGGAGAAATGCATGATCATATTAAACATATAAACAAAAGAAGATGAAAGGAGAAGAAGGAACAAGAAGCGAACATAGAAGAAGAAGAGTCAAATGCACATGAATGCAACATAACAACACGAGAATGCAAGAGAACATTCAAACATCAGAAAGAGAGAAGAAAAAGAAGGAGAATAAAAGAGAGAAATAGAACAATCACATTCAAATCAAACAATTAAACCGCACATCAAGTTAATTAGGCCTGACCCTCGTTTTAAAAGGAAAGTCCCCAGCGAAGTCGCCAGCTGTTGCACCCCGAAAAAAATCCGGATTGGACCTTTCATCGTACAACGTGAAAATTTGTGAAGCCGCCATCAACATTTTTTATTTAGGGACCAAAACATTGAAAAAGGGTCCTTTTAAGGCGGGTGGTCCTTTGAGAACTAGAGATGTAGGTTCGGGGGTCGGTTAGGTGTGGGGAAGGTATTAGCATCCCACACCTCCTTTCTACCGAAAAAGAACCTTTAACTTGATGTGCGGTTTTGACAGAGTTGATTTGAAACAATTCATTCTACTTCTTTTTTTTATTTGAGAAAATGTTTTTGAAAACAGGGGAAAAGAAGAATCTTTTTGTTATATATTTTTTTAAAGTTTGCTTGACGGGATGTGACCCGCTCCTACGTATCTCCCGGTGCGATGGAGAATTCAAAGCTTACGTAGTTCTCTTTAGTCGAGAAACTTTGGTGCTTTTTTTTTATTGTAGGGGTTCTCGGTCCTGAACTGTACAGTTCACTAGACCTAAAACAACAAACATCCTCGCCTGTACAGACGACATGCCCCCTACTTTTTGAGAATGGTTTGAATTACTTGAAGAAAAGGATTTGTTGTGAGGTTGATTACTTTTATTTGAGCAAGTATCTTAGGCTCGCACGAACTGTACAGCTCGCTAACCCTAAGACGCTAACCGATCCCGGATGTACATCCGATTTGATTCCTTACTCATTTTTTTTTTAAAAAAAGGGTTCAAGTTGTTAATTACTTGTTTTAATTCTCATAAGTATCCCAAGATGTTTGAGCTGTACAACTCCAATCTTAGGACGCTAGTCAACACCGGCCGTACGTCCGACTTGACTCCTTATGAATTTTCAAAAAGGTTTGTTGTTGATCTTTGAAAAAAATTTGATTGCTATAGAAAACAATTTGAAGAAAAGTTTTAATTTGAAAAATAATTTGGAAAAAGAAATGACTTGAAGAAGAGAGGAAGAGAATTGGAGGGTGATATTGATCACAAAAGTTTGTTGGGATGGCGTGGCATCCAAAAGAAAAAGAAGTAGAGAATTCAAATCAATTTCCAAATCAAGAACCAAAGTGTAAACTTTAACAAGTTGCAAGCAAAACAATCAACAATGCAAGCGTAAGCATATACCTTAACCATTACTACACTGGTGCACAAGAAAGACGCTTAGTCATCTAACATTTAATGGCCATGAACATGCAAGATCAACATTAACCAAATAGATTGCAAGAATAGGCACACAAATAGATAATGCAAAAGTTTAATTCAAATAGGCATCAACACAAGATAAAACACAAGGTTGAATCCCTTTTGGTAATCCTTGACATTTGAGACAATGCACAAAGGCATAAGTGTCTAGTCCTTTTACCAAATCATCAACACAAAACAAATTATTAACCTAGAATGAACATCGCATTTGCATGATCACAAGTGACCAAAAGAAAGCAATAACAAGTCATTTTGTAGCCAAAATTGATTAATCAAGTTAGAGAACTAGCATTTGCATTTTTAAACAAGAATTGCACAAAGGAAGTTGAATCATCTTAGGCAATCCTCAACATTTAAAGTGAAGTGCCTAAGGCACAAGTGTGAGTCCTCTTGCCAATCATCAACATAGAGTAATTTTGCAAACAAGTTACTAACAAGCAAACCAAAATTTTCAATCAAAGCACAAGGTTGTGTTGAATCATCTTAGGCAATCCTCAACACTTAAAGTGAAATGCCTAAGGCACAGGTGTGAGTCCTCTTGCCAATCATCAACATAGAATAATTTGCAAGCAAAGTACATAACGACCAACATCAAAACAATTTGAGAAATCATTTTACTCACAATTGCAAACCCCTTTCACAAAGAAATAATAAAACCCTAACTTATTAGAAACTTGCGAACCAAAACATAACCAAACAACAATTTCATTCAACAAATCCACAAAATCAAGCAAGCAAATGACACTAGCAAGACTTAGGAACATTTATTCACAAGATCTAAGCAATCAAACACCAAAATCAACAACTATTCATATTTGTTTTGATTTTTGTGAAAGTAAGAAGACATGAAAAATGAATATTTGCAAAATCAAACAACATGTTTGGACATGGGAACTTCAAAATCAAGCCTCAATAACAAGATTGCATAAAGAAATGCATCAAAACTCGATTAAACCTATTTTATACTAAGGGTGCGAAACATTCATAGCTTCCTAACACAATTTTATTTCACAAAATGCAACAAACAAAATGATAACAACACAAATCACAATTTATTCAAGGGTGAGAAGCAATCTCAAACACCCAAGCCTCCCTAAGTGCTTGTCAAAATGTTTGAGACACCTCTCACCAACAACAATCAACAAATCAACAATATACCAACACTAAAATGCATGAATATGGTAGGATGCAAGATTAGAAACATGATTTTTACATTTTGATGCAAAAAAAAAACTTAGTGAATGATGCAAGAGTTTTGAGGTATACCTTGAATCCAAGCTAATAAATAAAGAGTATGAAGAGAAAACCCACAAATCAACTAGATCTTCACCAAAACCTTGCGCAACTTGCCTTGTTCTTGAGATTGGATGATGAACACTTGAATCTTGGTAGAAGAGATGGATGATATATGAAGTAGGAGTTAATATGAGATGGAAAATGGAAGTGAAATGAAGAAAAATGGAGGAGGGAATGGTTGTTGGTGGTTTCGGCCAAAGGAGGAGAGGAGAGGAGAGGTTTGTGTGCTAGGGTTTTGTGAATGAATTGTGAGGCCAAAAAAAAGGTGTGTGTGAGATGAGGTTTCTAAAGTATATATAGAGAGCAACTAGGTTTAAGGGTATTTAGGTCATTGTGCATCTCATCTCACTCTAGGATTGCATTTAAAATTTGAATGGAGGGTGAGGATTGAAACACACATGATGAGGGACAAAATGAAAAATTGGAGAGGAAATGGGGAGGGAATGGCACAACATTGGGGTAGGGTGTGTGGTCTTGGTCACCAAGTTTTGCAAGTTGGCAATTGTACCATTGTACTATCCATGAACCCTCCAATTATCCTCTCAATTTTGATTATTCCTTTCAAGATAATTGTACATAAATCTAACCATTTTGAGCCACATACAAAGTATCTTGAAGAATATGCCATTTTATGAGATCACCATGACCAAAAATATCATAAAAATCACATCTTGAAACTTTTTTTGTAGAACATTCCTTTTTGATGCCTTTTTGAATTTTGTGTGCATAATGCATGCATGCATGCGCATGCATATATACATGACCAAAATGTTTTGCTTCAAATAAATTTCTCTAAAATTGCACAATGATTTTTGATGAGAAAATATCTTATTTTTAGAAAATGACCAAAATACCCTTTTGCCCTAAAAACTCAAAAATGCATGCACAATGTTCTTCACACTCTTCAAAATAACGCCACACTTCTCAATTTATTTATTTTTGTGGAAAATTAGAGTTTTAAACCTAGGCGGACAAAATTAGGGTATGACAATAGTAAAAAGTAAATAATTGTTTTGGTATAAAAGAAATTGAAGTAGAAAGCCAGAAGAAAAAAGGAATATAATATATAATTGACATAAATCCCTTATATAGAATTGGATTACATATATTTATTTTTTAAATAATAATAATAATATTTTCAATTTATATTTATATATGTAATAGTAATAATATTTAAAATACTTTCACATTTTAAAAAACTAAAAATAAAATGACACAAAGTTTTCATGTTGTCCTATAGCAAAAAGAATGTGAATTGCATTCTCTCTACGGGTCAAATTTGTCTTTTTGAATGAAAATGTGCCTACCTCTCCTTTCTATCCAATGGTGTGTCATGTGTGGAAAGAATCTTTATGTGGGAAAACTATTTAATATAAACTATGTGTTACATTTAAAATAAATGAACTAATAATTTTGATTAACGGTTGTCGAAAAAAGAATTAAAAGTGGGAAAATTTGTGGGATCCAATTTGAATTCTGGAAAGTTCACCATTAGAGCTAATTTTATGTAGAGTGCTTAAAAGTGATGTGGCGTTGTGAGGATATCAATTATTATTCATAACAACAAAAGGCTCCTCCTAATCCTGAACTGTTGGTTTTATTAGCAATTTCAGCAATATGAGAACGTCAACTCACAATTTTGAACCCGAATATGATAGTGTGATAATGTGTGTGATATTCATTTATCATTTTGTCTATAGAAAAAAGGCTTCGCTCCATGTAACAATGGTATTTTTCATGAATCCCTACACACCCATCCTTCTTCATCATGCCACGCTATTAGAATGCCGACTTTGACACTTCTTTAGGTCTAAAGCAAAACCTTGAGGCCATTAAAGCTACATATTTTTTAGATTAAATTTAATAGGGTGAGTACTATTAAGTTGAAATATTGACATACTACTTCATTTTGATGAAACGGAAATTGATGACATACTTTATATCACTGAATCACAAAACATTTAGCATGCATTATGAAAGTATAAAAAATAAAATAAGAATAAAGCAGATGCTTTTGAATCTCACTGAAACATGATCTATTAGCGAATCTTGGTTTTGTGTTTTATTTGATGTTTGCTCTTTGGCTTTAATATGTGTTCTATTTGCTTCGTGGGTTTATGGCACGGATATCAATATCATGCGGATCGAATAAATCAATAAACAAATGTTTCAAAGTTTAATGCCTTGGAAAGTATGGACAACTCCAAGCGGGAAAAACTCAAGTCCCACATTGACTATAGATATGGTCTCAAAAAACTTTATAACTGTGAGGCAACCCTCACATTACAAGCCGGTTTTGTGGGGTTGAGTTAGGCCCAAACCACATTCTAAGATGGTATCAGAGTCTATCCTAGATCCTTCGGGCCACCCACCATTATAATCCACGCACCAAGCCCAATAATGCTGGACGTGAGGGGGGGTGTATTGGGAAAAACTCAAGTCCCACATTGACTAGAGATATGGTCTCAAAGAACTTTATAAGTGTGAGACAACCCTCACATTACAAGTTAATTTTGTGGAGTTGAGTTAGGTCCAAACCACATAACCACATTCTAAGACTACCTACGTACTGATTTGATCTCCTCATGTGTATTAATTACAACATAATGTACCTGCGTATTTCGAATTTCCACTTTACGGATGTGAATTTTCTAGTAATTTTACAATTGGAAGCTCAAAGAGAATTCAATAAAATCGGAGGATTGGATTTGAGAGAGAAAGTATATTATTTTTCTTCTCTACTTTAATTTGTTAATGTGCTTTATATTTATACTTATTTGCTTGCTTTTTGTCCCTTTTGATATATAAGCAATATAAAAATGGAGTGTAATCCCTATAAATGTGCGTTGCGTGGGTGGGTGGGTGTAAGTAAGGGAGAGTGACCCAAAAAGTCTGAGACTGTCCTTAGAGTGGCTGGCTGGCCCATATGAGTCAACTTGCTCAATTCTGAAACATTAATAATTGAGAGAGAGGGATATATATATATGGGTCCTCTCTCCTCTACTCTCATCATAAACGATTTCAAAAGTATTGTTCAATGATGAGATTCCCACGTAAATATTAGGGTAGGTGTATCCTACATGTCTTCCGACGCTACTCTTATCTCAAGCGAGAACATATTCTCTTCATTTCTCAAAAAAAATAAAAATATTATATAATTACTAAAGTTTTCGGTATATAAATATATATAAACATTCCTTAAGTTTCTTAAATATATGATATATTTTCAATATTATATCTATTAATATACCTAGATTTTAGTAATGAATTCTCAATTTTCCATTCTAAACACATCAAAAACTAACTCACCACACAGTCCTTATCTGAAATATTCCAAAAATACCTTCACGTGCAACGCTCCAGGAATGTGATGGATGACGTGTTTATGAGCGGTTCGGTTAAGACCAACTGAATGCGTTTGGTTAAGACCAACCGAACGTGTTAGGTTAACGTCAACCGGACGTTATAATAATTGAGGAGGGGTGTGCCTACCCAAACCCCATAGTCATTTACAAGGTTCGGTTGTGCCTACCTGAACCCGTTCGGTTATGGGCAACAGAACCAAGCGCAAGGTGGTCGAGAATCAAGATGCTAGAGCATAAGGTGTCTCAACTCACAAACAACATCAACTAACAACGTGGATTAGCTTTTTTTAAAAGAAAAAAAACTAAAAGATAATTAATAATATTAATAATAAATCTACATGTCAAGATGTGATTAAAAAACACCAACCATACCTATGGAACAACACCAAAGTTTTTTTTAAAAAAAAATTCTAAAAAGTTAAGAATTAGTTTAGCACAAAGCGCACCAAACATGAAACCAGAAAAAAAATATAGAGGCGACTAAACTTTTGTGTCTTGATCTAATTAGTTTGACTCTTTTCCAGCCACTATTTTTTGTGCATGGTTTTATCTACCTCATAGCCTCATTCAGATTTCCTTAAGGGTTTTTTTTTGTACCCCCACATCTTCCCATATACCCTATACAAGATTTTTTTTGACGAAAATACCTCTAAAAAAATTGACCAAAATCGTATATATCTCACCATAGATATATCCGACTTTGAAAATTTGAAATCACATATACATAAATTTTATTGAATACGATTAGATTTAAAATAACAAGTCGTATATACGTATGGCTGAGGTATATACGATTTGTTAAAATACAAATCGTATATACCTAGGTGTGGGGTACATACGATTTGTAATTTAACAAATCGTATATACCCCCACCCATAGGTATATACGATTTGTATTAATTTATTTAAATTTTTAAAAAAGTTATAAAAACGCTACTAAAAATTTGTTAAAGAGTCAAAACTAATCAAAAAATTATAAAAACACCACTAAAAATCTAATAAAACCAAAATAAGGCTATGCAATTTTTTTTAGATTTTTTGGAGATTATGAAAAATTAAAAAAATTAATAAAAAATAGTAAACGACAGAATTTGGGATTTTGAGCCCCCCAATCCCGTAAGAAGTCTCTTCTAGGGGAGTCTTGATCCTTGATTTTTTTTTCCATATTTAATGGTTGTGGTTTCATTACAATCAGAGTGGGTTGCCGGAAAACCGATTTTTTAGCCTAAATTATTCGCTCGACGTATAACATCGTCACGTGTTAACGAACTACACCTTAAACTGAACCAAAAAACGGCCGATATTCATATTATTCACATCTAATTTATCTTTCTAAAAATATAATTTTAATTTTTTAAATGATTTATTTATTTATTATTTGGCTACAAAATCAGATTTACCTATGGGTGGGGGTACATCTGATTTTGTAATTTTTAAAATCGGATGTACCCCCACCTTAGATAAATCCGATTTTAATTTTTTAAAATTTTTAGGGGAAATTCGGATTTACCTATATCCGATTTCCAATTTTTTTTAATTTTTTTTTGAGCTGGAGATATGTTGGGGTCTTTTAAATTTTGTGAAGGGTATTTTGGTCTTTTCGTCGAGCACGTGGGGTATATGGAAAGATGGTGGGGGTAAAAAAAAAGACCCTTTCCTTAATTAATGCCTCCATTTAGGCTCAATATCTTGGGCCACATTATATCTTCGGCCCCTGGATTGTTTCTTTTGGGCTGGACTTTTGATTCTTTGAAGTTTGAACATACTACATTATTTTGCAAATTATTAGATACACCACCATTTTGTCTACCATTCCTTAAAAGCTTGATTTATCAAAATGAAAGGAAACTTGATTTATCAAAAGTAAGGGTCTATGTGAATTAGTTAAGGAAGGTAACTCTAGGTCTTCTTAATTATTTCCATTCTTGCGTGAATAGTAGAAGGAAAAATCATATTTAAGCAATAAGAGAAGAACCATCATTGATTGAAGGGGTTCAACGTGTTTAATCAAGAACCTGATTTTGACTTCACAGAAATATTTTACCCAGTGGTCAAGCTAACAACTATCAGAGTGATTCTTACTCTTGTTACTGCCTTTGGTTGGGATCTTCAACGAATTGCCAAAAAACTTGATGACGGAAAAATCCACCGATAATATGCGTTGCCAGTGGATTTTTTTTAAAAAAAGTTATATCTTTTTAAAAAAATCCATCAGAAATGCAAAAAAAAACCGCATTTCTTCTACACTATTCATATTCTTTCATTTCACTCTTTATTTCCTTCTCATTTTCTTCTACATTTTCCCTATCTTATCTTTCCTCTTCTTTCTCATATTAATTTCTCTATATTTCCCCTTTCTTCTTCCTTCTCATTCCTTCTCACTCCTTCATTCTTATTCGTTTTTACTTCTTTATTTTTATTTTCTTCTATATTATTTCTTCCCATACTCTTTCATTCTCATTCATTCCTACTTCTTCATTCTCATTCCTCTATTCTTTCTCATTCTCTCCTATTCTACTTCATTTTCATTTTTTCTTACTTCTTATTAAATTACATATTAAATTTAAAAATTCGAAAAATCCACCGGTAATGTGCGTTTCCGACGAATTTTTTAAAAAGAATTTTAAAAAAATCCACCGGAATTACCTCCGGAAAAAATCCGCCGGTAATATATGTTTCCGGGAGATTTTTCAAATATTTTTTTTAAAAAAAATATCCGCCGAAAACGCCCATTATCGACGAAAAAATCTGCCAAAACTTACCAGCAGAAAAATCCACCAGAAATTACCAGCGGAAATTCCACCGGAAAACATTACATACGAGAGTGTTTTACCGGCAGAAAAAATCCGCCAGAAACATCACTTTTCCAGCTGATTTGGTACATTTCCACTGATTTTTTTTCTGTCGGAAAAACGCATTTTTATTGTTTACAATCATCTTGGAGTCACCTTGTATGCATTAGTCTATGTTAACATCTCGTTGATCGGATCCTGTAGCTCACTGATCTCCACTCTCATCACCAAACTCAATGATCAATTTGCCTTAAAATATCTTGGTAGACTCAAGTATTTTCTTGGCATCGAAGTAAAGTATTTCAAATCTGGTGGATTGCTACTTACCCAATCAACGTACATAAGAGACCTTTTATGCATAGAGTCAGCATGATTGAGGCTTGTCCCATATCCACACCTATGGTGAGTAACTCCAAGCTAAGCAGATTTGGCATGGATTCAATAGAAGATCAACACTTGTATCGGTCTATTGAGGGTGCAATCTAAGGATGGCAATGGGTACCCTATGAACAGGATAGGGTACTATAGTGTCTGCCCTTGTACCGGATTTGAACCCTACTCCCAACGTTCACATAGCACTTATATGTTTTTCACCACCAAACTAAACTCTCAGGAGTCAGGACCACTAACTAACTAGTTTGTTATAAGTATACATAAAATGATATAATAGGATAGATTAGGATGCCCCACTCTTTCCTTTCTATAAGTATCTGTAAAAATTCATTCAAATTCAATCTCAAATATGGAGTTTCCATTCTTTCCTCTGCTAGATATTTTATAGAGACAAGTTTCCTGCAGCATGAAACCCCAAATTAAACCTGATTAGGGATCATTATTGACCATATTCCAAGCATGCACAAGTTGCTGTGTGTAACGAATCGCCGCCCACCTTGTTTATCAGTACTCAAAATCAAAATAAAATGGATAAAAACTATCCCACAACTTCCTACGATAATTTCAGGCCATTCAGTGATTTCCATAAGTATAAGTATAAGTATAAAAATGAGCTACTTTTATTATATATCCATTTGTTGTTATTGCTTTAAGTTCAGAAATAAAAAAGATAATGCTGAAGGGTCATTATCAAATGTTTAATAACTTGTTGTGCTTATATTCATTCCACTTCTCAACTTTTCATTTTTTTAATTGCTTTATTCCTCTGAATTTGTATATATTATTTATTGCCAATGACAAAAATTGCAATGATGTTAACTTCACTTTAAGTGGCCTTATATTGGAGATTCAGAATTGCTGATGCGCACACGTTTCTGCCTTATCCTTTTTTCCTCTTTGTCTCATTTCTTTTTATAACACACTAGTTTTTGTTGGATTTTAAAGCATTATTTGTAATTAATAGATTCTCTAATTTATGTTTTTTTTAATGATGAGGCAGGCTCATTTTCATTTCATGCGTACATGAACCATGGTTGCTAAGTACTTAAATTATTCTTGGATCGTGCAACTAAATTTTTGCACTTAATAATCAACATGAACTCCTCATGTCAGAATGAACTCATTTTCAAAAGAAGAAAAATGAATGAACTTAAAAGTCTGCTTATAAAGGAGCTGATTCATGAACATGTGGCTACTAGAAGTTCTGATAATTTCTTTCCCATCAAGAAAAATATATTTCGTTCTTTTTTCCATGGTTGGTCTAATATTCTTTAAATGTCCATTCAAGTGGCTGACTTATGCATGCTTCGTCATTTTTCCATTAGTCTAATCAACTTATATTATTAATATGGATTGAAAAGCTGTCCTCTGTATGCATTGCCAAGGGAGGGAATCAACTTTGGTATACATGTGTAGGTTTTGAAAATCTTTCCAAAAAATGTTTATAGTATTTTTATTTTAAATTAAATAGTAAAGTTAATTTATTAATTTTTTTTTATTAAATTATTTGATTATCATATTTTTAGATATATTTTAAACTAAATTTTAAAAATAAATAAATCATATATCACGTAAGCCAATCTTGATTCCCTATTTTTTTATTGTTCCCAAGAGATGGTAAAGAGGTATGGCTTGAGCATCCGGTGTCAAGAGCGCATATGTCAATCAATTTTCACTTTTGGTGTTGTCAAGGAAGCTCTTTTATTGACATATCATGGTGAAATTTGAATTTTATTGTTGGGTGTCAAATAGTTCTCACAATGTATGGTGTGATTATTTGTGCTTCATTAGAGGATGTCAAAGTTCTTTAAAACAGTTTCTTTTAGGTGTGTGTTAATCTTATAATATTGTCCGTTGAACTTCTACGAGGACCAACAACCCTCCACAACATCCCTATAAAGTCTATGTGCTAAATCCAGTGGTTATTGATGCAAAAGGGTTTAGGGTCTCAATTGAAAGAACTATACTTTAAGTATAAGGGGTCTAGAGTGATCTGAGACATCTTGGCCGGCGCTCAGTAACACGAGTCGCTCATATGGTAACTTGGGAGCTAGGAATGAGTTTATTTTATCCACAGGGGTTAATTCTATGGATGCATGGTTGAATATAGGGATAAAAAGTCTCACTCTCTTCTCTATGGGTGGATGGTGAACCCTTTGGAGTGTTCATCTCGGGGTTAGTTGTCTTCGTAATGGTGACTTGGTATGTAATTCCCTTCTTGTATATTGCCCCTGTACTGATCGAGTGAACCAATGCTCTTAATGTCATGTCTTGTAATGGGTTAGAGTAACTCTAATACCACATGTAATGTATATAAAAAAGTTTGTATTCATTATTACTCAACCCAATATACAAATACCTAAGAGATGATTCTTTGAATTCCCTATGCATTCTCAAATTCTCTACCAATACCGCTTTTGAAAACTGCAAGATATTCCACCCGTTAAAAAACAATGAAATTCAATATAACAAAATAAAACTATAAGTACAATTAAACAAACACAGCCATTGGATGATAAGTGCAAGTTGGTGCAGTTATTTTCAATGCTCTTAAGGTCTTGCTGGATGCCACACTACATTCTATCTAACAAAAATAAAGCAAAAGGAAATAGAACCTGAAATACACATATTCGTAAAACATGAAAGGTCAAAAAATGAAAAACTTTTAAACTAAAACTGAAATTTATCAAGATAAACATTTAAAATTGGTAATATATAGTTTACCAAAGTATTAACCAAAATATAAAAGAAGGTGGGATACAGCGGTTGAAAGTTGATAGTGACAAAAGTATATAAGTGCCACTTACTTGTCCTAATAAATTACTA
This sequence comes from Astragalus glycyphyllos, assembly GCA_963573325.1. Lineage (NCBI taxonomy): Eukaryota > Viridiplantae > Streptophyta > Magnoliopsida > Fabales > Fabaceae > Astragalus > Astragalus glycyphyllos. The sequence goes on from OY754312.1 coordinate 25,811,282, forward strand.
CCGTATATTTAATTTTCTTATGCAGGAACTCTAGTGAGTTAACTTTGTTTAATCTGTTTTCAGAACTTAACCATTACTAACTCAAAGTATATGTCCTAACATTCCCTGTCTATACATATTTTGGTACATGTTAACTAAAAGTATAAACTTTCAGTTATGGGCATGTTGTATTTAATTATAATATATTTTCTGTAACAAAGTACTTTTTTCTCAAAGCACTTTTTTTCAAAAAATGACAGCGACTCGTTATATACTTATGTTCCTATAAATACCATTCACCAAAGACACTTCTACCTCAAGTAACTAGCTAGCTTTTCAACACCACTTCATATTTTGTTATTTTGGAAACATATATAGCTATTGTTATTTGCTTTATATCTAGTCATGGATATTGAGTCAACAATGCAATTAAGCAATGCTGGAATTTTAGCTCGTTGGTGCAACTTCCTTAAGTCTTTGCCTAGGAAATTCAAGTCCAATGTTATCAACATTGCTAATAATGTAAAGAAGATTGGAGAAGATGACCCTAGAAGAGTAATTCACTCTTTAAAAGTGGGAATTGCTCTTACTGTGGTGTCCTTGTTTTACTACTCCAGACCTCTTTATGATGGCTTTGGAGTTGCAGGAATGTGGGCTGTTCTTACTGTTGTTGTTGTATTTGAGTTCACAGTAGGTAAGTTCACACATTCCTTAATAATTCATCGTTCCATAGATAATAGAAAAATGCAGTTTTAGGTTTCTTGAATATGTATCTGGTTTATAATACAGATTAGATACATCAGCTGTTCAATAAACATAAAATTGCATTTTTCTCTTATATATAGGACTAGACGGAGATATCATAGAAATTGTATAGAATATTGCAAATATATGAATATGAACATATATTGTTTGTTGCTAATTATAATTTTTTTTTGAACGTATGTTGCTAATTATAATTACCAGGTGCAACACTGAGCAAAAGTATAAATAGAGGATGTGCTACACTATTAGCTGGTGCTTTAGGTGTTGGAGCTCATCACTTAGCCACTGCTGTTGGTGAAAGAGGAGAAGCCATTGTCCTTGGAACCCTTGTCTTTATTCTAGGTACTACACGATTTTAACAAATTAAGAAATATAAAAAAAAAATTTAAATATTTCAAGTTTAAAGACTATGTAAACTTTACACAGTCATCTAATAAAATTTCACGACGCGGATATTTCAGTAAGTAGTGTAATAAATTGACACGATGAAATCTAATTAGATAACTGTGTAAAAAATGATGTCGTAGGTATATAGTTCTTAAAGTACTCGCAAATGTTTCTTTATATAACATTTGCTTCACAAACAATGTGTGTATTTATTTTTGATTTATGGTTGGTATTTAAAACTAAATATATATGTTGTTTGTGTTTTTGTGTAATGCAGCTGCAGGGTCAACATTTTTGAGATTTTTTCCAAAGATAAAAGCAAGATATGACTATGGGGTGGTGATATTTATATTAACATTCTGTTTGGTTACTGTATCGGGATATAGAATGGAGGAAATCCTTGAACTTGCACATCAAAGACTTTCAACAATTATAATAGGAGGTGCAACTTGCATGGTTATTTCCATGTTCATTTGTCCAGTTTGGGCAGGTGAAGATCTTCACAAGTTGGTAGCTTCTAATATAGAAAAGCTAGCAAATTATTTACAAGGTATATTAACTTGATAACCATTCATGTTAATATCTAAAAGTGTTTTTGTATTGTATGTTAATATATGATCTAAATTTCTTGAGTTGTTAATTCTCAGGATTTGAAGGTGAATATTTTCACTGTTCAGAGGATAAAGAAAAATCCAAGTCACTTCTTCAAGGATATAAAAGTGTCCTCAATTCCAAAGCAACTGAAGAAACATTGGTGAGTGTATTTTTCTTTCTTTTGAAACATCTTATTTTAACATTTTTCATATTTTTGCTATGATCATATATTAATCAGCCCACAACGCTCCACTTTCTCCTCTCCAGGCAAATTTGGCGAGGTGGGAACCGGGGCATGGTGGTTTTAGACTTCGTCATCCATGGAAGCAATACTTGAAGATTGGAGCACTTGCTCGTGAATGTGCTTACAAGATTGAAACTCTCAATATTTACCTTAATCCCGAAATCCAAGTAATTAAATACATCATTTATTTTTCTACCTCAAAAACATCAAATACATTGTACTACCTCCGTTTCAAAATATAAGCCCCAAAAATACATGTATCTGGACTAACTAAAAGTTAAGTACATGTATTTGGACTTGCATGTACTTTTGGTGCATATATTTTGAGGCGCGGGGAATATTTTATTGTGATCAAAGTTTTTGTTTGATTAATTAACAAAAGCTGATGTATACATTTTGGTTAATACAGGCTTCTTTAGAATTCAAGTGTAAAGTTCAAGAACCATGCACAAAGATGAGTTCAGAATCAAACAAAGCACTTAAGGCAATATCATCATCAATAAAAACAATGACACATCCATCAGCAGCTAAAATCCACATAGAAAACTCCAAAACAGCAATTGAAGAACTCAAAGTTGCACTAGAAGTTGTTTCATTAGAAGATGTGGAACTCTTAGCTATAATCCCAGTTGCTACAGTAGCTGCAATACTTGAAGAAATCACTATTTCTGTTGAGAAAATCTATGAAGCTGTTTCCGAGCTTTCTCATTTAGCTCATTTCAAGAATGTAGAACCTAATGTCTCACCAGAGAACAAACCACAACTACTTCATAGAGGAATTGTGAAACCTGTTGTGGACATTGATAATGCTGACCTTGACCTTGTTGAAATTACTATAGAAGAAATAAGTAAAGAGTCAACAGAAAAAGAAAATGTGATGTGAAAATAGGTGTCAGTAATATGAGAGTAGCTATAGCTAGTATAAGTTTTCACTCAACTTTCTTTATTTCTAGTTAAGTAAATTTTACCCTTTGTAAAATTAATTAAGGTGAGAAGCATTTTCATATTCTTACCTTAATTTAATTTCTTCTTTTAGTTCTTGTTGTGTTCTGGCTAGTGTAACAGAAGTTATATATGCTAATTGACATTTTATATGATTAGATATTAGCTGCAGAAAAGCTTTGGTAAACTAGTTGTTTCCTTTTCCCTCAGAACAATTCTGTACTTGTTCTGTTTTGAATGCATTTTATTTACAAAAAGAAAAAAAAATCTGCATTTGTTTCCTCATAGATGCACGGAACGTGGGAGTCAAATGTCTGGATGGCAAGTAAACATTGGACCTTAAAATTGAAAAATAAATTTGAGAGTAAAAATGAATTTTGAAAGTAAATATTACAAATTTTTACTTCAAGTTAGAAATAATTCCAGTGATAATTATTTTTACTGAAAACATTAAAATATGTCAAAAACAATTTTATGTATTTCCGAAAAAGGAATCCAAACATCCACTTTATTGTCCGTAAGGCCTAACACAACTCTAAAGTTGAAATTGTTAGATTAGACATTGTTTGTGATCATTCAAGTTGAAATTCAAAGTCTTCACTTTTTATGTAGGAGTTTGTGAATGGTGTTTGTTACTCCGTTTAATAAAAAAACTCCCTCCAAACTCATTTTTTAGCAAAAAAACACTTTTAAAATTTATTGAATAACTGATGTATATACTCCAGATAGATCAGTTATTCAATGAATCTAAAAAGTTCAGATACATCAATTATTCAATGAATCTAAAAAGTATTTTTTTACTTAAAAACGAGTTCGGATGTACTACACTCATACGTATGAGAGTATCATAGGTATATATACCTCTTGGAAACCCAAAAAGAAATAAAAAGGAGAGAATGATAGGGGAAAAGAAGGTCATTGTAGAATGTCAGTAAGTGACATGAAACACAAGAGTACACACAGCAAACTGTATATATTAATGGCATGCGTGTTGGTTGTATATTTTTCTATTTAAGTTTTTCATCACGAGATGGTTCAAAATGGAAATATTCCCTACCTAGTAATAATAATAATAATTTATATATCAAACAGAAGTTAAAAATAAAATTCTCATGTATCAGGTCTTTTAATCCCATTTTTGAACCTGTCAAAAAACCACTAAACTTTGCCCCTTAGATCTAAAACTAGGAGTAATATGTTTCCCCTTAATTTGAAAGTGACATGTTTTTGCCAAGTTGCAAGTAACTGTATGAAATGAAATCCAGGCAGGTCTAGATTATTGAATTTTCTTAGTCTAATATTGTCTTTCTCTATGGAGGTTGTATTATATGAATAACAGAGGTGCAATACGTAAAAACAATAAAAGGCCCAAAAGTGAGATACAGCCCAAGTTGCCACAAACCCGGTTAATTCACTTATACCCTGATTAGGGTTTCATTTGTTCAGAATCTTTCTCTATCTTCTTCTTGCTTCTTCTTGGTTTCTTCTTGTTCCTCTCTTCTTCTCTAATCTTCAGTGCTCTCACTATGTGGTTGAAGCGTTGAAATTCCTCACCTGTGATGATGCTTAATGATGATGAGACAGACCCTTGGTGGTTTTGTTCTGAATCAAAGCCAACTGAGGTGAGATCCTTGAGAACCCCTTTCGCAATATTAGGGTTTCCAAGATTGTGAAGATTGTCCCTTTCAATCTTCTTAAGCCTTCACTGTTATCACTTCAGGTAACCTTTAATAGCAAAAGACCTCTGTTGTTTGATGATTTATTGAAATCAACAAACCCTTGACTCTTCTTGATTGTATTTCAGGTTCAGTGATCACGATGAAGCTTTCTAACCTTTGTGAACCAGGTAAGATCACACCTCTTGTGTAATGTTTCCTTGATTGCCTTATTGCGTACAAGTTCTGACTTGTACTTGTTGTTTCTTGTTGCCCGCGACTAGTATTTGTTCGTTGATTGAACAAATACCCTTCAATCTTCTCTGGGAACCTTGATCCTAGCTTCACAGAGGTATATGTCTCTCTAATCCTTAATTTCTTCTTCTCTTTTCTATTTCAGTCACTGAAATAGAACTCTAATCCTTTTCTTGTTCTGTTTCTGCGAGATCTTCAACTCTCTTGAAGATGGCGCATTACCAGAACCCTAAGGCAATATAGAAGAAAAACGCGAAGAAGGAAAACTGAAGAGAGAACTAAGAGTTGTAGAAAACTGTGTAAAATGTAAAACTTTTTACTAAAAAATTCTCTATCATATTTCTGTACATTGTATGAGCTTATATACAAGTAAAATACAAACCCCTCTAAGGGTTAGAAAAAAACGGTTATGGTTAGTTATAATAACTAACTTATAACTAACTTAAACTACTTTGCAACGGTTATATTGTTGCACATATTTGAGGATGTTTTAGGATTTTGAATTAAATCCAACACCCTCCTTTAATACAAGAGCCTAGAACATTAGGAGAGACTAGAAATTAAAAGCTCAGGACAAGCCCCTGAGTCACTAACTGTATAACCATAGATGTCCCAGAACAAGCCTCTGGGAAATAGCTTTTAGAGTTGCTGTCTAAGAAATTTAGAAAGCAACAAGTCCTAGTTCCCTCCTTAATCTTGTAAATGTCTCACCCTTTAAGGCTTTAGTAAAAATATCAGCTTGTTGGTATTTGGTATTGCAGTAGTCCACTGTCAACTTGCCATCAGTCACTTGATTCCTTAAGTAATGGAATCTGGTCTCAATATGTTTGGTCCTTCCATGTCCCATAGGATTCTTTGCTAGACACAAAGCTGATTTATTATCTATCAGAAGTTTAGGAATTTCAGTTGGAGTTATTCCTATTTCCTTGATTAGAGCTTCTAGCCATGCTGCTTGGGTAGCAGCACTACAAGCAGCCACATACTCTGCTTCACAAGAGCTTAAAGCAACAATCTGTTGTTTCTTTGAGCTCCAGGAAACAGAAACACCCTGAAATTTGAATAGAAATCCACTGGTACTTCTTCTATCAATGTGATCTCCACACCAATCACTATCTGAGTGCCCCAAAAGCTCAAATTTTTTTCTGATTAGTGCCTTTAGGAAAGAACAATCCATAGTTTAGAGTGCCCTGTAAGTACCTAAGTACTCTCTTTGCTGCATTTTGGTGAATCTCCAAAGGTTCATTCATGAACCTGCTTATCATGCCAGTAGCAAACAAGATGTCTGACCTACTATGGCATAGATATCTTAAAGACCCTACTATCTGTCTGAAATAAGTAGGATCTACTTTAGAGCCTTTGTTTTCATCCTTTCTGCATAGATAGCCTTCTGCTGGTTTTGCAGCAGAGTTACAGTCTCCCATTTGGAATCTTGTAAGTAATTCCTTTGAGTATTTTTGCTGATGTAGGATAATACCCTCAGGTACCCTTAGGAATTCCAAGCCCAAGAAATAGGTAAGTTGTCCCAAGTCTGTCATTTCAAACTCAGCCTTCATTGAGTCCTTGAATTGCTTGATTTCCCTAGCACTGCTACCTGTCACTAGCAAATCATCAACATATAAACATATTAGTAGTAGGTTAGTGTCTAGGGAACCTTTTACATAAACTCCAAACTCATTTGCACACTTAGTGAACCCACTTTCATTGAAGAAGGTGTCTATCCTTTTATTCCAGGCCCTTGGGGCCTGTTTTAGGCCATACAGGGCCTTGTGTAGATGACATACTAAGTGTTCTTTACCTTTTATCTCAAAACCAGGGGGTTGTGAGATAAAAACAGTTTCTTCCAATGGTCCATTTAGAAAAGCTGATTTAACATCTAAGTGATGTAAATCCCACCCCTCACTACAGGCTAGGGCAGTGACCAATCTGATGGTCTCATGCCTGGCCACAGGTGAGAAGACTTCTTCATAGTCAATTCCTTGTTTTTGTTGGAATCCTCTAGCAACAAGTCTTGCTTTATGCTTGACTATGTTGCCATTGGGATCCAATTTAAGTTTGAATACCCATTTAACACTGATTGCCTTTTTTTTTTGGCAAATGTGTTAGAGTCCAGGTTTTGTTCTTCTCAATAGAGGCCAATTCCTCTATCATAGCATTTTTCCAACATTTTTCTTTTAGAGCCTCTTTAAAATCCATAGGTTCCATATCAGCAATCATGGCAAAGTGAATGAAGTCACCAGCCTCATTCACTTTACTTTCTGTAGCTAAAACATAATCTGCAAGCCTCCTAGGAGGCTGCCTTAGCCTTTGTGCCCTAGGCAGGGCCTGCACATTAGGCTCAGCTTCCATATGATCCTCCTCTTCAGCTTGAGGATCTTGATCATTATTCTGCTGCACTATGTCCACTTCACCAGTCTCATTAATGGTATGATTAGGTTCAGTGTCTAGTATCTCCTCTAGAACCACAGAGTCTTCTGAACTTGCTTGTTCAGATTTCTCCCAGTCCCAATATTTATCCTCAAGTACAATTACATCTCTTGATACTTCAGTTTTATAGGTCTTAGGATCCAATAGCCTATAAGCCCCTGTAGGATGATATCCTACAAAGATTAGAGGTCTGCTTTTGTCCTCAAGTTTTTTTCTCTTACCATCAGGTATATGGCTATAAGCAAGAGAGCCAAACACCTTTAGGTGAGAAACACTGGGCTTATTCCCACACCAGACATGTTCTGGTACTTTGTCAACCAGTCCCCTTGTAGGGCATCTGTTCAAAATGTACACTGCAGTATGAACAGCTTCTGCCCACAAGTTCTTAGGTAGACCTTTCAACTTGATCATGCTTATAGCCATGTCAAGTATAGTCCTGTTTCTTCTCTCAGCCATCCCATTATGCTGAGGTGTGTAAGGTGAGGTAACTTCATGTATAATTCCCTGTTCTGTGCAATATTCCTCAAATTCATTTGAGGTGTATTCACCACCACCATCTGTCCTTAGAACCTTTAGTTTCTTACCACTTTGAGTTTCTGCCATAGCTTTAAACTTCTTGAACACACCATAGGCTTCTCCCTTGGTTTTGAGTAGATATATCCAAATTTTCCTGGAATACTCATCTACTAAAGTCATGAAATACTTGTTACCCCCAATAGAGGGTACATCAAGTGGTCCACATAGGTCAGAATACACAACATGTAATATTTCATTTGAGTAATGTTTCATTTCCTTTTTAAACATTTTCCTTGGTTGTTTACCAATTAGACATGTAGTGCATGTTTCTTCAATTTTATCAAGCTTAGGTAATCCCTCCACTAATTCTTTAGTACTTAGATTACTTAAGGCTTTAAAGTGCAAATGTCCATACCTCCTATGCCATAACATACCTTTAAAGTCAGTAGTGGCACTGAGGCTAAGGGGGTGGTCAATACCAACTTATCATCAACGTCAAAAAGTTTTAGTTTCAAATTTTTCATAAGCACAGAGAAACCCTTCTCAACTAATTGTCCTAGACTTGTTAGGTTACAACTAATTCCTGGTACATAGAACACATCTTTAATTAGGATTATCTGTCCATCATCCTTAGTAAATTCTATATTCCCCATGCCTTCTGAAACCATAGACTTGTTATCTGCACATCTTATAGTGGTCCTTTTGCTTGAATCAAAATCCACAAGCCACTCCTTGTTCCCAGTCATATGATTGGAACAGGCAGAGTCCAGATACCAGGTTTCAGTGATGGTTTTACCATCACTAGTAGTTACAACTAAGACAACATGCTCATTACTTAGTTTTATATCTAGGTTGGTTACTGCTAGATCCTTTCTAGTTTTTAGGTCATTTGTCTCATCAATTATCATGCTAAAAACTACATGTTCAGATTCAGAGTCTGAGTCTTCCTTAGCCACATTGGCTTCTGACTCAGTATCTTTAGGTTTCCTAGTAGGGCATTCTGTAGCATAATGACCATACTTATCACACCTATAACACTGCACTTTTGATTTATCTTTCTTTTTTTGTGCATTGTTATTTTCTTTACTAGTGCCAGCCTTATGATTAGGCTTACCTGGTTTACCCTTTGACCAGTTAGGCTTACCTACCTCCTTGCTGTTGTTTTTGTTTCCCTTCTTGGCCTTTGTGAACATGGCCTGGTCCTCTTCCTCATCTCCACCATCTAAGAGGTCAATTCTGACCTCTTTTGCTTCAAGTTTTGCTTGAAGTTCTTCCACTTTTAGGTCATCAACTGGAGTTGTCTCTTCTATTGTGTTTGTAACCACAAAGAATTTCTTAGTCATGCTTCTAAGAATCTTCTTGCATACCCACTTCTCCTCAAGTGTTTCTCCTAGGAGAGCCATTCCATTTATGACCTTCTTTACCCTGTTGAAATAGTCAGTTACTGTCTCGCCTTGTTTCATCTTAATACTCTCATACTGAGCCCTTAAGGCTTGCAATTTTTCCTCCTTTATTGGAGCAGCGCCACAGTAGTATTTATCCAGAGCATCCCATGCTTGCTTAGATCTGTCACATTTCCTGATCCTCTCAAAGTTTGCTTCATCACACCCTCTGTGTATGAGCATTAGAGCCTTGTAGTCTTTCTGTTCATTTTCATTAAACTGGTTAGTTTGAGCAGTGGTGGCATCCTCTGGTAATGGTTCAAGACCATTCTTGACCATTCTTAGGACCCCATGACAACCTAGGACAGCCTTCATCTGAAGTGCCCAGGTGTCATAATTCTTTCCATTGAGTTTTGGAACATGTGTGTCTAGGCTGGTTCCTGTACTTGTCATTTTTAATTGAAACAGATACACACAGATTAGACCTCAAACAAGCCTGCACAGATTGAATTGTGCAGGGTAAAGAAGTCTTAAAGAAACACAAGAAATAGCAAGTTTTAATCTTTTGCCCAGGATAGTTATAAGCTCATTGATACCATATTGAATTTTCTTAGTCTAATATTGTCTTTCTTTATGCAGGTTGTATTATATGAATAACAGAGGTGCAATACGTAAAAACAATAAAAGACCCAAAAATGAGATACAGCCCAAGTTGCCACAAACCCGGTTAATTCACTTATACCTTGATTAGGGTTTCATTTGTTCAGAATCTTTCTCTCTCTTCTTCTTGCTTCTTCTTGGTTTCTTCTTGTTCCTCTCTTCTTCTCTAATCTTCAGTGCTCTCACTATGTGGTTGAAGCGTTGAAATTCCTCACCTGTGATGATGCTTAATGATGATGAGACAGACCCTTGATGGTTTTGTTCTGAATCAAAGCCAACTGAGGTGAGATCCTTGAGAACCCCTTTCGCAATATTAGGGTTTCCAAGATTGTGAAGATTGTCCCTTTCAATCTTCTTAAGCCTTCACTGTTATCACTTCAGGTAACCTTTAATAGCAAAAGCCCTCTGTTGTTTGATGATTTATTGAAATCAACAAACCCTTGACTCTTCTTGATTGTATTTCAGGTTCAGTGATCACGATGAAGCTTTCCAACCTTTGTGAACCAGGTAAGATCACACCTCTTGTGTAATGTTTCCTTGATTGCCTTATTGCGTACAAGTTCTGACTTGTACTTGTTGTTTCTTGTTGCTCGCGACTAGTATTTGTTCGTTGATTGAACAAATACCCTTCAATCTTCTCTGGGAACCTTGATCCTAGCTTCACAGAGGTATATTTCTCTCTAATCCTTAATTTCTTCTTCTCTTTTCTATTTCAGTCACTGAAATAGAACTCTAATCCTTTTCTTGTTCTGTTTCTGCGAGATCTTCAACTCTCTTGAAGATGGTGCATTACCAGAACCCTAAGGCAATATAGAAGAAAAACGCGAAGAAGGAAAACTGAAGAGAGAACTAAGAGTTGTAGAAAACTGTGTAAAATGTAAAACTTTTTACTAAAAAATTCTCTATCATATTTCTGTACATTGTATGAGCTTATATACAAGTAAAATACAAACCCCTCTAAGGGTTAGAAAAACAAACCCCTCTAAGGGTTAGAAAAAAACGGTTATGGTTAGTTATAATAACTAACTTATAACTAACTTAAACTACTTTGCAACGGTTATATTGTTGCACATATTTGAGGATGTTTTAGGATTTTGAATTAAATCCAACATAGATTAACAATATATTTATGTTTAAGGTAACAGTAAGAATTCCATTTAATACCAATCCCAAGGTAAAGAGGGTTTTGAAACATGGTAAAAACAATTGTGATTTATCAATCCCGATAAAGACAATTAGTAACTCAACTTCTTTACCAAAGGAAAGAAAATTAATATTAGAGCTGACAAATGGATCTTATATTTCTAGTTAGAAAATGCATAGTAAGACAAAGTTATGAGTGTTCTGTTCTGTCTTCCAATAACTCAGACAATTAGTGTGTCGGTATTGAGTAATCCAAGGGCTTTTAAGTTTTAACCATAAAAAAAAAACTGCACGTTGTTACTGCTACTAAATCACTTGGATCTTAAAAAATGACATAAAAAAAGGGTATTTAGAAGCATAGATTTACAGGAAGAATCTTAATGTTAAAAGATGCTTGACGCATTTTATCACAGTATTCACAGACATTATCGGTGACTAATCTACACCGAGAAAGCTAATTGGCCACGTGTACTCAGCTTTGTCGATCTGTGTGGTTCTCCTCTTTCAACGGACAAGCACACCAATTAGAATAACATTGAACTCTGCTTTTTGATTGACCTTTTATTAACATTTGAGAGACTTCAAAGAAAATGAATGAAAACAATTTCATTATTGAAGAAGAAAAGTTAATTGATTACAATGAGTTTGACCTTATATATAGATCCAATCTCACCTAACTAATCTATAACAAACTACTAACTAATAAAACTAACTCTAACCGAATTATAACTACTAACAACTTTTGTTAACTACTTAACAAACTAAGTACAATATTTCTAATAGTCCCCCGCAAGCTAGAAGTTACTCACAATACTTCTAGCTTGGAATGAACAATACAAAATTACAACAAATCAAAAGAAAATTACATCGAGAGATATCAAAAATAAATTGGTAGAAATCAAAACAAAGAATTAATCAAACCATAACACCAGCAAAACACATGCTTGTAAGGCCATACATAACTATGAAGGTTGTGGCATCTTTCTTTAATTGCTAAACACTCCATGATCATATATCAGTACCCTTTTTCATCCCTCATATTCTTGATCTCAGGTGAAGATCCAATATCACAGAAAAAATCCATGTACCGATCCCTAACCTTTATGACAGCAGGTTTTTTTGAGACAAATTAACCATAAGGTAGATTCTCAAGTTCAACAGCTCTTCTAGCAATTCTAATGGCAAGTTCCTTAAGAAAAAACTGTGCAGATATCAACAAATTATTTTCTGTAGGTTCGAAACCAAACTCCATCATATACCGAAAACTTACACTAGTTTGTTTCAAACAACCCCATTTATGAACTTCCTCAATCAAACTCTTTGAGAATGACTCAATGGCCTTTTTGGCCACCATGACTCACAAGCAGAAGAATCTGAGGACATTGAAATGGAAAACAATTGCAATAAAAGCTTAGAATCAAAAACTGACATAGAGAAAATGAAAACCATCAAGTGTTTTAAAAAAAATGCTAGAACGAAAATGAGGAGATCACAAATCCTCCAAGACAAACGACAAAAGCCAAAATTTAAGAACATTCAAGATCAAAAACTAAATCAAAACTCGATCCAAAACGAAATCAGAACTCCGCTTCAGATCACAATCATTGGAAATCAAAATGAAAGGAGGACAATGAAGCGGAATGCAATACGGCGATGTGAAAGAACGCCAAAATCGCGATGTGCGGAAATGCGGAACACACAAACGTGATGAAGAAAGAACGCAAGGCACATCAACAACAAAGATCAAGAGAGAACGATCCAAGAATCACACTGATTCAAGAATCAAAACGCGAATCGAAGTGAAATCGCAAAACTGAACTACGAGAATCGCAAATCGAGTTGAAAGAAATTTAGAGACTTCAAGAATCGAATTGGAGAAGACAAATTGCAGAGATAGAGACACTCTCAAAGAAGCGAGAGGAAGGAGAAAACAGTCAAGGGAAGATTAACCGAAACCCTAACAGAGACGAATTTGCGAAAATAAAGAGATTTTGAACATGAATTGAAGAGCAAAAACCAAATATCGCAACAGAAATAGGAGGAGTTTCGAACAAGAATTGAAGAACGAAACTGAGATGGAATCGAAGTCAAGAACCAGAAAAACAAATGGTCCAAAGACGGAATCGAATAAACGATAAACGAGAAAATAAGGATAAGAAACAAATAAAATGAAGATAAACAAAGACGCAATGAGCCCCATTGTTCATGAATCGCAAAATAGAATAAGAAATTTGCGAGAAGGCAATGGAGGAATCATTGAGGAGAAAGGAATGCAGAAGCTACATAATCACTCTGATACCATATTAACATTTGAGAGACTTTAAGGAAAATGAATGAAAACAATTTCATTATTGAAGAAGAAAAGTTAATTGATTACAATGAGTTTGACATTATATATAGATCCAATCTCACCTAACTAATCTATAACAAACTACTAACTAATAAAACTAACTCTAACCGAATTATAACTACTAACAACTTTTGTTAACTACTTAACAAACTAAGTACAATATTTCTAATACCTTCACCTATAAATCAACTCCAAGATGTCTCAATTTGGTGCATTTCTTTCCTTTAACAAGTTCTCCATGGTGTAGAAAATGCCTAACTCCATCATAATGGTATGCACCATCAATCATAACCAAACATAAATTTGATCGTACCGATCAACTGAACATATATTTGGTTATCCAGCACATATAATGCAACATATTAAAGTGGACTAGTCATGTATATACACTATAGCTAGCTCGTGTGTATTAACAATAGAAGTAGTACATGCATTTGGGCACCAGATCGTACTTAAAATGTTACTGAATAGCAGAGTCAAGTATGGGCTAAATCAGATTAATCCCAATCAGAAAATGAAAGATTCTATAGTTATAGTACCTAATTCTTCACCAGACTTTGGTCAATGGGAATCACGTGCCAATGACAACTTGCGCGTACTGCACGTGCACAGCACACTATATAAATGGGGCGTAAAGATAATAATATGACAACATTGGCATTTTTTTACAAACAATAATAACGTCGGCATTTAACTTCTACTACTGTACTTTTTTTTGGTGTGGTGTACATTGTTTGCTCAGATAATTTAGAATGTCAACTTGACATTGACAGAGAATATAATATATTGGTGGTCAAAAGTTGACAAAAAAAAAACTAAGTTTGGTATTAGGGTGTTATATTTGTCCGTAATAATTGAAATCTCGCCAATCGTGGTGAACCATTCGTGCAAAATGGAAACTCTTCATCAAACATCTACAGCCATTTAAATCTTCATCTACAAGAGGTAAGTGAGAAAATTATTATGGTTGTGGGTGTATGGGTAGATAAGCGATAGGGGGCTGACCTTGAATCATCTAGTGTGCAAATTAGTTGCTTTGGTCAATTTATGTGTTTAATTGTATTGTTCCATGATTATTAGGAGTTTTAAATATCGAATGATGGGAACTAATGCTCCATAGTTGTTTGTAGTAATTAATTACGCTTTTGTAATTGTGTTAACAAATATGTTAATCGTGTTAATCTATTCACGATAGGTTAACGAGAGAAAAATCGAGTTAAAAAGAAATTAGGATTAGGTAATGAAGATGGTGAGAAGTACGTATGGAATAAGTATGAGTGATGGTTCAAGTAATTCGTTAAAGCTTAGATTTATATTAATGATTTAGGATTAAAGAACGGCTATCTAAAATATGATCATCCTTTAGAACCCTCGAACAAGTGTGGACGCGTCGAAGAAGAACAGTGGTTGTTTGTGTGTGATAGTGATTTCGACAATTTTTTTGACAATGTAATTTCGACAATGTTGATGACGCGAGACGACGATGTGTCGGGTTCCTAGTTATGTGTAGTCGCCACGAAACTTTAGTCAATTGTGCAATTTTCCTAGCCATATGTGGCTACGATGGACATTCTTGACCTATGAATATGAAAGGTTTCGGAGGAAACACAACTTTGATTGTTGTGTGTTTATACATCGTTTGACTTTAATAGGTTAATGAGAGAAGTACTCTTTAATTCATTTGTAATTGTATTTATATATGTACTAATTAATTCTTCTCACGTCTTTTCGAAAAAGGAACTCGCAAACAACGCAGAAACCCTTTAATCACAATGTTCAAGCATATCCAAACTTATGGAACTTGGGTCTAAACAATCACAATTAGCACACTACACATAATGAGAAATTTCCGCTAGCCTTCTAACTTGTTTAGCTCTTAACTCCCTTAAAATGAATGGTGGAAGCCAACAGAGAGTGAGCATGTGGCAATATTTTGGCCTAAGGGGTGAGAAACCCGAGTCCATAGTTCTCGATGGTTTAAACTAATCCTTTGACCTAGAGATTACTTATAAGACTTAGTTATCCCGACCTTCATCAGATATTTTCATAATTAGTCGAGAGTATGCAGTAACGTAGTACCACCATTAAGGAGGTGCTCTTCTACAAGAAATTGAGTATCTCTTCCTACTTAAATTAAGCAACTAGTTCCGTTTTAATCCACGTGGGACAAATAGACTGTGAGGATGTGTTGGCTTTCTCAATCCCGTGACAACTGTATGTATGTTTGTGGACAACCATTCTCTCAAGCTCATGACTAGACGACGAGTAAAGATCCTCTCCATTTACCATTTGGCGCAAGAGTGACACATTTATTGTTTTATTATTATTTTTAAAATAACATTAAAATAATCATTGTGTCACTCTCTCCAAATGGACCTCTACATCAAATGAAAAGGATCCAAACCCACTAGAAGATGCCTCTAGGTTGAGTTTAAACAACCATTCCGGCACATTTATGCTTCTGCTGATCTGCTCTTGGGTTATCATAACTGAACAGCTATTTCATGTTAAAATAATCGATATTCATTACGGCTTACTCCCACGGGTTATGCTGAAGAACAACCATTTTTTGACATTTTACATGGTAAAACTCAATATCTGTGTTCTACATGTGTTTTGATAATTATAAACTACATCACTTACAAGATACAAAATAGCTACAAAAATTAAGGGGTGAAACTTAACAGGCACCTAATTTACAAACACTATAAACAAGCAGAAATAAAAGTTTAAAGCGCTAATCAGCCATTTATAAAAATTTTACACGACTGAATGTCATAATCTGGCGTCACACTTATTCCTCCACCACATTCAAACTAGTAAATCTCCTCACCAGCCATAGATAGGATTTTCCACCTGTGGGGGCAAGAGATGAAGGTCTTTACAGTGCTGCTTGTCATAATCACGTGTCCCAGGTATTGCTCCAGTACATAATCTCAGGAGTTCGTTCCCGGTGAAACAGTAGTGAGCAAATGCTAAGCCTCCATCAACTACTTGTGTCAGATTAGGCATTGATGCTGACTTGCCGATGAGCTTTCGACTATTTGTACTTGATTTTGCACCATCGTTTTGGTTGCTCAGGATTTTGTCAAGCTCGGAATATTCCATAAATCGCTCAGTAGCAGCTTCCCAAGAAAGTTGGTATCTTTGTTCAGGTGTGAGAGGATAAGGCTCATTCGATAACGCTTCTTTTACTTTTACTACGAAGTCTTCAGGTGTCTTGTAAGTCAAACAATTGGGAAATGACCTGAAGAACTCATTTGATGGATGATCAGCACAAACTACAAATTTCCCCATAGCAAGTGCCTCGGCTGTCGCTGTGCACAGCACATCACTGATGCTAGGATTTATGAAAACTTTGTACCTTCAATAAATTATATAAACAGTGTTTAAAAAAAGAACCAAATTTTATAAAAACAATTTTTTCATTGGTGTCTGGCAACATAAAGCATGAGCAGTTATCATGGGTGGATGAAGGTGCATTTATGCATGCAATAAAATAACAGTTTTGGACGTTTCACTTTTCTTAACATTCAAACAATCCATTCTATGAAGATAGGGGAGGATGAAAGATAACTCGGTTCCATGTTGCAATAGATGCAACTTATAAGTTCTTTCCCTATTTTATTTAGATTATGTTTCAGAACAAAGTGGGGAACCTTCCCATGAACATATCGTAATTTAAAGTTTGAAGGTTAGTTTTCAAATCGTTCTTACCTGTGGAGAGAATCATCTGTATGATCTCTTCCTTTGTGAAAGTTGAGATTTAAATCCAACCTTCTCGCTGCACTCTGAACTTCATTAGCATCCTCTCCATTTCCAAATACATCCATCTTGAAGCCATCAAGGTCAGCCTTATGCTTTGCTAATAAATCTATCAATTCTTTATATCCCTTTGCCCATACCATCTTTCCCAAGAAATATGCCCCTTGGGTGAAGGCTTGCTGCCCTAGCTCCCTCTCTGCAGCAATCTTTTCTCCAATTGTTAAGAACTTCGGATTCACACCATGAACATTGCAAATTACAGACTTAGGTAAATCTTGAGTAGAAGCTGAGAGACGAAGAACCTGAATATAAATTTTATATAAATAAGCCCCTTTTGTCTTATTGAATAATAAAACTCCATGATAAATTTATCACCAAAAACACCATTATCATTTCTAATTATCTCTTAAGTTAATTCAAGCTTACGTACTATGATGATAAATTCTCATACCTTGTCGCAGTATGCTCTTGTAACCCAGTTGTTGATGTGTTTCACAAGAAATGCCTGGAGTGCCCCATTTTTCTCCCTCTTGATGTATTCCAAGTAATTTGTGTGAACAATACCAACAACATGGTTGAATTTATCCGTCCAACGCTTCCCGTGATGATACCAATTCAAGTGTTCTGGTTCTTCCAGGATAGCAATGTCAGCATCCCTCGATGGTATAAATTGAGAAGTATCTCCAGCGGGTATTATACTCCGCCTTTCCTTTGAAAACTACACATGAGAAGGGAAAAGTATTAGAACTGAAAGTAATGATATGAAACATTATAGAATATAGCAACCAAGCAATTCTTACGTGGGAATAATGCCTCCTATAGACACGACCAATCAAAAGATTGAGATAATATAAAAATAAATTCAGCACAGACTTGTCTTGTTATTATTATTTGAAAATATTTTAAGCTTTTAATTGGCTGGGTTTATAGGCAGTGTTCTCATGCAAGAATTACTCAGCAGCTAACAATATCAGAAGGTTACCTTCCCAGGATAAAAAGATATGTTGAAGTCTGCCTTAAAACCAATCCTTTCCTCAAGCCAGTTACGTATATAACCTTCCTGCTCTTCTGGTGAAGTAAAAGTAAGATTACTGGGATAAACTAGTTCCTGATCCGACATACAAAGCCATGGTACCAGTAGTGTGACCTTCTGCTTTTTAGATTGTGATAAATATGCAGCTCGAAATAGGGGGTTTACAGCGGTTCCCGTCATCCAGGGAAGACTGGCGGTTGTGACTATGGCAACATGTCTTTCATTGTTAGACAAATCACGCTTTGCATGGTCGGCCCAAAGTCCACCTTCATAGTGGTGCCCTGTGCTCTGAAGGACACTAGCTATTCGCAAATCTAATTCATCGTTGATGTTTCCATTCCCAATAACAGAAGATTCTTCCCCAGAAAGAGAGTGCTGCAGAAAATGATTCTTGCGTTTGCTATACAAGCTTTCAACTATCTTGTCACATATGTCTGCAACATCATCATATTTGGAGAAATAATCAAAATTGAAGGTCAGATAAAGTAAAATATACACTTGTAGACTAACTAGAAAGCTTATAGCAAAGAATGGAAAGATATAATTCTGCACTCTCAGGAGACATTTAGGTTTAATATAAGTTGATGGGCTACAAAACAATATTGAAATAATGGGAGAATTTATTGGGGAAAAAAAAGTAAGCACATTTCCAAACAAATGGTAGATTTTTAAACTAGTCATCCTCTTAACGATCCAACAGTTGAAATATAACTAACTCATTATGCAGATCTTAGATGACAAATTTAGGAGAATTTTAACAATAATAAGTTTAAGATCAGATGGTTAATATTTCATTTGAAAAGTCATGTTCTCTACATTAATTTTGAGGTATTTTGATGGAGTACAAAATGATCTTGGATTGATGTTAAATTTTATAGGTATGATATACACAAGTAACAACAGATACCTTCTTCAACCCAACAACATATTTTTACAACAAAAATGTTGGAACAGAAAAACAGTTTCCATTGTAACTTCATAAGAGATGTTGCTAAAAAATACACATAAACTTCTAGCTACGTTATATAAAGCAGGAAAGCATGGACTGCATGGCAATGGAATCCCAAACATGTTATGCATAACTAAGTACCTCTTCTGACTCCAAGTTGATCCAAAAATGGTCCAGACTGTTTAACTAAGTAGGCCAGAAGTTCTGGTACTTCCAACGGAGGCACTTCCTGTAAAAGATGTGTCAAAAAACTGTTAGCCAAATCTCATGATTTTCCCCACATTCAGAACATACAACAATAATTGTACAGGGAAGTTGATGACATATTTAGAACGATAATATCCCTATCATGAAACCAACTACTTAAATATTCCATTCCTATCATGCTTGAGTTGCTTAGCCCCTATTTCTTTAGCATCGTGTATCCAGTTTTTCTAGTAAGTCCCAACTAATTGTTCTGATGTCAAAATTAAAATTTGAGGTTAAATGAATATGAAACGGCATGTCAAATAAAAGAAAATCTAGGCCCCAAACTAAAGGAGGTAATTTTGGAAATCAAGCTAAGCAAAATCTAAAGAGTACAATAATTTTTATGTTCAGAGGGGCCTAAGGATGCATGGACTGGTGTATTCACTGTATTTTATACGGTAGTATCATATGTATGCATTGTGGCCCTTGGGAAGTTAGAGCCTTCCGGTTTATGACAAGTTCTGCTAGTTTTTTTACACAAGTCCCAACATTCAACCAGGCATATTCATATAAACAAATGAAACTATACAAACCTTTGAATCTTGAGGTTCAATGCACATTGATTTCTGCAAGAAAAACGAGAAATTAACATGTAAGTTCTAAGAAAAGAAAAACACAAACAAGTCTACTGCTACAACTGAACAGTATAACCGCATAATTCTGAGCAAGTTGCTAAAGGAGGAGGGAGAACTACATACCAAGCTTGATTTAAGTTTCTCAAGAAATTCACTGTTCTTGAAACCATCAAAAATTTCCACAGAAGAACTACGCTTCTCAAAGTCCTTAATTTTAGTTTTCAATGCTCGAATTGGCTCCCAATCCCTAGTTTCACCTACTCCTTTCCACTCTTCCCAGAAACTTGACCTCCTTCCCCTATTTTCCCTCTCAAAATCCACAATCCCATCATCCTCCACCACTTCTTCCGACACCGACACAATCGCGTTCTTAATAGCAGACAAGTCAATTCGAATCTTCGCCCTAGGCTTCCACTTTTCCAGAACCTTCTTACTAAAATCCGGTGAAGAATAAGCACGTCTAAATTCCGTCAACTTCGGTTGCAATTTCTTCACGAATTCAATCTCCGCCGGTGGCGAAGACCGCATAGCGGGTACAGAGAACGCCGGAGCCGCTGAATTGAAGAAATTCTCAAGTTCTCTATCAAACGACGTCGCTAGGTTTTTGAACGAGTTGGCTCGGTCTTTCATTAACCGTAGATCCGCGTCTGCTGAGTCACGAACTTCTCGCCATCCTTTGGAAAGAAAGGAAAACGCGTTTGAAGGTTGATGTTGGGTGGCCATAGCCACAAACCACCACACCACAAGAGAGGTTTCTAGTTTCTAATCCCAAAATCAAACTGTGCTTCGTTTCATAGATTTTTAACGGTTGGGATTTTCCTTTTTGGAATCTATCTCGAAGCTTACTTGCTTGGGAGTCCCCGTCTTCTTTCCACGTAGGATTTTTTTATAAATCGACTATCGTGCGCAAAGAGACTAAGGGGGATTTATTGGTTTAGGATTTCACAGAATTTTAAAAAAATTTTTTTTGGTAAAAAGTCTGTAGGTATTCAATCAGGATTTTCTGTCACTTAAAAACAATCCACCAGTATTCGATCCGGATTTTTAGAACTTTTTAAAGAGTTTGTCAAAATCCATTGGTATTCGTTTGAGACTTTCTACCACTTAAAAACAATTCATAGGTATTCAAAAATATAAGGATTTTAAAGGATTGTTTTATTAGATGGATTTTGAGCGACTTTTTAGTGTTATCTATGCCTACAAAATCCATTAAACAACCCACCCAAATTGAAAGGATTTCTCAAGACTTTTCATGTGACTATTCTTCTCTGTTATTTTATCACTCATTCTGCAAATCACTCATTCTTCTTCTTCGTTAGTCTTTTTTTTTCGTTCCTAATAATTGTGGCTCCTGATAAAAATACTCAAAATCCTCTTCGTTAGTTTTCTTCGTTACTCACTCAAATAATAATTATAGCATAATAAGATCTGTTGATTTCTTCTTAACAAAAACGTTAGTCTTCTTCGTTAATCATCTTGAATTTGATTATGTTACCCATTGTTATGCAAAATGAAAAAAAAACCAGTGGATATGAAATAACACTAATACCTCTAACGTTTTTATTCTATTTATCATTGTGGTTCTGTGTTCTAACGTTTTTATTCTATTTATTTATTTTTTTGACGAGAAAATGATTTCATTAAGAAGCTAAATCAGCTGCAACAAATGAAGCAATACAAGGAGGGAATTCCTCAATCCAAACTGAATCAGTAGAAACTAAAGCAAACTTAGCTAAGTGGTGTGCTGGAAAATTAGCAGTTCTTCTAACATGTTGTAGCATAAAAGCACTAAATGAACTAATAATCCTACGACAATCATTAATCAACAAACCAAAGTAGGAGTGATCAGAAGTGGTTCCTTGCACTCCTCGAATCACATTGAGTGAGTCACCTTCAACCTCAATTTCATAAAAACCCATATCCAACGCAAATTGGAGTGCTAATTTCATTCCCATTGCCTCAACAATATCAACGTCAGGTAAGGCTTCAAAATTCCATGTGGCAGCTGTTAATACAAAACCATCCCCATCTCTAATAATAGCGCCTACTCCCCATTTTTCGTTCATAGGGCCAGCAGCATCAACGTTAACCTTATACGGCATCCGAGATGGAGGATTCCAAGAAGACGGTGAGGTTGGCACATGAGGAGGAGAGGATGTAACCTGAGTATTCAACAAAGTCATGTGTTCTTCAACAATGCACCAAGCCTTTTTAACCATTACATCAATTGGAATAAAATTATTCTCGAAGCAAGACTTATTACGTGCATGCCAAATACTAAAGCATAAAGACAAAACATAAGCAGTGACCTCAGGTGATGAGTGCAATATAGTATAATGAAGCCATGAGGTGAAAGGAGTATCAACATTATCAAACCGAGCACCAAGAGGAGAATGGAACCAAACCTATTTAGCCCCATCTTTGAACACATGATCGATATCCTCTTCAGTCGTCCCACACCTGGGACAAAACGGCTCTAACATTAAGTCCCTACGAATTAAATGCTTATTTGTTGGGAGACTTTCATGTAGGATCCTCCATGCCAAGTGCACATGTTTTGGCATTGTTTGGATTCTCCATAGTTTTGACCATACTTCAGGTTCTCGTTGCTGGTGAGACATGTGAGAATCATATTCCTCCCACCTCTTAATGCAATGATAAGCACTCTTGACAGAAAATATACCTCTCTTGTTGGGACCCCAGATCAACTGGTCCATTTGATTAGAGTTCGGGAGAGGGAACTGAAGAATCTGCATAGCTTCAAAAGGCAAAGAAGTTTCATTAATTAGCAGGGAATTCCATGTACCTAGATCATGTAGAATCAGCTGGGAAACTTGGGTGAGTTCCGATTGAGGCGGTTTTGGAGTCCAGATCTTGTAACCATTTTGCATTGGTAGCCAGTTATCCTCCCAAATGTCAATATAAAGCCCAGCTCCGACTCTCCACAAACAGCCCTGCTTGAGAATCCACAAGGCTTCATGAATACTTCTCCAAGTGTAGCTTGGCAAGTGGCCTAACTGTGACTTGAGGAAGTTGCCACGGGGAAAATAGCGAGCTTTTAGGCATCTGGATAGAAGAGAATCAGGATTTGATAAGATTCGCCAACCCTGCTTAGCAAGTCATGCAAGATTAAAAGCTTTGAGGCTTCTAAACCCCATACCACCTCTTGATTTCGGCTGACAGCATTTGTTCCAATTGATCCAGTGACATTTTTTCTTCTCTCCTTTGTTGTATCCCCACCAAAACTGTCTAATCAAAGTCTCAATGTGATCACATAAGCCTGTGAGAAGGAGGAAACAACTCATAACATATGTGGGAATAGATTGTGCCACTGATTTGATGAGGATTTATTCTATTTATAATTGTGTATCTGTTTTCTATATTTACCCAAAAGCATGTTCTAGAGTTTATTGGTAAGTGAAAGAAAGAATATAAAGAGTCCAACAAAGTCCTGCAGATTCTATTAAAGTCCAACAAAGTCCATCAAAGTCCATAAGACACAAATCTATTAAAGTCCTGTAGAGTCTTGAAAAGTCCTGGAATTCCATCAAAGTTTTTTAAAATCCATAAGATTTTTCTCAACTAAAAAAGTCCTTTAAAATCCTAAACCAATACATCCCCCATAATTTCTCGAGCCGTGTAGGACCATAATGAGCGGTAAAATTTTCCCTCAAGAGATTTAACAATATTGCATGCCCAAGGCTGAATTCGAACCCAAAACCTTAGTTAAGCAGCCATCATCTTGCTCTTGGGTCCACATAGGATGTTGTGGTTTGTTGACGAGATTTATATGGGTGATGACGTGGAGATGTCACGTGGGGTTATTATATGGTGAAATGTTATTGGACCACGTGTGATAACGGATTAGCAGGGATTCTGGAAGGATTTTGGAGGAATATGCGAGTGGCTTGAGAGAGATACGGTTACAAGTTACTACAAGGAAGGCGCGTTTGTTTTGGAGGGTTGCAATGTGTGGCAGTGAAAGTGAGACCAGTGACAATGGGAATTCCACTTTCTGGGCTTTTGTCTTGTACTTTTGTCGACGGCAAAGAGATAAACTAAAGACGACAACTATTTAAGTCCTCTATCTTCATGTCACACCTTTTTATGGGTTGAAACTTGAAATCAAATCATCGTATACTATTTGGTAGAACTACTTTTTTTTTGGCCAAGGTAGAACTGCTCTTCAAAAATAGTAGAAATCACTTGAATTTTAAAAAAATAAAATAAAAGAACATGTATCTAAACGAAGGTTTTCTGTTGTTAGGCTTTATATTTTTAGTGGTTAGTCAGATTTGAATTTGAGATCTCCATGTTACTAAAAATGACAGTTTTAGAGAATGTTGGTGATATTCCTGTTGTGAGTATGCATGTAGATAATACATTTGAAGTTGAATTTTGAAGCTTTTTTCCTACAAACATGTTTGCTAGGTTTAGAAGAAGTTAGTTAGTCTCTTTGTAGTATAGGAATCAATGTTCAAACCTTCTTGGAGAGAGATTTTCATATTTATGTTGTGTTTGGTTTCAAAGAGAAATTGAGAAGAGAAAAATAGTTTTTTTTGTTACCATGTTATTAGTGTGTAGTTTCCACCGGCTTTGCCGGTGACTAATCTCCGCTGGGGAACCTGGCTGGCCACGACCGTGTGATTCTCCCCTCCCAACAGAGTTTTTGCCACACCAAGATTAGAGAGAAAAATAGTTGGGAGAGAGTATAAGAAAAGATAAATAGGTGAAAACTATGGTAAATTTTGGATACTTTTTTTTTAAAGAGTCTCGCTAAAACCTTCTGATGCAAACCCTCCTTATGATAAATTATCAAAAGGAAAAAGAACACTCTATCATAATATATAAAAAAGATAAAAAGGAGTACAATGGAGACCAAGGGGGGACTAGGCCAAAACCCTTGTCAGAAAACCAAACAACAAGCAAAAGTAGCAGCACAAAAGCGAAAAAGAAGAAAACCAAGGAGACCAAACTCCAGGGAAGACTCATCTAAATATGAAAAAAGGAAGGTCTTGCCTACTACGACAAAAGTCATCTAAGATGAAGCTCGGAGGCAATTTGGAATGAGAGAAAGAGAAGAGAAAAAGATATGAGAGAAATGTTTATTTTTTAAAAGACAAAAATATCACTAACTAGAAAACCAACTCACAATTATTTTTAATTAATTAACGTAATTAATTTTAATACCAAAGGGTTTGGTCAAAAAAATATATCAAAGGGTATCTAAAGAGGCAAACTCGGCTAGTGCCCGAGTTCGATCCTCGGCAATGGAAAAAATTAGCACCAGATTTTACTTACCACCCGCTCGAACTCCGAATTATTCAGGGCCCCTTTCTCCAGACACCAGAGTTGGGTCAAAGACCCTTAGATCAAAAAAACATTCATTTTCTCTTTCCATTTTTAGTTAATAATTATTTCTCAATTTCTCTCCCACTTCACTCGCTCTTCCCTAATTCTGATGTATCAAATAGACCATTGATTTCCGATCGAGTTAATAGTCTATCCCAACCTTAAAATTTTAGGAAAGTTCAATTTAGTCTCTCACATTTTCAATATTTCTACTTAGTTCACGACTTTCACAAACGTTATTCAAGCTAGTCGCTTTACAATCACTGTCGATTAACAGTTTTAACGATGCTGACATGTAACATTTATTGCTATGCGGTGTTCACAATTGACAAATATTAGAGATCAAATTGAAAAAATCCATCCACGTCAGCTTGCCGCTTGTCACACGAATTTTGAGGACTCAATTGATATTGTGGTGTTGTGGTAATATAATATAATAAATTAATTAATAATGAGGAACAAGTGATGTTGTGGTGGAAACATATTGTGCATGAGTGATTATAAAAAACAAATATTGTGCATGAGTGCATGACAAAACAATTGACATCAACAGCAACGGCGAGGAGCAAAACAACCATCCACTCCCTTGTTAGCTGTTAAGCAAACAACTAATCGATGGGTTTACAACTTTTCATAACCTCCAATGAAGATATTTGGGGGACCAATAAAGCAAAGACAACTTAATTATAATAATACCAATGCAAAGATCTCTAAGATAAGCTTGGATAGACCTGTTTGACCTGTTTCGAAGGTACTCCAAACAATGACATGAAAGCACAGTACAAATGTGTGGTTTGCTGCTTTCCCTCATCAAATTGTGGGCTGCTACGAATGTGAACCCACTACCTTTTGTCCCATTGTGTTTTTTATTTTTTTCATTTTTCACAAATTCAATCGCGCCACCTGCAACACAAATTCTAATTTTCCTTCTCTATTTAATTTTATTTTGTTCCCTAATATTCTTTCAGTTATTTTTGCCGACTTCATCTTTCAGTTAATTTCCACAACACCTCAGACTTGTTTTTTTCCCATAGTTTCAACGTCCGGAAAGTAGGATTTCGGAACTGTAATTCATTTACAAATCCGGAAATTCAGTTTCCAAATGCCTAATTATCGGTATGTCTTCTTGAGTTTTAGTGTGTGTAATTGAACTATATATACTTCTAAAAACTTAATTTTCAGACGTGTACATTAGAAGTGAACGAAAACATACGAAAAACACAACGGTTCGCGAATAGGTGCTTCGAAAACTAACTCACAGGAAAGCATTGCACTTGTTTTTTGCAGCTTCAGTGAACTCATGATGGACTCACGATGGAAGTCAAGTGAAAAGATTGTGGCATGACAGTCTCACGGTGGTCGCGTGCGACAGTGACCCCAGTGGATGGGGGTAGAGGTTCCTTGTGCTTCATTTGTACATATTTTAATGCGTTTTTATTGATATTGGTTTTAATTTAATTCTCCTTTATATTTCATCTATCTCATTTTATAAATTTAAATTTAGATATAAATTAGTGAATTACTTGATATTTAAAAATTCACTTGAATTAAGATAAGATAGTTCTACACAAAAAAATTAGCTACTAAATGAAATCACCATATGTGTGTGTATTGGGGTTTACGGTTTACCATAAAGTATTACGGCTTGTGCACTTCTCAGTCACTATGAGGTGCATTATTACAAGATTTTAACGATCAATTTTAAAACATATTGAAAACAAAAAGTTTGTAGTGAGAATCTTTATTACAACAAAATATGTACATTGATATATTAAGGTATTTTGAATTCCAGTTATAAAAATTTAAATTTATAAAATGAGATAGATACATTGATAGATGAAATATAAAGGAGAATTAAATTAAACAATTGCCCCAAAGGCAAGGTCTTCTCATGGTCCACAAAAATTGAACAACACAACTAAAGCATTTGTGATTATTACAATTTGTTCTGTGCAATCAAATCATTTCACAAGTTAGTTTCATTTACAACATACTACGCCTCCTTTTGGAAACATGTAAAAATGATATTGAGAAGTGCAGCAAATATTCTAACAACAAACAACATATATTCATATCCTTTTTAAAAAATAACCATATATCTGAGTAGTTTTTTTTTTATAAGTTGGGTTCATGCCCCCATCTTTTTGTTGTTTATATATTTTTATTCAAAAAATTTGTGGTATGCT
Organism: Astragalus glycyphyllos; assembly: GCA_963573325.1. NCBI lineage: Eukaryota > Viridiplantae > Streptophyta > Magnoliopsida > Fabales > Fabaceae > Astragalus > Astragalus glycyphyllos. Next base: position 25,838,687 of record OY754312.1, read on the forward strand.
GCATATAGCTAGTAAAGTATGAGGTTTCAACAGAATCATCTCTCTATCTATTGGGTTTTTTTTTTGCATTCTATTTTTTGCTTAAAAAAATAACAAGACAAAAAAAGAAGTTGCGATAGGTGTACCGTTTCCATTGGTGAGAGTAATAAAGAGAGCACAGCAAACCCCAGCCATTAGAAGAATTCTTACTAGCTTCATGGTAATATTTGCTCACTCCAATCTGCACGGTACCCTCAAATAGATCTCTTAAACCGTTGGCGCAATGTCAAAAAGAAAAGGAACTAGATGTGTGTGTATTTCCTAATTGTTCAAATTACGTCATGAATTACAACATCTCGTATGTTTGTTTCCTTTTTAATTAAAAATTACGAAAGACCTGGTAATTGTTGACGTAATATGAGCCATTAATTTCAATCTAATGATTATAATTAAATGTTCACATTTCTCACAATAACCGAGAGTTATCACCAGATACTATATACTCTTACTGTTAGATGTGGCACAAGTGGTTCTTAACCATCTGGTCCTCGGTTCAATCCCTCAAGATTCTCGGGCGAGAAAACTTAATTATTATGAAAAATGAGAAAACATAATTGTTAGATTAAAATTAATGTCTCGGATTCTGTCATTATTTACAATATCTCGTATGATAATTTCCTTTTTAATTAAAGATCACAAATTATTTTGTAATTAATGATAGAGTCAAGGCCGTTAATTTTAATCAACTGTTACAATTACATTTAGTTGTTCTCATTTCTCATAGAGAACCATTGTTTATTTTAAGAAATGAGAACTTTTTTTGGTCGAGACCAGGGTATTCACCGCCGAACGCAGTGACTAATCCTCTCGTTGGATTGGAGGCGGATGGGACAGCTGACCCAAGGATTTAATTAAAGCTGGTTCATGCCCAATGCGAGCATCGAACCCTTGACACTTGGTTAAGTGAGGATGAGCCCCAACCGCTCAACCACATCTCCTGGGTTAGAAATGAGAACTTTTAACTATTATTAAAATTATAACAATTTATATTATATCATTAATTATAAAATCTCGTATGATTATTTCTTTTTTAACTATAGATCACAAGATATTTTGTGATTAATAAACATAAATTGAACCGTCAATCGTAATCCAAAGGTTATAATTAAGGCTATGTTTGGTCAAAAGTAACGGATAAAGAATTGGATAGCGGGTGAGCAGATGAGCTATCTAATAACATATGTGTTTGGTAAAACTAACAGTTAAAATAATTGATGATAAATGTAAAATGAAATACAAGTTATGGATTTGAAATTGTTTAATTTATTTTAATGATGATAGAGAAAGAATTTGAAGGGGGTTTAAAATTTGTCTCTCTCTTTATATATATATATATATATATATATATATATATATATATATATATATAAGTTTAGGAAATATTGCACTCTTATTAGATCAAATCATCAAATGTTATACATTGAAAAACAAAAGTTCAGTATTGAGAATTTTTTTATTCCGAGATCCATAATTAAACTATAACAACTCATACATTGAGATACGAAGGTATTTCGAATTCCAATATTAAATTAAATCGCATTGATGATTTATTGTATTATTCATTTGGCTTATGGTGCATGTTTACAAAAGTATAAAGAAACACAACCAGAACATTGGTGGTTACTACAATTGCAATTCGTAATTGAGTCATCTGGTCCATATTTCATGAGGAGTTCTTCATAGCAGCTGAAAGTATCATGACAATTCGAAGACTCTACTTTGAGACACTTATCAGCGGGACACGATTGATCTGCACGGTCAAATAATTCCATTATATGTTTTTGCATATATTCCATTATTTGATTAAAAAAATAACATTAACAAGAAAAGAAAAAAAATGTTGTTGTGATAGGTGTACCATATCCTTCCGTTAGGGTGAAGAGAGCAAAACAATATTCATGGTGATATTTGCTCACTCGAATTCGCACAATATTCTTAAATGGAGTTATTAAACTGCTGCAACAATGTCAAAGAAAAGAAATTGAACGCACATATATATAGACAGACACACATATATAAAATTATTTAAAAAAATGTTTTATATGATTAAAAAAATTACTTTTTTGAGAAAAATTAAATGAATTATGCTTAACACCTGAATATTAATTTTGTTACGATAATTCCTAATTGAGGTTACCAAACTTGAATATTGTTTACATAATTATATATATATATATATATATATATATATGTATTTTTTGATAATTAATAAATATTTACTTACACATTAACGCTATGTTGTTTGCTTTAATAGGGTACAGTTTAAGAAAAAAGGTTAAATACATTTTTTGTCCTTTTAAATTTATTTTGACTGAAATCCATATAAATTTTTAAAATTTTGCTTTTAGTTCCTATAAAAAAACTTCTTGGTCCCCATATTTTCCTCCGCCAATATTTTTAGGTTTTTTTTTTATACCCCCACCCTATCCCATCTACTCCTACAAATTTTGTAAAATCCAAAAATACTCCCAACAATTAAAATTCGCTCGGATTTACCTAATAAAAGATAAATCGTTTTTTGTTATCGTTTTTGGTTTTTTTCCCAAAAAGGATGAAAAAAACCAAAAACGATTTATCTTTTATTAGGTAAATCCGTTTTTGTTATTTTTAAAAGCGGATTTACCTTAGGTGGGGTTAACTACGTTTTTATTATTTTTCAAAGCAGATTTACCTATTTATTAGATAAATCCACTTTAAAAAAGTTCAAAGCAGATTTATTTAAAAAATAGGTAAATCCTCTAATTATATTAAAAGTTATTATTTTTTTTATTTAAATTATTTAAAAAAAAGGTTATAAAAACACTACAAAAAATCCATTAAAGAGTCAAAACTAATCTAAAAATTATAAAAACACCACAAAAATTCTAATAAAACCAAAATAAGGTTATGCAATTTTTTTTTGGATTTTTTAGAGATTATGAAAAATTAAAAAAACTAAAAAAATTAAGTAAACGATGGAATTTGGGATTTTGAGCTCCTTTGTCCCGAGAGAAGTCCCTCTTGGGGAGTCTTGATCCCTAATTTTTTTCGGATTTAATAACTGTGGTTTCATTACAGTCCGAGTAGGTTGCCCGAAAACCGATTTTTTAGCCTAAATTATTCACCCGACATACAACATCTTCACGTGTTAACGAACTACACACTAAACAAAACCAAAAGACGTCCAACATCCATATCTATTTTATTTTTTTTAAAAAAAATTAATTTTTTAACTGATTTATCACTTTTATTTATTAATTATTTTACAAAGCGAATTTATCTGTTTATTTGATAAATCCGTTTTGAAAAAATCAAAGCGGAATCATCTAATAATTAGGTAAATCCGTTTTAAAAAATAACAAAAACGGATTTAACCCCCCCTATATAAACCCGCTTATGTTATTTTTAAAAGTGGATTTACCTATTATTAGATAAATCTGTTTTACAATTATAAAAACGAATTTACTTAAATTGTTTCTGTTGAAAACGGATTTATCTAATTGAGACATAAATCTGTTTTGGAAAAAAATAAAAAACGGATTTATCTCTTATTAGATAAAATTGAGCGAAATTTTTATCTGGGGGTATTTTCGGTTTATCGAATTAATTGTGTGGGGGTATAAAAAAACCATATTTTTACTCCTTCGTGACTTTTAATAGCACTTACATGCGCTATTAAAAGGCCCAGAAAATGATGCTAAAGGTCATGAGGAACTAAAAGTATTTATACGGAAAACGGAAGGACTAAAAGTAAGTTAAAAAATTTAAAAAGACTAAAAGCAATTTTTTTGAATTTTATAAGGACCAAAAACATATTTAACCCAAAGAAAAAATATTAGCTCTAACCATCAAATATAAAAGATATAAGTTTTCTTCAAACCAATGTTCGCCCGCTTGTTGGTTTGCAAATAGAGTGGCAAGTACCACTCGTAAACTCACACGCGTAAAGTGGAAAGTAAGTATATTAAATACATTTAAAGTTTAAACTAAACTAATTAATTACTAAATATTATTTGAAAATATATTCAAGCAAATACAAAAATGCACAAATATTGAATATCAATTTACAATTATATATTTTCTAAACTCGTAATTAAAATATTGGCAGGATATTCATATTTATTATCTTATATTTAGTCAAAAGAAGTTTAAAATAATCAAACTTAGAGTTATTTTTTCACTGAAAAACTTAAAATTACTTAGTGATGTTTGCACACACATTTGACATTTAGCCAGTACGTATGGAAAAATACTTAGTGAGAGAGACTAACATCTTAAATCAATCTCAGTACCTCTGATTATATGTTTTTACAACTGTGCATGGGGAATGCCTTAGTTTAAAAAAAATTTGTAGGTTCAACAATTCGAAGCTACTTGAAATAATAACTTTATATTATGAGATGATATTTTAATTACCAAATAGCTTGTAGAAGAAACAGGTATAACTCATACCCAAGAGCATTTAGATGAGATTGTAGGGGTCTCTTCCAACTTAACCAACAAGGTTTTGAGTTCGAATTCAGCATTGGGCATGCAGTTGTGTCCGATTATGACTTTTTAAGATTTTTTTCTAAAGAAGTTTTTTATATTTCTTTTAATTGGATGTTTCTAGGGTGAGGGAGCAATTCAAATCTCTCACCGGTGAACCACTGAAATTGAGCGTATGATATTGTGTAAAATGCTATGAGATTCAATACTGGTTGATTTAATCTTAACCACTCATAGATAAAACCATTTTGAAAGAAAAAATGGTTTTATATTTAATTAGATAAATCCCTTAAGTGGTTTTACTGAGGGGTATTCTCAGAATATCAAATTGTGTGCGGTATAGACAGATGTGGTGGGTGTTAAAAAAAAACTCATTTCGCTTTGAGCTGTTAGCGTATACTTGTTGAGCCCACGTTGCTATTTGTGGTGCCTAGTTTCCTTACATTGGGCCTTTGGCCAATCTTTGATTGTTATAATTTGGGCCTAGCCATTTATTAATGGGAATCATACAATCTTGATAAAAAAGGGTATTGATTTTTATACCCTCCATTTAACTCCCATACCCCCACAAATTTAATAAATCCCAACTTTACCCCTCTAAACTTTATACTATGCAGATTTATCTATTTAGTAGATAAATTCGTAGTTAAAAAATTTGAAAGTACGGATTTATCAATTAAATAGATAAATTTGTAGTTAAAAGTTAAATCAGGGATTTATCTATTAAATTGATAAATCCGTAATTGATTTTATAACTACGAACTTATCTATTTAATAGATATAGATAAATCCATAGTTGATTTTTTTAACTAATAATTTATCTATTAAATAGAGAACTTCGTATTTGTATTTTTTTCTTATTTTTTGTAATTTGATTGCGGTGCCCCAACTAGAGGTAGAAATAGGAAAATTATTTCACACTGTCATGGAGGAACATCTGGCAATTAGATATAGATACTAGTGAAATTTTGGTAATTAGACACATTCACGACGACAAAATGTCCGGTAAAAGGGAGAGGAGAACAACCACTAAAATAATTTTAAAAAATTATAAAAAACACTACTAAAAAATCGTAGAAGAATCAAAACTAATCTAAAATTTATAATAACACCACTAAAAATATAATAAAATCAAAAGAGGATTATGCAATTTTTTTTAGATTTTTTGGAGATTATGAAAAAAATCAAAAATTAATAAAAAAATATTAAACAAAGTAATTTGGGACAATCAGATATGGTTGCCCGAAAATAGATTTTCTTTTTGCTAGATTATTTAACAAATTAAAGTGTGTCGTTGATTAAAAGTGTCGGTGGGATATTGGACTTCAAAATTATGTCGTTGATGAAGAGTGATAAAAAAATAAACAATTAAATAAAGAAATTATAATTTTTAAAAATTTTAACATAAATACGAACTTATCTATTAAATAGGTAAATTCGTATAATATAAATTAGGCTTAAATATGTTTTTAGTCCCTGCAAATATAGCGCTTTTCTATTTTAGTCCTTGATAAATATTTTTTTTAAAGTACTCCCTGCAATTGTCAATGTTTTCCTTTATATGAAATAGCATAATGAGAACAATCAGATTCATGAAAGAAAAGCATCATTGACCCACAAAACACAAATATGCCAAAAAAACCAGGCTAAAAACGTTCATATTTGCAGGGAGTGTTTTAAAAAAAAGAGATTCAGAAATATGGGTTCAAGAATGGGAAAAGTTTTGGGACCCAGATTGTGTATGAACCCTAATTTGAATTTGGGAATTTAATTGTATTTTTCAATTAAGCATTTTAAAATAAAGATAAACAAAAAGAATTATGTGGCAATGCCAAAGAGGCATAACATAACATTGGACACATCAACATGTTTAACAGAAAATTTAACAGAACGACCAAAAGGAAAAACGTTCATATTGGCAGGGAGTGTTTTAAAAAAAATAAATTTGCAAGGACTAAAATAGGAAATCACTATATTTGTAAGGACTAAAAACATATTTAAGCCTATAAATTAAATAGGGTAAAATGAGAATTTCACAGGTTATGTGGAGGTATAAGAGCCAAGTGGGGGTATAAAAATCAATATCCTAAAAAAATGAACTTCTCAAATCAATGAAAAAGTATTTTAACTTTTTATAACATAGCTTTTGTTTGTAACTTCTTCTTTACTGTTACACTAGTATTTTACCCGTGCGTATGTATTGCTATGAAGTCATAATAGTAATTTGGAAGATATTTATAAGTTGTGAACAATGTCCAAAATGTATGATTTGAATTTCAAAGTGGAATATGCATCCTCGTTGACAATCAAATATGCATTGATCCATAATAATGTATTTGAACATTAGAGCTAAAATATGTATCCCCGTTGTCCGCTCCCGTTTGCATCCTCGTTGGCCCTCCCGTTGGCACTCCTGTTGGCGCTCTCGTTACCTCTCCTGTTGCGTCTCCCGTTACTACTCCCGTTGCAGCTCACATTGCCAGTCTCTCCTTGTCGCTCTCTTTGCCACATTTTAACTCATATTCTAGATTAGGCTTAAAGGTATGTTTCGTCCCTGCAAATATCACAATAATCCAGTTTCGTCCCTGCAAAAAAAAAGTTTCGAAATTTACCTTGCAAATACCAAATGCTTCTAGTTTAGTCCCTGCCGTTTGTTTTTGGCTAACGACGTTAATGGTTGGTGACGTGGCGTTGCTACCATGGTAATGTGGGACAGCTATTGTTACAAAAAATATTAATTTCTGGCATGGATGAGTATTGAACCTAGGACCTCAATGTGACAATCACTCCCAATTACCACTCCACCACATCAATTGTTGCGAATTTTAACGCAACTATTGATCTATATTACATTATATCGCAACCTACTGCAAGTCTTCATCTTCTAGCTACCTACTGCAAGTCTGCAACCTCTCCCATTAACTAAGCCTTTCACTCTCTTCATCAACATCATCAATAAGATTGTTTAACCTGATTCACAAATTGCACATAATCTTCAATTTGGATAATTATCTAAAAACAAAATCTGGACTAAACTAGAAGGACAAAAAACCTAAACTATCACAAATCTTCGTTTGATATAACTCTTCAATTTCGTTTAAGAACCCAACTGTTGTTGTTGTCTTCTCTTCAATTTCGTTTGATAATTATTGGATAACTCTTCAATTTGGATAATTCACAAATCTTTATTTGAATTAATTTCGAATCTGAAGATTTTCTTTTTAATTAGTTTCGAATCAGAAAATTTCCTTTGGAAATTTGGGTTAATTTCGTTTGAAATTTTCGTTTGGAATCTGGGTTAACTTCGTTTGGAAATCAGAAGATTGTGAATCTGTTGTTGTTGTTGTTGTTGTCTTCTCTGTAGTTGTGGGTTTCGTTTGCAGATTCGAAGGTTGAAGGTTGAAGACGCGTTTGCCCTTTGAACATATATATCAGTAGTTAGGTTAAAATTCACAACAATTGATGTGGTGTAGTGGTAATTGGAAGTGTTTGTCACATTGAGGTCCTAGGTTCAATACTCATCCATGCCAGAAATTAATTTTTAAGTAACAATAGCTGTCCCACTTTGCCATGTTGGCAGCTGTTGCGTAGAAACGTGTGATTGTTTCTTGTGCAAGTGTACACAATCGCAATAAGTAATACAGTGAATAAGTGAGATCGTTCCCACGAGGATTTGGGGTAAAAAGTAAATGACACACAATTTTGGGTAACCAACAATAAAGGTAAAAAGTATCAGGGTAATGAAAATCAGATTTGGGAGAAGTTGAGATGCAATACTTCAATAAATCCATTAAAATGCTCAAAATGCTATGCTAAGTGCTGCAGCACTAGGTGCTGCCGCAATTGTGCATTATTCCTAATGCTTAACACTAGGCTTTAGTCCTCCCAAATTATTCCTAATTCAGAAAGGATTATTTCCCTAGGCTACTGGAGAACAAGCAGCTTTACACCTAAGTGTTGTTTCTCATGCCTTATGCCTCTCCTATTCCTAGGACTCAAGCAAGGAACAACTATATTCCTATAGTGCAACATACCATGTCATCTTGTGAGATATAAATACAAACCATTCCTGTGAATGTATTTCTACTTAGATTAGTCGGCCAACCCTAAGCTAAGATGGATGTAGTAAAACACACAAGACAAAGTGCTCAACACAATAACATAAGCATCAAGAACAAATTAACTTCATTAAATTCATAATAGCATCCCAACTATAGAGGTTTAGCTCATATTGAGCTTACACAACATTACAACTAAACTAAACATCAAAGGAAGTAGGAATTTCATACTAAAACCCGAGAAGAGAAGTTCAACTACAAATTTTGATACTGAGATAGCTTCAATGGTGATCCACCAAGCGATTCCAGCTTCTCAAAATGCAGCTCCTTCGAAATTGAAGTAGTTCCAGTATTGCTGCAGCAATCAATATTCCAGCAACTGATTCTAAGTAACAATGGAGGCACGAAATCAAGAGGCTATTCCTATACCTCTGAAATTCGGCTTAACCTAATTCTGAGAATGTGGTCCTTTATATAGAGGAGGCTAGGGATGAGAGGTAACCCTAATTGGGGAGGCGCCTTTTGTCCTTTAATGGGGTCAAAAGGTCCTTTTTGCCCAAATCCCTAGGTCACCAACGAATATTCCATGATTGGCACGCACACTCACGTCTGGAGACAGCTGACAGGTGTCCTTTCCTCAATTTCCGCGTTTCCTATTGCTTTCACTCTCATGTTGTGTAATTTGGCATTGCTGCCACAATAAGTGCTGCAGCAATTAAACAAACGCATTAGACCACAATTTGGGCACCAAAGTGCCCATTATAACAAAATAAAGCTTGCACCTCAAATTATTCTAAACTAACATATTTACAACATTTAATCACTAAATTGTTTGTGAATAATCAATGATTTAAGCTTGAAATAAGAGGTAGTAACAATCATATTTGATTGTTATCAGCAGCGCCACGTCACCAACCATTAACGTCGTTAGGCAAAAACAAACGGCAAGGACTAAACTAGAAGCGTTTGGTATTTGCAAGGTAAATTTTGAAACTTTTTTTTTGCAGGGACGAAACTGGATTATTGTGATATTTGCAGGGACGAAACATACCTTTAAGCCTCTAGATTATTTAATTATTGAGTGTAATATTAATTTGATAAATTAATTTATTGGAAAAAAATTAATTTTTAAACTTTTGTTAAAGGTACGTCTTTTTTTGACAATGGATAGTTGTTAAAATGATTAATTTTACCGTTGTCAAAAAAGTGATTAATTTTAGTAGTTTGAGTAGATTATAAAAATCAGTGTTATCAAAACCAGACCGCCCAGTCCGGTCGAACCGGCCCGATCGGGAACCGGTGCCCTTCCCGGTCCGGATTGCTTGCATAAACGGCTCAATTGCTTTTAATTTAATTTTTCACGTTTTTTGTTACAAAAAGGCTTCCTGCGGGAAGCGAACCCTGCAACAAAAGGTGGTGCCGCACCTTTTAACCACTGCGGCAGCTTCATATGTTAATAAGTTTACAAACATGATATATATTATATATCTTACGTAAAGTATATGTAATTAGGTAGTCATTATGATTTTGGATATCTTGAGACCATTATTATTTCATGGCTGTTTATTTAATTAGGTGCTTACGATGTAGTTATGGACTTATGGTCCTTATGGATTTGAACTTGTATTGTAAATTTGAAGAATTATGTTAATTTTGTGTTGAGAATTTGTTTTATAGATTACTAAGATATATTACAATTTTTTGATGGGTTTGTTATGTACAAATTTATTCATATCAGGTCTATTTTTAGTGTGTCCGGCTCATGCGGTCCGACCAAAGACCTGTCGGTCCGACCAAAGACCCAGTGACCCAGTGCCTTGACCGGCTCGATGACCAGTCCAGTTTTGATAACATTGATAAAAATAGTGACTAATTTATTTTTAGTAAAAAACAAAATATTTGTTTTAATGTTTTTGACAAAAAAAATCGGGAAAAAGTATGGAAAAGATTTTTTTTAAAAGAAAATGTTTTTTTAAAAAAGTTTTTCTATATGATTTAATATTAATTGAATCATATTCTTTTAGTTATAAGTAAGTTATTTTGTAATATTCGGTTGTGGTTAAAGTTGTTTTTTACAATTCTTAGTGGTTAAATTGATTGATTTTAATTGTTTTAATAAAGAGATTATAGTAAATAATAAATATTAGATGGAGTAAAAGTGAAGAAAAAAGAAAATGAGATTCGGCGCTCTCATTGCCTCTCTCGTTCTTGTTGACGCTCTCGTTGCTGATCCTATTGAGAGTCTCTCGTTGCCGCTCCCGTCGTCACGTATTATGACTTATCTATCTACTCTAATATAATAAAACAACATGCTAGCAAATTTACTTTTTTAGACATCACCAAATTTTAACATTTGGCACAATTTGGGGGCAAAATAGTATTTTTACCGCAAAAGACAAAAACTATCAGTTTTTTCCAAGCTTTTTTATATAATAAAAAAACAACTGCCCCACTGACACTCTAACGCGCTGTCAGCTTTTATTTCTTTTCTTTTTTTTTTGACAGCATAAAAGACTTTCTTTTAAAAAACTGTTTCTTTTTTCAGTTTTTTTTTTTAAAATTGTCTTTTTTCCAGTTTTTTTAAAAACAATTTTTTTATAATTTTTTATAAAGTCAGTTTTTTTGTTTAAAAAAATGGTTTTTTTAAACCTTTTTTTAATAACAAATTTTTAAAAAATAATTGTTTTTCTTCCTATTTTTTTCAGTTTTTTTGTCAAATATATTAACTTTTTTTTCGTTTTTATTAAAAAAAATTAGTCACTATATTTATAATCTACTTTTTGGGTTGATTGATCATATTCTGTGGTGTTGATTTGCTGCTGTTGGAAATTGGTAATCTTTTCTCGGCGGAGTGGTTGATGTTGCTGTCGTCATGGGGGTTGATGCTGATATTGTCTGCCCCTGGCGCTGCGTTGCCTCCTCACCGGTCAAGGAAACCATTCTTTCACCTCCAGCGAATCAAGCTCAAAGAAAAACCTTTGCTCAGGCTCTTCACAATAGCATCGACATCCCTATTAGCCAGCTCCCTAAGCCTTTCTACAAGGGTGATGCCCTCTCCATTAAAATCTCTGAATCTGAATATCTTCTTGGTATCGAGGGTAGTAAAAACAACTTACATGGTCGATTGATCCTTTCAAGGGGCGACAAACCTATCCAATCGGATTCCCTGCGCTCCAAACTCGCCACTCTTTGGAAACCGATTGGACCTTGGAAGATGATACCTCTTGGTAGAGGCTTCTTTGAGTTTAGCTTCTCTTCGGCAGAGGACTTGCGCAGTGTGTGGAGCGTTGGCAGTTGGAACATACAACCAGGTATCCTTCGGTTGTCTCAATGGGTTCCGAATTTTAATCCTGCTAAGCAAAAGTCTACTCATTAGCAGTGCTGGATTCGCTTTCATGAGCTACCTCTTGAATATTGGCGCTCTCGTATTCTTTTCGAGATTGCTTCTGGGTTAGGCACTCCGATATCTATTAATGAAAACACTAGACTCAAGACTTTTGGCCATTTTGCTAGGGTGCTGATTGATATCGATCTTTTTGAACATTTACATGATTCTATTATGGTTGAAAGGGATGGATTTGCTTTTTTCATCGGAATAGAATATGAGAAGCTTCCCTTTTTCTGTTCTCATTGTCAAGCCATTGGGCGTTCCTTGTCCCATTGCAAACACAGCAAGCCACCTAGTGGTCCTTTGACAACTAATGGGGATCCTTTGTCTAAAACTCCTCTAGACCGAGCGGCTCCTATTAAAACAAAGTCTGTTTATGTCCACAAAGTTACCAAAATTGCTGATAATGGGATTGTTGATAAGGCCAATGAACTCACTGGTGTTGCTTTAGTGCCTCAAAGTGCCGAGTTTCCCCCGGATGAGGTTCTGGACAGTAGTCTCCCTCTTTCTGTTGATCCGATTATTCGAGAACGAACCCCGGAAGAAATTGCCATCTTAAAGGGAAAAAGCGCTCTACAAGGAAATTCGAGTAACAGTGAATGTGAAGGGACTCCTGCCTCCCCTATTATGCAGGCTTCTCCCTCTGTGGATGTGGTTCCTGACTCAGTCTCTTCCACTGTGGTCCCCAACTCGCAAGTAACGAGCCCTCATGCCTTGTTTCAGGGTGAACCTGAGTTGGAGCAAAGTGTGACTCTTGTTAATAATGTGGTCTCTAAAGATTTCAGAATTGTTGGTAAGTTTTGGGAGGAAGCGGCTAACGTTGAAAATAACTCAGGTGTTCCTATCTCTCAAGAAGCGGAAGAAGATTTCACACAAGTCCTATCAAAATCTCAAAAGCGTAAGCTTAATAAAAAGAAGCGCCTCATTGTGTGTCCAGCTAAGTATCTCACCCAGAGCAGTGAAGTCTCTCCCTCCTTTTAATTAATGAAATTAATTTATTGGAATGCTAGAGGCCTAGGTAATGTAGATACTAGGCTTGTTTTGAAAAATTTTTGCACTAGATACAAACCGGATTTGTTGTTTCTGGCAGAACCGTTAGTGTCTTTTAACTCTATTCCTGCTCATTTTTGGACTTCTATTGGTCTTACTTTATTTTCAACTAATGACAGAGGCACCCTTACCCCTAATCTATGGTGTCTTTTCTCTTCTTCTATCTGTCCTGTCGTTCTTTTTACAGGTGCTCAATGTTGTGCTTTTTCCCTTCAAGAAAGAAATGAATCTATATACATGGCGGCTTGTTATGCAGCGACTAATTACACAGCTCGTAAAAGGCTTTGGAATGATCTTTCGAACGTCCAAAATAACCACTCTGGCCCTTGGACCTTCATCGGTGCTTTTAATGCTGTTCTTGGTTCTCATGAAAAGAGAGGTGGCAGACTTCCTCTAGCTGCTTCCTGTGATGACTTCCAAACCTGGTCAAATTTTTTCCAGCTAACCCATGTGGTTACTCGTGGCTCTGAGTTCACCTGGAATAATGGTAGACTTGGTAGTTTTCATATTGAGATGCGTTTGGACCGATCTATTTGTAATGACGCTTGTTTCGATTTCTGGGACTCCGTCTTTTGTTGCACCCTGCCCAAGTCTCAATCTGATCACCACCCTTTGCTCCTCACTCTCAACCAAGGTACTACTACTCACCCCTCGCCTTTTAAATTTTTATCTATGTGGACTGATCATCCGGATTGTAGTAGAGTAGTAGAAACTTCTTGGAATAAACCTGTCGCAGGCTGTCCTATGTTTATTCTTTCTTCCAAGCTTACAGCTCTTAAACAAGAGTTAAAGATTTGGAACAAGGAAGTTTTTGGTAATGTTCGCGCTTTAGTGGATGATGCTATGGCTAAAGTAGATAGAATTCAGGAGTCCATATCCTCAAATGGGTATACTAATGAGCTTCATGATCAGGAATGTCTGGCTCAACTGGACTTAATGCAAGCTTTGCATTATGAAGAAGTTTTTTGGCGTGAAAAATCTAAAGTTAAATGATTCCTTGAAGGTGATTGAAATACTGCTTTCTTTCATAAGGTTGCTAAGATAAAAAATGCTTCCAATCAAATGAAAACCCTCAGGACGAATGATTTAGTTTTAGAGCGTCCCGATGATATTGAGAATTTGGTCATTAATTATTTTACTAATCTTTATGCAACTGATAACTCTTGTACTTCTAACGATTTAATTGATAGAGTTATTCCGTCCCTAGTGACCCATGAGGATAATGCTATGCTTACCTCGCTTCCGTCGTGTGAAGAGGTTCAATCTGCTGTTTTTTCTATGAATGCTTCTGGTGCTCCAGGTCCGGATGGCTTTGGTGGTATTTTCTATCAAAAATACTGGCACATCATTGGCCAAGATGTCTTTAACTCAGTTACTCATTTTTTTAAGAAAGGTTGGTTGTTACCTCACTTAAATTCTAATATCATTGCTCTTATCCCTAAGTTTTCTGGTGCAGACCAGATTGAAAACTATAGGCCTATTGCTCTTGCTAATTTCCAGTTTAAAATTATCACAAAAGTGTTGGCTGACAGGTTAGCTTTTATTGCTCTTAAAATTATTTTGGAGCAACAACGCGGGTTTATTAAAGATCGCCATATTAAGGATTGTATTTGCATTTCCTCTGAAGCTGTTAATATGCTTGACATTAAATCTTATGGTGGAAATGTTTCCTTAAAACTTGACATTAGAAAGGCTTTTGACACTCTTGATTGGAATTTTTTAATTAAAGTTTTGTTGGCTTTTGGTTTTAACACCACCTTTTGTGATTGGATAAAAGTGATCTTGGCGTTTGCTCATTTGTCTTTCTCTATTAATGGTCATCTAGTGGGGGTTTTCCCCTGTAAAAGGGGTGTGACACAAGGTGACCCTCTCTCCCCCCCCCCCCCCCTCCTCTTTTGCATTGCAGAGGATGTTCTTAGCAGGGGTATCACTCACTTGAGCAATTCGGGAGCTCTCCGTTCTATGGCTAGTCCGAGAGGGCTTCAAAATCCTACTCATGTTCTCTATGCAGATGATATTTTGGTTTTTTGCAGTGGTCAAAAAAAGAGTATTAATAGCTTGATGTCTCTTTTCACCCAGTATGGTGAAGCCTCAGGTCAGCTTCTTGGACTTGAGAAGTGTAGATTCTACTCTGGGGCTGTCACTGCAGGTAGGTGTGCTTCGCTGAAGTCTTTTCTTGGGTTCCCTCATGGGACTCTACCCTTTAATTATCTTGGGGTTCCTATCTTTAAAGGGCGTCCTAAAGCTCTCTACCTTAGGCCTATTGCTGACAGAATTAAATCTAAGTTGTCTGCTTGGAAAGGGTCTCTTCTTTCCATTATGGGGAGAGTTCAACTGGTGAAATCTGTTATCCAAGGTATGCTCACTTATAGCTTCAACATTTATGCTTGGCCAGTTTCGCTTTTGAAAATTTTGGATACTTGGATAAAAAACTTCATTTGGTAAGGAAATGCAGATTTGAAAAAGCTAACGACAGTTGCTTGGTCCAAAGTTTGTTCTCCAACTCAGGAAGGGGGTCTTGGGGTGCGCTCTCTGCGTGCTATTAATGAAACTGCCATGACTAAGCTTACATTTGACATGCTCTCATCTAGGGGCAATGGGCTAATTTCATCAGAGCAAGGTTTTATAAGAGGAACATTCCAGTTTCTTATCACGTGAGGTCTTCTCTGTGGCCTGCCCTTCGTGCCAATATTTCCACAGTTCTTTCTAACTCTACTTGGAATATTGGTGATGGTTCCCAGATTTATTTTTGGACTGACAAATGGCTTTCTAACCCGATTGCGTTGGTTTTAAGTTTTCCTTTGCAGGTTCAGAAGTTGTTGACTTCGAAGGTTAGTGATTATATCATTGACTCCAACTGGAATCTTCCTGCGGAGCTTCAACTGTGGTGCCCATCCATTTATCGAGAAATTATCAGTCTTCCTATTCCTCGCTTTGCAGTAGAAGATACTTTAGTTGGGATCATTCTTATTCAGGATTGCTTTCTTCTAAAGACGCTTATGAGTTTCTTCATCCTAGATCTGTGGTTGTCTCTTGGGCTAAGGAGATTTGGCGCTGGTCCATTCCTCCTTCAAAATCGTTTCTTTTCTGGAGAGCTGCACAAGACCGCATGCCTACAGATGAGAGCCTTAAAAAGCGTGGTTGCACGATGGTCTCCATGTGCTACCACTGTGGTAAGAGTGAGGAATCTACTAGTCATCTGTTTCTTGGTTGTCCTTTTGCCCAAAAAATTTGGCAATGGCTCCAATCTTTTATTAATTGCTTTATTGATACCTCTAGTATTTTATCTCTTCTTTCTGTGCTGAATGGTTCTTGGAGTGATCAAGTTTCAGATGTCTTAGCTGCTGCAGTTATTCATGTTTTATCTAGTATTTGGTTGAGCAGGAATAAATTACGCTTTGATAATAAAGTTATTCCTCTCGAATCTCTTCTTCATCAGATCAAGACCTCCACTTCCCTTTCGGGTTCCTCCTCGCATGACAACATGTACAACACCGTGGCGGAGCTCTCCATTTTAAAATCTTTCCGTCTAACTGGCAACCCTAGGAGAGCTCAGCAGATTATTCAAGTGGATTGGAAAGCCCCTCCCTGTGGTTGGTTCAAATGTAACACTGATGGTGCTTCTAAAGGCTTTCCTGGGCCATCGTCCTGTGGTGGAATTTTTCGCGACTACAGAGCCTCTATTGTTGGTTGTTTCGCGTCTTTTCTGGGTAATGGTACTGCCCTTGTCTCCGAGTTTTTGGGTGCCATGATTGCTATTGAGACTGCTTATGCCAAGGGCTGGCGCAAAATCTGGCTAGAATGTGATTCCTTCTCTGTTGTTGCTGCTTTTAAGAACTTGGCCATTGTCCCCTGGAGGTTGAGAAACCGTTGGGGCAACACTCTTAGGCTTTGTTCGGATATGAACTTAATGGTCTCTCATATTTTTAGAGAAGGAAATAGTTGCGCTGATAAATTAGCTGCTTTTGGTCTAGTTAGTAGAGCTTATACTTGGCGTGCCGCCTAGCTTCATCTTAGATGATTTTGCTTGCAATAGGCAGGGTCTTCCTTTTTTCAGATTTAGATGACTTATCCTTTTATTTTTTCCTTGGTTGGCTTCATCTTTGTTGCAGAGTTGTTTAATTTGTTTGTTTCTTTTTCTAACAAGGGTTTCGGCATAGTCCCCCCTTGGTCCTGCTTGTACTTTTTTTATTTTTTTTATTTAAGATAGAGTGCTCTTTTTCCTTCTGATGATTTATCCCTAAGGAGGGTTTGCATCAGAAGGTTTTAACGAGGCTCTTTATTCAAAAAAAACTAAAACTAATAAAAGTAATCATTTTTGACAACGGAAAAATTAATTATTTTAACCACTATTTATTGTAAGAAAAAGACGTACCTCTAACAAAAGTTTAAAATTAAATTTCTTCAAAGAATTAAATTATTAAATCAATGTTATACTCAATAAATAAATAATCTAACATTTAATATTTACCATAAAATAAGTCATAATACGTGACGACAGGAGCGGCAACGAGAGACTCTCAATGGGATCGGCAACGAGAGCGTTAACAAGAACGAGAGAGGCAATGAGAGCATAAACAAGAAGAGACTCTCATTTTCTTTTTTCTTCACTTTTACTCCATCTAAAATTTATTATTTACTATAATCTCTTTATTAAAACTTTTAAAATCAATCAATTTAACCACTAAGAATTGTAAAAAAAAACTTTAACCACAACTGAATATTACAAAATAACTTACTTATAACTAAAAGAATATGATTCAATTAATATTAAATCATACAGAAAAACTTTTTTAAGAAAACATTTTCTTTTAAAAAAAAACTTTTTCATACTTTTTTTCCGATTTTTTTTGTCAAAAACATTAAAACAAAATTTTCATTTTTTGCTAAAAATAAATTAGTCACTATTTTTATAATCTACTCAAACTACTAAAATTAATCACTTTTTTTTACAACGGTAAAATTAATCATTTTAACTATCAATTGTCAAAAAAAAGACGTACCTTTAACAAAAGTTTAAAATTTAATTTTTTCCAATAAATTAATTTATCAAATTAATATTACACTCAATAATTAAATAATCTAGAATATGAGTTAAAATGTGGCAAAGAGAGCGACAAGGAGAGACTGGCAATGCGAGCTACAACGGGAGTGGTAACGGGAGACGCAACAGGAGAGGTAACGAGAGCGCCAACGGGAAGGCCAACGGGATGGCCAACGAGGATGCAAACGGGAGTGGACAACGGGGATACATATTTTAGCTCTAATGTTCAAATACATTATTATGGATCAATGCAATTCTGATTGTCAACGGGGATGCATATTCCACTTTGAATTTCAAATCATACATTTTGGACATTGTTCACAACTTATAAATATCTTCCAAATTACTATTATGACTTCATAGCAATACACCGACCATACAGTATCACCCGTGCGTATCCACAGGTTAAATACTAGTTTTATGGTAAATATTAAATGTTAGATTATTTATTTATTGAGTATAAGATTGATTTAATAATTTAATTCTTTGAAAAAATTTAATTTAAACTTTTGTTAGAGGTACGTCTTTTTCTTACAATAAATAGTGGTTAAAATAATTAATTTTACGGTTGTCAAAAAATATTACTTTTTTAGTTTTAGTAGATTATAAATATAGTGACTAATTTTTTTTAATAAAAACGGAAAAAAAGTTAATATATTTGACAAAAAAACTGAAAAAAATAGGAAGAAAAACAATTTTTTTTTAAAAAAAATTGTTATTAAAAACAAAAAAGTTTAAAAAAACAGTTTTTTTTTAAGCAAAAAAACTGACTTTATGAAAACTGAAAAAAAATTATAAAAAAAGAGTTTTTAGAAAAACTGGAAAAAAACAGTTTTTAAAAAAAAAACTAAAAAAAGAAACAGTTTTTTTAAAGAAAGTTTTTTTAAAAAAAAGAAAAGAAATAAAAGCCGACACGCGTCAGCGTGTCAATGGGGAAGTTTTTTTCATTTTATAAAAAAGCGTGGAAAAAACTAACAGTTTTTGTCTTTTTGCAGTAAAAATACTATTTTGCCCCGAAATTGTGCCAAATATTAAAATTTGGTATTGTCTAAAATAGTAAAATTGCTAGCATGTTGTTTTATTTTATTAGATATTAGATTAGATTAGATTAGATTAGATAGATTAGATTAGATTAGATAGGTAGATTAGATAGATTAGATTAGATTAGATTAGAGTAGATAGATAGATTGCTTTTACCTTGTTTTCCTAAAATATAGAAATATAAGATATGCAATTATGATTTTGCAATATTTGCTGACAAGCTCCAATACTGGTTACAATTCTTGCTTTCGTGAGGCTCATATGGCGCCTTTGTTCTAGCAGCTAATTCTTCACAGTTTGTTTCAGTTCCTGAAGGTTAATTGATAGTACTCAAGAAATGTATATAGAGATGGCTATGAACTTTGATTAACATAAAGTCTACTTTGAGTCTGACTGTAAAATTATGGTGGACGCTATTACTCCTAATAATTACTCTTAAGCAAATTAATTAGCGCAATTAGTTTGTCAAGTTAGATCTCTTTTACCTTCTCATGGTAGCTAAGTTACGTTCTGTGAAAAGACAAGCAATTAAGGTTGCTCACAGTCTTATCTTAGATGCCATATCTTTAAGACAACTCTCTCTTGTATCGATTCTTTGATTCATAATGAAATGATATAAGATTGTTTCCCTCAATGTTGCCATCTATAGCAACGGTTTATAACTGTTTCCATCTATGGCAACAGTTTCTAACTGTGGCAACAAAAACTATTGCTATATCCTGCAAAGGTTTTACACCGTCGCCATTTCATGAAAATGAAAATCGTTGCGTTTAAGAGATCAATAGCAACGGTATTATGTTACCGTTGCATTTGATGACAAAAAATTGTTTCCTATAGTTTAGGCGACAACCGCAAACACCACGCTTTCAAAACCGTTGCCGAAAGTTAAGGCAACGGTTTTTTGGCTTTATGCAATGGTTTCCAGGTGTTGCCTTTAGGTCAAAATGTTGAAGCATATATTCAAATGTTTAATTTAGGAGAGGTTAAAATCCTCACAAAATAACTTAGTTTAGGAGTCTCGAATCCCCATAATAGAACCACACTACTTGTTGGGGTCTACAACCTTCACAATAAAACTTCCACAAATAAGTGTGATATCAATGGTTTCTAAAAACCCTCACAGATCGATTGTGACACACATAACTGGGCGACAATTTTGAAAACCCTTTGTGGGGGTCAAAAACCCCACAAAAAAATTTAAAAAACCTCGTTATTTGACCATTTTTTTTTGACCAATATTTGACCAATTTTTGTATATCATTATATTGCTAGCACTGTCTAACACTTATTTCAAAACACACTTTATTATTGTTTGAATTTCAAACGGTTTTTACTAAATTATGCAAGTCTCATGTAAATTTGTTGGATCCATATGAATTTCAATCAATATAAGAGAGATTGTCAAAAGAATGTGATAGAGAGTGTGTGACTCTAGCATTTTTCTAGATTTTTTTATCAAAGCATTTTTCTAGATAAAATAATTTAGAGATTACTTTTAGATATGTTTACGTGAAGCAAAAGCTAATTTGTGATTGTTTATAATAGTGAAAATTACTTTTCCAATCTTCTTTCTCACCTCGTAATTAACGGTTAGATTTTTCAAAAGCTATTAAAAACAAAGATTTTGAAAATCAGATTGGACATCGAACCAATGAAATCTCTGGTCATGGTAATGTTTTAAACCGTTCAAATTCGGATGAAACTGCGATCAAATCGCTCAAATAACTGAACTGACGACCATATCAAGTCATGGTTTAATCGATTGAATCAATCAATCGGTTGGTTCAGTTTTTAAAACGCGGCTAAAAACAATTTCTCATTTTAATCATAGAAATCATTTTTTTTTTAGTTTTTGATTAATATAAGAAGGAGATATGGACCCTCAAATTTTGACCCTATGGCCTATTATTCTCCAATAAAGTAATCTCTGTCCCCTAAGTAAGTACAAAGCCAACTTTGCACCGGCTTGGACTGACTCTCTCCATTTTATGGAAATCTTTATAGATCGAGTTGTGTGCCTTACCTTACCTCACATAATAATCAACAAAGAAATTGCAATATTATTATTATTGACAAATAAAATGAAAATTCAATAAATAAACAGAAAATTTAATAAGTTTTTTGGTACAAAGATAAATTAAAGGTTATATGCTGTGATGGATAGACTGACCCCACATTGTTGGTATGCTTGTTGAACAATAATGATTTGTTAAACATACGTAACGGCAATGATTTTATTCGTATCATTAATATACGAATTCAAGAACTCAACTAATTATTCAATGTATTCATGGCTTTTGAAAGGTTTATCAGTATATAGGTATGCTTGCTGGTCAGAATAATAATTTTTTTTTTTGGAAAAAGGAGCATAATAATCAAATTAATTTCTAACAACCAATATGCTGATTTGCTTGATATGATACTTGTTTATTAATAAGCATGTAATCCAAAATGTCAAATTATAGTAGCCATTGTACGATAACAAAATGGCAGGAGAATAAGAACAAAATTTTGAAAAAGGGCGCCTTAGCATTAATAGAAGTTATATATTGAATATAATCGATACAAGGACCAACATAAAATTTGAAAATGAAGAAATATAAAATTTAATTATACACATTCATTGGATCAGAAAAACTATTGAATAGAGGTTTTGTATCTACAACAAATAGCATTTCAACCTTTAAATATGTCATTTGGTCAAAAAAACATTTAAATATGTCATTGTCAAAAAAAACATTTAAATATGTCAACAAAATAAAATGAGAGATTAATGATTATAATCTATAACAAAAATGGGATGTGAGAAACAACTGCATTTTCTTTAGAAGTGTACTTGATTTTGAGAGAGCTTTGGATAGGATTGTATTTGTCTCGGCGTTGGTTTTAAGATAGGGGGAACCCTTCCTCTTATTTATTTTATGAGCGGTTTGTTGATTCTATTGATTATTTATCTAGGAGGTAGTTGCTGTTTTTGTGGTTCTCTTGTGTGTGGTACTGATCTTTCTCGTTTGTATATGGGTTGAGTATTTCTTGTGTTTTGCTATATATATATATATATATATATATATATATATATACACACACACACCATTATGTTTACTTTTCAAAAAAATACAACTAAAATGACCTATTCCCACATACGCTTTAGTGACAGTTGAAAAATTGTTAGTAAACCCATATATATATATATATATATATATATATATATATGTATATATATAGATAGATAGATAGATAGATAGATAGATAGATAGATAGATAGATAGATAGATAGATACACACACCATTATGTTTACTTTTCAAAAAAAAACAACTAAAATGACCTATTCCCACATACGCTTTAGTGACCGTTGAAAAATTGTTAGTAAAGGTAGTGGGTGATAAGTATAAAAGATATATTGACAGTAAAAAAACTACTGAGTGGTGGGGGTAAAACAATTACTTACCTAATGTTTACCGTGGATTTTGGTAAACACCGCTGGTCTCCAATTTGGTTAACTTGCAGGATCAACCAGTGAATCCTAAGACCATTTGTGTTTAGAGTTTTTACAGAATCGCTTGTGTTCTCGCTGTTTAACAATAAAAAGAAGAAAAGGAGAAGAAATAACTGATTCCTTACGCGCGAAGCAATCAAGATATCTCAGGGAAGAAGGACTTGAATTGTAAAACAGATAAAGGTAAAGAGAAAACAGAAGTAAATTGCATTAAAATGAAAGAGAATGGTACACAAGATCATACATTGTTCCTTGTACTCGTTTCTCAGTGCGTGTCGGTACTTTGAGCATGGGAATTACAATATGAAATTGTGACCCTTGTTTCTTCTCAGAAACTACTATTTATACAAAGGAAAAGAGAGGGAAAAACTAAACTAAGTAACTGCCTAGAAATTCGAAAACTAATAACTGCTACTCCTACTTTCGACAAGAACCGCTTCATCACGCTTCGACCAACTGCTAGTTCTTCAGCGCATAACTGCTCTGTTTTCTGTCTGTCGAAAGCTTGTGTCCATTTTCCTCTTTCTTGCTTTTGTTTCCCCGGAAGCTTGTCGAACTTACTTTGCGCATGACCATTTTCTCTGTCGAAATACTTTGGTCTTTGTCGAAATATAAGTCAAGCCTTGTTGACCATTTTCAATGAAGCCTGTCGAAATTACAGGCTAACAAATTGCCCCCCAAAAATGTCTTTTTCGACTGAACTTGAGGTTGAAGAAGAGAAAGAACATTTTTGAATTCACCATCGAAATAGACTTTGCACTTGAGTAGAATAGCTGTATACCTGATGCCACCACTGTTAAGTGTTGTTGACGTTACTCCTATATTGGTGTACCACGTGGCCTTCAACGTTCTGCTTATAATTCTGACAATGCTCATATGGCAATCACAACTTCTTTTGAATGCCACGTACTTACGCTTTCTTTATCTTTATTCTAGCGTTATTTTAACTTCTTGCAACGTTGGCTTATACTTTTTCAAGTATTTGCCATTTATACGCAAAATTCTTTCATCAGCGTCAATCTCTTTGACCTCATATGCGCCGTTTGAATAAACTTGTAAAATTTTAAATGGTCCTTCCCAACTTGGGGACCATTTACCTAGGACTCTATCTTTTCGATCCATAGGTAAAATGACTTTCCAAACTAAGTCTCCTACGTCAAAAGTCTTCAATTTGACTTTCTTATTGTACACCTTAGCTACTCTTTCCTTTTGTCTTGTGAGCACATCTAATGCATTTAACCTGTCCTCATCTAGATCAACCAATTCATCCAGCATCATACTCCAATAATGATCAGATGGGATTTCAAATTGTCTTTGAATCCTAATTGATTGAAAACAAATTTCTGCTGGTAATACTGCATCATGCCCAAAAACAAGTTTAAAAGGAGTATTATTAATTGACTCTTTGGGAGATGTTCGACATGCCCATAAAATTTGGTTAAGTGTCTTATGCCAATTTTTGGGTTTTTGCCCAACATGTTTTTTAATCAAACTAATGATAATTTTATTGGCTGCTTCAACTTGACCATTTGCTTGAGCGTAGTATGGCGTCGAACTCAACAATTTATAACCATTTTCAGCAGCGAATTCGACCATTTTCTGACCAATAAAAACCGAACCTTGGTCTGTGGTGATAGTTTCAGGCACACCGAATCTATACAATATATGGTCTTGAATAAAACTAATTACTGCCTCTTGATTAATATTATTTAAAGGAATAGCTTCCACCCACTTAGTGAAATAATCTATCCCTACCAATATGAAACGATGGCCTTTCGACGAGTTTGGCTTAATTTCGCCAATTATATCCAAAGCCCATCCTCTAAATGGCCAAGGTTTCACGATAGAATGTAATTCATTTGCAGGCACATGTTGTATCCCTGCATGCTTTTGACATTCTTGACATCATTTGGCAAACTCTATGCAATCTTTTAACATGGTTGGCCAATAAACACCTTGTCGAAAAAGAAGCCATTTCATCTTATGGCCTACTTGGTGAGCTCCACAAGTTCCACTGTGAGTATTAGATATTGCCAAGTATGCCTCATTTTCACTAAGGCACTTGAGTAAAACTCTTTCAGGGGTTTTCTTAAACAACTCATTGCCCATGATGACATAACTTAAGGCTCTATACTTGGTTTTTCTATCAGTTATCCCTGTTGGATTTTCCAAGAAGTTAACAATTTGTCTTCGCCAATCATCATTTGACATACTGTCAATGGCAAAAACTTCAAACACATTATCATAATATCCTTTGTCGGAAACTTCATCATTAAAATTTTCATTAAAATTTTCACTTTCACTTGGAGGTAATTGACTTAAGACTAAAGAGTAGTTCTCTGCCTCCTCTAGTTTTTTCCTTGACAAAGTTTCTTGTGTCATTGCTGTCGAAATTAACTTGTTTTTAATTTCGATTAGCTCTGTTAATTTTTCTTTAGAAACTTTATAACCAGAAGCTATTTGTGCCAGATCATTGGCCTCTTGATTTGCAATACGAGGCACATGTTGAATATCAACGCTGTCGAATTGTTTCAATAAAGTACTGGCAGCAATAAAGTAAGTAATCAAATTTTCCTTAATGCACTTGTATTCTTTCGTTAATTGTTTGATTACTAATTCAGAATCACCTCTAATTTCGACCTGTTTTGCCCCCAAGTTTAACAGAATTTCGAGTCCTACTATTAAGGCTTCGTATTCCGCCTCATTGTTGGAGCAACTTTCTTCGATTTTATACTTGTATTTGGTTGGTATTTCTGTTGGTGAAATGATTAACATTCCTACACCTGTACCATGTTGGTGGCTTGAGCCATCGAAATATAGCCTCCAAGGTCGAAGGTGAACACAATCAATTGCTAATTCGACCACTGAATGGTCTGCAATAAAATCTGCCACTACCTGGCCTTTAATAGCCTTTAGTGGTTGAAATGTCAATGAATACTCAAGTAAAGCTAAAGCCCATTTGCCTATTCTACTATGTAGGATAGGTTTCGACAGCATATGTTTAACAATATCAAAATGGGAATAAACATACACATCAACAGGCTTAATATATTGCTTTAACTTAGTACATGAGAAATATAAACACAAACACAGTTTTTCAATAGGATGATATCTGGTTTCAGCATCATTCAAAACCCTACTGAGGTAATATATGGCTCTTTCGACTCCATTTTCATCCTCTTGTGCTAACATGCTACCTATTGACAATTCTGATGTTGCTATATACAATTTCATTGTCTTATTCCTAATAGGAGGCAATAAAATAGGAGGGTTCATCAGATATGTCTTGATCTCGTCGAAAGCTACTTGATGTTCGACATCCCACTTGAAAACATCATCCTTCTTCAGTCGAAGTAATGGCGAGAATATTTGAGTCTTGCCACTTAGATTTGATATAAATCTTCTAAGGAAATTGACCTTTCCCAATAATGACTATAATTCTTTCTTTGTTGAAGGAGGTTGTGTTTCCATGATAGCTTTCGTCTTGTTTTGATTTATTTCAATGCCTTTTTTGTGCACAACAAAGCCCAAGAAATCACTTGCACTTACACAAAAGGCACATTTGAGTGGATTCATTTTCAATCCATATTTTCTCATTCTTTCGAATGATAATCGTAGATGATCTAAATGACCATTTTCTGATGCTGATTTAACTACTATGTCATCTATGTACACTTGCATAAAATTTTCTATGAAATCATGGAACATAGTATTCATAGCTCTTTGGTACGTAGCACCAGCATTTTTTAAACCAAATGGCATCACTACCCATTCATAAACACCTAACGCCCCCGGGCATCGAAATGCAGTCTTTGAAACATCTTCCTCAGCAATAAAGATTTGGTTGTAGCCTGAGTATCCATCAAGCATACTCAAATATTGGTGACCTGCTGCGGAATCAACTAACATTTCTGCCACTGGCATTGGATATTGATCTTTGGGAGTAGCATTATTTAGATCCCTAAAATCTATGCAAACTCTAAGTGTACCATTTTTCTTAATTACAGGAACTATATTAGCAAGCCAATCAACATACCTGGCAGTTCTGATGAACTTGCTCTTTAGTAACCTTTCGATCTCTGTTTTGATCTTCAACATAATTTCTGGTGCAAATCTCCTTGGGGTTTGCTTCACAGGCTTCTTCTCTGGTCGAATAGGTAACTTCAACTCAACCACCTCTCTTTTCAGCCCTGGCATCTCATTGTAATCCCAAGCGAAGCAGTCTTTGTACTCTTTCAGCAATTCGACTATCTGCACCTTGAAGTCTTTATTGACTTTTGCACTGATATATGTTGGTCTTCTTACACTTCCATCTCCCAAATCTATTTCTTCTAAGGGATCTTGTGCTTGCATCTTCTTGGTCGAACCCATTGGATCTTTCTCAAATCCTAATGATTCATCATCGTAGACACCGTCTAGTCTAGGTGATTCGACCATAATTTCTTTGTTACTATCATTTGTGGTTAAAGCAACCATGTGATGCAACTCAGCTTCGAGAATTGCTTTTTCTTTATTTTCGGCCACATAGGCCGTAATTCTTTCCCACGTACTGGGTTTTATCATCATCAATCATCCCAACCAGAAGGCTTAACAAAGCCTCTTGGTCTATTCTCCTCATCAATGACTTCCCTTTCCCAAATGAAACCATAATTTGGGTGAAGATTAACAGAGGAGAAGACATTGTCTTGCTCAATGAACCCAGCATTGGAAGAAGAGCATGGAGAGATATTTGCCAATTGCTTGTCGAAGGTCTTCTTGGTTATTGTATTTACTTCAGCCTTGAAGTAACTTTGATCTCCTTCAATATTTTCGACCAATCCATCTTCTCTCCAAATTATGAGCCTTTGGTGCACAGTCGAAGGGATTGCCCCCACTCCATGTATCCATTCTCTTCCAAGCAGCAAGTTGTAGTTTGCCTTGGAGGGTATTACCAAAAACAAAGTTGGCCTTTTGATGCTACCTACTGCTAATTCGACTTCAATGGCCCCAAGTGAATGGCCAATTTTGCCTTCATAATTAGTGAGAACCACATTATGTGGCCTCAAATCAGTGTCACATTTGCCAATTCTTCTCAGCAAATGTTGAGGCATCAAATTCACAGCAGCACCACCATCAACAAGGACCTTGTTGATTCCTACATTGTTGACCTTGGCTTGAATGAACAATGGCTTGAGGTGATTCATCATGCCACAATCTGGCCTTTCAAAGACAGCATGTTGCTCTTCGATGCAGCCATTCTTCAACACATAGTAGCATATTGGCTGGTAAGCCATACCTTCGTCGAATTCTTCTTCGACCTCATTGACTTCAGACATCACATCATATTCAATTGGTAAAATTGAAACAACACCACATAGCACGTCGAAGTCATGCTCAGAATCAGCAAAAGAAGAGTTCAATTCCTCTTCTAACTTGAGATTTTCTTCTTTGAAGCCTTTCTTTATCTCAACCAAAGAAGGGAAGATTCTTTCAGTGGCTGGTTTCCTAACCACTTCAGTTGAAGGTAACACTATTTCTTTACCTTTCTCGCTCTTGGGAATTGCTACTTTGCCTGTAGCAACAGCATCAACTTTCTTTTGGCGTTGAAATCTTCGCCATTGAGTCCTTGTCATAGGATTCTTTCCCTTGTAGTTGTTGTTGTAGGCATACTTCTGATTTCCAGTTGCCTTGTTTTGGTTAACATCACTTGTGTTACCTTCGACCAGTTTAGGTGGCCTAATTCGATGGATAGCATTGCCCCCAGTGTGGTATATGGCTTTGCCTCTTCCACCAGAATGTACCCACTTTTCAACAGGAGTACCAGAAGGAGGAACATAAGTACTCAGCTTTCCTCTTTCAGGAGTTTTGGTCGAAGTAACCATGTAGGGAATTCTCCTATCCGCAAAATCAAACTTGGGCCTTTTATCCACCCATTTACCTTTGCGCTTCATTTGAGGCTTGAACTCTTCAAGTTCTTTAGCAGCCTCCTTGTCAAAAACAGCACTGCACCTTGGGCACAACATCACTTCTGAGTTGCTTAGCTTGCAACGATTGAGGAAATCAACCAATTCCTCTTCAGCTTTTGGGTACACTGGTTTGGCCTTGTTGTTTCCTTGGCCTTCTGCAGCCATTTCGACATCCATCTCTGAAATTGGTGAAGTTCTCTTAATGTGAGCCTTACTAGGCCCAATTTCAGAAGCTTCGACCATATTGATGCTAACTTCAGTGTATAATGCCTCGACTTCAAGCAAGGGATCAGCATCAATCTTCATTGGCGCTTTTGGTTTTTCACCAAATTTGAGCCTTCCTTCATTTAGCGTTTTCTGCACCAAATCCCTGAAAAGAACACAATGAGAGGTATTATGACCCAAAAAATTATGGTATTTGCAAAAACCTCTTTTCTGTCTTTGTTCTAATGGTGGTGTTTTTAGCCCTTTAGGAACTAGAATTTGACCATCCTTAACTAACAAGTCAAATATTTCGTCACATTTAGAAACATCAAATGTATAAGTTTTTGCAACGAATTTGTCGTTTTTAGGCTCGACAGGATTTTTACCATTTGAAGGTTTCAGCAATTTACAAGTATATGGAGGTCCTGGCTTTAATTCGGCAACATTGACCTCCTCTTCGACTTCCTCGTAAGAGATGTCGTACTCTTGTTCCTCATTTTGAATTTCGACATAGGCAATTTTGTCTTTTTTATTATTATGAAACCTACTAGTTCTAGATTTCTCAGCTTTTAGCCTTTCGACTTGCCTTACTCTATCGGCCAATTGGGCCATATCTCTTAAATGTTGCGTGTCTAGTTTTTTCCTAATAGAATAATCTAGACCACCAGCCATTTCGACTAACTCATGTTCCGGCACTTGGGTAAAGCGCCTTGCTTTGAGAAGTCTAAATCTGTTGAGATAGTCATCAACAGTTTCAGCCATTTTGCGTCGAACACTGGCCAATTCTTTGAGACTAATTTTACAATGTCCCATGTAGAATTGCTCATGGAAAGCTTTCTCTAATTGGTTCCAATTAAACATGGAATGTGGGGGTAGTGTAGTAAACCAAGTAAAAGCATTTTTTGTTAGAGAATTAGGAAAAAATTTCATTCTTAAATTCTCATTTTGGGCTAAATCCCCAGCCTCAGTTAAATAACGAGCAATGTGTTCGACGGTGGATTCACTAGTTTCTCCACCAAATTTAGTGAATTTCGGGACTTTCCAACCCCTTGGCAATTCACTTTGCAAAATATATTCTGATAATGGCGACACGAAATTTGGCCTGTGCATTCCTACATTAAGGCCGTTCTGGGCTAAAATTGTTTCGACAAGATTAGCTATATTATTCTGTGCTCCAAAATTGTTTTGTTGCACTTGCCTGACTACTTCATCCGCATTTTGATTTCTATTTACTAACACTATATCAGGCTCGTTTTCAACCATCCCCTGCAAGGGTTGTTTGACAACTTGTGCTTGTGCCTGATTTCTAGGCAATTCAATGTTAGGCCTTTCTAAGGGGATTTCTACAGGCCTCAAAGGTTGTATTTGGGATATTGGTTGATTCTGCATTCTTGGAGTGCCAAAGAAATCTACAATTCGACCCATTTGAGTTGCCAATGCTTGGTAACTATTATTGGTATCACGTATCAAAGGGTTGAATACTGTACCAATTTGCTGGGTTAACATATTAACCATATTATGATTAGCATCATCTATTTGTTGCCTCAAAGCCAACAAAGATGCTGTGGTTAATGAGGGTTGGGCATTTCGACCATAAATGCCCTCTTGAGAGGCATGCATAGGGGAGAAACCACCATTCATTATGTTATCTGCACACGTTGATGAATTGGTTTGCAAGCCTACCATCATGCCAGTTGGCATACCATAAGGGAGATGTCGACCAACTATAGGCATGCTAAATGGGATATGACCACTAGTCATATATGGGTTAGACGTTCCCATTGTTTGTGGCATAGAAACCATTTCATTAGGCTGTGTGGTCACCGTGGTGGCCATTGTTGGTAAAGGATTAAGCACAGGAGATGTAACTGCAATCATGCCTGTTGAAGGCATTGGAGCAGTTATTCCCATAGCGGTTACTGGATTAGCGTCATTGATAGACGCATTCTCAGGGCCACTCTGTGCATTTGAAGAACTTGCGCCAGAATGTGACATCTTTGACAATGATTTACCACTCCTCAGGCGCATAAACAATTATATTTCAAGATTCTGTTAACTAACACTAATATTTCGACACAAATGTCCCACCAGGCGTGCCAATTTGTTTACCGTGGATTTTGGTAAACACCGTTGGTCTCCAATTTGGTTAACTTGCAGGATCAACCAGTGAATCCTAAGACCATTTGTGTTTAGAGTTTTTACATAATCGCTTGTGTTCTCGCTGTTTAACAATAAAAAGAAGAAAAGGAGAAGAAATAACTGATTCCTTACGCGCGAAGCAATCAAGATATCTCAGGGAAGAAGGACTTGAATTGTAAAACAGATAAAGGTAAAGAGAAAACAGAAGTAAATTGCATTAAAATGAAAGAGAATGGTACACAAGATCATACATTGTTCCTTGTACTCGTTTCTCAGTGCGTGTCGGTACTTTGAGCGTGGGAATTACAATATGAAATTGTGACCCTTGTTTCTTCTCAGAAACTACTATTTATACAAAGGAAAAGAGAGGGAAAAACTAAACTAAGTAACTGCCTAGAAATTCGAAAATTAATAACTGCTACTCCTACTTTCGACAAGAACCGCTTCATCACGCTTCGACCAACTGCTAGTTCTTCAGCGCATAACTGCTCTGTTTTCTGTCTGTCGAAAGCTTGTGTCCATTTTCCTCTTTCTTGCTTTTGTTTCCCCGGAAGCTTGTCGAACTTACTTTGCGCATGACCATTTTCTCTGTCGAAATACTTTGGTCTTTGTCGAAATATAAGTCAAGCCTTATTGACCATTTTTAATGAAGTCTGTCGAAATTACAGGCTAACACCTAAAAAACCATGTTGTCATACCTCATGCATAATGCACGAAAGGAGGGAGTGTAGGTAAAAGTCAAATCTACCTTTACCTACAAATATTTGACATTTAGTGACAATTTTTTTCAATAAAGAAAAAGTCAAAATTTTTAGTTTTTTTAATAAGCCAAAAATTATTAGCCAATCTTATTATTTTATAGTGATATCTTGTACTCCGGTTAAGAAATTATTAACCAATCAAATTAATCAGTGAGTTTGTGTTACAAGCATTATCAATGTAATAGTAAAATTTTGCTAAATTAGTTGAAGATGATATTATTACTGTAATAGACCATAACCCATAAGGATAGTGGATCCATTTTGTCCAAAAGATTAATTAATGTTGGTACCAAACACAAAAACATGACAAGGATTACGCGTTTTGTAGATAATGAGAAGTGAGTAGTAATTGCAAACAGAAAGAAGCTGATTATGACCTTTGTCCATTATTGTAACCAACTTCCATTATAAAACACAGAACAACTTCAATTAAGGAAGAGCCCACAGAGTAAAAGATCCTTAAAATCTCCTCTTTTTCCTTTTTCTCCCACTTAAGCAACCATTTAAATTTTTTTATGATACCACCAGTTACATCATACTTTAAAGGGAACTTATGCGTTTGGATATTGCTCTTATAATTCACATATAATAATAGAAATGATCATCGCATTTTTGACGAAACCACTTAAAAAAGAATAAATGCAGCTGGATTGCATTCTTAGTGACTTGAATTATGAAAAGTTAGAATTGTAATTTTGTAAGATGCACGATATAGATAATATTGCATATGTTCCTTCTATCACGAGTTTTTGATAAATAATAACTTTCCTTTTCTCGCAAATAGACGTCTACTATGTGTGGATAAAGAAGAACTTTGCTGTGAATAAACAACTTTTGGGTGGAGGGGGAATTTGATGATACACACACACCCTTTAAGCATCTTGCATTTCTTTGTACATTGTTATGGCCGCAACTTGCGCCACCGAACTCAATCTTAAGTTTTCCGTAGAGCTCTTAGCTGAAGGTTAAACCAACCATTGTCTTTGTCACGATAGTAAGCGATCTGAGTTCTCTGGGAGATGTCGACTTCTACACATATATGGAACACAATGAGAAATGCCTAAGAGTGGGAATCGGATTCCGGGCTTTGCCCCGAGTAGACCCACACGGAACCGAGCTCTTGAACATAAGGTTGAGGTCGACGATGAATCCTAATTTTGGTCTCCCTTCTGCAACGTGCCTAAATTCAATGGAACAATTAATAACGAAGATCTCACCACGATCGACTTAAGTGTTGTAAGACCAGACAATTAGTTTAAAATTTACGAAGATCACCGCAGCTAGGGTTTGCGAGACAACACTACTATAAATAGGGGTCTTTAACCACCCAGGTTTGCCAACGTCTAATTTGACCTAAAACTCATACGGTTCTCCTCTTATTTTCTCTAAAGCCCTAAAGTGACTTAGGCATCGAATTGTGTATTTTTGCTAGGACACCTCTCGGTGTGGAGAGTTAAAGTCGTCAACCACCATGCAGAGAATAGCCATCGTTGTGCAATATCCAGTATTAACATATATCAATTAAGGGATGATCTCCAAACTTGATCGAATGCGTGACAGTTAGATGATTTGTATGAAGTACTAGAATAATTGACCCGTGCCTCGGACGGGATAAAGATCTTCTCAATTTCTTAAAAGAAATTGAGGGGGTCAATTACTAAAATTTTAGGCGTATAAAAATACATATCTCTTAAATATGTGATGTATATTTTACATTTATGTACATTAATATATCAAAAACTTTGGTAATTGACCCTCAACTTTTGTTACAAAATTGAGACGACTCGCACGGGAGTACCTCATCTTTTAAAAATATTTCCAATATTATTATGTTTAAATAGATATTTTTATGAATATTTGTATGAGATCTTACACAACCATTACATTTGCACGCACATATTTTATTTTACTAAAACACACATATGTTTTTGAAAAATATGTAATTAGTGATCTCTTGGGCACCTAACGGCTCTAGCCTTCCATCCCTGATTGTTTTTTGTTAAATATTAGTTTATATGGTATTGAATTGAATGAAATACTTAAAAAGAAAGAGATAAAAATGTGTTTGTATATTAATAGACTTCTGGACATAATATATCTCCATATATTGGTTGAGTGTTCCATTCTCAATTTTCCTCATTAGAAAAAAAATCGTAAGCTAATTACTAATTTAACTCCATACTAAATAGCAATGATAAAATAAATTTAAAATATATCAAACAATATATGTGTATCAAACATCAAACATAACAAAACAATTATGTTTCAATTGGTTTGATCATTAAAACTTTTACAAATATAACATTCACCTAAGTATTTCTCTATATATTTTATTACATTTTTATAAAAGTATGTCATTTATTTGTAAATTTATATTCATCTCTATAGATGATAGTCCATAAAAAAGGCGATAAATATTATGAGAGATCTGGTCATAAATATATGTGATACACAAATGGTTATAAGAATTTGTTTTTCAGATTATGAATTTTGCACAACTAAAGGGAATATAATTTCCAAGTATTAGTGGAAAATAGTAAAAAAAATACATTAATATTTTGGTACTTGCAAAATGAACAAAAATTAGAGGGGGTATGAAGTATTATTTTAAATAACATCTCCTTCAATTGCCATAGTTGATGATAAAATAACAATCACTTAACAACACGTATGAAACTTTTTATGGCAAAATTCCTTCATTCTAATCAAAGTGTCAAGGTCAAACAAATATCATCTTTGCAACAAAAACCAGAAATTTGAAACAAAAAGAGGAGACAAAGAGGGGTTAGTTATTATTTCCCATTGGAGATGATGTGAACAGGCACTAACGTACAAAAATTTAAAGCAGAGAATAGTGAGGCATGGGACTACGGACATAAAGTCAAAACTAATATTGAAGAAAAAAAATTAATCTGTAGAAATTATTTTAGAACATGGTGCGATCATCAAAGTCCCGTGAGTATGCCTCTACAAAGTTCTGTTGCAATACAACCTACAATTGTCAGTGGCAATCTCTGCAGTGCGTTCCGAGAGGGTAAGCGAGAGTCATGATAAAATAACACCATGTGCTCAATGCTTGAAGTGATAGAAGAGAATGAGATACATAAAAGAGAAGAGGAGGAAAAATAAAAAATCGAAGCTAAAAAATCATGAGATATCATAGAATAGCATAGAAAGGAAAACATTTTCAGATCTCTGATATAGGTGTAGAAAGGGGAACGGAAAGCCGTATTAGAGGGGCCATGTCTATCGATGGTTGACATTGGAGATGAAAAGTGAGGGATCAAATGAGAGATGATTGAAAACCCTAAACCCAAATATTATGCTCGTCTGAAAAATATGAGGTAACTAACCGGAAAGGAGTTTAAAAGTTATTTAGAACGGGTTGAAATTAGGGTACTAGGAAATAAAAGTGTTTCCAAAAGAGGAAACAAAAGAGTTGATATTTTTCCGTTAAATTATGTTTCATACTGAGCTTGAATTTTTGTCCGTTCAATTCATTAGTATTTCTAATTTGGTATACTGCAGTTATACGTAAAATTACTGACCATGAACAACAGACATGAATTTAAATGAACATTTTCAATTTTTTTAAAAAGTTACCTTGTTGGGCCTAAAAGTCAATTTGGCTATTTTTATGCAAATACACAACAGGGAACATTTTGAACTATTAGGGCCTAATTAGCTATAGATCTTCGTAAAAAACTAACATGTCTACAAAATATAAATATAACCTTAAATATAGATGTTATACTATTTTATCATTTCAAAACTTTTGTAAAATTTTGAGTAACTAAATCTAGTCTTTTATTTATACAATGATTCCAATGTAATAGAGGTGGACTAAAGTTACGATTTACAATTCATTATGTTTATTGTCAAAAAACAATTTATTATGATTATACTTTTATTATTAATTGTGCTATATAATTTAAACCTGGTTTTTATAAATTTCTGATTTTTTGTTATTTGTAATTTATGATTGTTTATATTTTTTAGAATTCAAATAGTAAATAATAAGTTTAAAAATGTCATTTTGTATCAATTCCATTTCTGCTAATATATATATATATATATATATATATATATATATATCAATTTCATTCAGTTTTTTCATTTTATTTTTAATGGCCAAATATTACATTCTTTATTTGTTTATGAATAAGAATTCGTATTTATTAGACCACAAATTATTCCTTTTTTATTGCTTTGGTAAGATATTGTCATGGATAGCATTAATTACATACAAAAAAAGTATTAATTACTAAATTGATGAGAGGATGACACGTGGAGATGAATTTAATGAGACTCATTCTCAAATGTTATAGATATAGATGCATAAGGTTCTCTTTTGCAAAATAAAAAGGCAGTTTATATTTGTTGAGCGTGATGTGAATTTAGTGTTTAGTCGGTTAATTGTTTGTTAGTTGATAATCATTTGCTCATTTGATTATAAGATATGTCAACTAACTCACATTGTCAACAATTAT
Organism: Astragalus glycyphyllos; assembly: GCA_963573325.1. Classification (NCBI taxonomy): domain Eukaryota; kingdom Viridiplantae; phylum Streptophyta; class Magnoliopsida; order Fabales; family Fabaceae; genus Astragalus; species Astragalus glycyphyllos. The sequence continues at coordinate 25,874,810 of OY754312.1, forward strand.
TCCTCTCTTGATAGGAATAATATGTTGAGAAAGAGCAAAGTGGATCCACACTAGTTATGTCAACTATGTTGAATTAGTCGATTTTGATAAAACTAAGTTATAAGTTAGCTAATAGCCGATAAGGTAGCTAATCGTTGATAGCATACCTTATAGTTGAAAAGCTAACAAACTAAAATTAACCTGCTTAATAAAGTTAGTTGTTGTAGTAACTAATAAAATATAAAATGATAGTTTATCCTTATTATAAATATGGAAAAAGGATAAAAATAAAATTGTAAAAATAAAAGTGGGAGAAAAATTGTGTGGAGATAAAAGGTTTAATGATAAATTATACAAGACTTTTTTTTTATAAAATCTAAACTATTAATTATTTTTCTTAAAAAGTGTATAAAAATCTTGAACTGCGTAGATGCCTCCCTACACGGTGTAATTTACAATTCAGAGGTGTTCGTTGTGACACAATATGTCCCCAATGTAGCCACCATGTTGAAGATTACTTCCATCGATCTCTTTTTAGCTGTATCCACGCTCAAGCTTGTTGGAGTGAAGGTGGTCTTTGACAATATATGCAAACATTTCTTATTTAGGATAATGATTTTACAACCACCATATTTGCGATGTTGGAAGGATTCATGTGTGAGCAAAGGGTAATGCTTATCATGACTTTTTTGGTGCATATGGCGACGACGCAATAAAAAGCTTTGGGAGGATTACTTTACTTATCCTGGAATTGTCGTCAAACCAGTCATGGAATACCTGCATAATTGGGAACATGTTCGTCGAAGTACCATCCTAGCAAGAGACAACTTGGTGTCCACCATGTCAAGGAGAGTTGAAATGCAACATATATACAGTTATTTTCAATGTGGGGAACAAATTTGGTGTTGAGATTTGCATTAGGGACGCAATAGGGGTTCTCGTCAAGGCAAAAACTATGTTGTTTGATGACATTACAAGTCCAAAAGAGGCTAAAGCTCATGCTCTTTTCTCTAGCATTGAGTGACTTTGATTGGACGACGCTGACCGCGTGCACATAGAAATGGATTGTAAATAGGTAGTTAACTCTGTTTATGGGGATCACAAACATGATTCTCTTTTTAGGATACTTATTTCAAATTGTAGACACAAACTTGATGATTTACCAAACTATAAAATTAGTTTCATTCATAGGCAAACAAACCAAGTTGTTCATTCTTTAGCGAAGGCATCTAGGTCTTATGCTAGTTCCAATTTTCATATTTATTTTATTTCTCATTGTATTATGCTACCTTATTTGAATGAATTAATTGTAAAAAAGAAAACCTTAAACTATAAATAAAATGAGATAGAGACTATTATCCAAAGACACAAGCATGGCAAAGAAGGAAAGCTAACCATTAGAACAAAGTAACAAAGGTTGGAGAATACCAATGGATGAGGCAAATACCAATGCTCCACCCAAACCCAATTCCATTACTAGCAATTATACCATTTTCTCTCACCCTAATTTCCGTCTTTCTTTCAATTCAACACATTTTCCCCTTCCCTTCACTTTCTACACTCTTCCACACAAACACACTACATAGGGAAAAAAAACCTCATTTTCTTCTCAGATTCAACATGCATTCTTCCTCTCATTTTCCTTTCCCATTTTACCCCTCACTCTTTCTTCAATGAACCACCACCATCACAACCATGTACAACAGAATTCTCCTTCCCGCTCTCCTTCTTCTCCTTCTTCTACCCTTTCTAATCCTCGCCGTCACAGACCCTAACGACGTCAAAATCCTCAACCAGTTCAAAAAAAACTTACAAAACCCAGAAATCTTACAGTGGCCAGAAAGAAATAACGACCCATGTGGAACCCCACTATGGAAATTCATCTTCTGTGACGGTAACAGAGTTTCACAGATTCAAACCAAAAACTTAAACCTAACTGGTACTTTACCTCCAAATCTGAATCAACTCACTGAGCTTACAAATTTAGGTCTTCAAAACAACAAATTCCACGGTTCTTTACCGTCGTTAAAAGGGTTATCAAAGTTGAAATATGCGTTTTTTGATTACAATAACTTTGATTCAATTCCTTATGATTTCTTTGATGGGTTAAATAGTTTGGAAGTTATTGCATTGGATAATAATAATCTTAATGTAACTACTGGTGGTTGGCAATTTCCTTCTTCTTTGCAGGATTCTGCTCAGTTGACTAATTTTTCATGCATGAGTTGTAATTTGGTTGGTACTTTGCCGGATTTTCTGGATAAGATGAATTCTCTTTCTTCGTTGAAGCTTTCTGGTAATGGTTTATTTGGCGAGATCCCGAATAATTTGAATGGTTCAGGGTTGCAGATTTTGTGGTTGAATAATCAGCAAGGTGAGAAATTTAGTGGAAGTATTGATGTTGTGGCTACTATGGTTTCTCTTACTAGTTTGTGGCTTCATGGAAACCGGTTTACCGGTTCGATTCCGGTTAATATTGGAGATTTGGTTTCTCTTAAGGATCTTAATCTCAATGGGAATGAACTTGTTGGGATAATTCCTGAGGATTTAGGTAAAATGGAATTTGATCACCTTGATTTTAATAATAACAAGTTAATGGGTCCAATCCCAAATTTTAAGGATCCTAAGAAAGTTACTTTTAGTAACAATCATTTTTGCTTGAATGAAACTGGGGTTCCTTGTGCTTTTGAAGTTATGGCCCTTTTAGGATTTCTTGGTGGGTTGAATTATCCTTTAAGTCTTGTTGATTCATGGAGTGGTAATAACCCTTGTGAGGGACCTTGGTTGGGAATTAAGTGCAATGCAGATGGTAAAGTTTCTATGATTAATTTGCCAAAATTTAATCTTAGTGGTACTTTAAGTCCTTCTGTTGCAAATTTGGATTCTCTTGTTGATATTAGATTGGGAGGTAACAATCTTAGTGGTGTAGTACCTAGTAACTGGACTAGCTTGAAGAATCTGAAGGTGTTGGATCTGAGTGATAATAATATTTCTCCTCCACTGCCAGTTTTTAGTAATGGATTGAAACCTTTGGTTAATGGGAATTCTTTGTTGAATGGTAATAACCCCGAAGCTCCTTCCTCGGGGAAAAATGCCCCATCGGGTGGATCTGGGAATGATGAACCTACACAGGGACACTCGAATTCAAGTGAGTCTGCTGAAACGAAAAAATCGAAAAAGAAAACCTTGGTTTTGATTGTAGCCCCAATTGTGGGTGTGGCGGCTGCAGCTTTTCTGTTGATTCCGCTTTATGCGTATTGTTTCAGAAGGAGAAAAGATGGATTCCAGGCTCCAAGCTCACTGGTGATTCATCCAAGAGATCCATCTGATTCAGATAGTACTATAAAGATAGCTGTTGCTAATAATGCCAATGGGAGTGTTTCCACTGTGACAGGGAGTGGGAGTAGAAACAGCAGTGGATATAGGGACTCTCATGTCATTGAAGCTGGAAATCTTGTGATATCTGTTCAGGTTCTAAGAAATGTGACCAAGAATTTCGCGCCCGAGAATGAGCTTGGCCGCGGGGGATTTGGGGTTGTTTATAAGGGAGAGTTGGATGATGGGACTAAGATTGCAGTGAAACGTATGGAAGCAGCTGTGATTAGTAATAAAGCTTTGGACGAATTCCAGGCTGAAATTGCAGTTCTGTCAAAAGTCCGACATCGGCATCTAGTGACCCTTTTGGGTTATTCCACAGAAGGTAGTGAGAGGATTCTAGTTTATGAGTATATGCCACTAGGGGCTCTAAGTAGACATCTTTTCCATTGGAAGACCTTTGAATTGGAGCCCCTCTCTTGGAAGAGGAGGCTCAATATTGCTTTGGATGTTGCTAGAGGATTGGAATATCTTCATACTCTAGCTCACCAGAGCTTCATTCACAGAGATCTTAAGTCGTCAAATATTTTGCTTGGTGATGATTTTAGAGCAAAAGTCTCAGATTTTGGATTGGTAAAACTTGCTCCTAATGGCGAAAAATCTGTAGTGACCCGCCTTGCTGGGACCTTTGGATACTTGGCTCCAGAATATGCAGGTATTTTTTTTACAAGTTCTTCAAATTACATTTACATCTTATTTAGTTACACTCTTCCTCTTTGTATTTTATAATTTTTATTGACATCTGTATTTTATAAGTTTTATTAACTACACATCAATTACTTTGTATGGATTTCCCAAAGGATCTATCTATCAGAATTGGTAGCCATTGACCTCTTAATCGTCGAGTGCTTTATTTTATTGCATTGGGTTAAGGCCGTTAGCCCATTTGTAGGCTTTGTAGCACCGACATCTCAGGTTGAAGACATGTCTAGTGTCCAACACGTGTCGTGTCAGACACTGACACTTCAAATTACTTCCATTTTTGAAATCAAAACTGGCGTCTATCTACATATGTCAGTGTCGTGTTCGATGTCAGTGTCGGTACTTCATGGTAATAGTATGTTAAGTGATCTTAAGCAAACTGACTCTAGTTTACTTATCATATGGCAAGATAACTAATAGGAAACATTTTATTTCTGCATTATATATTATTTCAACATTGTTTGTAGTTGTACTAATTTATATGGTATGTTCAAATGCTGTACTAATCTTGGGTTTTTATTGTTGAATATATTCATTCAGTGACAGGAAAAATCACTACAAAAGTAGATGTTTTCAGTTTTGGGGTTGTACTAATGGAGCTACTGACCGGACTAACGGCACTTGATGAGGATAGATCTGAGGAAAGCCAATACTTGGCAGCATGGTTCTGGCATATAAAATCAGACAAGAAAACACTAATGGCTGCTATTGATCCAGTCCTCGACAAAAAGGAAGAAACATTTGAGAGCATCTCCATCATTGCAGAACTAGCCGGACACTGCACTGCAAGAGAACCAGTTCAACGGCCGGATATGGGACATGCAGTGAATGTTCTGTCATCCCTTGTTGAAAAATGGAAACCATTTGACGATGACACTGAGGAGTATTCCGGAATCGATTATAGCCTTCCTCTTGACCAAATGGTGAAGGGTTGGCAAGAGGGTGAAGGAAAGGATTTGAGTTATATGGATCTTGAAGATAGTAAGAGTAGTATTCCTGCTAGGCCTACTGGATTTGCAGATTCTTTTACTTCAGCTGATGGCCGGTGAAACAAATGGTTTGTTTGCTTTGTTGGTTGTTTTGTTTTGTACTTTTTTCTTTCAATTGGTGTAGATAGCAGCATGCTATGTTCTTTCTCTCTAAAAATGCCAAGGCAAAATGTTAGTACAACAAGTTGTGTGATAGAGGTTGTTGGGTAATTTTGTATGCTTTGTATTTTGAACTTTAACATTCTTAAAGTGTTGGTGGTTGTAGATAGTGTGCCACGATGATCGATGAGAATGTTTGTAATTTGTTCATTCATTTACGCCCCAGTGTTCATTGTCAAATGTTGTTTGGGCATTGATGATTGATTAAAGAATTGTTTATTTTAATCAGTTATCGTCCAACTATCTCATATTTAAGTTTCAACGCAATGGAGTAATTTTAATGACGTGACGACACTAACTATGTAGAATTTTTAAAACAAAATAAATAAAATCGATTATGAGTAATGCTATTTCATGAACTATTAATCGTGCGTACCCATAAATAATCCTTCTCCCATAATAGTCTAATCATGCTTTATATAAACTGTTGATTTTTTTAACTTTTATTAGTCGTGTCGGTATCGTAACAGAGTTTTCTTTGGACAGTGATTTTGACTGATTGTCCAATAAGTGATTAGTGTCCGCTCCGCTCCTCATATCCTTCCTTGGACAGAAGTAGAAGTGAGACCAGCCAGACAGGCAAGCAACGATGTTGTTGTTACTAGATTTGGATTTACTAATTTAATCTCACGTGGCATAAGTGGTGTTATCATGGAGCTGACAAGTCAAGAGAAGAGAACCATCAAATAATTATCTTCACTGCAAACAGAAACAAGCGTGACTATGTGATGTGGGCACTGAGGTTGTTCGTTTTCAATTGGAAAAAACAGAGACACCTGTGAATCAGCAAATAGCCAAATATCAAACGTGAATACGTACGATAACCCATTAAGTAACTCATGTGGACAGCTGCCACAACACCCCTTGGCCCTTGCTTCCTTGTCAGAAAGTCTTGTGCGTAGTAGTGCTGTAAGTGATAGACTAACGAATTGAATTATTAATTCATAGAGATTGATCAAAAGTCCCTATCAAACTAATTTCTTATGGTGCAAATTTACGAGTAAGTCAATGGTCGGAAAGTTACGCACAAATAAATGTCAACAGTTTTCTTGGGTGGTAATACTCCACCGAACTTAAATTGGATGGAGCACATGGTAAATACCAATCACTTTTTAATTGTTCAAACAGGGAGACACTCGTCTTTCTTTACACTGCCCTTCATGAAATCTTCCTTCAGTAATTTATTTTTATCTTTATTCTAAGGCTTGTTTAGACCAAAGATGCTTAGGGGCAAGTCAAGTCAGCAACACTAGAAATAAGTATTGCCATGTCATAATAGTGTTTCAATTTCAAATATGAAGAGGTAAATAAAGGTTCACTAATTACAACTAACAACTGATTCAACTAATGCAATTGAAGAATGAGTAATGAATACATTCAAGTTGTTTCAAGTGTTCAGAAAGTGTGTTGCTATAGGTACATCACCCTCCACGAGATGCTTACATTCACACAGGACCATATCAATACTAGCAACATTTGCATTTGCCACGCCTTCTAACTGTACAAGTGGCTGAAACTCAGACTCTCGGCTGGCCCCCTGGAGCTATTTTCTATTATACATGAATAGAGACACTAGTAGATACAGAGAAGATAAATGTGTAGGCAACATCATTCTAAAATAATGTTGCCATGTCATAATAGTGTTTCAAATGTTATTTTAAAACTACAACCAGCTGGCATTTCCATCTAGTAATTATAGTGGTCATAATGTTATCGTCTTGTACTCTTTCGGTTTTGTCCTGTGGCAGTGATCAACGTCAGTGTGAGGACAACTTCCTGGCGTGGGAAAAATAAATAAATCTCTCAATGAACGTGACAAACCATTTTAAGAGAATAAATCAGCCACTTATTGTACTTAAACAGCAAGCCATGACCTCGTAAATTTCCTGAAGATTAAACAAAAGAAATAACAAATATAAGATAAATTACTCCGCCAACTCCTACTTCCTATCCATACAGGAGGAAGGGGGAACCAATGACAACAAAATGTGAGTTTCACATTAAATAATAAATGACACTTGACTTACTTAAATTAGTGATCGATGCAATCATACTTCCTCAGAGAGGCAACCAATATGGTAGGCCAGTGTAGAATCTGAACTTTGGTCCTTTGAGGATATGGTTGACATAATTTTTGAAAAGGAAAACTTCCAGTAAGGACGGTGGACTGGGGGTAACAATATATTTGATTGCTTATCCATGGCAAGTAGCTTTGAACATTTGCTGCATATCCAACAAATTGAGATTAGTAACTCTACTACATGATACGGAGATCTATTTATCTGACAACTGCAAATTGAACCTGCATGGTCTTGAAAACAGAGTCTGGTAGCTGCAAATCCAATGCTAGAGAAAAAATGGAACAAAGCTAAGAAACCACTGGTATGTCTAGAATGAATAGCTTCTAACCAAAATAAGAATGATGATATGCTAAAGCAAGATATAAATTCAGTACCAAAAGAGAGTACAGAGATGTTTCAGCTTGGTTACCAAGAAAATGCTGCAGAGCTATGGCTGCATATTCCTGAAGTGGACGATTAAAAAGCTATAATCAGAATACTTAAACAGTGACGGAAAGAATCACATGAAATAAAAAGTTAACAACAGGGACCACTACCGTAATATGCCTATACACATGATGAACTGAAAACCCCCTTGCATGCACATAGCTTCCACTCTGTTTAAGTAGAAAGCAGTTAAATTTAGCAAGGCAGAGGTATTAAGAACTATTATAATGTGGACAAGAGGGGTAAAAATCATACAAAGTTGCTACGAAATAACAGATTCCTTTTATTATTGAAATAAGTCAAACAATGAGAAATGTCAAAAACTAAACTCCCTTAACAGCCATGAATAGAGAACCATCAAACAAACCAAATCACAAGACTCACAATTCTATCTCAACATAAAGCTACCCGAGAAAAGGCATCCTTGAAAATGTAGACATTCCATTCCAGGTAAAAATGAACTGAAAAGATTGGACACATTCAAAAAATTAAAATCAATATACTCGTTTCTATCAAAACCTTTAAAATAAACCAAGAGATAATGATTCAAAATGATTGGGGAGATTGAATGTCCATCCAGCATATCAAACAAACACTTTTTCAAAGAGAATGTAGCAGCCATCTTACAACTTCAAAATAAATTAGTAATGTTTCCAAACTTGAGCTGCACAAATCCCAAATATCAAGAGAGAGTTACGTGTAGGACATACATAAATATCTATTTATATTAACCAGTTATCCCAATGAATATTCCTGGCCATTGTCTCCAAACAGAAGATCTTTTGATCAGACAAGGGAGCTTCAGATTTCCATAAAACAATCACCACCAGCTTATGTAGTCGATGACAGATAGTGTAGACTAGCAGCCGACCCCTAAAATGCTATAGCAGAGAAGGGTATGGTACACTGAAGTCTAGAGGAGAGAAAAACAGGCGAAAAGTAGAGAACTGGCCGTGTATAGAACAGACCGCACAAGAGTCCCACAGCGGCAAGGGTCACAGAGAAGAGAGGAGAGAAGGGGTTGCATAGAAGAGAGGAGAAGACAAGAGTTTGTGTGTTTTCTCTGCAGTGGTTCACTAACCACACTTTAAAATATTAAGTTAAAGTAAAAAGACAAAATATTATCAAGACCAAAAACAGGATTAAAATATCATCAAACAGTTAAAAATCGAGGGCAGTATAGACATTCCACGTTTAAAGACAAGGACAACCAAGACTTTTGACAACAAAATTCTAGTAGCATGCCTACTCCGCAATTGTGCCGCGATGACTAGTGCTACTTCTGCAACCCAAATCCGCACCACCCCAGGTTACTGTGTGATGCCAGACCACCATGATTAACTACAATGATCCATCTAATATGGACATGGTCCAAAAACAGGCCTGATCCAAATATGGACCTGCTTATTGCAACCAATTGCAATAGGGTTGCAATTGCAATAGGTTCATCAAGTCACCAATAAGCTTTGGCTCACAAGCAAACTTTCTTCACCCTCCATTGCCCTTTGAAGCATGGGTACTTCAAAGTCAAAGTCGTACATGTATCGGGTACGTACCCGGTACCGGTACTCATTGGGTACTCGTGGATACTTTTCGGTCTACAGTTGTGGTGATATATAAATATATATTTGTTGGGTTTGAAACTCATCCCTGAAACTAGCTTTCTCCATGAATAAAACCGGAAAACATTGTTGGGGATGGGGGAAAAGTGGCAAAAAAAACAATTGAGGCGGCCACCACATGCCGCCTAAGGGATCTATCTATTGTCGATGCTAAACTGAGTCTGCTTGTATAACAAAGGATTTTAAACTTTTGGGGAAAAAACACCATCTACAATATCCGGTAAAATCAGAAGGTTCATCGCAAGGCTTTTTTATAACAGGTCCAAGTTAGGTAGCCCCCTGAATTTAATATGGGCTTCATAAAAGCTTAATTTAATTTAGCAAAGTTAACCTACATTTTCTACCAACTAGGGTTTCAGAAAAGGGGATCCCCAAAAAAAAACTTTAACCATGATAAGCACCATAGAACTGACATTAGCCATATTTATAACTTAGACTGGAGTATCCATAACATGCCAATAATAAATCAGTTCACCATGCACACCCTATAATGAATATTAGGAAGAACTAATGGTAAATATCATAGCAATATTGAGGTATACCTCGTCTGGAGCAAAGAAAGCTACAACATCAGGATCAGTGGAACCAGCAGGATGCAAGGATATAACGGCTCTGAAGATAGATGGGCAGAGCAATTCTATCACTGCAACCTTCTCTGCAGCTACAGCTCCCATTGATCCCAGCCTTAGCTTATTAGAACCATGATAGTTATGTTCGAGAGAACTCTCACTTGTTGAAGAGGTGAGTGTGGAAGCTCTTTTTAACCAGTCCAATCGTTCAAAAGTCGAAATTTTCACGTGTGGCACTTCCTTTTCTAGGGACTTTAGAACATCGGATAGCGTCCTAAGAAAACTAACGTCTTCCTTAGGTTCCACTGTAATTTCTTCAGACCCACAACGTTTCTTTGAAGCTGACTCATTAGTTTCAAGGCCATCATCAAGATGGGGAAAAAAGCGTCTTTTCTGATCAGTAAAAGCTTTGAGAGCTAACCTGAAATCATTCAGAAGCCTAATTGAGCAGCTAATATGGCATGGTGGTCAGCAGCATTCAGAAATCAGTGAGAGCATTATAAATCTCAGTATCCATGTAATTAAATCTCAGTATACAAAAGATGGCTGATTCCATTGGTTTTCATTCGATTTGTTCCATTTCACACCATTCGTTCAAATGAACAAACTACATAAGGGGAATTTCAATCTTAGACAAAGCTAACAAAGAACTAGTTGAAGCTAAACGAACCTAGTCCTGTCAACGGCAGATGCACCAGCTTGTCCCGCAAGCTGTCGTTTCCAAGCATAAGCAACAACGGCACCGTCTGGACAGACTAGCGGCATATGCAGGCCCCAAAAATCTTTCCGTGATCGAATTGATTCACCGAGAACTCCAGACTCTTCCATCTCCTTTCCTAGCAAACCGAAATCACGCAGGGAGCAATGTATAACCTCAAAATCACACAGTGAAGTTCAAAACCCTAATCGCAGAACCAGAAATGGATTAAAACGTAAGGGAAATGGAATAACATACCGAGAGAGCGAAGGTCTTGAAGATACTGACGCATGCTGGCATCTTCTTTGAGGAATACTTGGAGAGGCTTGTTGCTTTGGTGAGGCTGTGACGCGGCGATGAAGAGAGCTTCGAGTAGGCGATCGGCGCCGATTCTGATATCGGCAATTATTCGTTCAGCTTGTCCGAGTTTTTCCATTGCTAGAGCGACCTGCTTCGGCGGTGCCTCAGCCACGGAACCACCGGAAGAGGGAGGAGAAGTGGACGTTGAGAAAGTTGCCGCCGTGGCCTGGTGCTGAGTTTGTTGCATTTGCACTGTTTTTGCAGCTTGAGATACCAACCACGCGATATTCGGATCCCTCTCGGTTAGTATTTTTCGCACAACTCGGACTGGGCCTGCTTTTACTAGTTACCGTAAATCAACAACAAGAGAGAGTCCTTTTTACACCGCCAATTGTTGCTAATAGAACCTTATGGACTCTCTTCATTTTCTCCCCAAAAATGCACTTGCCTAGAAGATAACAAATATGGTTTGTATGCTTCCCACCAAAAAAAAATGGTTCTCTCTCTCTCTCTCTCATACTAATATTTTTCTTTATTTTTCTAACAAATAAAATCAGGAGTAAGAGTCGTATGTGTTATAGTCCAAACTTTCGTCGTCGAGTTCTACAAAGGAACCCCGTCGGAGTCTTAGATTAGGCCGAGTTGACCTCAGAGGTGATAGTCGGTAGTCCGGGCTCTTTCCACTAGATTGATACTCAGATCAATATGCAACACAAACATTGAAACCATTAAGTTTAGGGATCAGGAACCTAGCACTAGGGGTAGACAGGATCTGCAGACCCCGCCCGAAACCCGCAAAACCCGAGATTATATTGCCTCTTTCGGACAACAGAAGTCGGGTGTCGGTTACCCGAATGCTGAAAATCGATTCCTTTTGGGTTAGTATGGTCGAATTCGGTATTGGAAGGTAAATCCATTGATACCCGAGCCGACCGAAACTTTCATATTATAGGGTATTTCTCAACTTTCCTATGCTAGTTCTATCGCACTCATGCTACATCTGTCATAGACATGTACCATCCAAAATAAAATAATGAAGGAATGTACACATAAACTCTGCATTTTACAGTAAGTTTTCGGCACTATAGGTGTAGACTGTAGCCTATTTTAATAAAAAAAAAACAGAGTTACTCATATTTATAAAGAGAGAGAAGACTGAGACCAATTAAAATAAAGAGAGAGAAGAAAAGTTTGACTAGCCAGACAGTAAAGTAGTAGTATTAATTAATAAATCAATTTTTGTATAAACTGTAAAACACAAATGAGTCGCCTTCTTCCTCTATAGCCTCTTTCACCATTTCTGACCTTCCAAGCTTCATTCTCACCGCCAGACCATTATTTTCTCTGAATGCTTCAAAAGCTACAAAAGTTTCAAACCGAAAATATCCACCTGCCTGAACAGACTCTGAAAATGGTCGGAAGTGGATGTTATATCTCCTCGGTTTTCAATCGGATGCACCTCCGGCGGCCCGAATCCGGCCGTAACCGACCGATGTCCACCCCTACCTAGCACTGCCCCAAATAGACTAGCTCGGATTCTGAGTCTTAGACCTTTTAGGGAGCATTAATCCACACACTTCTCCTCTCTCTCAGTAACATTTTCATTGTGAGAATGTCGCAATGTTCCCGTTCCTTGAAAATAGGGCATGAACTTCTATTGTAGCGGGGATCACTTGGCTTAGATCAATTGTAATGCATTACTATAAATAGGAGGTTCGACCCCTCAGGTTTGGTTCCTTCACTTTCACCCCATTTATGCACTTACTCTCCTCTCTAACAAAATATTTTACATTTTCAAGATTAGTGAGAGCGTAGATCAATGAAGCATTTACCATGTAGTACTCTTCTTCAACAAATGAACACAACTTCCTAGTCAGTTTCCCATAATAGTAGACGTTACTGAATGCATACAAAGTAGTGATAGGTGCACATAGGCTTATAATTTGATATGATTATGTTGAGTATGCTTCATGTATGTGTTGAATTTGAATTTGAATGGTGTTATGTGTGATTTATCTATTTCCCATTATAGCATACAACACTACTACAACATACTCACCTCCTGCCTTTCGTTTTTACATTGTTCTAACGAGTGCGTGCACTTCAAATATGCAAATTGGACCTTGAGATGATATACAATAGCTTTATCGCGAATTCCAATATTTGTTTTATTTTTTGGGTTTGATTATTATTTATTTTGCATTGTAAATTGGGTGTCGGTTTCAAACTCCGATTCTATGCAACATTGAGGAATTTTACCTGATTATACTTTACGCGACTATGGATTGTTTTTGTACTTTGATAATTGTAAAGCCTAGACCGTTGAGAAAGTGTACATTTTGAAATTAGGGTTTATTTTATTTTCCTAGATAAAAGGTGTTTATTTTGAAATTGGGGTTTATTTAGGTATTCACCACAAAACTTTTTTGACGAAAAATAGATGACACTACGAGAGCGTGGCAGAGTGACAGTCAATTACTATGATGGCTTCGTGGCATCACATTTTATTTTAAGGTTACGATCGTCGTAAAAGCTTTAGTAGAGAGGATAGTGCGTGTTTCGCGCACTATAAAGTGTTCTCTAGGTTGGAGATGATTTGGAAATTTAAAAAACCCTAATTTTAAAATATTGGGGTTTTAAGGGTATTTTTGGAGTTTCATATAGTTTTTTTTTTTGTTTTGACTAAAAAAAAATTTCTATACGAAATTCCAAAATTTTAATTTTAATCCCAATTTTTAATTAACCTTTGAGACCTAGACGTGTTGCCCATCCCTCTCTGCACAGTCACGGCGAGCTCTGATACTGTTCTTCCGCTTCCTCTCTGATACGCTAATTCTGCTTGCGAAGGAAGTCACTGCTCAACTTTGCCTTCCATATTCCTTTGTTGGTTCTGAACGGCGCTAGAGTCTAACTCCATTTTTCGCTTATCAACTGAAGATGACTCGTCCTAAAGCTAACTCGAAGAAAAAGGGCGGCGGCGTCGACTTTAAGGTTATCTCTGTGCTCTAGCTTGATACTCTTGAATGCTTGTATTGTATGCATGTTTAACATTGTTCGAGTTTTCTCAATGCTTGTGAATGCTCATTGGCGTTTTTCTTGCTCAATGTTTTCAGAAAATAAGACGAAAGATTGGGAGGAAACTGCCGCCACCTAAGAATACAACAAATACCGAAATTAAATCTAAAGGTACCAAGTTTATATTATATCCCTTCCGCTTCAAAATCTGCCTAGGTTTTGGAATTTTGATATTGATAAGTTCATTTACGGCTTTATTTGTTAGTGAATGTTGAAACTTGAAATTTGGTGTATCTTTAGTGAATACTGTTTGAACTGTTATATGCCCTAGTTTTCCACTTTAAGAGGCATTTTTTAAATTGCATTCTGCAGTTTAAGAATGTCCATATGCCTGCTTTGTTTATAGTACTCATATTGAACCGAGTCTTTCTCTCTCTCTTTTTCATGTACTTAGCATGTGTATGTGCAAATACACTATATAACTTATGAATATAATTTAGATGTGTATGTGCAAATACACTGTATAACTTATGAATGTAATTTAGATGTTTTCTTTATAATGCCACAATAATTTTACTGATGCATCTTCAACAGCAATTGTTCTGCCGGAGCAGAGCGTAGCAGCAGAGAAGGGGGGTCTAGCTGTAAACAAAAAAGGTTTGACTTTAAAAGAACTTCTTCAACAAACATCTCATCACAATGCAAAAGTTCGAAGAGGTATATTTATTGTGTTGAATATGTTGTCATCATTATTATAACTGTTTTTAAATGTGGATCTCAGCATCACTAAATCTCTATAGAACAAATTCTGTATGTATGAAACCAATAGAATCTTCAAAAAGATTAACCTTGGCAAATTGAGCTGAACAATAGTTTTCAGCTTAAAAGAAATCAATTTATTCAGTTATTTAGAAACCTTGACAGTTAGGCGCTAACCTGTGCTTATGCACTTTCTACTAAGTTGTTGTTCTTGGAATGTTAGTTATAACTTATAAGTAGAATATGTATTATGTTATTATAAATTTATAATTAATAGAAACATTGTGATGAACGGAAATAACTATAAACCTTGTTTGTGGTTTTGTTTGCAAAATTTAAGGAATGATGTTGGTCAATTTGGTTCAAGTTTAAGTCTCAAACAAAATTAATTTGGACCATATACACCGTCAATATCAATCATTATTTTCAAACCTGAATAGAAAATGAAGATGGCCGTGAATCATTCATACTGTTTGGATCCTATGAAATTTTCTCTAGTCGCCATCGTGATTATATGAAGTTGTTGGTTCCTAATAATATACTCTTATTCTTTTTTAATTTAATATCATGGACTAGTATTGTTGCCTTATTTGAGCCAGTCAAGTTTTCAAATGTTCATTTATGTTTGGTGATCCTCATATTAATAATGTTTTTTCCACCTCCCTCCCAAATATAGATGCATTGATAGGTATTAAGGATTTATTCAGCAAATATCCAGCAGAACTGAAGTTGAACAAATATGCCGCCGTAGAAAAACTCCGCGAGCGCATCAGTGATGATGATAAAGTGGTTCGGAAATCATTATATGATCTTTTTAAACTGGTGATTTTACCTGGCTGTAAAGAGGTAGTTTCTTTTTTGTCTACTTAAATTACTTTCCCTACATGTTAAAAAGACGCTCCAAAAAATATTCTTGCTACCTCCCCAACAAAAATTAATACGAAGCACAAGAATCAAGATTGCTCCTAAAGTCACATAGAGGATGACAAAAATGAAAATAATGAAACAGTAGATTAATTAAAAAAACTATGCTGTACTTTCACTTGTTAGACCTAGAACCGATCTTAAGAAGCTTACGATAAAAAAACCGGAGGCCCAAAAAGATGAAGTAAACGAAATGAATGGCTTAAGGTTTTGGATTTATGATCCTACCAATTTAACAACATTTCAGCATAAGGAGCAAGACACCAAAGCACCATATAGTTGTCATTTGATCATTATCATTACCAAAATGATTACTTTCTTAAGTTTCATTTATCTTATTTTGTTACTTGCTTCTCTCTGTTTTTTGCAGGATAATCAAGAGTTAATCATTTCTTTGATGATGGCTTACATTTTTAATGCGATGACACATTTGGCGGCTGACATTCGGATCATGGCATTTGATTTCTTGGACCTTGTTCTCAAGTTTTATTCTCCTTCGTTTTCTTCTTACGCAGAAAAGGTGGTAGTATCTGTTCCTATTGGAAATGTTTTCTTAATAATATGGTAGACTGGCTTCTTCTTTTTTTTTTCCGGTCAAAAGTAGACTGGCTTCTTGAAATCTTTTGACTCATACTTTTGTTTTAAGATGAAACTTTTTCTTCCATGGTCTTGGGGGGAGGGGTTGAAGGCAATTTATTTGTACAGGTAGCTGCAGTTTTTGGCTCCTTTCAATTTGATGAAGCTTTTGCAATCTGATTTTATTGACACAATAACAATGCTTTGATTATCAAACAGTTCCATGGTAGGGGTTCTCAAAATTTCAAAATGTTTTTTTTGTTGCTAAAATGTCGCCTAACATTAGGAGGAGAATATAAGTTAATGCTTAAATATGTCTCTGTATCTGATAGAACTTCCGTGAAGTGTTCCCAGATTTAGCAATGGGGTGAAACTTAATTAACAGGCAGTTTACTTGTTTTTAATATGATCTTATTTTACATTACCATGTGGTCAACATAGTGTGTTTATTTTTATTATAATTTATTTTCAACTTTGGTCTTACAATTTTTTAATATTTGCTTCAAAAAATATTACCACAATTTGTTCCTTAGTTGTGTTTGTGACATGCACTGTTAGGACTTGTAATAAGGGGCTTTTAATGGGCTGTTAGTAATAATGGGATTTTAAGGGTTATTAGTTAGTTATTAGGATAAAAATGAGTTGGTTAATGGGAAGTTACAGTTCTCATTCTATCTTATTAACAGCCCCTATATTATAAGTCCTAAAATAGACCCCTCCCTAGAACAACCTTGTCCTCAAAGTTGAAGTTTAGTAAACTTGTCTTGC
The DNA here is from genome assembly GCA_963573325.1 of Astragalus glycyphyllos. Classification (NCBI taxonomy): domain Eukaryota; kingdom Viridiplantae; phylum Streptophyta; class Magnoliopsida; order Fabales; family Fabaceae; genus Astragalus; species Astragalus glycyphyllos. Next base: position 25,891,751 of record OY754312.1, read on the forward strand.
TCCATTGGTCGCTGAAAACAAAATTCTCTCCTCTGGGATGAGATAGGATGAGAGCTGTAACTTCCCATTAACTAACACATCTTTATCCTAACTAACTAATAACCTTTAACAACCCATTAAAAGCCCCTTATTACAAGTCCTTACATGCACACTATGAATGCATTTTCATTTCACCTGCTTTTGGCAATTTGGTTTATGTGCCAGTGCCATAATCTTATTATCTATTTTTGAGCTCGTTGTTTTAATTGGTTATATTCATCTCCATACTTTCTTCTCTAAACCCTTAGTGTATTTGGAGTTAAGAATTCACTGTAATGTTGGGTGTATGGTTAACAGATTTTTCAGAATTATGAGGATATTCTAAGGAAGAACCAGTACTATTTACAAGACAAAGGGAAATTAAATGATGCTCTTGCTGGGTTGGTTCGCTGCTTGTCACTCCTGCCTTGGATTAAAGAAGAAACTGATTTGCATCATAAGGTATCCTGTTTTCGTGTCTTTCTGACTTGGTTCAACAATAGTATTACAAAATGTACTTCTCATTCTTTTTAGTCTATGCCTAACGTAAACTTCTTTTGACAGTTTAGTATGGTTATTCCGTTTCTCCTTCACAACTTTATGCATAGACATGCGGAATTATGTGCATCTGAAACTTGTAATTTATGCTCCGGAAGCACGTAGTAAATGATAATCTTACAGAAATCATAATAATCAAAACTAGCTGGATAAATATATAGCTGTAGCATGGTAGATTAAAATCTTGCCAGACCAGAACATCTCAAGACTCAAACCACCTGCTTTGTCCCCCACTGTGATTTAGTGAGACTTTGTTTGTTTATATTCTGTTCTGGCATTTTCTAGTTCATCTTTAATGCTTTCTCTGATGTTAACAGGATGATACTGTACACGGGATGTTGCATGCTTTTGAAGCCAATATGTCTACGACCTCTAATGGTATGTTAACTCAAAAAGACAATTTAGATTTTGAATAAAATGACTACGTGACTTTTGTATAAGTTTGCATGATTTTCAAGGATTCAAAGTTTTTTCGATCTTCCCTGTTTTTGATAATTGTTTGACTGTTCTGTTCTGTTCTGTTCTATGGTTTATCTGTTTGTGTAGGTTTTTCTCATACCATAGGGAAGCTGAAGGATCTTGTGCCAGTATTAATAAATAGTTTCCAGGAATTTATTCCTCTGGTTCTTACAAAGGAAAATCTAGAAGGGAAATCTTTTGGTTGTATGACATCCATTCTTCATAGCATAGATCTCATTGTCAGGTCCTTTGTTCATGGGTCTGATAAGAAGTTGGAATTTCCATGTTCTAAAGGCAGAGATGATATGGGTGTATGGGATGTTACTGTCTCTTCTGCATTCTTGAAAAAACTATTTGCTCGTTTTCCCCTTGATCCAGTGCATCATCTTTCAGAAAAGGTACACACACATTTGTTTCTTTTACCTTCTAGTGGTGATTGGAAAGGGGTACAAAAATTGTGAAATTTTGGTCTAAATAGATTCTGCAGCTATTTAGATTGGCTGTTTTCCTCTCTTTTAAAACTCATTCAATGTAAATCTGCTTTATTTCATCAAATATATTGTTTTGCTAAAGTGGGTATAGAGTTGTTTGTTTTTATCCCTACAACACATTTTTGGAGACAAGGCAAAGTGAGAAGACAAAGGGGGAGGAATAGGGTTGAATTCGGCCCAACCCAAATTCTTAGAGTATATTAAAAAAATATAGTTTGTGCCTATAAATTGTTCTGTAGTGGGTTAATTTTTTCTATATGTCTGGGAGTAGTAGCTTTGGAGGACTATGATATTCTTCTGATCTCAAATAGACTAATTGTCTCTTCCCTTGCTTTGCAGGATTATGATAGGTTGCTTGACGTGAACATGATCATTGCAAAGATCTTTTTTGAATTAAATGAGTGGATTTGTCTTCCTCCTGTTTTGTTGGAGAAATTTCTTGAATTTCTTGAAAATGCACTGCTGGGGAAGGTTCGATACATTCACCTAAAAAGTCCTTTTGAAGTTTGATAAAGTTGAAAATAATGGTCATTCTATATTTGAATTTGACCGGGATTGTTAATATGCAGTTTCGCAGGGCTGCACAGTCTGGTAAGGCTGTCTGGGAAAAGCATCTAGTTCAGCTCCTTTCTTTTATTCCAAAATTCGTTTCACGTGGAGCAGGATATTGGACGTCTCGTCTACTTTGGGTTTGCCACATGAATTCTGAATTATAAATGATTTTTTGTTGGAAGCCGTTGATTGGATATTCTGACATGGAATATGCGGCCCTTGCAGGCATTTACCCAGACATTCAAGGAAAGCAAGCCGGGTTCCTTATTGAAATTGGCATGTCTTTCTACAATTGAAGATATGCTACGTCTTTCCGCAATTGAAGATATGCTACGTTTTCCTGCAATTGAAGATATGCTACCTCCTGTAAGTTTAGCTTCATCTACATCCTATGTATGTCCTTGGAATTCTTGACTTTTGGATAATATTCTGAAATCCATCAATAACCCTCTTCTCTCTTTTTCAAATTAACATGCTTTCGCCTTTGATTCAAATCTAGAACCAAAGCATGCTTTCCAGGGAGGCAAGCAATCCGGAAGATTGGAAATTTCAAGAATTTTTACTTGCATGGATTGGAGAGCTCCCTCAGTTGTTGATTCAGCTTGGAGATAAGCACCCAGCCTGCTCCTTGGTAATATATTTAAGTTGAAAAGCAGTTCTTTATGCGAAAATCCTGAATCCAATAGAATTTGTAGAGATTAATGTTCTTTAGCATTTCTATAGCATTTGTTGTCTTGAATCTCTAATTTCACATCTCCTTGTCCGTAAAATGCCCATTATAGGCTTTGTTGCGGCTGCAACTTCGTATTGGACAGTGTGCTTCGTTGAATTCACCAGTTGTTTGCATGTATGACAACATGCAGTACTCGTTACAAGATTTTTATTCTACAAGTCAAGGAGGAGGTGAATATGGACATGCTGTTACAATGAATATTGACAATACGCCGCCCAAATAGTTATTATTTGACCTCTAATATGTTTTCCGTTCACCTTTCAGAACATATTTGCCACGGTCCTTTTCTCCGGCTTCCTAGAGAATCTCAAGAGCTCTCATTATGTTGCCTTTACTATTTCTCTCATTTGGACTTGCCTTTTTTAAAGTCAATATCTAGTTGTTGCCTAAGTAAGTTTTCCTTGCTTGTTTAAAGTTTCATCTAACTAGATTTCTTATTATTTTTATGTCACCATATATTTTTATTTGATATTGTACCTGTTATTATTTGCATAGTTGATGTAAATATTTATTACTTTTACTCTGATACACGATGGTGAGTTGTTCGAAGGCTTATCATCTAAAATATAAACACAGAAGTTGAAGCAAAAGGCTGTCTTTGAATTAGTTGAATTTTAGATGTAGTTGTTTGAGGAGAATAACATTACAACCTCGTACTTTCTTTTTTGGAAGTATCTCTAGTTTATATCCACAATAATTACCACTATTAATTTTTAATAAAGTTATTAAAAACCTGTTGCTATTGTCTCATCAATTTTTATAAAACGAAGGTAATTGTCTGACTTGATGATATTATTTTGTAGTTATTTTTGTGGCCTATGTTTGACAAAGAAGTTTGAGTTCTCACTTTAGAAGTTTAAAATATGGTGTACAATTGTTGAAATCCTGTATGTTGATTTGAAAGCTGGTGTTTTTCTCCTTTGTAATCATGGCTGTGATAGGAGCATATAATAGGTTAGGTAGAGAGGTAGAGAAAGGATTGCTTCTGTTGTTGCAGAATCATGAAATCAAGGAGAGTATCCTCCTCCAAGGTCCTACCATTTTTCTAACTAAAATGGTGCTTCCCCTGTGTAATTTCAGTTGTTTAACCCTCCGTCCAACAACTAACCCTCCAAACTGCCTAACTTCTAATTGTCTTCTTAATTTATTTCTTCCAGTCTACCCTCTCTATATTATTATTTTCTTCCATAGCTGGCTGTTATCATTTTTTTGGGAGAAATAGTCCCTAATCACATAGGAGAGATCCATAAAACAGACACTGATATTGATAAGTGTTTTGCTAAGTTAAAAGCTATAACTGGAGAATACTTTTGGATAATACTTTCTCTTCACTTCCAGTCCAGTGCCTTTAATGTACAATATAGCTAATGATACTCAAATGCTGTCAAAGTTTCTGGGTTAAAGCTTATGCATATTAATTTTGTTTGTGCTCATTGCAGGTCCTGATCTAGATTCCTATGTGTTATTTCGGATCCTAGAGGTTCTCCATTCAGCCTACACAGATGGACGAATAAAAATAGCAGATTATTTGAGTGTGCTCATCACCTTGGTCTTGCGTTTCAAAGTTTCTCCTGGTAGGTTATAAAGATTTATTTAGAGAACTTGTTTGAACTTATAAATAGGATACCATCCATTTCTTGTTGAAAATAAGCGTATGATCATCTTTGTATTTATTGTATAGTTTATAGTTTATTTTATGGGCAAAACTTATCATGTTAATGGGAATAAAATGTCGTATAATTAATTGTATTGATTGCATTTAAGGTTATGCAAAGAGACTTGTTGACACATCATATACTCCTCTTCTGTCTCTTTCAACATGGCATCTACAGCCTAAAGCGACAACCCTAAATTGAGTCTACCCATTGGACCCACAGTTGATTGGAGTCAGTTTTTTTTTCCTTTAAAAAGCTGTCTTTTCATTCTGGTTTTTGCTTTCCACCATTGTGTCATTCCTTTAGCAAACCAGTAGCTGCTAGTACAACACACAGCAAGGCAGCAACAAGGATAAGGGCAAAACACCACTGCAATACAAACCCCAAAAGGTTAAACGCCTCTTGTATCCAACCACAGAATTGCCCAAGAACTCTTGTGCAAAGTAGTTGAAAACCAAGTCCTTTTCCCAGGAGTGCTAACAGTAGGATCTTTTTGTTTATTGTATAGTTTATAATTTTCATAGGCAAATCATATCATGTAAATAGGAATAGATTAGAGAATATCCTGTAATTAGTTGTATTTGATTGCATTTAAGCCTATATAAAGATACTCTGTCGTGTAGTTGAGACACAACGTTCAACATCATATGTTTCCGCTCTCTCTCTCTCTCACACACACACACACACACTCACTCTCAAGTTTCAACACTTGTATCACCTTTTGAAATTAGTACTTTGGTCAATTATTCTCTGTATGAATCAGAAAAACTGGAAGGGGTTGAAATTAGCAATGCAAGATGATAAACTCCATATCTGCATTACTAATTTTCATCCTCACCAATGCATCTCACTTTCAATCCCATCATTTGTGTCTTTCATCTCGTTAATTACTAGATAATGACATTATATAGCATTCTTGACTTGTTCTTGAGCTAGCAAAGGTACTGAAATTGGGAGAATATTTAGTCATTGATATATTGATATGTTTGTATAATTTGCTAGGTAGGTTTTGTTTGATCTCTGGTTAGCAAATAGTTTGATCCAGATTGAATAGGATGATTGAATTAGCTATGGTTGTTAATTATTTTAACCTACCATTGGTACGATGGCACTCTCTTGGCATCAGACATTATATTATTTTCTTAACATGCAGAATCTGGTTCTGCTGATTTGAAGAGTGATGCACTCTTTAAAACTTTGAAGTCAATGACAGACGTTCTTTGCTCATACATGGAACAGATGGGTGATAATTCGCTTGTTCTACAGATGATAGAGAAAGTGATAATTGATCAGATAGTAAGTTGTCTCAAATGCGTGTTTCTTTCGAGCTTTCTTCTTTGTTTACCTAAGCATTTGTTTTCCCGTGTTACCTTCTCTGATACTTGTTGGCTTATTCAAAGACTTTCTAGAAGCATGAGTTCTCATTCTGGTATTTTGTGCCACAGCGGCTAAAGCCTTCAATGGATAATAGTTGTTCTCTCCTAAGAATGCTTGTTACAGTGGATTCCAAGCCTACAAGACTTTCAGAACAAAGCATTATCACTCTAGTTCCCTGTCTTACTGAATATCTTATGCATGCTGCACAGGTGATTATTCTGTGTCAAATCTTCTGGCTAGCCAACCATAAATGCTTAAGCTCTCGATGATCCTTTAACATGTGTCATTTGATTCTCTTGGATCCCCCAGATCACGTTCGGCATTAAAAGTAAATATAAAGAATATAAAACTTGGGTTTTTTCCGTACGTAAATTGATTTCGAAAGTTGGTGTGTTTAGTACAACTTGAAATATTAAGATTGATTGGTATGATATTGAATATTGGTACCTTACTATATAAAATAAAGTTTGACAATTTCTTGAAATAAATGTGGAGTCCAGCAAAATGTCGAGAGTCGAGACACATTAAAGGTGATAGGGGATTACATTCGGGATTCAATATGTTTTTCAAATAGTTTGTTTTGGTTTCTTTTTTTGCTGATAGTTGTTTTTGGAGTAATATAATAACATGTCAGCATCACAGTTTTAACCAAAGTGACAAATCATTGGGAAAATGGTTACTTCATCCTTCAATGGATGCTCGTCCCTCACTATTGAGCTAGGACTTTTGTCTCTTGCACTAAAGTAACTCCTTTACAGCTGAACTTTCCATATAATAAAAAATAGAGGGGTATATGAAACTAGCCTCTGAACTTCAATGGTATTATTTTTAACTAATACTCAAGAAGCATTTTTCATTTTCTCATCCTGGTTATTTATGATTCTAGCAGCATCTATCAGATTGTTTTTTTAAAAGTGAACATTATTATTTCCCCAGCAACAAAGTGCATTTGTAATTTTAGTTCTCTTTATTTTATCCCGTAAAGCTATGAGTGTGAATTTTTGTTGACATGAACTAATTTTAGTATTTCCATGTCCTACAGTGCATTCCAGAAGATGACAAAGCCCAGCAAACTCCCTCCAATCGATTAAGTACTGCATATCATTATCTCCTACCTTGTTTTTTCTTGTTTGATCGGTGCCATAAACTTATGAGTGATGTATTGAAGAAAATGGGATCAGCTATAACTGAAAGTGGTTTGTCGTTGATGTCTGATGATGGCACTCAACATACGGGAAATTGCTTGACTAGAGTAAATGCTATTGCTTCTGTACTTGTGTTTATGCATAAGGATGCTAAATTGCAAAAGATTATGTCTCTATACAAGGAAGATATTGCTAACATCATACAGAAAGTTATTTCTTTACAGGTATAACTTAAACATTGATGAGCAACTATCAATTGCTATTAGCTTTCAATTATTCAATATTAAGTTGTTTTTTTATTTTGTGATTGGGTATCATCCTGTAGATGTAAATATTTGTGTCCCCTTCTTTGAGGCTATGTAGTAAATATTTACTAGCTTCGAATTATTTGATATGGCTCTTTTATTGTTTAGAAATATTGTCATCTTTACTTATTATTTATTTAATGTATTTAGTTTTTCAAAAACTATTATAGCCTCTCTTTACTCATTCTTGTTGATTTGTTTGCAGTCCTCAAAGCATATTATTATGACAATTGAAGAGAAGCATAAGCTACAAATTGCATCTGAACGACTGAATATTTTATTGAGATAACAATGGTGGTGAAGACTCTGAGTGCGAAACATGTTCAGGTAAGTTTTTCGAAGTTGGAACACTATTATGCCGTTAGCCTTTGTGACCTATCATTTGACTTCATGCCTGCTTTCTCTAATGTGAAGGGATATATAACCATTGATTTTATTAGGATTATGATAAAGTACGTTTTTATAACAGATCATTAAGATGTTAAATAAATTTTCAGCTTTTAGTTCTGGATTTTATCCCCTAAAGCGGTGCATCCCGTATTTTAGAGTTTTACAAACAAATGTTTACATTTTCTACGTCTTATTCCCACTTTTAATTTAAATAGCGTGCTTATTATCCTTTGATCTTTGTTTAAATTACTGTAGTTAATGTATCTGTTGCTTCATTAGTTTCGTCAATTGTGTATATTTTTCATAATTAACAAATCAGACTTGGACCGAGCTTTGTGGTAGAGAAAATGTTATTATCACGTTCTCTCTAATAGACATATATACCTGAACTGATTTTTATTTTGTACCCTCTTGTATCTTTTATATTGCTTCTGATTTGTCCTTTTTTTTTCTTCCACCTTTCAGCTTAGGCTTGTATGGAGCGTACATGTTAACAGCCTACCTTCTTTTCCCAAGTTTAATCAGCAAGCAATTTTGAGGTCTGCTTGCAAGCGGATTGTTTGTTAAACGGCAGAGAAATATAGTTTATAGCGTCCACAGTCTGTACATAGAAAATAATGTAACAGTGCCATTTCAAAAATCATAACTACCAACGCCTTTCTTCGCCACTTGAAAATTCATAAGTATCAACGCCTTTCTTCGCTTTGCGTTATGTTTGGTATTTACTTCTCCCAGTTAAGTGTCGGGCTCTTGGTAGACATCCTTGCTCCCAAAATTATAATTGTTGATATATTTGCGATTACTTTTTCACGAGTTGAAAGAATTCGACCCAAATTATTGAGGCACATTTCCTAAACGCGTTTAGGGAAAATCATAATGCCGAGGGATTTAGGGCCCGTTTGGATTAACTTATTTTTGAGTTTATGAAAAATAACTTATAGAGATAAATAAGTTTTTATGTTAACCTATAAGTTCTCACTATCAAAAGTTATATCTCTATAAGTTGTTTTTTCGTAAACTACATGAACAAGTTTATGTGTAATGCATAAAAGTTTATTTATTTGCATAAGTTGTTTTTCATAAGTTCAAAATAAGCTCTATCCAAATGGGCCATTGGTTTTTCCATTGTGTATTGGGTTAGGAAGATAGTGTATTAGAAGTTAAATTAGTAAATTGAGCGCTATTAGTATAAATTAAACCATAGAGGGATTTAGTTGCAAAAAATTTAAGTACCACTTTATCCCTCCACCTTTCCATTCGTCACATACTCACTCCCTAACCAATAGGGGTGGGAATAGGTGAGTTGAGCTAGGCTTTGCGTGGCCTGTGCCTGTACTACATTGAAAATGTTGGGCATGAATCTGATCTGTGGCCTGTCATAGGCCCATTTTTTAGACCTGACGAAACCAATTAGAATTGAAGCCTACCACATATACGTGGTAGGCTTCATATATGTGGTTTTGATTGTCTAATGAATCTATATGCTCGTTAACCTTAATGAATGATGGATTTTGTAGATTTCCTAAGAATTCATTGAGATTTTTATATCTCGCCCCTTTATGTTTACTTTCACATAAGCAGAAAAAGAATGATGCAGGAGACGGGCCATGGAGCTTAGTTTCGCCTTGTACGTAATTTATAAATACATAGCAATTTAGTTAAAATTAATACATTACACATACTTAAAACTTAGTTAAAAGTTAGATAATGTGTTAAAAATAGTAATTTTCACGTATATCCGAGCACATGCTTAGGGTCCGTTTGATTTGCAAACAGGACAATACTGGACTGGACAGGACAACACTGGACAAGCTTTTGTCCAGTATATTGTTTGGTGAAAAATGGACAGCACAAGCAAAAAATGTAAAATTTACTATAATTCTCTTTCTAATGTTTATAATAATTTTATATAAGATATATCATAATGTAATTAAAAATTATAAAGAAAAACGTACGATGGAGAACATGGAGGAGAGAGAAAAAGAGAGATGAGGGAGAGAGGTCATGAAATGAGAAAATACAAAAGAGATGAGAGGTGGGGGTGGGGGGGGAGAGATGAAGGAGATAGGCTATGAGATGAGAAAGTGTTAGAGAGGTAGAGAAGAATGGGAGAGAGAGAGAGAGAGAGAGATAGAGAGAGAAGAATGATATAGGAGAGAGAGAAGGAGAATAGAGGAGAGATAATTTAATAGGAAATAAAAATAATATTTTGGTCTTGTCAAAAAAAATAATATTTTGGTATTTTTTTGAGTGATCAGGAAGTTGTACTGGTTTTGTGAGGTATATGAACTTGGGTCTTTGTCCAGTCCATTGCCATCATTTCTGTCTATCACTGTGAACAGTTTTCAAATCAAACAGGATACAACTAGAGTTGTCCAGTCCAGTCTCTTACTGCTTAGCGAATCAAACACAACATTAAAGAATAATGCTTGTTACGAAAACGTTTGCACAAAAATGAACGAACACTAACTACACCGCAACAAGTGTATTTTTATACTATTCCTCTTTAAAAAAAACTTCTTGCATTTCGTTTCATAATAATATTTAGCAGCTCTGAAATGAAAAAAGGAGGTCCAATCAATTTTGCTCTCTTCCTCATTTCTCTCTCAACCGAACAAGAGAAGTTTGGCCTTTCTCCTTTCTTTCTCTTTTTTCTCATTCTCTCTTCTCAAACCCTCTCAAAACAAACACACCATTAGAAGGAAACCACAAATGTTCTCTCCCTCTTTTCACAATTATCTTTATCTTCTCTCAGCTCCATCTATTTAGCAATTATCTTCTAATTGTTAAGTGGTCCTTCTATCTCTAGTATTTACTTTTTGAATAAAGAGTAGTGTGCATCATGATTAGAGTTCTCACTGATTCGTTTCCAACAATGTTTCAAGCCACGTTAAAACTGAAACTACAAAGAGTAGTGTACATTAAGAAATAGGGAGAACATTTGTGGTTTTCATCTATTTAGCAAACATGCACGATCAATAATGTACACTACTCTTTGTAGTTTCAGTTTTGACATGGCTTGAAACGTTGTTGTAAACGAATCAGTGAGACCTCTGATCATCATGATGCAATTGGTTCATCTAGTTCAACCAAAGTTGAATCACATGAATAATAATAAATAAATATTCAACTTTTGGGGAAAAGCAAAATAAAAGAATCAAAAAGGAAAACATTTCGGACGGTTCAATCCGGACCAATTGGCGGTTCGATACCCAACTTGGTTCTGGAATATTCAACCAGACTATAGTCTAATTGAGGTTGAATCTGTAAGAATAAATTGAACATCATGAGCAATAATATAACAATGAATAATCATCTCAGTCATGAAAAATTAACCCCAGATCATAGTTGTATGAACTTAGGACACCATATAAACAATAAGAAAATAATACGATACTTATCTCTTGAAGTCATCCTCTATGAAGTGATTTGATGCATTCGAATAGTCATGAATATCAATGATCTAAAATAGGATCTTTCTTTTGTCAAAAATAATAAAATAGGATCTTCCTCCCATTTTTTCTCAAGTTTTGATAGGTCAGCATGTAATGACATTCAATCATTTTCACATTAGTCTTTTATATATATATGCTAAGACATATTTATAAAGAAACTGGAGAGGAAACTTACCCATTCATGTAGAGGGTTACGATGATTCATCATATCTTATTATGAATATCTTATCCATTCAAACCACACCCTTCCATGAAGAGTTGTAATGGTTCCACCTATCATGGATCAAATAAACTATCATAATCATAATCATAAGTATTATAAACCATGGCTTTGTCCATATAGGCTGACAAGTAGGACCAATCAGAAAAAGCCACACACATCTCCAAATAAATACGTGGCATCCACCTCATCTTTTATTGAAAATTAATTTCGAAATATATCTCAAAAATAAAGAATTTAGGGGATCGAACCCCCTTCCTCACACCCGCACCTTTCAACACTAACCATTTGAGCAACCACGTTTTTTTGTAACTAAAGCGTATTATAGAATATATACCCTTTTTTTTCTTTTTTTTCCTAGCAAAACCTATTACCTATTAATTATATTTATTTATATGTATTTTAATAAATAGATTGAAGACTGTGCCTACAATATAGCCAACCTCTATAGTGAGAAATTAAGGATATAGTTGTTCTTACGTTTGTATTGTATACAGGTATACTCCCCAATATATATAATCAGACCCAGAATAGCAGATGTAGAAAACAGTGAGATATTGCTATAATAGTAACAAAAATGTGTTGATGCAGCGATGAAGGTACACCTATGGTTGTCCGGTTACGGAAGTGTTATTGTCACCCTTATAACAATGTGGTTTTTTTCCCTGTTTTGATCACTGTTGTAGCTTTGAAAATCCTTTCGGCTGGAACCACTATCGAGAGAAGATGGAGACTATCAGAAGCACAAGAGCAACAAGGTAGCCGGGTTGTTACAACATAGGTGCTGAACCTGTTTTGAGTTCATTCCGTAAGTATTCTTATAACTGCATATTAGTTTTCCCCATTCTTTTCAACTTTAAATTTTTTATTCCATTTACCAATATTCTTTCTTTTGCATTGCACTTTCATTTTAGTACATGTTGGGGTTGCAAAATATAAAACTAGAATTCAATTTTATGTTTCACTTGATCACATGGCATTCAACTTACTTTAAGTAGTAATTTTGGGTTCGTGTAAGTAACTACTAAGCAATGATGGATATATATATATATATATATATATATATATATATATATATATGGATAGAGTGAATACAATTATTCAAATCCAAATATTAAAATTATCATAAATAGTAGTGCAATTAGGATATTGCGAAGCTGTGTGTCATATATAAATTTATCTCAGGTTATTGTGAAGCTGTGTGTCATATATATGATATAGAATTTGCAACTTTTGTTCTGTTTAATCACGATGCAGTGAGCTTGATTGAAAAGTCTTGCTCAGAGCTTCTTGAATTCTCGGAGGAGCTTTTAGTGTTTTAAATAGGGATACTACTGAATATCCAACAATATCTAATACTTATTTATTGAATAATGTTGAATATAAATCCTATGGGTTTTCCTAGGAACATATCTGACCTCATTGGTAGGTTCTCTTCAAAGTTCATGCGAGTGACTCATCGAGAATATATTTGAGAAAACATTTCATGTTTGAGGGATTATGATTGATTAGGACTTGCTTAAAAAGTTCAAAGATAAATCAAATGTTGTTAAGGTGAAGCGTAAATCTTAATTTTCAATAGCGTTCATAGTTTTAAGCTAAGACTTTCCAAAAAACCATAATCCATAACATTACTTACACTGTTAGAGACAATGTCTCGATCGTCAATGCAAGAGGGTTTCGTGGATACAATTTCACAGCTTTCACCAAGAGAGAAACCCTAAGATAAAATAAAATTTGAACTAATGGTTCTTTCTTCGCACAGTCACTATATCCCACTAAATTTGGGACTTCTCTCAAACCCTATCGCGTGATGTGAAAAGCGGTGTTGCTATGTATTCCTTTTGTTTGCTCTCAATCTTTTTTTTATCATCACTCTCAGTTTTATTCCTAATAGTGAGTAATACTAATTAGATTGCAATAGATCGTTCCATATTTAGTTTTTTTTTTACAAAATTAGATTAGTCACTGGCAAAGTCGTTGGATACTAACAAAATGACAAAAAAACCTAATCTAATGCATCATTGTCATACCCTAATTTTGTCCGCCTAGTTTCAAAACCCTAATTTTCAGCAAAAATAAATAATTTTGTGGGTGATGCATTATTTGAGAAAGGGTTTAGGGTATTTACCCAAGCATTCTAAGGTTTTCAAAATCATTTTTGAGAAATTAAGGAATTTTGGGGCATTTAAAAGGGGCATTGTTTGGTCAATTTCAATTTAATAAATTTTTGCTAGCTGAAAATCCAATCAATTAATTTTTGGGAATTTATTTAATGAAATTGTATTATTTTGAACAAAAAATAAATAAAGGAAATCATTTTTCAAATTATGCGCATATTTTATATGTGTAGTAAAAAAATCAAGTTCAAATTAATTCAAGAAAGCATTTCAAAAAAATAGTACAAGGAATATTCCCAAAAATTATATGATAAGATTTTTGTTGGCAATTTTGGTCATCCCTCATTTTCAAAAATGGCATATTCTTCAAGATACCTTGTATATGGCTCAAAATGGTTAGATTTATGTACAATTATCTTGCAAAGAATAATCAAAATTGAGAGGATAATAGAATGGTCATATGATAGTACAATAGTACAAGATGACAACTTGCAAAGCTTGGGCACCACTCCTCTCCCTTGATATTTCGAATACTCCCATTCATTTCCCTCTCATTTTGCATTTTTTTGACCTCAATCCATGTGTGGTTCAATCCTCACCCTTGATTCAAAATTAAAATGCAATCCTAGAATGAGATGAGGTACTCAATGACCTAAATGCCCCTAAACCTAATTACACATTATATATACCCTCATATCCTCACCTCTCATAAGGTTTTGGCTCACAATTCACACTCAAAACCCTAGCACACAAACCTCTCCTCTCCTCTCCTCCTTTGGCCGAAATCACCCCCTCCTTCCCTCACCTCATTTCTTCACTTTTTCACTTCAAATCAACATTCTAGTCCTAAATCCTTCATCATCCTTGCATTCTCTTCAAAGATCCATCTTCAAATCTCAAGAATAAAGCTCAAGATTGAAGATTAGAGGGTTGATTCAAGTGGTTTAGTGTTCATTCACCTTATTTCTTTTGCTATTCTAGCTTGGAGTTGAGGTATACTCTCACTCTTAACATCATCAAAATTTTAGCATAAAAAATGTAGATCATCAATCTATTTTTGCATATCAAGCATTTCTTTGCATTTTAGTGCTCTATTTTTTTGTTGAAATGTTGATATAATTGTTGTTGTTGAAAGAGAGATGTGTTTCAAGCATTTTGACAAACACTTTGGGAGGTTTGGATGCTTGAAATGCATCTCTCTCTTGGAATAAATTGTGTGTTTGTGCTATTTTCATTTTGTGCTTGCATTTTCATGAATAAAATTGTGATTTGGGATTATGTTTCATTTCGCATATTATAGAAAAAATTAGGGTTTGTGTGATTTTAGTGCATTCCTTTGCTTAATCATGTGAATCCTTGCCAAAAAGCTTGATCTATGTCATTTGCTTGCATGATTTTGTTGCTTTCAAAGAATAAAATGAGCTTTTAGCTCTATGTTGGTGTCGCAAATCATGATTAGAATTAGCGTTTGTTAATTTTCTTGTGAAATGGGTTTGCAATTGTGATCAAAAACGTTTTCTCAAGTTATTTTGATGTTAATTGATTGTATCTTGCTTGCAAATTGTTATATGTTGATGATTGGCAAGAGGACTCACACTTGTGTCTTTGTGCACTTCACTTTAAGTGTTGAGGATTGCCTAAGATGATTCAACACAACCTTGTGCTTTGATTGTAAACTTTGGTTTGCTTGTTAGTAACTTGTTTGCAAAATTACTCTATGTTGATGATTGGCAAGAGGACTCACACTTGTGCCTTAGGCACTTCACTTTAAGTGATGAGGATTGCCTAAGATGATTCAATTTTCTTTGTGCAATTCTTGCTTGAAAATGCAAATGCTAGTTTTCTAACTTGATTAATCAATTTTGGTTACAAAAATGACTTGTTAATGCCCTCTTTTGGTCACTTTTGGTCTTGCAAATGTGATGTTCTTTCTAGGTCAATGTTATGCTTTAATGTTGATGATTTGGTAAAAGGACTAGACACTTATGCCTTTGTGCATTGTCTCAAATGTCAAGGATTACCAAAAGGGATTCAACCTTGTGTTTTTATCTTGTGTTGATGCCTAATTGAATTGAACTTTTGTATGATCTCTTTGTGTGCCTATTGTTTATCTTACATATGCATGCCATTGAATGTTAGATGACTAAGTGTCATTCTTGTGCTCAAATGTTGTAATTGGTAATGTTTATGCTTATGCTTACATTGTTGATTGCTTTGCTTGCAATTTGTTAAATGTTGCACTTTGGTTCTTGACTTGGAAATTGATTGAATGTTCTACTTTCTTCTCCTTTTGGATGCCACGCCATCCCAACAAACCTTTTGTGACCAATGTCACCCTCAAACTCCCTTCTCCTTTCTTCAAATCAATCATTTTCTAAAGCTTTTTCCAAACTCAATCTTTTCTCAAATTGTTTTCATAAGACAATCAAATTCTTTCTAAGATCAACAATAAACCTTTTGAAAACTCATAAGGAGGCAAGTCGGACGTACGGCCGGTGTTGTCTAGCGTCCTAAGATCGGAGCTGTACAGCTCAAACATCTTGGGATACTTATGAGAATCAAAACAAGTAATTAACAACTTGAACCCTATTTCAAAAATGAGTAAGGAATCGAGTCGGATGTACATCCGGTATTGGTTAGCGTCTTAGGGTTAGCGAGCTGTACAGTTCGTGCGAGCCTAAGATACTTGCTCAAATAAAAGCAACCAACCTCACAACAAATATTTTTCTTCCTTAATAAAAAAAACATTTTTAATAAGTAGGGAGCACGTCGTCTGTACAGGCGGGGTTGTCTTTGTTCTAGGTCTAGTGGGCTGTACCGTCTAGGACCGAAAACCCCTACAATAAAAAACACCAACACAAAGTTTCTCGACTAAAGAGAACTACGTAAGCTTTGAATTCTCCATCGCACCGGGAGATGCGTAGGAGCGGGTCACATCCCGTCAAGCACATTTTTAAAAAATAATAAAAAGATTCTTCTTTTCCCCCGTTTTCAAAAACACTTTTCTCAAATAAAAAAGAAGTAGAACGAATTGTTTCAAATCAACTCTGTCAAAACCGCACATCAAGTTAAAGGTTCCCTTTCGGTAGAAAGGAGGTGTGGGATGCTAATACCTTTTCCACACCTAACCGACCCCCGAACCTACATCTCTAGTTCTCAAAGGACCACCCGCCTTAAAAAAGGACCCTTTTTCAATGTTTTGGTCCCTAAACAAAAAAATGTTGATGGCGGCTTCACAAATTTTTACGTTGTACGATGAAAGGTCCAAACCGGATTGTTCGGGGTGCAACAATCATTATCCTTTTATTGATTATTAAGTAAAATATTTACCATTCTCCAATTAATATTGTATATCGCACGTATGATAGAAAATTCTAATCTAATGCATCATTATGTTTTTATTAATTATTAAATAAAATATTTACCATTCTCCAACTATTAATTATTTTTGTCAAAAAAAAAACTATTAATTATTCAGTCATAGATGTTACAATAGAATGAATATATAAGGTTTAATAAAAAAAAATATATAATGTTCATATTAAAATAAAATATCATAAATTATTGTCAATTCTAAAAAAAAATTATACCTCATTAATTATGGAGCTTTATAGGCAAATAAGATATGGGGAATAAGTCCCTTTTAAAAATGAAGATATGGGGAATAAGCAATACTAATATTGATATTCTAATTTCTTTTTGTATCTTGCTTTCAAACTTATAACATCAAATATTTTAGGTTTACTTACATTTTTGGTCCCCCTATAATAGTTCATTCACGATTTTGGTCCCCCAGCCGAAATTGGTCAAACTAATGGTTGAAGTGCTACCAAGTTAAATGACGTGGCGTCCCATGTTTGAGTGTTGGAAGCTGTTTTTAATTAAAACACAATATTTTAATATAACAATTTGTTTTTTAAATAAGTAATAATAAACATCCCAATATTCAATAATAAAGTATTTTTTAATCTACTTTTTTCCAACTTGCTGACTCTCTTTCTCTGCGATGAAGGTTCGGAGATAGCAAAACTTGGTGTTACTCAAGGTAGAAGTTTGATGAAGATCATGAGGAAGATCTTAGAGTGACCAAAGGATCTTTGTTATGTATACTTATGGATGGATGTATTGTTTCATCCTTCCCTCACAGTCTCACACTCGACTAAACGAGTGATTTCTAGCTGTACGTGGAAATCTCGACGGGGACTGCCCACAGTGGAGCGTGAATGGGGAATTTTTCCATGTGGAGACGGGGACGAGAGAGATAATTCCCCCACTGTCAACTCTGGGATGAGGATGAGGACGGGAACCATTCCGCTGTCCAAGTACATTATATGTGTTTTTTAATTAAAAATATTAATAAAAAATAAAAATCTGCTAACTGTTATCTTTTATTCTTAATTTTATTTTTTGAATATCAATAAATAAAGGAAGACTAAATTTTATATTAAAATATTAAACTATGATTTTTTAGTTTAACTATAATATTTTTTAGTATACAATCTAATCTAATAAACGTGTCCTACTAAAATTTGTCAAGGTGGGTTTATTTTCTAAGGTGTCCAAAGTAGTGAATTTTTTTGACATAATATACGTAAACATTCAACTGACTTTTTTTAATCCCCAAACAACAATTTGAAAATTTAAGTTAAAAGGAAATGTATACCCGTGCTGGCACGGGTGATACATACTAGTAAACTATAAACTACATGATTCAAGCACACTAATATATTATGTGATGTCCAATATCAATTGATCACAATATAGATATTTCAAGACCATCAAGATATTATTCGGGGTTCAACCAATATTTAATTAATCATGGAAGACCGAAAAAATAAAATTTCTTACTGAACCAACCACCAGACTGGTGGGTTCGTGGTTCATCCATTTGAACCTTCTAGTCTAGTCCAATTCTTACAACATTGTTCCAAACTCCGCATGAGCTAGCAGATTGATTTTCAGGTGTTATAAAGAAATAGAGGAAAAAAAGAATGAAAACTCTAATTAGTACGAAATGATGTGTAAGTGGTTGGGGATACGGATTACTCATCAAAATACGGATTACTCATCTTCCTTTTTTATTCTTACATTTCTTACAAGTTTCCTTCGTACCATGTAGTGCTGCTACTCAAAAAGAAACAATTGATTTTCCAAAAATTACTAGTCTAATTCTTACCATTTTATGTGTGTATATCACAAGCTAAAATTAATAGAAATGCTAAATAAGAGCATTTGGATGAGATGATCTCTTTCAATTTAACTAAAGTTTGTGTTTTAATCAAATTTTGGGCATTCAACAGTGAGTGTTTTGCCGCTCATAGTGATCTTACCTGCTCAAGTGGATAATATTTGTAGTTGCGTGCAGATAATACTTAATTTAAAAATTTAAAGCAGTTCTAATGTAGTTTTTCCTAAAAAAACTAAAGAAACGCTGATGTCACAAAAAATAATTGTAATAGAAACGCTCAATTTATGACGTTCTAGAAATTTCCTTTTTCAGATGTAAACTCAACAAATTGATGTGAGCTTTTCCAAATGGAGAAGAGGCCAGCGTCTACTCCTTTCCAAACTAAACTAGCAAAGCCTTTTATTAATCATTTAATTAATTAATTTATTCCCCCTCAAATCGCATTTAATTACATACGACTCGTTTGCGTTTTACACTTACTTGCTCCCCAAGCTGTGTTTCCACAAAGTTCCCCTCACCGCCTGTTCTAATTACTAAATTACCCTCACACTCAACTCTAAAACCCCGCATCCACGTTATTCTTTTCCTTCGTTTCTTTTTTTTATACAAAAAAATAAACACTCAAAAACCCTTTCATCGCGTGATTGATTCATCGGAAAAACAAGATGATTGACGGCGGAGGCGTCTCGTTTTCCGTCGTCTACTTCGACGGCGAAACAGAGTCCAACGTAGGAGAAATCACCGTCGACTCCTCTTTCAGTTTCAACAAGTTTCTTTCCTTTCTAAGTCACAAGATCGGGATCTCACCTCATCAGTTCTCCGTCTATCTTGCTACTTTTGGAACCAACCGGAGAATCCCTATCACCGCGACAGTCAACTTCGCTGATATAGCTCGCAGCGCTGCCGCTGCTTCTTCTTTCTTCTTTGTCAAGCGATCGAAACGCATAAGGAGGGGGAAGCCACGAAGCAAAGTCCCTAAAGACAACATCATAACTCCGCCGCCGGGGAACGTCGTTCTACTCCGCCGTGACGCCGTCGTGCCGTTCACCGGGTTCGGAAAAGTTCCCGGTCGGGCCGAGTACGAGAAACGTGTAAGAGATTTGCAGATGGAAAAGGAACGGTACATGATGCGTATGGGAATCGGTGGCGTTATTTGCAAGGAGTGTTTGACTGGGATGGACGGCGGTTTTCACCAGTGCATTTTCGATGCTGTAACGGTGGGCTTCAAGTCACCGGCAGGTCCGATTGCCCGACCCGTGAGAGGATCCGGCTAGAAGCGCCGTTATAATTTTCTATCGGTTTATTTATTTTATAATTTTGGGGTTATTATTGTGCATATATGAGTAGTATAGTAGATGACAGGTTGGGGATTTTGTTTTGGGAAACTGAAATGCTGAGAAGGTTATGGGATGTGATATGGTGTGGTACGGTACATGATAAGAAACGTAAGGTACTTGTTCCACACACGCACTATTTTTTGACATTAATTAATTGTTAGGTGACTATAGAATACAACAATTGGGTTATGGAGATTGTTTTTCACCTTGTGAAAAAAGTTTTTTTTATTTATTTAAATTTTGTGATTGGGATAAGGAAGGTTCTTTTGTGTAAAGAGAGAAGAAAGTGGGAGTGGGACATCAAGTAAGTTCCAGATGTAGCTTGCAACCTCAAAGAGGGGAGGATTCACAATTGGCGTGAATCACATGAATCAGATGTTAGAACTGTTTGATTTGGCTACCTAATATATTAATAATACTCTTTTTTGATTTTGCAACCTTTTCAATCTTATTATTATTATATTACTCTTTTTTGATTTTGCAACCTTTTCAATCTTATTATTATTATTATTATTATTATTATTATTATTATTGAAGTTGCATAAATACCATACTTTTTATTTCGTTCATTTTGTAATAGCTTGAATTTTTTTGTTCTGGCCAAGAACCAGAAGAACCTAACACACGCAAATAAGGAAAACTAAGATTCGACACTCAAGTGATTGAATTAGACAATCGGGTGTTTATTAACAGCAGCATATTTGCCGTTGCGACAAATCAACTTTCGACTAATATTTGTTGAAAAAAGAAGATACTAACCTAAATACATAACTGATTGCCATTAAAGGATAAACTGATAGATGATAAGTTGGTGAAGTGAATTTGAAGTGTATGTTCAAATTAGTGGTTGAATTGACTTATAAATATAAAATGATATCATTAGACATTTTTAATTACTATAAGCTATAAGTTCAAACATCACTTCAAGTAGTGTTTCAAAATATAATGTAAGTTAGTAAAAAAAAAGCTATAAACTAGTCATATGAAACACTTATAAAAAGTTAATCCACTATAAATCGAAGTTTTGAAAATCAGACCAAACATTGAACCCGTGAGACCTCTGGGCCATGGTTTAACCGCTTAAAATTGCTCAATCCAGATAAAACTGCATTGATTTGCTGAAATAACCAAAGTGTTGCCAAATAGTGCTAAAGTGTTCAAACTTTTTTTTATAAGAGTTGTTTAGGATGCAGGATACACTCGCATTTCTTCGGCTAATCTTGTACTATCACCATTCTTTTTTTTAGAAGAAATTTATTCTTTTTTATTTATCATTTTGATGGTTGCAAGTTACATTAATTACATATTTCTCAATTATACTCTAATATATAGATAAAAATAAGTGTGATGAGTAATAAATAATTAAGGTTTAATAGAAAAACAACATATGTTTTAATGAAAAACAAGAAAATTATTATTTTAATGGGTTTGTATAAAACAACCTTAAAAACAGTTAAAAAGGAACAATTCAAAATTTCAATAACTATAACTTCTTTAAATTAAGCTGTTATTGCACTTTTTTAGGCCGAGTTGAGACTTCGTTTGGGGAGGTTAATAGGCCTCTCTCTAAAGAACTCCCTTAAATACCAAACAATGCTAATTCTAACAGGTTTATGCGCCTGCAACCTAAGCCCAAGAAGGTGCATTTTTGGACCTAGATAGTCAAATTCGAGTACGATTCCTAGGGTGGTGCACGATCTCGCCGAGGTTTTCAAGAAGCAGGTCGATGCTAATTTGGTGGTGAAAGATAATGTATCTTCTAATAAAGTGAACTCTTCTTCTTTGTTCTCGGCTGGAACTGTGCTTTGTGCTGATTCTATTGGTAGTTCAGATATTGTTCAAAGCAATAATAGGTTATGGACTCTCCAAAACAAAGTGGTAGCAACAAAGGTTTGGGAAGCAACTAAGAAATTAGGGGTGGAGGGTTCTCTCTCTGATGAGGCGTATGTGGAGTTGATTGCAGAAGGAAAAAAGAGAGATCAAACAGCTAAGGATAAAGGGGCGGCCAACGATGGTGCTCCATGAATATTTTATCTTTAAATCTCCGTGGGTGGGGTGACAGAGGAAAGCGTCGCTAGTTAGCTTCTCTCATCAGATCGGGTAAGTCTGATTGTTTGTTTACAAGAGACTAAGAGGGAGGTTTTAGATGGTAATCAGGTAGGTTTTTTATGGGGTAATAAAAAATTTGATCGGTCTTTAGTTTATATATTAATAATGCTTCCATTAATGAATCATTGTTTGTTAAAAAAAGTTTATTTTAAATTTTAGTTTATTCCTTAAGTTTATTTCACACTTTGGACATTTAAATTTATTTTAAATTTAGTTTCGTCCTTTCCATCCATTCCAATTAATAGAGGCTACATGTCTGTTAAGTTGACGAATAGTAGCCTACATGACTTTTACACGCTGATTTAAGTTTATTTTAAATTTTAGGTTTTGTTTCGTAAAAACTAGCGAATAGCGGATAAGCTAGCTGATAGCAAATGATGTGTTTGGTAAAACTAACTGTTAAAATAGCAGATAAATTTAAAATGACATAAAAAGATATTTAATTAATAATTAAATTATTTAATGATAACAAGATGTTTTGATGATGAAGGAGAAGTAATTTACGAAAAATAAAAAGAGTAAAAATGTCAAAAAAAGTGAGACGCAATCCACTATTGGATAGCGTTTGAAAAAACGCTACTTGATGTAGTGTTTGAAAAAACACTAAACGCTACCTGAAAATGCTAAACGCTAGTGCTTACCAAACACGCGTACTCTTCACCGGCTAGTTCCATTCACTATCCGCTAGCGAATGAGACGCGCCAAACAAAGCCTTATTTTAGTCCTTTAAGTTTTTTTAAAATTCTATTTATTTCTTTAAGTTCTTTTTCTAACTTTAATCCTTTATGTTTAGAACTTTTAACAAGCCTAGCTTTTTTAGAACTTTTTATCCAATCCCGTTAACATAGTTGAGCTGGTCATAAATCTGTTAAAACAAAATAGTACACTCCCTCCCGTCCCACCTCCCAAATTGTCCTCTATCCCCATACCCGATCCCTGCCTCGGAGAGTTTTTCCTCCCCATGCCCGTACCCATGGATCCCCGTTGGGTCTCCGAAGCTTTTTTAAAAGTCAGAAAAAATATAAACTTAAATATAATAAAATTGAAAAATTATCAAAGTAACACTAATAAAAAGTTTAACATTTTAATATAAAAATATATAAAAGTTAGTCAAACTTTGATATTTTAATATTTAAAAAATATAAAAACATAAACATGAGCACAATTTAATATTTTAATATAAAACACATATAAAAAGACTAAAAAATCAATTACTTTTAATATAATATATATATATATATATATATATATCAATAATAAAAATATTTATGTAATATATTTGGGGGTATGGTCCCCGTCCCCATCACCGGATTGATCGTGAGGAGATTTCCTCTCCCATCCCCACCCCTATGAGGAGAAATTCCCCCCGCCAACAAGGCCCTGAATAGGGTAGTCCCCACGGGATTCCCACTTACGGGTAAAAATTGCCACCCCTACAAAATCCATTTTGAGTTTTAAAAGGTTTCCAAGATTGGACTAAAAAAAAGTAAATTACTTGGCGTGGCATGATGAGACTCACCTAGTGGTAAGAGAAGAACACAGAATGGGTTTTTCATTGAACACACACACTCTCTCGCAAAAAAAGGAAATATTTCTTTTTTTTCTTCTCATTTTCTATATAACCAACTAAAGGGAGAGAAAAAACACAATTCTTCTCTTATATTTTGTTCATATTTGAATATAGGCTTAAATATTTGACCCCGTGCAAATATCCCATTTTTCCATTTACCCCTTGTGTTCTGGACTGGGCCAGTCGTCAGGCCCAATCCAGTAGCAACGATCCAACCCAGCAAGGGAAGGGCCAGCTTCGCCGGGCCTGATCCAACAACTAACCAACCAGCCAAATAACGAAGTGGTCAGTTCCACTGATACTTGGGCCCCCATCGCAAATGGGCTATCCAACGCCAACGATCCAGACGATTCACTATAAATACCTCCAATCACCAGATGTCAGGTACGCAATTCATTTGAATATTCACTAGATATTACTGTAGCTCGATATAGCTGACTTGGGCGTCGGAGTGTTCTCGCAGGTACACCCCCCTGCGCGTTCATGTCTTCCTCAGCCTACAGTATCGGACGATCCGTCCCTTGACCGTCTCCGCAGACCATCCGTCTTCTCAGATCAATCCCAAGGTACGGTTCATTGGCAACCTCAGTGGGAGCTAGCTACTATCCCACCAACATTTCAAATGCCTCCAAAGGCAAATGCAACTCGCGGCAGACCAAAGTCGACTGTGGCCGCGATCCCAGTCGATCTACCCCTAACGCTGGAAGGAACGAGGGCCAACGCTGAAGTCGTCGCCCCTGGCTCCCAACCAGGCACGACACAGCATGTCAATGTCACCCTCCCAGCCGACTTGGTTCAGGAGCTAAGGGATCAGCTTCTGAATCAAAACAGGCAGATCGCCCGGTAGAACGACCTCCTCACCCAGATGGAAGATCAAGCAACATCCAAGCGGGTGAACACCGCTCCCGAACTTCATCATCGGAACAGCCAGTATAGGAGACATCGCTCACCCCCTAGAAGACGCCTGGTCCACAGGTCTCCACCCCCAAGGAGGGGACGAGGAGGAGGACTAACCCCGCCGATCATCACACCCTCCGCTTCAGATTACACTTACTGGCCAGATGAATCGTCGCAACAGGAATCCTCGTATGATTCATCTGGATCACGCGGCTCACCCACTCGATCACACAACCAGTCCTATGAAACGCCTCCATGCCGCCATCGATCGCGTAGTCGCTCTTATGAAACACGCCCGCGCAACCGACCAAGAAACGAGCCGGAAAGAGGAAGACCACGTAGGGGTGCAACGCACATGGGTACGTTTGGGTCCCTTCACCAGACGGATAGACGAGTACCCTATCCCACACTCTTTACGAAAACCCCCTTTCGGGCTCAAAATGTATAGCGGCGTGCAAGATCCTGACGCCCATCTGAAGCACTTCGACGTTATGGTGCAATATAGGGGGGCATCAGGGCCTGTCAAATGCAAAATCTTCCCCTTAACATTGGAAGGATCAGCCTTGGAGTGGTTCACCGAGCTACACCCAAACACTATCTCTTCCTGGGGTCAAATGGCCAGAGTGTTTCTTGCGCGTTTCACAACATCAAGAATAAAGCCTAAATCTCAGGATGTCTTGATCGCAATCCGGCAAGGGCCCCATGAATCTCTTCGGAGTTATGTAGAGCGGTTCAATCGGGAGGCAGACCAAGTGAGGAACCTGGACGATAACCAAAGGTTGTATTTCCTAAGAACAGGACTTCTTCGAGGGAGTAGATTTGAGGTCGAGGTTGGCCTACACATACCAAGGGACTTAGAAACCTTCCTCCGAAGGTCTCAGAGGTTTATGAATTACGAAGAAAAAACAATGGCCATAGAAGCTGCCGAAGCAGGGATGAATAGACAGCCTCGCGAAGAGCGCGACCAGAGACAGCGTAGAGACCAGGGCGCACAGTAGAGAGACCCCAAAATCGGGAAGTTCACCGACTGAACGAAACTTAATATCTCGTACGCAAAGATTCTAAAGGAAGGGCAGCGCCCATCTAAGAAATACTGCCGCTACCACAAAAGCAACGGGCATGATACTAACGATTGCATGGCCCTCAAGGATGACATAGAAGAATTGATCAGAAAAGGCAAGCTGTCCCAATATGTGAAGAAAGATCAGCCCAACATAAGGGACGACACGAAGCTGGTCCGGTCACCTCGAAAGGGAAAGGCATCAGCTAATGAGGTGGCCAAAGTCAGAGAAGAAGAAGAGGATGAGGACGATGATGTCCCGGATACCAAAAGGTCAAGGGGAAGGCAAGTTGCCTTATAAGAACTGATTGTATGTCATGAAATAAAAGACGGGCAGAACACTCTTTTTCCCGCAGGGTTTTTTATCGAGGTCTGCCCGACCGTTAAATAAAACAAAACATTTATTTTTATATCTGTGTGTTCATAAATCTCTTTAATTACGAACGACCAATCGAGAGCGAATTTAGGCACAATCGAAGCAACCTAAGATTGGTCGCACCCCTGAGGACGAGTTAAATCCAAGTCGAACCTTGGTAAACTGTCCAAAGGAACTTAAACAAATTTAATTACAAATGAAGCAACCTGAGATTGGTCGCACCCCCAAGGACGAGTTAAATCCAAGTCCAACCTTGGTAAACTGTCCAAAGGAACTTAAACAAATTTAAGTACAAACGAAGCAACCTGAGATTGGTCGCACCCCCAAGGGCGAGTTAAATCTGGGTAGGAGCCTGGTAAACTGTCTGCGGGCTAAGATCAATCCCACTCGAACGAAACAGGTGGAAAATACAGATAACGCGAGATCAACAAGTCTAACACGTAAGGCTATCAAATAATCAAGTAAACCAAACGAACTTAGCGGTTTGCATGATAATAGAAACCAGATAAATGAATCATTTAGCGGGCGTGGCTCCTCCTCCCTTGGACGATCTGGCCAGGCATGACCTGGCAAAGCAAGGGACGATCATGCCTGCCAGGGATGATCATGCCTGCCAAGGGACGATCATGCCTGCCAGAAGCGATCATGCCTGCCAGGGACGATCATGCCTGCCAGAGGCGATCCTGCCTGCCAGGGACGATCATGCCGGCCAGGACGATCATGCCTGCCAGAGGCGATCATGCCTGCCAGGGACGATCATGCCTGCCAGGGACGATCATGCCGGCCAGAGGCGATCATGCCTGCCAGGGATGATCATGCCTGCCAAGGGACGATCATGCCTGCCAGAGGCGATCATGCCTGCCAGGGACGATCATGCCTGCCAGAGGCGATCCTGCCTGCCAGGGACGATCATGCCGGCCAGGACGATCATGCCTGCCAGGGACGATCATGCCTGCCAGAGGCAATCATGCCTGCCAGGGACGATCATGCCTGCCAGAGGCGATCCTGCCTGCCAGGGACGATCATGCCCGCCAGAGGCGATCATGCCTGCCAAGGACGATCATGCCTGCCAGGGACGATCGTGCCTGTCAGAGGCGATCATGCCTGCCAGGGCCGATCATGCTCGCCAGGGACGATCGTGCCTGGCCAAGTACGACCTGACCAGGGGCGACCAAGTATGGCCAAGTATAAATTGCCATGACGTTGCCCATGTAACAAACGTTTCGAAGGACGAGAAGGCATATCGAACATGTCAAATATATCGTCAAAGAGTTTGAGTATCATACATGCGCAAAGAGTTTAGGCAAAATAAACCATGTAACAAAGTGTCGGAGTATGAACACACCGAGTGTGGGTTACAACCAAATCAGATAAACTCCAAAGCTAGAAAATTAAAGCGTAAATCAGGGTAAAGTAATATCAGAACTACAAAAGGATGTGTAAGAGAGACCCAACCACCCTCATGGCCGCTGATAGATAACCAGGTTGGTCCCATCAGGCCTGCCGGTGGGCTTCACAATCTGATTACCTAGGACGACATGATTGGGATCAAAAACAGTCGTGTCAACCACCACCTAGGGATAACGAAGCTGGACTTGCTTCAGAGCATTAGCAAACTGATCCTTTACGATCTCAACGGCATCACGTGTGACTCTGTCACCCCAATCTTTAGCCTCCTCCAATGCCTTCTCATTCTCATCTCTCTCTTTCTTCAATTCTTCGACCTCATCTTTGAGCGTGGAAACCGATTTCTCGAACTCTTCCCTCATCTTAGCCTCGGAAGCCTCCTTGGCAACCTTCAGCTCTTGCAGCTCTTCCTTCATCTTAGCTTCAGAAACCTCTTTGGCGGACTTCAGCTTCTGCAGCTCTTCCTTCAACATGTTAGCCTTCCTCTCAGATCCCTCCAGGGCATCTCTGGCTCTCTTTGCTTGATCCAAAGCCTTATCCCTCTTCGCCGTCAACTCTGCAAAAATAAAGAAGTAATGTAAGGAAATCCAAAAGCAAGATATGTTGACCGGTCAAGCTAAGACAAAAGAATTTACCTGCAAACTGTTCATCCTCCTCATTCTGAGTCCTCTTCAGCTGCTTGGAAGCAGCCTTCAAAACGTCAATAGCAGTGTCGATAGGGTCTTCCATGAAGCGATCACGGTAAGCAGCACCCAACTGGTCCAACATCACCCTAGGAGACTTGCCACGACCATGCTTTTTCTTCCCAAGTCGATCAGGTACGCCCGCGGAATGGTGGACCGCTCCATCAGACACAACATCATCAACCCGCCTCCTTTTTCTTTTCTGAGGACCTTCAGGGTCGCCCCCGGGATGTGGATCCACCGGAGGAGTTTCTGGATGCGTCTCGAGATGTGGTGGGGAAGGAATAGGGGTAGAACCCTCAGCACGAACCGATGTTTTGCGCTTCGGAGGCCCCTGTCTAGCACCAGCAACTAGCTCAGCAAAAGTCAACTGTCCACCTACCATCTCGTCTGCAAGAAAACAAACAATTGTTAGAAAACAAGGCGACAAATAAGTGATAAAACAAGTGAAAATACCGAACCCTCAGCACGAACCGATGTTTTGCGCTTCGGAGGCCCCTGTCTGGCACCAGCAACTAGCTCAGCAAAAGTCAACTGTCCACCTGCCATCTCGTCTGCAAGAAAACAAGCAGTTGTTAGAAAACAAGCAAGGCGGCAAATAAGTGATAAAACAACAAGTGAAAATACCGAGCCAAGAGAATAAGGAAATAAGATAACGAGTGCCCCTCCTTCAGGGAGGATCGAGTGCTCCTCCTTCAGGTAGGATCGAGTGCCCCTTCTTCGGGGAGGATCGGGTGCCCCTCCTTCGGGGAGGATCGAGTGCGCCTCCTTCGGGGAGGATCGAGTGCCCCTCCTTCGGGGAGGATCAAGATCTCCTCCTTAGGAGGACCAACTCAAGTGGAGCAACCAGATGACGTCAACGAACATGCACTTAAGCGAATATGTCAAGGGGTAGGGCTGAAACCCGACCAGTCAAAAATAAAGACGACCTCACTCACGCACTAAGCGGGAAAGAGGAATCTCACCCTCGCATTAGTCTGCAAGCCATAACGATGGCTGTGGTTGTCCGATTGAGGCATGCAAGCATGCGTTGGAAATCTGAGAAGTAGATCTACAATTCGTATGTTGAGCTTGAAATCCAATTCAAACCTCAACCCCTTCTGGTCGCCCAAGATTGGGACGACCACTTCTTGGTCGCCCGAGTGCGACCTTGGAGGACGGTCTGGTCCGAGGTCCATAACTTCGTCCATATTTATTCAATAGGAGCGTGTGAGTATGTGTTGGAAAGTTAAGAAGGATTCCTACAACTTTCATGTTGTACACAAAGTCTAATTCGAACCTCCTCGACCCCTGATGGTCGCCCAAGATTGGGACGACCACTTCTTGGTCGCCCTCATGCAACCTTGGAGGACGGTCTGGTCAGAAGACCATAACTTTGTCCATGTTTATCCGATGGGGAAGTGTGAGCATGCCTTGGAAATATTAGAGACAGAGCTACAATTCTTATGTTGAGTTCAAAATCCAATTCTGGGGTCCTCGACCTTTGCTGGTCGCCCAAGATTGGGGCGACCACCTCTTGGTCGCCCGCATGCAACATTGGATGGCTGTTCAGTATGGAGACCATAACTTCGTCCATGTTTATCCGATGGGGGCGTGTGAGGATGCGCTGGAAAGATAAGAAGCAAAGCTACTATTCTTATGTTGAGCTCAAAGTCTTATTCAGACGTATTCAACCACTGCAGGTCGCCCAAGCCCACAACACGAGAATGGGCAGTTGGCACCATGGGGAGCTATCTAGTCTGACAACCTTAGAGGCATGGGCAACCAAAAGATACTCAGCATCGATCGTGCAAGGATGAAAGAGAAAATGAACTTGAGCAAAGTAAATCATGCAACAAAGTACCAAAGTATGAACGATCAAATTATGGGTTACAACAAATCAAATACAACGGTCGTCCAGGTGAGAGGATGGTCTGATCGCCGGACGAAAGGATGGCCTGATCGCCAGACAAGAGGATGGTCCGATCGCCAAGTAAGAAAATGGTCTGATCGCCAAAGTGAGGTGGTCACCTAAGATCACAGAAACCAAATTACTAAGTTATCCAAGTCTTACCAAGCCCATTACGCAAAGAAATTGAACCAAGAATTATAGGGAAATTACCTGGGTGACAACGTACTCGTCCAAACCGAAAGAAAGGGAGAATACCTTTGGATCAAGATTTGCCGATAAAGAAGACCAAGTCACGTCCTAGGATGGTCAAGACGACCCACTGGATATAAAAATAAAAGGATCGATCAAACTCAAAGAAAAACGAAGTTCTCGGCTTATAATTAAAACCACACAAACAACTATCTTAATAAATTCCAAGCAATGAAGTTTAAGGCCGTGTACCTTGAAAGAAAAATCAAAGAACCCGAAAGATTAAAACGCCAAATCGAGAAGAGAAAGGATCAAGATCGCGATCAAACCTGCAAACACGGTATAAAAATGAGTGACCGCCAAAAAATTAACAAGTCCTGGTAAATAAAGATGCCACCCCATCGATTTCCTTCAAGCTCACTACGGTAAAATTAAATGATACGAAGAATAAGGAAAAATGGGATAGTACCGTGTTAGGCCACGAAATAAGCAGGTCGCCCCTTTTTGGTTTGCGTGCAATAAGAGAGCGGCTCGCCCCTTTTTCGTTCGCACCAAGGAGCTTCGGGTCGCCCCCTTTTTGTTGCGCCAAGGAAAAGTGGGTCGCCCCCTTTTCTTCACGCCAAGAAGGAAGTGGGTCTCCCCTTTTGATACGCCAAGGAGGGAGTGGGTCGCACCTTTTTGTTCACGCCAAGGAGGAAGTGGGTCGCCCCCTTTTGATGCGCCACAGAGGGAGTGGGTCGCCCCTTTTTGTTCACGCCAAGGAGGAAGTGGGTCGCCCACTTTTGATGCGCCACGGAGGGAGTGGGTCGCCCCTTTTTGTTCACGCCAAGGAGGAAGTGGGTCGCCCCCTTTTTATGCGCCAAAGAGGGAGTGGGTCGCCCCTTTTTGTTTGCGCCAAGGAGGAAGTGGGTCGCCCCCTTTTTATGCGCCAAAGAGGGAGTGGGTCGCCCCTTTTGTTTGCGCCAACGATGAGAACGGGTCGCCCCCTTTTGAGTGGAAGAGGAAATTGAACTTTTTGAGAATGAGTGGTTGAAATGAAAGGAAGAAAAGACCCCTACACTCTCATATATATAGGCCCGCGAAAATAGGCCCTATGAAAATTAAGAAAATATTTTTTCTTATATATTTGAAATATGCAGCAAAACCGGACGACCAGGAGAGTATCTATCAATTATCGACCGATCCGATACGATATCAACTGCCGAAAATTCACAAGTTGTGAACTGGGGGCAAGACCTATCAAACTACTGATCGAGCACGATTAGCAGGACTGCGTATCAAGCCTACGCCCGCTCAGCGATCGACCTTGGCTTGGGGGCAATTGTTCTGGACTGGGCCAGTCGTCAGGCCCAATCCAGTAGCAACAATCCAACCCAGCAAGGGAAGGGCCAGCTTCGCCGGGCCTGATCCAACAACTAACCAACCAGCCCAATAACGAAGTGGTCAATTCCACTGATACTTGGGCCCCCATCGCAAATGGGCTATCCAACGCCAACGATCCAGACGATTCACTATAAATACCTCCAATCACCAGATGTCAGGTACGCAATTCATTCGAATATTCACTAGATATTACTGTAGCTCGATATAGCTGACTTGGGCGTCGGAGTGTTCTCGCAGGTACACCCCCCGCGCGTTCAAGTCTTCCTCAGCCTACAGTATCGGACGATCCGTCCCTTGACCGTCTCCGCAGACCATCCGTCTTCGCAGATCAATCCCAAGGTACGGTTCACCTTGTAAAAAAAGAGTTTCTAGTTACCCCTTACATGGGGGTAACCGTAAACTTTTTATATTTTGCAGGGGGGTAACCGTACATGGTTTTTACCCATTACACACTATATAATCTAACAGAGGGGGTGACTGAAAACTGTTTATATTTGCAGGAGTAACCTTAATTTTTTTTTTACAGGGGGTTAATGGAAAAATGAGATATTTGCAGGGAGATCAAATATATAAACCTTGAATATATATATTTTTAAAATATATTTTTCAAAAAAGTGTGTTTGTCAACGAAGGAAATAATTATTTCCAACTATGAAAGACGAAATAATGTGAAAGACGATATTTATTACATTACATGAAAGATAATACTGTAAAATATTAGTAATTTAAATGATATTTTTGTTTTATAAGCCGTTTCTAAAATAAAATTTATTACAATATGTAAGGCCTAGTTTAGTTAGGAAATACCGAAATTGTTAAGCTAGATATCATGTTCCGGGTTCAAACTCAAGACTTTGCAGTGTGTGTAAGTTTCAAGTGGTACCTGCCACTCTGTCTACAGGAAAAAAGTTATCTATCTATAGATATATGAATGTTAAACATGGTATGTTTTTTTATTGCATTAAGAAAAATTATACAAGCATTTTAATTTTTTTACAACAATGGTATTTTACAAGGTAAATTGTCATTTTCGTCTTCAAATGTGTGAGGAACTATCACTATAGTAGCTTAATGTGTTGAAATTTCAAAAATATTCACAAGTGTGTATTTTGTTAGTAAATTCATAGATCAAACATACTAATAGTAGACACATTTAGTCTGAGAACTAAAATAGTTAACGAAAGATAAATGACAAATGCATGTCACTTAAAACTCATACACATGATTGCGAGGTCTCAGATTCGAACCCAGGACATGTTATCGATCCTAACCGACATTCGCCAGTTGCGTTAGATCTCACGGATACAATGCGTATACACTTTAGAGCTAAAATGATTGTTTATCCTATTTTAAAACTAAAAAAATAATATTAAATGTCCATTTCTTAATTTATATATAGTGTTCTTTTTTTTACTTAACAATTAAGACAATTATGATAATTTAATTTTTTTTTTCAAAACTTAGACACGAGCCCTCTATTCTTTACCATATTAACATTAACATTAATGTTAATATTAATACTAATATATTAATACAATTAATATAATTATAAAAAGAGTTTAATTAGTGCACACATACTTTATAAAACTTGTTACACTATCCACCAATAAAAATACATGGTAAGGATGACACATCAGCTGGTTACTAATTGAGTAACTTCTTTTTAATGATGTGTCAACCTATAATTGGTAGATAGTTTAAAACATGTATACATATATTGTGTATATAAATTAAATTCTATTAAAAACGACGACGGTGACGATGACGACGACGACAACAACAACAATAATAATAATAGTAATAATAATAATAATTTTTTTGTCAAAAAATAATAAAATACTACTGCAAATAATAATAGCAGTCGTAACGTTTTTTCGTGGTGTGAATTTATTTCATTTTTCACCTCTTTATATATCATTGTTATTTCCTATTTCATTTGTTTTCTCGGCGCCTACTTTCACTCTAGCAGAGCAAATAGCTTATGGCAGAGCCGCCACCACCACCGCCGCCATTTCAGCAGCCACCTTTTGTAGGAAGGGGCAGGTCTGGAAGAGCATGGATTCAGAGACCAAGATCTCCGATGGTTTGGTTCTCTCTGTTATTGCTTTGATTATATTACTTGTTGTAACAAATTAAGTATAAAACTAGACATTGAATACGAGTTTGATTAATGATCTAAATTTGTCATTTAAATAACAGGGTTTCGTTCCAGTAAATGGGCACAGACTTTATACTTATGGCTATGCTTACTCTCGCGGGTATGCGTTCGTAAGACCTGGGTTACCTCGTCCTCGACCTCAGGTGAGTTGCGTTATTTTTTCTCCTTTTTTTTGAAGAGTAAATATTATATGTAATTTATAAGTCGTGTTTTTAAGAAATACAAAAAAACATATAAACAAAATACTTCCGAATCAATCAATACAAGATCTTGGACGTATACAATAAAAGTGATAAATCAATCTGACAATCCTTTGCAAAAATTAATCCACACCACCCGATAGATGAATCAATAAAGCCACCAAATATTACTCATATCTACCAGAAATACATTCCAAAGAATCCACAGACCAGTCATAGAATTTCTCCTGATAAGCTTCATTGTCTTTTGATTTCTGCATTTTTGTTAGGCCGTTTCAGTTGTAATGTGCTTATTATATGAATCAAGTAAGGTATTTATGCATGACAATTGGTTTAAATGTTTGTTTATTTTGTAGATGGGTGGGAATAGGTTCATGGAAACCACAAGGGAGGTTGTGGTGCAGGGACAGACAAGTGGCTTAGTCAATCATGGGACTGGGGTGTTCCATCCTATTATTTACAACTACAGAACCAGCTACACTGTGTACCATCCTCGTGTTCCATTTGTCTATACCAACGGAGCCAACAGCAATAACGACAACAAAGGTTAGTTCTGTTCTGTTGTGTGCTATCATTACAAGTTACAACCTTATGTTACGTTTTTTATTTTCCGTACAAATAGTATCATTGTAAATAATTTTTTTAATTAATGTAATCAATAAATTACAGATTGATTTTAAATTTATTTGACTCATAAAAAGTTGAAAACAAAACGTACTCCATATTTCAAAGGACCTGATGTAACTTTTTAAATTTTTTTTTAGAGGTGGTTACTGATTTGGATTAAGTCAATAATCCGAATAATCAAAACCTAGCCGCAAAAAAAAATGTCAATGTGGATTATTAGTTTGTTTGTTTTTGTAAGCAAAAGGGGTATATTGAAAAGGAGTAACAAGGAGTATTCATATAGTGACAAAAAAAACCTAAAGTTTTTCACATTAAAAAAAAAAGACCTCACCTAAAAATTTGCTTATGTTCTCATCCATTAATTAAAAGGGCTTTTGAGCCATCACTGAAAGATGTCATACAAATCTCCAATCAATCAAATTGAATCATAATAGTATATGACAAATAATTGAATGTATCTTACTTCATCTTAATTGGTCGTGAATTTTACAATTTATGAATTGGTCTCATTATTTTTTGATGTCACATTAGTTTCTGATTTTTTTTACACAAACATTCAATCACAGTTCAATATTAGGTCATTTTGTTACACTACTTTCCAAAATATCCGCACAAACAATAGAGTGAGGATCTTTTCCATTTCTCAAAAGAAATGAAGGGTTCCATTTGAGCAGAGAAAGACACAACAATGATAGTGGATCTTAACCCTAAGCATGACTTGGCTAAAAGTTTCTTTACACGCGCCCATGATTGTACTTTGTCAAAATTTGAGAGGACTTATAATTTTCCATTGGTACCATCGCAGGAAAGAAGAAGAAACTAGGAGCTGAAGCTGTTAATCAGATTTCAACAACCAGAGACGCTTCGAATGGGACTAATGCTGCAGGTGGCTCGATGGAATCTCATGAACTTGAACCATCTTCTGAAATAGATTTCTTACCCGATGAGTGGACCTACTAAGGATGCCATTCCAGAGTAATGAAATTGAGGAGGACAAATT
This sequence comes from Astragalus glycyphyllos, assembly GCA_963573325.1. Lineage (NCBI taxonomy): Eukaryota > Viridiplantae > Streptophyta > Magnoliopsida > Fabales > Fabaceae > Astragalus > Astragalus glycyphyllos. Next base: position 25,927,304 of record OY754312.1, read on the forward strand.
CAAGTTGTGGCTTCCTTATTTTCCAATAATTGTCATGTTAGAATAAATTTGAAACAATGGGACAAAACAAATAATACCCTGCTGACCTATTCATATAAGGTAGAGGGCTTTTTCATTATTATCGTTTTCGACTATTTTATTTCAAGCAATTTTTGGTTGAAGATTTTTCTTTTAAAACAATTATATAAGGCCTCGTTTTGTTTTAGGCCTGCCTTCTTGTTAGGTCGACCTTGAGCCTACCATATTTTAGAATTTTTTATTAGGGATTTTCTTTTAACCCCTCTCGCGACTTTTTGCACAATTTCTCTCATCATAAAAATACTAAAATACCCCCTCCTCTCATACTCACTACCACATCTCTCGTCCCCACATCCCTTTCTCACCTTCTCAGCAACTTCACAGATCTTATCAACCTTGGCCTCGGATAGTAGACCTTTGATTCTAGTTATGTTCTGTGCAAAAATAATGTTATTGTGTAGAGAAGTTCTAGATCTTTAGATATTCGAATCAAAGACATTTCTTTTAAAGTGAAACCTTCTATCAGTAGAGGAAAAGGAGAAGGAGGTCGATAGGGAGAAGGAGAGAATAAGAAAAGGGGAAAAGAATATTCATGCTCCACATTGAAGGCATTATTGCTAGAAAGAAAGGGAAGTTTGTGTTTGACGCTGATGAAGGTCAGAGCAGAAAAGGAAAATGGAGTTGCTAAAATAACCCTCTCCCCTTTTTGTTAGTGATTTCCTCGTAATCCTCTCTCAGGACTTTTCGTAGAATTTCTCTCCTCATAAAAATACTAAAAGACCCCTCTTCTCTCATACTCACTACTGCATCTCTTGTCCCCACGTCCCTTTCTCACCTTCTCAGCAACTTCACAGATCTTATCAACCTTGGCCTCTGATAGTAGACCTTTGATTCTAGTTAAGTTCTGTGCAAAAACAATTTTAATATGTAGAGAAGTTTCACATCTCTAGATATTCGAATTAGAGACGTCTTTAAAGTTAAACCTTCTTTACTAGCGGCAAAGGAGCAGATCGGTAGGGAAAGGAGAATGAGGTCGATCTGGAGAAGGAGGGAATAAGAAAAGGGAAAAAAATATTCATGCACTGCATTGAAAGCATTCTTGCTAGAAAGAAGGGGAAGTTTGTGTTTGATGTTGATAATGTTTATATTATAAGAAGATTTAGTTATAAGAAGATTTATGTCATAAGAAGATTCAGCTAATTGCATTCATAAGTTGGAATTTGAATATGTATGTGCATGTGTATATTAAGGACAGGTCAGATAATTTGAGGGTCCATCAGAATTCATCCTAACCCGATGTCGGGATACTACTTAAGACAATCTCGTTTGTCAATTTTTTTAGTGGAACAAGATTGTATTCAATCCAAAATCATTGGCTTGAGACAGATTTGTGAGTTCAGATAGGTTCTGCACCCAACTAAGATATATGTATAATAACGGCCTCATATATAAGTTTCAAACAGTTAAAGGCCTTGACTTGCTGGGTTGGGCCAAAGTTTTATGAACCGAAACTAACAAAAAAAGTTGGGTAGTTGCCCAAATAAAATTGTAGAGTTTATTTTTTTGTTCAATAGACCCTTTTTTTATATTTTTTTTTTGGAATGGAACTGCTTTTTAAAAATAAAATAAAATATAATATGATAAAGTAAGTTATCGGCAAAATGGAAAAAAAAATATAAAAAAAGCAGTTGGGAAATAAATTCAATTTTTTTAAAAAAAATTGAGTGGTGAAACATTGTGTTTGCTACAAGCCTAACTCCAAATTAAATAATACTAACACCAAATGGAACTGAGTTTAATTAACAACGGTGTTATTAGTACTAATAACACTTTGTAAGAATTGTAAGAAATAGGTTGTTTTAATTTCCGTTCTCATAAAAATACATTGTGCGCGGCGTGAATGATGATAACTCCTTTTACACTTCCGTACCTTTCGTTTCGTAACAAAAAGGATTTCCCTTTAATTAATCCAACCCAGAAATGAAAGCTTATATAGAAAAGAAGTTGTTAATTTTCACTTATCATGACAAAGAAAGATTGTTAATTGGCTTATGTAAGGAGGACTGGCATGTTAAAGTTCAGTTAATTAGTTGGCTTCATTTGAGCTGGAATATCGGTATGGTAGAACATACAGGTAAAAATTACTATTTAAAGAAACCAAATAAATTCGAAAATCGACAAGAAAATTCGAACCACCTAGCTACTTATGCGTGCCTTTTTACAAACAGTTTTCAAAAGAATATTGATAAATAGGACATGTTGATATACACACCTAGCTAAAATATTAAGTTGCAAACAGAAGGAACAATAAATCAGTAACAAAATGCATACACATTGTGATCAATATATGCAAAAAATCCCAACATTTTGCGCAACCAAAATTAACCCTTTCTGAATGTATTCTAGTTGTTGTAACATTGTCAATATTTGCAACTTAACTGAATTCAAAACAAACATCTTCCTCAACCTATCCCCAAAAACATATTTAATGTCACCCGACAACATCCTTAATTTAATTTCTCAATCATCATCCTCAATCATGTCATTTTCAGTTCCTCAAATTGAATCAAGAACCCAATTCACCCCTCTCCCACAACATGACAATCCAATTCAAGTTAATAATTATAATCGTCACGTGGTGATAGAACCATGCGAAGAACATTTTGATTGGGATTCCATAGTGATAATATTGCGTTTGGCTTTGGTTGGAACATTGCTCATTGGCCTTTCCCTACGTCAAAGACCAATAGAAGAACCAAATTTAAATTCCATCCCACCAAAATTCTTCCTCGATTCGATTCATGTTCCTAATTTTAAGGTTTCAAATGGTAAATTATCATCCACATGGTACATGACATTAACCGTTTCCAACGTTATGAATGATTCCAACATAAACATCCTAAGACTCGACGCAGCCATGTGTTACAAGGAGAATCTAAATGACACGTTGGATTTGAAAACTTCGATAATTCCTCAATATGCTTTTCAAAGGGTAGTTTTTCCATTGGATGGAGAAGAGACAAAGAGGGTGCATTTGAAGTTGAATACTACGACGGGGCTAAAGAATGATCAAGCGATTGCACAAGACAAGCAACAAGGAGTTGTTATGTTTAATTTGTCTTTGAGGGTTATTGGGGAGGTTGTGGATGAAGATGGGGGTGTTTCACATTTTACTATGTACCCTAAATGTAATGATTTGAGAGTTAAGTTTGTAGGGAATAAAAAGAAGGGTGACGTGGCGACAATGATCAATTCCATGCCTATAGAGTGTGTAGGTCTTGTTCATTGGGGTTGGGGAGAAAAAAAGTCAGAGATTCATTCTTGAAAGACATTAGAGAAATAGTAGAACGTGGTATATATAATTTCTTTTACATGATTTTAATCTCTCGAGACGAGAAGGACTGCAATAACCGAGAAATTAGCTCTCCCTTTTTTAGTCAAATGTATGATTTATATCAGACAAGGCCCAAACTTCAAGATTTTAATGCTGATATATTTCTAAGGCTTGAGTTTTGTTTTGATCAATGAGATGGTTTGTCTTGTAGTTCTTTCTTTGTTTTATTTTTCCAAATTTAATGGAGTCTCAAAGGGAGGATTTATGTGAATAGTAAACTATCATTATATATTATATATATTTGTATATTCGCTCAAATAAATACCAAAAAAATTGATGGCATTTTTGAGATTTTGGTAAAATTATGAGGACAAATATTTCAGGATAAAGACCAAAATAATTAATGGCATTTTTGAAATTTAGGTAAAAATATGAGGGAAAATATTTCAAGATAAAGACAAAAGAAAATGATGCCTTTTTCGATATTTTAGTAAAAAGATGAGGGCCAATATTTCGGGATAAAGACAAAAATAGTTGATAGCATTTTCAAAAGAGAAAAGACGGGTAGTAAGAAAAGAAATGTAAGAATAAGAGAATAACAAAATAAGACACTTGGTGTGTAGGGTTAGTTGGTGCCCTATAATTTAGTTTTTAGTGTATTTCTTACATTTCTTACAAAAATTATTTTTTTTCTAAATAACAGCGCTCTTTTAGAAATTTTGGTAAAACTATTAGGGCAAATATTTCAGGATAAAGACAAAAATAGCTGATGGCATTTTCAAAAATATGGTAAAAACATGAGGGCAAATATTTCAGGATAAAGACAAAAATAGATGATGACATTTTCGATATTTTGGTAAAAACATGAGGGTGGATATTTCAGGATAAAGACGAAAATAGTTGATGACATTTTCAAAATTTTGGTAAAAACATGAGAGCAGATAAGATAAAGGCAAAAGTAACTGATCGCATTTTTGAAATTTTATTAAAAACATGAGGGTAGATATTTTAGGTACACCAGAGACTGAAACCCGCACTCTTTCTTTTTTGTTTTTCCTTTTTCATGTTTCGAGTACTTAGAGTTTTGGAAAAAATTTAGTTGTTCAGAGACGCTAAGTTCCTAAGTAACTGATTTGGAAGAAAAAATAGTTTAATTTCGTGACAAAATCCGTAAAGTGCGACACTAAACAATGTGTTTTGATTGAGGTACTAAAGAGTCGAGGGAATTTTTTTGATGTGCAAATATGTGATGTTAGTTCTTCATTAACGGGTATGGTGGGGAAAAAAATTATTTTCGTGTCAAAATATACAAAGTGCAATGTTTTTTTACACTCATAAAGTGCAATGTTAAGCAGCGTGTTTTGGGTTTTTTGGAGTTCGGATTTTTTTAACTGTTCAAGCATTCGATGTTCGTTCCTCAATAACCGAATTGGTGGGAAAAATAATTTAATTTTGTGATAAAATACGTAAAGTGGGACACTAGGCAATGTGTTTTGAGGTACATTAGGGTCGAGAAAATTTCTTTGATGTACAAATACGTGATGTTCGTTTTTCAATAACCAATATGGTGGGGATTTATTTTTGTGCCAAAATACGTAAAGTGTGATGTTTATTAAGGAGTGTGATTTGGGATTCTTTAGAGTTGGGAAAAAATTTAACTTTTCAAATATGCGAAGCTAGTTACTCACTAACCAGTTTGACGGGAAAAATATTTATTTCGTGACAAAATATATAAGTAGATTTGAAATGATTTAATAAATTCAGTTGTTTAAAACTCAAACCACAAACAATACACTGATTTTTATAAGATGGGGACATCCCTTGAATTTATTAAAAAAACCAAAAAAGTGGACAGAAGAAAGCCAGGGGGGCTGACAATTCTAAGAATCCCCTAGCATGAAGGACCCCTAAAACAAACTAGAGACAAACTGGATATTACTCAAGAATCCCTAGCATGAATCCCCTAGCATGAACGACCCCAAATCGATTGCATTTCAGAACTTAGTTTCCAGCGGCTGTGGAGGTTTGGTGGTAGCTACAGTGGAGGTCCAAGAGATGTGGGGTTGGGGGTGACTTGGGTTTTAGGAGTGATGAGTTGTAGATGATGAAGTGGACTTGGGGTGTGTGGGTTAGAAATGGATAGGGATGTGCGTTAGTAAAGGTAGTTCGAGTATTTAGATAGTTAATGAGTTTTTGGACTTATGGACTTATATAAATAGGATTTTCGACCTTATGAACTTTTTGGTCAACGATCTTCTTGCATTCTCCTGTCAATCTATTTTTATGTGTTTCTATCCTTGATTCCATCCCACACACCAAAAAAAAGTACCAACTCTTTGCTTTTCTCCCTCTATCGTTCTCTTTCTCTTTCCCTCTCTCTCTCAAATTATGTCATTGAGAGGGAGAGAGAAAGAGTACCAAGAAATGGATTCGTCATCCAACAGCAACAACAACAATGGAAGAGCACAAACAAAAGAATCATCCTCGGAGCAACCCTCATCAAACCCGGATACATCGCCACCACCACCACACCCACCACATATGGCACCACCCAACATGATGTATTACCAACCGAGACCAGGTTACCCAGGTCATGGTCCACCACCCCAACCCTACCCTTACCCACCACAACCATATGCCCCATACCCAAATGAATATCCTCCTCATGGTTACAATAACTATCCCGGAGCACCCTATTACGGTGCGGGGACGCCTCAGAATTATCGCGCCGCCGACGGTGGTAGAGGCTTCATTCGAGGCTTCATAATGTGCTCATGTATATTATTCACATCCTTTTTCGTTGCCAGCCTTGTTATGGCACTAATGTTACATCCTCAATTTCCTGTTTATAAGGTTAGTTCCTTAACGGTCACGAATTTCAACACCAATATTACCTTAACAGCCGATTGGGACATCAATATCACGATTCAAAACCCCAATGACAGGCTACGAGGTTTTTTCTCTGGTTTTAAGGTAGATGTCGTGCATAAAAATGATCCCGTAGCGGTAAGCTATGTACCTGATTTTCAATTGGACAAAAAGGAGGAAAAACTAATGGGTGTGAAAGTGTCATCATCATCAAACGGTGTAAACGGAGTGTCGTTTCAAAAGTGGGATCTTGATGAAATAGCCACGGAACAGAAAAGTGGGTTCATTACGTTTGAGGTTAGGGTGTCTTCTATGACGGCGTTTAAATCTACCTCGTTGTCCACGAGAAGTGCAATGATGTTAGCCATTTGTGAGGGTGTTAAGGTTGTCTTTCAAAATACCACCGGCACGATGGACAATGGAGGCAAGCCCGTTAATTGTCAGCTTTATATGTGAAACAAAAAATGCAATATACCTTTGTGTTATTTATCAATTTTTCTTTTACATTTTTTATGTTTTGTCCAAATTTTTATTTCTACTTTTTAATTAATGTGGGGAACAAGGTTTTTTTGTTTTTTTAGGATAATTGGATCAAGAGAAATATTTATCTTCAAAGAATCAAAACTATATCTCCTCTACGCCATTTGTTAGAGTGACTTTTTGTGCAGCAGGTCTCTCATAAACAAAAAACTAAAGTTGAGATAGATGCTTACATGATTAAATAGTGTACATGGGATATATGAAAAGGTTTGTTCTTAGGATCATATAAGAAAATATAAACCTCTCTTTTTTTTGTAGAAAAGAAAAAACATATAGTAGGAACACAGGCTAAGAGAGAGGCCGCCTTAGAAGAATACGATAGCCATCTATGGGCACCTTAATTGGGTTACCGGGGCACCCCTAGTGTCCTATTTTTAACAGATATATGGCTCGTTTGGATAGAGCTTATTTTGAGCTTATGAAAAACAGCTTATGCAAATAAATAAGCTTTTTTGTATTATTAATAAGCTTGTCATTGTAGTTTATGGAAAAACAACTTATGGAAATATAACTTTTGTTAGTGAGAACTTATTTTTGGTATCGGACCCTCGCGGGCGACCCACGTAGTGTCCCAACGCTGTCAACTTAATCATTTCGCTGGCCAACACCCTATTTGACGTAGGCGGGAATCGAACCCGGGAGCAAACCGGATCGACCCCCACCACGTCCCAGCAGGAGCCTGAACCACTGGGCTAGGAGTGTTGGTTTGTTAGTGAGAACTTATGGGTTAACATGAAAACCTATTTATCTCCATAAGTTATTTTCCATAAGCTCAAAAATAAGCTCATCCAAAAGGGCTCAAATTCATACAATATTTTGCTCTTAAAAAAAGTCTTCCCTTTTAGTTTAGAGGAAACCATTATCTGGAAATGGTAGATTCAAGGATACAACCGAGAAAACGGAATGCTAAAATGTATTTTTGATCTTTTATATTTACTTTAAGCGCGTGTTTATTTCTGCGGTGACCATAGTTTATTGGGTTAAATATGTTTTTAGTCCCTACAAAATTCGGATTTTTGAGTTTAGTCCCTACAAAAAAGAAATAGGTGTTTTGGTCCCTCACTTATTTTTTCGTTTGCAATAATAGTCCTTGACGTTAATTGTAGTTGAATTGTAAACGGAATGCTGATGTGGCATCTCTTACTTGGCACTTTTAATTTATGTAACACCATGTGGCTTTTCTATTTTATTAAACTTTATTTTTTTATTTTCTCAATCATCTTCCTCAATTAAAAACCCTAAATCCCCAAATATTTTCCTTCCCAAATCCTTCCCTAATTTCATCAAATTTCAATCACACCTTCATTAAAGCACTCCCTCAGCAGATCTAGCATCATATGATTCTTCTTCTCCATGGCCAAAACCCAAGCCTTTTCACCACCTCATGGCTGTGGGAGGGAGGTACGCAGTCGTGAACACCAATTGGTGGGCAGCGGAGAACGATGAGATTGGGCACTGCTAGTGGCGGTTATGGGCGGCGGACCACAGATCGGTGATGGAGAAGACATTCTGGTTCATATTTTTGCTCTATTTTTTGGGCGATTCTGGTGCTGCTATTGTTTGCTGTTCTACTACACTCATATTTTGGATGGTGTGGACAGTGGGGGTAGATGATTGAGGAAGACTGAAAGAAAGCCATTAGAGTCATTTCTTCTTCTCTGTGTGCGCCGGTAACAGGAAAGAAGAAGAGCAGTCTTTTTTTTTTGTGAAAAAAACATGTTTTAATAAAAGAGAGTAAAAGAAAAAAAGAAAAAGCCACATGGATAATAAAAGCCACCTGTAAATGACACATAAGAAAAACGTTAGCCTAGTCAGCATCAATTAACGTCAGAGACTATTATTGCAAATGAAAAAATAAGTGAGGGACCAAAACGCCTATTTCTTTTTTGTAGGGACTAAACTCAAAAATCCGAATTTTGTAGGGACTAAAAATATATTTAACCCTAGTATTTTACTAGAATTGATTTTCCAAAATTGATTTTAAAAGCAAGTTGAACGTAACCACTACAAGAAAATCGCTCATTTGCGACGGCAATTCCCGACGTGATTTATGTTTTTGATACACTTGTAGAAAAAGTGATTTTTACCGTTTATGTTGTTTAGCGACGGACTACTTCGGTCACTAAAAACCTTGACGCTAATGTTTTGCGACAGATTGAATTCTGTTGCTAACCATTAGCGAGGGAAATCCCTCACTAAATCTGTCGCTAATTTAGTTTTTTTTTTATTTTAAAATTGCTTCGCATATCACCATCCTGCCTACAATCAATGCTTCTTCAACACCTCTCCTTGTTCACCAAAATTGTACCATGCCCAGAGCCCATTTCTCTTGTAGATCCATACCAAAAACAACCCAAAGAAACAAAGAACAAAAATTTCACCTTTAGGAGTTTCTCACGAGGGACAGTTTGAGAGAAAGAGAGAAGAGTGAGGATAAGAGGAGCTATGCGGTGGTGGTGGTGTGGTGTTGAAGAGATTCGGATAGAGAGAGGGAAAGAAGAGTTGGGGAGAAAAAAATGAAGTGAAATGGAAATGGGAGTGACGGGGTTGGGGTGGTGGTGGTGTGGTGTTGAAGAGATTCGGATAGAGAGAGAAAAGTTGGGGAGAAAAAATGAAGTGAAATGGAAATGGGAGTGACGGGATTGGGGTGGTGGTGGTTGTGTGGTGTTGAAGAGGTTCGAATAGAGAGAGGGGGAGAGAAGAGTTGGGGACAAAAACTGAATTAAAATGGAAATGAGAGTGATGAGGTTGGGGGATTCGACTAAAACCCTTTAAAAAGGGACTTAGCGACGGCCACAGAGAGAGAAATTTGTTGCTAACTGCTTCCGATTTTCCAATGGTTTGCAACGGTAAGTGGCACGGTCTCCAAAGATTAGCGACGGATCCATAGAGAGGGAAATCCGTCGCTAATTCAAAAAAGAAAATTCAATTTCCCGCCCTTGGATTAGCGACGAATCCATAGAGAGGGAAATCTGTCGCTAATTCAATTTTTTCTCCAAATTTCCGCCCCTAGATATTTCGTTTCTAATGGCTCCTAAATCCGCTGCTAATCTCCTTAACGCCTAAACCCTATTCCGTCACTGATTATGCCTAAATCCGTTGCCACTGATGTTTTTAGCAACGAACTACGAGTCCGTCGCTAAAATTTGTCGCTAATATGTATTTTTTTTTATGAACTGTGCCTTGGTATAAATGTAATGAAGAACAGGGCTATAAAAACCAGATCTAAAGAACAAGAACGCTTTAACACCAAGAGAAAGGACACACTTCATAAAATTGATAAACTTTTTGTAACACAGAATTGATTCCAGTAGTTGAATGCACGATTTTAAGAACCGAAGAATGGAGAACCAAACGCAAGTTTTAAATGCTAGATGCATGTTCGGCTTCTATTACCGCGTAACCTAGCCACCAATCCCCAATTTTCTATTTGATAATTCTTTTTCATTCCAAAATATTATGGTTTCCTTATATTGTAAATTGTGTGCTTCTAAGTGAGCGATCTCTCACCGGTGTACCACTTAAATTGACTGTTAGATATAACATAAATGTTATGTGTGGTTGAGATTTTATGTTGATTGATACAATTTTAGTCGCTCATAGCATTTTATGTTATATCTAATGGTTAATTTAAGTGGTATACCCGTTGATGGACTTGATCTCTAACCTAGAAACACACTTGTAAATTATAATAATGTGTTCTCTCATTTATATGTTGTTTTGAAATAATCGCTAATTTTGTAAAAGGTACTCTGCAATATAGTCCCTGTTTTTTGTTCTAATGTGGTCCTTAAGATCCCTTATTTTGTAAAAGGTACTAATAATCCCATATTTACTTTTTCTTCATAGGATCAACACTTTTCTTATAAAAAAACTCTAGTATAAATTTTAGGTATTGTTATATTAGTTTCATCCCCAAGCATGTATACCTCTTTTTGGTCTCTACACATGGCAGCGGAATTTTTTTTTGGGTGAAATATATTTCAAGTCATTGTAATTTATGATTTTTCAAATTTGTTCTCTATATAATTTTAGTCCCTAGCTACTTTTTACAAAATTGCATTCTATTAATCCCTGTATGAAAGTTAAAATACAATTACAGCTCATAAATATGAAAGTTTTCACACTTTAAATAACCTGAAACAGCAAAGACTTCCATAAAAAATAAGTGTGAAAACTTTAATGTGGATTATTATTGTATTTGCCTGCAAACTTATTAATGTTTTTAGCTCTTGGTTATATGTCACTACCAATTACCATCATAGGAAACACATGTTCACTAAGTTTATAAATTAGACCTCTCTAAATAGTAACTATATTCAAAGTTCTTCAAACCTTTTAAAACACACAACACTGAACACTCTCATCACTCACTCACTCCATTCATCATGGTTTCCTCCCGTGCAATATGCTTATGCATTTTTCTTCTCTTTTTTTTCTTGCTAGCACTAGGACTAAGCATTTTCAAACCATTTCACACTCACTCCCCACATCTCTCTCCAAAGCTCCCCCCAAAGCTCTCTCCAATGCTCCCCCAAAAGCTCTCTCCGGAGTTTCGAGCCGACTCAAACACCACCACCGTCTCACTCAACTTTACTGGCCAAAATCTCACCATTGAAGGAGACATCACCATCTACTTCTCAAACCCAAGCAAAAGCGTCCATTATTCACCAGTGGTAGCATTGTTGGTAGCATTGGATGAAACATGAGAGTGTAAAGGGTAGCAGAAAACGTCGAGGAGATAACCATTAGGGTTGAATAATGTGCCATTGAAGCAAAAGCGTCGATTTATTACAATGTTACAGATGACCCAAAAAATGCCCAGTTTCTTGCCTCAACCTACTTTCCATCAATTTATGTTGGAGCCAATGCTGGGGGTCATTGCAAAAGCCCAATCTATATTAACTCTACAACAGTCAACAACACACTTGATATCGGTAGCGCTGCTGGTTCTGGATTAGTCAATTTTTTCATTTGGTTGTCGGCTTCAGTTAGCTTCAATGGCACATTATTCAACCCTAATGGTTATCTCCTCGACGTTTTCTGCTACCCTTTACACTCTCATGTTTCATCCAATGCTACCAACAATGCTACCACTGTTTTACTGGATGGTTTATCTTGCTAAACTAAGGTGGAATAGGTGTTTGACTGTTCAAGCTATTTGTTTTTTTAGTATATATATTGCTGGTTTAATATCTCATTAGCAGAAGGTGTTGTTTTGTTGCTCATGATCAAGATTCAAAAGCTGGAATCACTGTTCTTCAAAATGTGCTCTATCTGGTTGAAGTGGAAGCAAAATGTGCTCTAGATATAATGCCTCCACTTGTTCTTCATATGTCAACTGTCTATTCCATCGAAGCCTCCATAGCGACCTGCTGCTGTCCCACTGGCTGAACTCAGCTACAACACCGCACTGACTGCCTGATAAGCTCAATAAGTGCGGGAGTAATTCCTTCAAGCACCGTTGATCGCACCACTTGTCCTGCCAGAACCTCACTTCTCGCCCACTTCCCAATTGAGTCTCACCAAATCTTTTAAACCAGCCTTGAGCATATGAAACACATTCGTCCAGAGCTTTTATGTCCTCCCTCCAAACAGAATACCGCCCTCTGTTCAACAGTCCTCCATTCCCGTACAATTGTCTCATGAGTTCATACCATACACTGTCCTCCACTTTCACTTACCAAGCAATGACAAGATAAATAACTCCATATTTCTAATGCCCCACCCACTGTACTCCTTTGGAAGACAAATTTTACTCCATCGAATCCATGCCATCATCTTACTTATCTTCGTTTCCACCTCACAAAAAAATCCGTTGAATTTGTATCATCTCCTTGATTACCTTTTTATATAGGTGCCTTTTAGAAAGAAAAGTAATACAAGGGGGGGGCTTGCTAAGACTGAGTTGATCAATGTAATTCTTTCGCCCATAGAGAGTTGACTACTCCTCTATATTGATAATCTATCCCTTAGTTTCTTAACCACCGGCCTCCATGTTGCACTCAATCTTTGATTTGCCCCTATCGTAACCCAAGAAAGTTGAACGGAACCTCCCCTACCTTACAGTACAAAAACTTAGAGGCTACTCTCACTTCTCCCATATCAACATTCATCCCTACTAGACAACTTTTATGGAAGTTGACCTTAAGCACGGATACCATTTTAGTACCTATATATGTAAGTACACCATAAACAAATTAATGAATGGATGATCTACTTGGGGTGGTGTCATGAACCATCTCAAGGCCCACGAGGTTTAGTTTGAAGGTTCTACTTATTTATAGAACATGTGAGTCTATTGCGTTAGGGGGATGCATCATATGTAAAATAATAAAAGATACTTGGAGCGTATTATCTCAAGGGAGTCTCGAATGGATTCACTGAGATTATGTAATCTCACCCCTCATTGTGTTGTTTTTCAGACAAACAAGTAAAGGCGAAGAGAAGAAATCTCACCCTTTGAGGATAATGTTTGAGGAGATTAGCTTATTATGAAATGCTAAGTTTTAAGTTGTGCCAATTATGTATTTTGTGGAACCATATGCTTAACCTAATGATGTATTAGAACATATGTAACGTGATTTTGGATTAAGCACTCAGGTCTAAGGGTGTTCGCGGTGCAGTTTGGTATGGTTTTGAGACAAAAAGTGAGCCGAACAGCAAGGTAAAACTACATGTGGTTTGGTTTAGTTGGCTTCCTAAAATTAAACCAAACTAATGCGGCTTGGATTGGTTCGGCTTTTTTCAAGAAAAAACATAATTTAAAACAGAGTTAAAATTAAATAACATAAAAACGGCTAACATAAATCTTTAAGAAAATATTTGTTCAAATATATGTTGATCTGTACCTTGAGGTCTCCTGTAGAGGTGGTCAAGAGACAGGTCGTCTGATGCTGTTGAACAAGGATGACCTGAACGCGCGCGGGGGTGTACTTGCAAGAACACTCCGACGCCCAATTAGCTATGTCGAGCTAAATAGTATCTAGTGAATATTCGAATGTATTGTGTACCTGACACCTGGTGACCGGTGCTATTTATAGGGATAGGTAGGCTCAGGAGAGCCGTTGGATTTCGAGTGGGCTGATCTGGATCGTTGACGCTGGATAGCCCAATTGTACTGGGGGTCCAATAAACAGTTGAACTGATCCTCCCCTTGTTGGGTTGGATGACCACTACTGGATTGGGCCTGACGATTGGCCCAGTCCAGAACATATGTAGTATATAAATTAGTCTCTTTTAATTCTTTTAAGATGAATACGGCCATGTTTAAAAGAATCTGAATTAAATTTTTTATTGTAATTATAAATATAGCATAGCAAAATGGATTGTTTGAGAGTGAGTCAAATAATTAATTGGATTTAGGCTAGTAAGTGAGTGAGAGTTGGATTTTAGTGTGAGTTGGGCTAGTAAGTTAGTAATGAAGATTTAGTCAATAAGCCTTAGTGTTACTTGCGATTCGGTTTGGTTTGGTCCAGTTGGTGGAACAAAAACCGCGGTCCAAACCGAATCGCGCGGTTGTTTGAAAAAAAACCAAATAAATTTTGCGGTTTGCGGGTTTTTCGGTGTTCGATTTGGGTTGGTTAAGTTTGCGATTTTTTGTTGGGTTGCTTCGGTTTTGAACACCCCTACTCAGGTCAATTTTGAGGATACTCTGTATCAATTATGTATTGAGACAATTATTTATTTATTTAGTTTTCCTTGATCCAGCTTATCATAGTACATCTCTGAAAGGTCTAAAAAGTAATGTTCCGAATTTTATTGTTGACTAAAATCTAAGATATTACACCTGATCATTGTCAAACAAGGTTTTTCAATTGCGTCCTCAACCCTACAATCCTCACAGGGACTGCAAATTTTATTAAAAATTTGCAAAACTGCAAACAAAAATATAATAAATTTGAAAAGGTATATAAAAGTAAGTCTTAAAAACCATACTTCAATATTTAAATATAAAAAATATAAAAATTAGTTTTACATTTATGTTTAATTTTTAAAAAGTACTAAATTAAGAATAAAAACACATAGGCTGAAATAAAGTTCTGGACCTTTATTTTTCACTTTTTTCTCTTTTACGTTCTTTATTTTTTAAAAGGTTCGTTTGCATCCTTTATCTTTTCAAAATGGTTTAGAATGATCCTTCCGTTAAGTAAAAGTTAATGGGCTTACATGGACATTGACGTCCATAAATTGACCATGTAAATAGTTGACTGTGCTATTAGACCATTATATATATATATATATATATATATATATATATATGTTTTCGTTCTTTATCTTTTTTAAAATATTTGTTTATATCCTTTATCTTTTATAAAATACTCGTTTACGTCTTTTTTCTCTTCCTAGTAAATTAAAATGGCCTTTTAGTGAGTGATTGTTAATTACGTTTCTTATTTTTTCGTTTTCATCGTTTATTTTTTAAAATGTTCATTTACATCTTTTATCTTTTTTTTTTGACAAGATCTTTTATCTTTTTTAAAATGTCCCTTTACATCTTTTGTCTTTTCACAGTTAATTATAGGAAATCGATGGATGCTACGAAACCAAAAGTGAAGAACGATCTAGAATAAAGCAATGTCTTTCAGTTACCTTATACCTAGTGAAGTACGTCAAAACCCGAGCCTTCTCGTTTTCTGATTGTTCGGCGTGTGTGAATTTTTTTATTTGGTATAAGTTTTCTCAAAACAAATATGATTGATCTTAAATAATACGGTTGGTTTTCAATTTAATTAAAATTAAAAACTAAATAATTTATATGTCCTTTAAATTCATTTGGTGTCATTTAGATTTCCATTTTATATATCCCTGAAATTAAATAATTTGAAATAAATCCTTTCAATTATATTATATAATTTTTCATAAATCATTAAAAATCATTAAAAATTAAATAATTTATATATCTTTTAAATTAATTTGGGACGACTCAAGTATGTGAAATGAAAATATTTAATTACAATCGTTAATTACAAGATCTCTTATGTTCTTTTAAAAAGGAATCAATTATATGAAATCCTGTAATTAATGATAAAATCTAAACCATTAATTTTAATTTAATGATTTTAATTAAATGTTTTTATTTCTCATTTAATCAATTATTCTCATCTGAGTCGCCCCGTGTATAAGTAGTAAATTTTGACCAAAAGTAATAATTAATAGTCTACCAAAATGTTGAAGTCGATTAATGGAAGTATTTTAAATTATACAGAAATTAATAGGAGTAATTGAAAAGTCGAAACCCATAAAGTGAATACTCCATCTGGACCAATTTATAACCGTTAATTAAATTTAATGCTCAACCTTATGGCATTTTTCTATTTTTTTGGTTACAAAAAGTTTAGGCCATTTTACTATAATAATATTTCATCAAATTATTTAGTATGTTTTTAAAATATTTCTTAATTTTCATGTAAAAAATTATTATTAAATTTTAGTTAAAAAAATAACATATGACCTGATTAATGTCTCTTTGTAAAATATAAATATATTTGAATATAGTAAGTAGCACTTTCTATATAAATATATTTGAATATAAATAAATATATGTTAATATAGTAAGTAGGACTTTCTATATAAATATATTTGAATATAAATAAATATAAGTTAATATACAATAATATTAATTGTTTTGAAGATACTTTATTTAAAAATAGATATTAGTAATTAGTATTTTTATTTAGTAAATTGCTATATTTGTATTATATCAATAGTAAATAACTATTTTAGCTACATTTTAAATAATTTTATCAACTCGTAATTAACGACTCTTTTTTATTTTGACAAAAAAGTTGTAACTAATGATTAACATTATTGTTTAATTTAAATATTAGACTTTGTTTGGCAAGTCCAAACTACTAGCGTTTAGTGGATAACCTATAGCGGATAAGCTCGTGGTAAGTGTTTGGGAGTACTAGCTTATAGTATTTTTTCACTAATGTATATTGTTTTTCCAGACGCTAATTCATTTTTAAGCATTTATTATAAATGTCTATTTATGTAATTATATTTATATACTAATTCAACCACTAATTTTAACAAACACTTTAAATTCAATCTGCTAGCACTAGAAGAAATTCGCTCGTCTACTATACGCTACCTCATCTGCTATACGCTAACTTTTCTGCTATTTTTTACCAAATCGAGCATTAATTTGTTTGATTTAGACTAAGTTATATATATATATATATATATATATATATATATATATATATACACCACAAGTTACACTTTTTTTTTACCAAACATAGCCTATAAATTATCTTCACTATCATCCCAACCACTAAGCATTCCATTCATCACAAAAACAATGGCAATTGTCTTCCCATCCAAAACTACTCTCTTTTGTTTATTTTTTGTTCTCGCTTTAACCTTTATCAGTTCTTTTGGACATATCATACCTAAATTTCCTTCATCAATAGTTTCTCTAGAGTTACAAGAAAATTCTCGCTCTGCCCAAAATGAACTTTACAAAACAAAGTTCTTCACCCAAATACTTGATCACTTCGATTATAACCCGCAGAGCTATCAAACATTTCAACAGAGGTATCTCATAAATGATACTTATTGGGGTGGTGCGAAGAAGAAAGCTCCAATATTTGTGTACACAGGAAATGAAGGGGACATAGAATGGTACGCACAGAATACCGGCTTTATGTTTGACAAAGCACCTTATTTCAATGCCCTTTTAGTGTTTATTGAGGTAACCCTTCTCTATTTTCACCAACACATATCTCATTTGTCACTAAATTTATGCTAACATAATAAATTGAACTATGCAGCATAGATTCTATGGAAAATCGATACCATATGGGGGAAACAAGCAGGTTGCAAATGCAAATAGCAGTACACTTGGATTTCTTAGCTCAACACAAGCATTAGCTGATTATGCAACTCTCATCATTGATCTAAAGAAGAATTTATCAGCAATTGATTCACCTGTTGTAGTGTTTGGAGGTTCCTATGGAGGAAGTATGTATTATATTAATCAATATAAAATATTATTTCAATAGATTCTTTTTTATTATTATTTTTGTTCAAGGTTTAAAATCTTGGTAATGGTCGTGTTGTGATTTTTGCAGTGTTAGCTGCGTGGTTCAGAATGAAGTATCCACATGTTGCAATTGGAGCTTTAGCATCCTCTGCTCCAATCCTTCAGTTTGAGGGTTTAGTTTCACCATATGTCTTCAATGATATCATCGCCGAAGACTTCAAGGTTTCGTAGCTGCAATTGTTTTAGACATGAAAACTATTGTTAGTGAGAAAAAAACATTTTTTATAAATGAAAAAGTTGACTGTTTATGCACATATGACAGAGCGAGAGTGAGAACTGTTACAAAGTGATAAAGGGGTCATGGAAGTTGATAGGAGATATAGCCTTGAAACACGGAGGATGGGAACTACTAAAGAAATCATTCAAAATATGCAAGTAAGAGCATTGTTGAATTACTTCACTTTACTGATTTAACAAAATAATAACAACGATTTACCATATGACTAATTGATATAATTTATTATTTATAATCATTAATGTTTTTTTGGTACAGTAATATTGAGTTGGCACCAGAAGAAGGTGTTTTAATAGGTTGGCTAATGTCAGCATGGAGTTTTGCGGCAATGACAGATTATCCCACACCCTCCAATTTCATATCTCCTTTACCAGCCTATCCAGTGAGAAAGGTACAAATCATAAATACTTTTCAAAGAAATTATTCTCACATATGGATTTTGTTTTTAGTGATTGATTTTTTGCTGGAAAGTATTTGAATTCTTGATAAATTTAGATTTGCGAGGCAATAGACAATTCAGCCACGGGAAACGATTCATTAGCTAAGTTATATGCTGCGGCAAATATCTTCTACAACTATAGTGGTACGACCGAATGTTTTGATTTTGATGATCAATCAGATCCTCATGGGCTTGGATTATGGGCCTGGCAGGTACTTTTTTTATTGAAATATGATTATATATATAATTGAGTAGAGAACTCATAATGATAACTAGGATCAACGTGTGCATGCAGAGATGTACAGAGATGGTAATGCCCGTAGCTTCAAGCAATAAGAGCATCTTCCCAGAATCCGAGTGGTCATATGAAGTCCTAACTCCTTCTTGCCAGCAGAGATACAATGTAACACCAAGACCCCATTGGATCACAACAGAGTTTGGCGGCCATGTGAGTTTTATCAATTTAAATTAAAATATTTGGCACAATTTCCTTGTTTGCACTAAATGGGTACAATAATGCTGTTAACTTCGTTTTATCTGTGAACAATTTTTTTGCAGGATATTAAGAGAGTTCTGAAAAGGTCCACCGGCAACATTATCTTCTTTAATGGTTTAAGAGACCCTTGGAGTGGAGGAGGGTATGTAAATCATATCATCTCTTCTTTATATATCGCCTTGTTACTGTTTTTGTTAGTATAATTTTACGAAATGCTAAAACCTGAGTTTGGTTGCAGGGTGTTGAAGAGTATATCTAAAAGTTTAGTTGCTATAGTTGCAAAAGAAGGTTAGCTAATTTGAATTTTATTTTTCTCCAATAATTTCGACTTTGATGTTTCTCTCTAATTTATATATTTATGTCTATAGGAGCTCATCATGTGGACTTAAGGTTCTCTACTAAAGAAGATCCAAAGTGGCTTAAAGATGTAAGGAAACAAGAAGTAAAGATTATAGCAAGTTGGATCTCACAATACTATCAAGACCTACAATGATTATGGAAATATCATTACTAGTTGGCTAATATTTGGAGACACTATTTGTTGTCAAACGAAACATTAATATGAATGTTGAGAATAAATCTCTTTATCTATCTATTATTTTCTTGTTGAGAAGTACTTTCAAACAAAGAACGGTCACCCTAAAATTCAAGTAAACGATTGATTGTATAGAGCTTTTGGCCATGGCATGGATCCAACCATATCCATGTTGTAGTAATGCGGTATGATCTATTTTTTTCTGTTATAAACCGATTCTCCGAGCGCAATTGTAAAGGCTAATTAAACTTTCGACTCGAGTAGGATCACAATGGGCGTCAAATCTCTCCCTCAAGAGATTTAACACTGCTGCATGCCCAATACTGTATTCGAAATCCAAGACCTTGGTTAATCTAAAAGAGACCACTACCATTTCATCCAAGTGCTCTTGGGTATATACAATATGAAATATATATGACACAACGAAATGAAGTAGCTATGCACATGCATGCTTATGAACATTGGTGTTTGTTTTTCCTTCCAAACTGAGGCCCCTTCTATCGGCCCTGTAACAAACATTGCCTTTACTTTCGTAAACAAAGAAAAATATAAATTGATAACATGTACAAACAATTGGAAATATTCAATTCAGAGAAAAGAGAAACTCGTACATCTCCATTCTAAATGCGACTTTAACGGCAAACATTCAGGTGCATATGTTGACCATACTTCCCTCGCCTAGCTAGCGATAATGATCATTACTTGTTTTTTATTCTCAGATTTGTTTCAATTCCTTTCTCCATTTCACCTCACTCACCCTCTCTAAACAATTTATCGTTTTACCGATGAAAACACCCAGACACCCCATTAAGAACAAAAATGAACTTCTTAGGTGCCTTGTAGAAAGAAAAGTAATACAAGGGGGGAGGCTTGCTAAGACTGAGTTGATCAAAGTAATTCTTCCGCCCATAGAGAGTTGGCTACTCCTCTATATTGATAATCTATCCCTTAATTTCTTAACCATCGGCCTCCATGTTGCACTCAATCTTTGATTTGCCCCTATCGTAACCCAAGAAAGTTGAAGGGAACCTCCCCTACCTTACAGTACAAAAACTTAGAGGCTACTCTCACTTCTTCCATATCAACATTCATCCCTACTAGATAGGTTTTATGGAAGTGGACCTTAAGTCCGGATACCATTTTAGTACCTATGTAAGTACACCATAAACAAATTAATGAATGGATGATGTACTTGGGGTGGTGTCATGAACCATCTCAAGGCCCAAGAGGTTTAGTTCGAATGTTCTACTATTTATAGAACCGAGGTTCCCTATTGTGTACGTAATAGCTTTTATATTATGTAAGTTGATAACTCTATTTTATATAGAGTTATTTACGTTTCTAAATCTAAATTATTGTAAGAAACTCAGTAATTAAATAGTGTTAAATAAAGATTCACAATAGAAATCAGCATTTTTGAATATGGAACTCATCATCATTGATTATCATGATTTGTGGTATTTTATGTGTTTGTTCAAATGCTGTAGCAATCATTGCACCTGCAATAGGTCAAGCAACCATTGCACCTGCAATACAGGAAATAGAAGTTCAAATAGAGAGCAGACACATTGCACCTACAATGATGCCAACAACCATTGCACCTGCAATGACCACAACACAGAATGCTCCTGCACTATGATGATGACGTCAGCATGTCAAGTTGCAAGTGCAAGTTGTGCAAGTGGATGGTTACAGCGTCAAGTTCAGACCCCTTGGACAACAAGTTGTAACTTTTTAAGTACACTTGTCCACACCTCATTGGACCACTCTTCATAGTTGGTGGGACTTCTAATCATGCTTTTTGAAGGCAAGTGGAAAAGTAACCATAGTTTAGCTTGGTGACCAAGGCAAACTCACTTCATGGAGTCTATAATTACATCCCCTCTTCTCCATTCAAAAGAGACATCTTAGAATATCACTAGTTATCATATTCTCTCCATCTCCATAATTTAGTAGATAGTTTTATTTTATTTTTAAGTTAGAGGTACTCAACAAAGCTTGAAAGAAGGAAAGAAAGTGACAACTTCTTCCTTATCTTCTCGTGGAGTTCTTGTTGGTGTTTTCTATTGTTGAGAGGTGTTCTCCTCAACATAAGCTAGGTAGAAAATGCAAAGGATCTTCATGTGTGTAATTCCTATCTCATCTCATTTCCTTTGTATTTTCCTTCTTCTAAACATGTCTCATTCTGTTTATATGTGCCTAATTATATTAAGTATGAACTAAACTCTTTATGGTTGGAATACCTTAACTTTGTAATGAAACTTTGATTAGTTATTATGTTATATTGATGTTCTTGCAATTTAGTTCTTGTGCTATAATTCTTTCAAACTTATTTTAAGATTGATCACTTAGAATAAGTAGGATCATAAATACAGAAATGGTTTGTGATTTGAACTTAAGAACTAATATGGATAAGTGTTTTAATAAGAGGAAACTTTGTTAAAACCATGCTAAGACTTAGACATAAGATAGCATAGTCCATAGGGTGAATCTGTAAGGGTTTAAAAGACAAGGGTGAACTTATTTAGGGCTTAGACATAAGACTTATAACGAAACCCTGAAGATAGTTGCAGAAATGCACAAGTCATTTTATACAGCATCCATTGCAAGTGCAATCATTGCAGAAGCAATGATTAATCATTAGCATCATATGTAACATAATGCTCTCAAAGTGAATTTACTTAGAAAAGAGTATTTCAACAATCCCTCTCAATTGAAACACAACATCTTTTACTTGCTTTAATTTACATTCTGTTTGCATACACCATCCTCACATTAACTTAATTTTAATTTACATTCTGTTTGCATACACCATCATGACATCAACTTAATTTTATTTTACTTTCCTTTTATCACTAGCATTACTATTATTTTAAACTCTTTAAAAATTAATCCAATCTCTGTGGGTACGATCTCTACTTATCAGTATATTACTTGTTTAGACTGTGTATACTTGCACATCCTTTTCACACAACATAAGTCTATTGCGTTAGGGGGATGCATCATATGTAAAATAATAAAAGATACTCGGAGCGTATTATGGTAAGGGAGACTCAAATGGATTCACTGAGATTATGTAATCTCACCCCTCATTGTGTTGTTTTTCAGACAAACAAGTAAAGGCGAAGAGAAGAAATCTGACTCTTTGAGGATAATGTTTGAGGAGATTAGCATATTATGAAATGCTAAGTTTTAAGTTGTGCAAATTATGTATTTTGTGGAACCATATGCTTAACCTAATGATGTATTAAAATATATGTAACATGATTTTGGATTAAGCACTCAGGTCTAGGGGTGTTCGCGGTGCGGTTTGGTTTGGTTTTGAGACAAAAAGTGAGCCGAACCGCAAGATAAAATTGCATGCGGCTTGGTTTTGTTTTGAGACAAAAAGTGAGCCGAACCGCAAGGTAAAACTACATGCGGTTTGGTTTGGTTCGATTGGCTTCCTAAAATAAAACCAAACCAATGCGGATTAGATTGGTTCGGTTGGTTCGGTTTTTTTAAAGACAAAACATAATTTAAAACGGAGTTAAAATTAACTAACATAAAAAAGGGGTTACATAAATCTTTAAGAAAATATTTGTTCAAATATATGTAGTATATAAATTACTCTATTTTAATTCTTTTAAGATGACTACGGTCATGTTTAAAAGAATTTGAATTAAATTTTTAATTGTAATTTTTAAATATAGCATAGCAAAATGAATTGTTTGCGAGTGAGTCAAATAATTAATTGGATTTGGGCTAGCAAGTGAGTGAGAGTTGGGTTTTAGTGTGAGTTGGACTAAAAAGTTAGTAAGGAAGACTGTAAGTCAATAAGCCTTAGTGTTACTTGCGGTTCAATTTGGTTTGGTTCGGTTGGTGGAACAAAAATTGCGGTCCAAATCGAACCGCGCGGTTGTTTAAAAAAACCGAATAAATTTTGTAGTTTGCGGTATTTTCAGTGTTCGATTTGGGTTGGTTCAGTTTGCGATTTTTTGTAGGGTTGGTTCGGTTTTGAACACCACTACTTATGTCAATTTTGAGGATACTCGGTATCAATTATGTATTGAGACAATTATTTATTTATTTATTTAGTTTTCCTTGATCAAGCTTATCATAATACATCTCTGATCTAAAAAGTAATGTTCCGAATTTTATTGTCGACTAAAATCTAAGATGTTACACCTGATTATTGTCAAAAGAGGTTTTCCTATTGCATCCTCAACACCACGATCCTCGCAGGGACTCTAAAATTTATTAAAAATTAGCAAAAATGCAAACTAAAATATGATAAATTTGAAAGAGTATATAAAAGTAAGTCTGAAAAACCATACTTCAATATTTAAATATAAAAAATATAAAAATTTGTTTTACATTTATGTTTAATTTTTTTTTGAAGCAATTTATGTTTAATTTTTAAAAAGTACTAAATTAAGAATAAAAATATAAAAATAAACACAATTTAATATTTTAGTAATATTCTTAATTAAAAACACATAGGCTGAAATAAAGTTTTGGACCTTTATCTTTCACTTTTTTTTTACGTTCTTTATTTTTTAAAAGGTTCGTTTGCGCCCTTTATCTTTTCAAAATGGTTTAGAATGTTTCTTCCGTTAAGTAAAAGTTAATGGGCTTACGTGGACATTGACGTGGATAAATTGACCACGTAAACAGTTGACTGTGCTATTAGACCATTATATATATATATATATGTTTTCGTTCTTTATCTTTTTTTAAAATATTCGTTTACCTCTTTTATCTTTTATAAAATACTCATTTATGTCTTTTTTCTCTTCCCAGTAAATTAAAATGGGCCTTTTAGTAAGTGATTGTTAATTATGTTTCCTATTTTTTCATTTTCTTCCTTTATTTTTTAAAATGTTCATTTATGTTTTTTATCTTTTTTAAAATGTCCCTTTACGTCTTTTGTCTTTTCACAGTTAATTAAAGGAAATCGATGGATGCTACAAAACGAAAAGTGAAGAACGATCTAGAATAAAGCAATGTCTTTCAGTTAACTTGTACCCTGTGAAGTACGTTAAAGCCCGAGCCTTCTCGTTTTATTATTGTTCGACGTGTGTGAATTTTTTTTATTTGGTATAAATTTTCTCAAAACAAATATGATTGGTCTTAAAAAATACAATTGGTTTTCAATTTAATTAAAATTAAAAACTAAATAATTTATATATCCTTTAAATTCATTTGGTGTCATTTAGATTTCCATTTTATATATCCCTGAAATTAAATAATATGAAATAAATCCATGCAATTATGTTATATAATTTAACATAAACCATTAAAATTAAATAATTTATATATCCCTTAAATTCATTTGGGACGACTCAAGTATGTGAAATGAAAACATTTAATTATAATCGTTAATTACAAGATCTTTTGGGTTCTTTGATTAAAAAGGAATCAATTATATGAAATCTCGTAATTAATGATAAAATCTAAACCATTAAGTTTAATTTAATGATTTTAATTAAATGTTTTTATTTTTCATTTAATCAATATTCTCACCTGGGTCGTCTGGTGTATAAGTAGTAAATTCAGACCAAAAGTAATAATTAATAGTCTACAAAAATGTTGAAGCCGATTAAAGGAAGTATTTTAAATTATACAGAAATTAATAGGAGTAATTGAAAAGTCGAAACCCATAAAGCGAATACTCCCTCTGGACCTATTTATAATCGTCAATTAAATTTAATGCTCAACCTTAGGCCATTTTGCTATTTTTTTGGTTAGAAAAAGTTTAGGCCATTTTACTGTAATAATATTTCATCAAATTATTTAGTATGTTTTTAAAATATTTCTTAATTTTCATTTAAAAAATTATTACTAAATTTTAGTTAAAAATATAACATATGACCTGATTAATGTCTTTGTAAAATATAAATAAATATATGTTAATATAGTAAGTAGGACTTTCTATATGAATATATTTGAATATAAATAAATATATGTTAATATACAATAATATTAATTGTTTTGAAGATACTTTATTTAAAAATAGTAAATAGTAATTACTATTTTTATTTAGTAAATTGCTATATTTGTTAATAATTATTTTAGCTACATTTTAAATAATTTTATCAACTTGTAATTAATGAGTCTTTTTTATTTTGACAAAAAAGTTGTAATTAATGATTAACATTATTGTTTAGTTTAAATATTAGACTCTGTTTGGCAAGTTCAAACTGCTAGCGTTTAGTGGATAACCTATAGCGGATAAGCTCGTGGTAAATGTTTGAGAACACTAGCTTATAGCATTTTTTCACTAATGTATATTGTTTTTGCAGACACTAATTCATTTTTAAGTATTTATTATAAATGTCTATTTATGTAATTATAATTATATGCTAATTCAATCACTAATTTTCACAAACACTTTAAATTCAATATGCTAGCTTATCTACTATATGCTACCTCATCTGCTATACCTCAAGTTACACTTTTTTTTACCAAACAAAGCCTTAGTATGATTTATACTAAGTTTTACAAGTCTATAAATTATCTTCATTATCATCCCAACCACTAAGCATTCCATTCATCACAAAAACAATGGCAATTGTCTTCCCATCCAAAACTACTCTCTTTTGTTTATTTTTTGTTCTCGCTTTAACCTTTATCAGTTCTTTTGGACATATCATACCTAAATTTCCTTCATCAATAGTTTCTCTAGAGTTACAAGAAAATTCTCGCTCTGCCCAAAATGAACTTTACAAAACAAAGTTCTTCACCCAAATACTTGATCACTTCGATTATAACCCGCAGAGCTATCAAACATTTCAACAGAGGTATCTCATAAATGATACTTATTGGGGTGGTGCGAAGAAGAAAGCTCCAATATTTGTGTACACAGGAAATGAAGGGGACATAGAATGGTACGCACAGAATACCGGCTTTATGTTTGACAAAGCACCTTATTTCAATGCCCTTTTAGTGTTTATTGAGGTAACCCTTCTCTATTTTCACCAACACATATCTCATTTGTCACTAAATTTATGCTAACATAATAAATTGAACTATGCAGCATAGATTCTATGGAAAATCGATACCATATGGGGGAAACAAGCAGGTTGCAAATGCAAATAGCAGTACACTTGGATTTCTTAGCTCAACACAAGCATTAGCTGATTATGCAACTCTCATCATTGATCTAAAGAAGAATTTATCAGCAATTGATTCACCTGTTGTAGTGTTTGGAGGTTCCTATGGAGGAAGTATGTATTATATTAATCAATATAAAATATTATTTCAATAGATTCTTTTTTATTATTATTTTTGTTCAAGGTTTAAAATCTTGGTAATGGTCGTGTTGTGATTTTTGCAGTGTTAGCTGCGTGGTTCAGAATGAAGTATCCACATGTTGCAATTGGAGCTTTAGCATCCTCTGCTCCAATCCTTCAGTTTGAGGGTTTAGTTTCACCATATGTCTTCAATGATATCATCGCCGAAGACTTCAAGGTTACGTAGCTGCAATTTTTTTAGACATGAAAACTATTGTTAGTGAGAAAAAAACATTTTTTTATAAATAAAAAAGTTAACTGTTTATGCACATATGACAGAGCGAGAGTGAGAACTGTTACAAAGTGATAAAGGAGTCATGGAAGCTGATAGGAGATATAGCCTTGAAACACGGAGGATGGGAACTACTAAAGAAATCATTCAAAATATGCAAGTAAGAGCATTGTTGAATTACTTCAATTTACTGATTTAACAAAATAATAACAACGATTTACCATATGACTAATTGATATAATTTATTATTTATAATCATTAATGTTTTTTTGGTACAGCAATATTGAGTTGGCACCAGAAGAAGGTGTTTTAATAGGTTGGCTAATGTCAGCATGGAGTTTTGCGGCAATGACAGATTATCCCACACCCTCCAATTTCATATCTCCTTTACCAGCCTATCCAGTGAGAAAGGTACAAATCATAAATACTTTTCAAAGAAATTATTCTCACATATGGATTTTGTTTTTAGTGATTGATTTTATAATTCATGATATGTTTTTGCTGGATAATATTTGAATTCTTGATAAATTTAGATTTGCGAGGCAATAGACAATTCAGCCACGGGAAACGATTCATTAGCTAAGTTATATGCTGCAGCAAATGTCTTCTACAACTATAGTGGTACGATTGAGTGTTTTGATTTTAATGACAATTCAGATCCCCATGGGCTTGGATTATGGATCTGGCAGGTACTTTTTTTATTGAAAATATGATTATATATATAATTGAGTAGAGAACTCATAATGATAACTAGGATCAACTTGTGCATGTAGAGCTGTACAGAGATGGTAATGCCCATAGCTGCAAGCAATAAGAGCATCTTCCCAGAATCTGAGTGGTCAAATGAAGACGTAATTGCTTCTTGCCAGCAAGAATTCAATGTAACACCAAGACCCCATTGGATCACAACAGAGTTTGGTGGCCATGTGAGTTTTATCAATTTTAAATTAAAATATTTAGCACAATTTCCATGTTTGCACTAAATGGGTACAATAATGCTGTTAACTTTGTTTTATCTATAAATAAAATATTTGCAGGATATTAAGAGAGTTCTGAAAAGGTCCACCAGCAACATTATCTTCTTTAATGGGTTAAGAGACCCTTGGAGTGGAGGAGGGTATGTAAATCATATAATTTCTTCATTATATATTGCCTCGTTACTTTTTTGTTAGTATGATTTTAAGAAATGCTAAAGGCTTAGTTTGGTTGCAGGGTGTTGAAGAGTATATCAAAAAGTTTAGTTGCTATAGTTGCAAAAGAAGGTTAGCTAATTTGAATTTTATTTTTCTCCAATAATTTCGACTTTGATGTTTCTCTCTAATTTATATATTTGTGTCTATAGGAGCTCATCATGTGGACTTAAGGTTCTCTACTAAGGAAGATCCAAAGTGGCTCAAAGATGTAAGGAAACAAGAAGTAAAGATTATAGCAAGTTGGATCTCAGAGTACTATCAAGACCTACAATGATAAAGGAAATATTACTTACTAGTTGGCTAATATTTGGAGACACTATTTGTTGTCAAACGAAATATTAATATGAATGTTGAGAATTAATCTCTTTATCTATCTATTATTTTCTTGTTGAGAATTAATCTCTTTATCTATCTATTAATATGAACGTTGGTGTTTGTACATGTGCATAGTTACTTCATTTTCTTGTTGCACATGCATGCTTATCAACATTGGTGTTTGTTTTTCCTCCCAAACTGAGGCCCCTTCTATCGGCCCTGTAACAAACATTGCCTTTACTTTCGGTAAACAAAGAAAAAGATAAATTGATATTGATAACATTTACAAACAATTGGAAATATTCAATTCTGAGAAAACAGAAACTCGTACATCTCCATTCTAAATGCGACTTTGACGGCAAACATTCAGGTGCATATGTTGACCATACTTCCCTAACCTAGCTAGCTAGCTATCGATAATGATCGTCACTTATTTTTTATTCTCTGATTCGTTTCAATTCCTTTCCCCATTGCACCACACTCACCCTCTCTAAAAAATTTGCCGTTTTACCCATGAAAAAACCTTGTAAGAATAAATATGACAACGACGCCCACCCTCCTCCGCCGTACTTGTGCGGTGCTGCCATTCCCAATGCAATTCCTCCGATAACATTTTATCAAGACCCCGCACTCATCGAGTGCCTCGAGCTATGCTTCGTCCTCCTCGTAGTGGTCATCATGGCGATTTTCACCGCCATAGTTCACATTACCGAACCCCTAGACCCTGAGTTACAAGTTGACTCAGCCACCTTCACTTTGCTCAACTTGACAGACGCCTCCGAACTCACTGCGAGATGGAACATTAACCTTGTGGTTTCAAACCCTAACCCAACGCGCGACATCTCATACGACGCTGTTTCTGCTGGTGTCTTCTACCATTCAAATGAACTTCTCAGTTCTACTCGCTTAGCACCATTCTCCCAGCAAAACCTGAGCAAAACTGCACTTCGAGTCAGATTCGAAGTGGTTGATAGTTTTGTGGATAACGATGAGGCCAATGGCATTGCTTCTGGCCGTGCTCGTGGATTAGTCGAGTTTGGAGTCATGTTCAGGTTTTCGGCTTTCATCAGGTACAATTTGAGATACGGCAACCCGTATACGATTCGTATTTCATGCTACCCTCTCAGATTTGCCCTTTCATACAATGCTAACAATGCTACTGGTGTTTTATCGAGTGGTTTAACATGTAACAAGTATTTTGGTAAATATATCATGTGACAAGTACTAGTATTCAAATTGTATTGGGATTTGTGATTCTGCTGCTCCTTCATTTTTGTATTTGTTAAGACTTGGTGGATTTCACGTCAGTTTTTTTATTTTTGAAACAATTACTAACTTTTTAAATGAATTTTTTTCCTCAAGAGTTTTAACATCAATTTGACGAGTTTAGAATTCAAATCAAAACTTAGTATTTGTTTTATTGAATTATTATTCAACATCAACGTAATGAGAAACAATACACATATAATTCAAGTTTTAGATTGAAGTCCAAGTATTAGGGTTTTTTTTACATGGAAGTCCAAGTATCGGTTGCTAGTGAAACTATTTGACAATTCAAAGATAATAAAGACTTTAATATTACTGTCTCTTCTATAAATAATTGCATGATATATCTTGTAATAGTTTTAGGCTTTGGCTTGACATAGGTAGGATTACATGTTTTATGGGTTGGGTTGGGTTTTTGATGGGTTCTCGATTTTCAGACCCAACACCCAACCCATACACTACAGGTTTGCCTATTTTGAAACCAACCCAACCCAGTTACCCGAACCAACCCGAACTCTGTAGGTTGGGTTGGATTGGGTTGCGGGTGGAGTTGGGTCAAAGTATGCTCATGCCCATCCCTAATATTAACAGTCACTGTAAGCGATTTTTACACTGTCAACCTATCGTATAGAAGCAAAAGAGACGTCTATGGACCCTTTGAGCCTTAAGGATAGTTAAAGAAAGAAGTATTATTTTCATAAACCCTTATTAACTATTCATGAACGATGTGATTATGTGAAGAAAAAGAAGGAAAGTTGGAAAGCAATAGTTACTTGCATTGAGAAAAGGAAAAGCTGAACAATATTTCATAAGAGTAAATTTGGTATATATATTAACTGAAAAACCTTTAACTTGCATATATTTGCTAACATGACTGAGATGATAATGCCCATAGCTATAAGCAATAAGAGCATCTTCCTAGAATCTAAGTGGTCATACGAAGTTGTAACACCAAGACCCCAAGACCCCACTAGATCACTGCAGAGTTGGGGGCCATGTGAATTATTATCAATTTTAAATTAAAATATTTGACATAACAAGTCGTTTAATTTCCTTTTTTGCATTAAATGTGTACAATATATAATGATATTAACTTTGTTTGATCTATAAATAATATTTCGATAGGATATTAAAATAGTTCTGAAAAGGTCTGCCAGCAACATTATCTTCTTTAATGGTTTAAGAGACCCTTATAGTGGAGGAGGGTATGTAAATCATATCATCTCTTATTTATATATCGCCCCGTGATTATTTTTGTTAATACTAGTAGATACCCCGTGCATACGCACGGGTGATGTCGTGTTCTTTTTATAAATGAACTTAGATAGTATTTAAATAGTCTGAACATTACCTTGTGAAAATGAACACAAATTTAAAGTACATAAAAAATGAGTTTTTAATAAAAAAAATAGATAAATATTAAAATCTACAAATGTAAAAGTATCATTTAAAAAAAATCTGTGTGTTTTTTTATATATCAGTGTTGTTATCCCGTGTTTTTTTATATATCAGTGCAGCTATGCCGTGTTTTTATATATATCATTGCAGTTATCCCTGTATTTTTTACATATCAGTACAGTTATCCCGTGTTTTTTTTATGTATCAATGCAGTTATCTATAGTTTCAATTGATTATTTGAGTTGATTAGTATGTTATAGTAGATAGTAGATCATTAATAATAAATTTTTGTTTTAAATATTAATTAATAGTTTAAATATTCATTAAGTCTTCTTGTTTTTTAGATATTAGGTTTGTAGTAGTAGTCTTGAAAATTTTTAATTATCAATGACAAATATTAATCTCGTGTTTTTTTATATATATCAGTGAAGTTATCCCGTGTTTTTTACATATCAGTGCAATTATCTTATAGTTTCAATTGACTATTTGAGTTGATTAACAGATTAAATAGATAGTAAAAGATAGATAGTAGATTATCAATAAAAAATATTTATCCCGTGTTTTTTATATATTAGTGACAATTATTTGTCATTTTTAGGTATTAGTGACAAATATCTGTCATGTGTTTTAAATATTAATCAGTTTAAATAGTTACTAAGCCTTCTTGTTTTTTGAGATAGTAAGTTTATAGTAGTCTTCAAAAATTATAATTATCAATGACAAATATTAATCTCGTGTTTTTAAAATATATTATCAATAAGAAAATTTGATTATTTTAGTTGATTAGTAAATTATAGTAGATAGTAAAAGATATATAATAGATTATCAATAAGAAATATTTGTTTTTAATATTAATTAGTAGTTTAAATAGTCATTAAGTCTTCTTGTTTTTTAGATAGTAGGTTTGTAGTAGTAGTTTTAAAAAAAATTAAATATCAATGACAAATATAAATCTCGTATTTTTTTTATATATCGTTGCAATTATCTCGCAGTTTCAATTGATTATTTTAGTTGATTAGTATATTATTGAAGATAGTAAAAGAGAGTTAGTAAATAATCAATAAGAAATATTTGTTTTAAAAATTAATTAGTAATTTTAATAGTCATTAAATCTTCTTGTTTTTTAGATAGTAGGTTTATAGTAGTCTTCAAAAACATTAATTATCAATGACAAATATTAATCTTGTGTTTTTTTATATATCAGTGCAGTTATCCCATGTTTTTTATATATCATTGCAGTTATCTCGTAGTTTCAATTGATTATTTTAGTTGATTAGTAGATTATAGTAAAAGATAGATTGTAAATTATCAATAAGAGGTGATAGTAGATTATCAATAAGAGTGTAAAAAGATTTAGTTAAAATTTTAAGGTGATAGTTAAAATTTTGGTAGAGTAGTGTTTGTATAAATTTAGATATTTGGTTAAAAAAATAAAGTGAAGTGATAAGAGAAAGAGAAGAAATGTTTATGGGAAAAGTAAAAGTAAAGTAAAAAAAAAAGAGTTTAAGAGAAAAGTGAAAAGTAGGAAAAAAAGTGTAAGAAGAAAGAGAAAAAAAGGAAGAAAGAGAGTGTAAGAAGAAAAAAGTGGTAAAAGAAAAGAAAGGGAAAATAAAAATGTTGGAGAAAGTAAAAAGTTGTTTCTGTTTTTTAGTGAATCAATTACATTTTTATCCTTAGTTAGTATAGGTGTCACTTTTCTAAAATGACTATATGGGTAATTTTAGTGGAGTAATAGTTGTATAAATCTATATTAGATAATTTTACGAAATGCTAAAAGCTAGAGTTTGTATTTCAAAGCACTTTTAGTGTTTATTGAGGTGAGTCTAGTTTATGTTACTAAACAATATGTTTAGTAACTATTACTAAAAGACAAGATGGTAACATACATTATTAAAATTAGGAAAAAAACTGATTAACCAATTTCCTTTTTTTCATTCCTTAATTATAGGAATTCATTATTAGTAATTAAAATTCAGAGAGAGAAAACGTTAAACCCCCATTCCATTCCAAAACCCAGGTACGCAGGTTTCTTTCGTTACCTAAAAAACGAAAACGCAGCTTTCATTACAACGAAGAATAAAACGCAGTCTTCAACAATAGGCGTGAAGAGTTCGTTACTCAGAAAACGCAGGTTTGTTTGCCCAGAAACAATAGGCGTGAAGGTGGGTTTTTGCGTTTTCGTTTCCTTTTTTGCGTTTTCGTGTTTGAATCTTACGTTTTTGTCTTTTTTTTCGTGTTTTTCAACCCAGAACGCTGAAAAACGAGATCGACAGTTTTATGTTTTTCGAAATTGAATGTAACGGCACCTAACCAAAGTATGGTTATTACTCCACTAACCAAACCTTTCAATAGTTTGGTTAGTACAATAATAACCACTCTAAACTATTTCTATGGTTATTATTCTACTAACCAAACCTTTCAATAGTTTGGTTAGTGTGCTTCAATGGCGTTTCTCAATGATTATTATTCCACTAACCAAACCACTCTAAACTATTTCTATGGTTATTTTCCACTCTAAACTGATTTTAGTCTCATCTTCATCAACTGCATAATGAGACATCAATGGCGTAATGGGAGAGTGTGTTTCAATGGCATGTCTCAATGGTGACAGCTTTTGCATCAATGGTGGAAAAAAAACGTGGAAGAGAGGAAGAGAGAAAGAATGTGGAAGAGATGAAGACCGTCCCTAAAAAATAGGAATTGCATTAATGATTAATTTATTTTCATTATATAATTTAATTAAAACAAAAAATGACTATGACAACAATGCCCTTACTCAATAATATCCATTAGATTCAATTTTCTTACAATATTGAGAATCCAATGGCTATAATGTATTTAGTAATAGTTACTAAGCAAAAAGCTTAGCAACATAAGTCTTTGCCTATTGAGGTAACATACCCTTCTTTATTTTCACCAACACATATCTCATGTGTCACTAAATTTATGCTAACATAACATATTGAACTGTTTGGATACATGTCACAAATTTTAGATACATGTGACGAATTTTGAATAAATACATATGATATTTTTCAAGAAGTGATTAGAGACTCATGTAAAAAGCAAATTTGACTTAACCGCTTATTGATTTGTATATTTGTATGTATATAGCACATTGATATTAAATTAACAAGATGTGTTCGTTAAAATTTGAGAAGTACAAGTGAATGTGCGTAAATTACCCACATGTACGTATGCTTTTTTATATTTAAAACTTCCAAGATTGGATTCAAACCCAATCTGATCCAAGTGTTGTTGCGTCGTAAACTAAGGTTTAGTTTTTTTTTTGTTACTGTATTTTTTGGTGCGCAGTTTTCACTGGTTTTTGTCAGTAACTAATCTACGTCGGGGAATCTTGTCGGTACGTGTAGTTCTCCTCCTCGCAACAAAGTTTTTGTCATGCCCATGATTTGAACCCAAGACCTTAGGTGAAATCCGAGTCCAATTACCAATCAGACGAACCCTCGTTGGTAAACTAAGGTTTTTTTTTTGAATTGATAGAGGGCTCAAAGGCCCAAAAAAAGAACACTAAATACCAATTACACGAAAAGTGGCTACACCCCTGATATCATTACTAATTGCTCTAGCAACCTCAACAGGAGGTGCATCATAAAGCACTAATTGGTCTACTTGATGACTTCCTAATTTAGCAAGGATGTGGGCACAGGTATTGGCTTCTTTATAGACATGCTGAAACTCCACCTTCCAAATGTTCCCCTCCAGCAACTTCTTAATTCTGTGCATAAGAGTCCACCCCTCACCACGACCACTGGCTCCTTGATTGAGCGCAGATATGATCATTTCAGCATCCGATTCAATGATGATGTGCTTGCAACCTTTGGATTTTGCCAGTAGCAATCCCTCATAGACCCCCCAGAGTTCAGCTACATAAGCAGTACACCAACCAATAGACTTGGAAAACCCACCTTGGTAAACTAAGGTTTAATCTTATATATCATAAACAAAAATATTTTTAACCAAAAAAAACAAAAATATTCAATTGAGAGAGAACAAATTCTGGTCGTTCCCATTTTTAATTCTCTGATTCGTTTCAATTCCTTTCTCCATTGCACCACATTTTTCTCACTCACCCTCTCTAAACAATTTGTCATTCTACCCATGGAAACATCCAGTAAGAACAAAAGTGAGCCTTTGCACCCCTGCTGGTTCTTCGTGTCATTGGGCTTCATGATTATCGTGACCTTCACACACGAAATTTTCAAACCCCTATACCCTGAGTTACGAGTTGACTCAGCCACCCTCACTTTGTTCAATTTAACCGACGCCTCCCAACTCACCGCTAAATGGGACATTAACCTTGTTGTTTCAAACCCTAACAACAACCTCGACATCTTATACAACAACGTTTATGCCAGTGTTCACATAAACCACGATGTCGGATTTCTTACTTCTACTCGCTTAGTACCATTCTCCCAACAAAATGGGAGCAACACCGTACTCCGAGTTCAACTCCAAGTGGTTGATGGGTTTGTAAATAACGATGAGGCCAACGGTATTGTCTCTGGCCGTGCTCCTGGATTAGTCAAGTTTGGAGTCATGTTTTCGGCTTCCATTAGGTTCAATCATGGCTTAGTATTATTCAACACGAGGGATCGCAGCATTCGTTTTTTCTGCTTCCCTCTCAGCTTTGCCCTTTCGTACAATGCTTACAATACAGGAGCTTTATTGACTGGTTCGACAACATGTGGCAGGTATTGAAATTGTCTTAGGATTTGGGATACTTACTGCTGCTCCTTCATTTTTCTATTAGTTACCTTAGTTTTTTTTTTGAAAGGCAAAAGATCATATATATATATATATATATATATAGATAGATATCAATTAGGACACTAGGGGTGTCCTAACCCATATACAAGCAACTAAAAGCGAGCGAGGAAATAAACTAGTTTCGACTCATACACATCAAAGGAGCCACATGCCACTCATAATACATACAAGTCGGTACACTCGACCTTCTTAGAATGTGGTTTGGGCCTAACTCAACCCCACAAAACCGGCTTGTAAGGTAAGGGATGTCTCACACTTATAAACTCTTTTGAGACCATATCTCTAGTCAATGTGGGACTTGGATTTTTTCCAATAGACCTATCTAAAAACCAACGCCACGATAGTGATTTAACCCGACACACGACATGCTCCTGATCGATTGCTTTGGCGGAAAATATACGCCCATTATGCATCTCCCACAAAGCCCACAAAACTGAATGCCATATCATAGCCAATCCTCGCTTCACCCTAGCACCCCTCCCAGAACCACAGAAAACCGCATGTAGGATGAATAAATCGGGCGGTAGCGGGAGCTGCCACCCCAACCAACGAAAAACGTCATACCAAATAAGCCCTGCAAAAGGACACCGCAAGAATAAATGTACTGTCGATTCCTCTGGGCCGCCACATAATGAACAAGAAGCTAAGACATGATCGAGGATAACCCTGCGCCGCAATAAATTGGCGCGAGTAGGAACCCTATCGAGAAGAACCTGACAAGAGAACACGATAACCTTTGGGGGAGCCAAGCTCCGCCACAGACTAGCCAAAATCACCACCTGATCATCAGAGAGACTAGTAGCCCGAGATGAGTCCTCCATTAGACCTGCATAAGCAGACCTCACCGAATAAATACCCAAAGGATCCCCTGACCACAGCCCTTAGTAATTTGCTTTTTTTGACAGTACATTAGTAATTTGTTTTTTTTAGAAAAAACAGTAATTTGTTAAGACTTGGTGGAGGTGGATATAACATCAGCTTTTTTTTAGATTTTATTTTGGAAATATTTTTTTCAAAAGCAATTAATAGTACTGTTCTATGACTCGAATCTACAAACATTTATCTTTTTTTTAGATAAGTCAAATATTGCATTAAAGGGGTACCACAAACCCTTTTACAAATTAGGAAATCAGTTCAATACAAGCAGCAGGGTTTTCGGCCCAGCTCTCAAACTACACTTAATTGTTTCATTATCCTATTTGAAAACCAGCCCCATGAAAGTCTCCTAACATGATCAACCATACTAGCCACATTATGCTTTCCTTCTCTAAAAATAATGTTTCTTTGTGTCCAAATTGCCCAGACAGTAGCTACCCACGTTAGATGTCTCATGCCTTTCATCTTCTTGCCTTTAAATTCAGAACCATATTGCATAAAATGATCCACAACCGAACCACTGTGCACTTCTGAGATTCCTAGCCAGCAGCATATACTTGTTCATACCTGTTTAACAACACTGCAGGAGATAAACAGGTGATCAATTTCCTCCAAATAATTACCACAAAAAACACAGTCAGTCCTATCATTGAAATCCACAATGCCTCTTTGAACTAAAGCTGCTCTCGTTGGAATTTTGTTTAACAATATCCTCCACGCGTGAACAAGGTATTTGGTCGGAGCCTTCGCCTTCCACACTTTTCTTAGCGCTCGCAATAAAAATTCCTCCACCGGTTCCTCTCCACTTTTCCTTAGCAGCAAGTTATAAACATTTATCTGTAGGTAAAGCATGGATTAATTTTATTTGTTATTTATAGATTTATAGATTTTATCTACTATCTAATATATATCTACTATTTAAATATACCAACAACTCACTACCAAAATACAAATTTTACCTTTTCCTAACTAAGCAATTGGAGGATAATCTACTCTACTAACTATATATATATATATATATATATATATATATATATATATATATATATATGATGAGTACAAGTGGATACATGTTTATTTTAGTAATAAGTTGGTAGTTTATTATGTGGTGTTTTTTTGTTGAATGTTTAAATGCTATTAAATTTGTGAGATTGCTTTATCTTTACCAAATCTTTAGCAAATCGTTTGTTGTTGTGTCTTGCATTTTTGCAATTAATATAGAGTCTGTTGCATCTCAATAGACAAATGATTTTATTATTTGGATTTTTGATTTCAGCCTTACTTGCTATTTGTGTTAAAGAGATATACAATCAAGGAGTTAGCTATCCAGTTGGTTGAAAATCAAGAATCTGTGACTTTGGTTATTCTAACATACTTCAGTCAATACTTGGAGGTGAGATTTGATAATGTTTGGTTACTTGGATTGATTGCAGAATGTTGGTTTTTACTACTTATGAATATTGCTGGAAGATTCAAACCTTACATAACATGGGTTGTTTTGATCTTATGGAAATGAATAGTTGGGCAAGAAAGATAACATGGTAACTAATGGCACATACGGATCAATCCTTATTAGAGGTGTCAAAATGATCTATTTGTCCACTGGATATTCAGTCCATCCATAACAAAATTCATCAAATCCATTCGTTACAAAAAAAAAATGGATTGGATTAGATCCATCCACTTGATTTGTGAGTGGTTGTGATCCATCCATTAATTTTTTCAAATCCAATGAATTATCAATAAATATAAAATCAAAATCCGTTAGATAATTATAATAAATACTTTTTTACCAAAAAAATATTTGTAAAAATACTTTTCAGTTTTTTTAAAAAGAAATTTTCAGTTTTTTTAAAAAAAATCAGAAACAAATATATATAAATATATATTTTAAAAACAAAAAGAAGTCACCGCCGGAGCGCCGCCGCAGACTACCACCGACCGCCGGAACCACTGCGGGTCGCCGGAGCGCCACCGTCGGAACCACCGTGGGTCGCCAGAGCTCCGCCGTCGGCCGCCGCTGTAACCACCACCTATTATTTATATTATATATATATATATATTATATATTTAAAAAAAATAAAAAAAAATATTTAAATTACTGCCAGTTTTTTTAAAAAAAAAAGGAAAATTTCATAAAAATGGTTTTTTATTAAAAGATTTTTTTTATGTTTTAAAGGTGTTAGTAGATGGATTGGATATCCATCCATAAAAAAGTTGTTAATGGATGAATTGGATGGACTTTTTTTGTTAATGGATGGATTGGATTCATTTGGTACACTCCTAATGGATATAAAATTTTTAATGGATTTCTTCAATCCATGCATTATAATCCAAATCCATTTCAATAAGGATTGACTGTTGTCATACCCCAACTTTGTCCGTCTTATTTTATTGAACTTTCCAATTCGCATGCTAAAATTCGTTTCCTAACTCCATCAAGATTGTCTAATTAAGTCGACTTTTGATAAGTTAGTCAATCGAGTCAATTCGCTTTTTGTTTAATTAGACTTTTGTACATTTGTGCCTAAGCTAATTCAGCTCACTTGGGCCTACTTTTTACTTTTGCATTTCGAGCCTATTTCTCTATTTTGAGTTTCGTTTTGACAACCATTTGGTTTAACCCAAATTTCGCTTTTATTTTTTACTTTTGGGTCAAAATACATCCAAAATGACTTATAAAATGGCAAAATAATTTTTATAGAGTACGTTTATTTCAGTTTTATATTACAATAGTCCAAAAGGTCCAAAATATGTCCAATAGTACAAAAAAGGTCCAAAAACGAAAATAACAAAAAAATACTAAAAACGAAAATGCAAGAAAATCAGCATCAACGCTGCTCCTATGGGCTTCTTCTTTCTCAACAAGGCTCCTCACAAGCCCAATAAACCTGAAAAAAGGAAAGAAAACCAGCTTAGAATCAGAAAATTAATTATGTAAAACCTAATTTTCGCCTATAAAAGGAGGCTAATTCAGACAGCAAGAGACACACAGAATTCGTACACAAAAACTAGGTAAAAGATCAGAAACAAGGTTTCATGCTGAAACCCTGTTTTCCAGAGTTTTTCTCAAAAAGTGGGATTCTGAAATAGAGAGGCAGTAGCAGCAAGCGGTAAGCACAGCAAGCGGTAAGCAAAAGGAGATTGTTTCAGGAGCTGGAATAAAAGGTTAGTCTTAGTTATTTTCCACTACCTTGTTTTAAGAACACATGTGTATGTTTAGGTTATTCGAGTTTTTTTGAAATAAGGTAGTTCCTATATGACTTAAAACTGTTTGTAAATAGTAGTATATTAGTTGTTCTTGTATATTAGTTTGTAAATATTAGCATATTAGTTGATTCGGAAACAGATTACAAAAGGAAAAAGGTATTTAGGTTGAATAGGCAAAATTAAATTAGGAATAAATTAAGAATAGAGAAATAGGTTTTGTAGAAACTTCAAAAATAAATTAGTTTTTGTTTATCTTTGTATTAGGACCATATTAGGGTATAAGTACTCTGTTCTCTTTTGAGAAAAAAATGAAATTAGTAATCAAACTAAAATAGGTTAGTAAAAATAAGTTACAATTCAGTGTTCTGTTCTCTCTAAAAAAAAAAGTAATAGCAATTAGTATGAATAGTTGCCAGTTGAAAAAATTAGAGTTATAGGGAAACAAGCTGTTCTGGACTGGGCCAGTCGTCAGGCCCAATCCAGTAGTAACGATCCAACCCAGCAAGGGAAGGGCCAGCTTCGCTGGCCATGATCCAACAGCTAATCGACCAGCCCAATAACGAAGTGGTCAGCTCCACTGATACTTGGGCCCCCATCGCAAATGGGCTATCCGACGCCAACGATCCAGACTATTCACTATAAGTACCTCCAGTCACCAGATGTCAGGTAGGCATTTCATTCACTAGATATTACTGTAGCTCGATATAGCTGACTTGGGCGTCGGAGTGTTCTTGCAGGTACACCCCCCCGCGCGTTCAGGTCTTCCTCAGCCTACAGTATCAGACGATCCGTCCCTTGACCGTCTCCGCAGATCTACCAAGGTACGGTTCATTGGCGACCTCAGTGGGAGATCCTACTATCCCACCAACATTTCAAATGCCTTCAAAGGCAAAAACAACTCGTGGCAGACCACAGTCGACGGTGGCCTCGATACCAGTCTGTCCACCCCTCGCACTGGGAGGAACGATGACCAACGCTGAGGTCGTGGCCCCTGGTTCCCATCCAGGCACGACCCAGCAGGTCAACGTCACCCTTCCGGCAGACTTGGTCCAGGAGCTCAGGGAACAACTTCGAAACCAAGACTGGCAGATCGCCCGACAGAACGACCTCATCACTCAGATGGAAGATCAGGTGACATCCAGACGGGCGAATACTGCACCCGAACTTCATCGTCGGGACAACCTGTCTAGGAGACACCGCTCACCTCCTAGAAGACACCTGGTCCACAGATCTCCACCCCGCTGAAGGGGACGAGGAGGAGGACTAACCCCGCCGATCATCACACCCTCCGCTTCAGATTACACTTACTGGCCGGAGGAATCTTCGCCACAGGAATCCTCGTATGATTCATCCGGGTCACGCGGCTCGCCCACTCGATCACACAACCAATCTTATGAAACGCCTCCACGCCTCCACCGATCGCGTAGTCGCTCTTACGAAATACGCCCGCGTTATCGACCAAGAAACGAACCGGAAGGAGGAAGACCTCGCAGGGGTGCAACGCACACGGGTTTGGGTCCCTTCACCAGACGGATAGACGAGTACCCTATCCCACGCTCTTTACAAAAACCCCCTTCCGGGATCAAAATGTATAGCGGCGTGCAAGATCCTGACGCCCATCTGAAGCACTTCGACGTTATGATGCAATATAGGGGGACATCAGGGCCTGTCAAATGCAAGATCTTCCCCTTAACATTGGAAGGATCAGCCTTGGAGTGGTTTACCGAGCTACGCCCAAACACTATCTCTTCCTGGGATCAAATGGCCAGAGTGTTTCTTGCGCGTTTCACAACATCAAGAATAAAGCCTAAATCTCAGGATGTCTTGATCGCAATCCGGCAAGGGCCCCATGAATCTCTTCGGAGTTATGTAGAGCGGTTCAATCGGGAGGCAGACCAGGTGAGGAACCTGGACGATAACCAAAGTTTGTATTTCCTAAGAACAGGACTTCTTCGAGGGAGTAGATTTGACTTCGAGGTTGGCCTACACATACCAAGGGACTTAGAAACCTTCCTTCGAAGGTCTTAGAGGTTTATGAATTACGAAGAAAAAACAATGGCTATAGAAGCTGCCGAAGCAGGGATGAATAGACAACCTCGCGAAGAGGACGACCAGAGACAGCGGAGAGACCAGACCGCGCAGCAGAGAGATCCCAAGATCAGGAAGTTCGCTGACCGGACAAAACTTAACACCTCGTAA
Organism: Astragalus glycyphyllos; assembly: GCA_963573325.1. NCBI lineage: Eukaryota > Viridiplantae > Streptophyta > Magnoliopsida > Fabales > Fabaceae > Astragalus > Astragalus glycyphyllos. The sequence continues at coordinate 25,969,573 of OY754312.1, forward strand.
ACAAAGATCCTGACAGAATGTGCAAACGCGGAACTCAGGGAGGTGAGAAGACCAGAACCTCTCATCTTAAAGGAAAGGCAGCGCCCATCTAAAAAATATTGTCGCTACCACAAGAGCAACAGTCATGATACCAACGATTGCATGGCACTTAAGGACGACATCGAAGAGTTGATTAGAAAAGGCAAGTTGTCCCAATACGTGAAGAAAGACCAGTCTAACGGAAGGGACGACACGAAGCTCGTCCGGTCACCTAGAAAGGGAAAAGCACCAGCTAATGAGGTAGCTAAGATAAGAGAAGAGGATGAAGATGGGTCTGATGAAGCCTTAGATACGAGAAAGTCTAAGGGAAGACCCGTGGCGATGGTGATCATGGGAGGTCTTCCCACCGATAGGAGGGAGACGAATAAGAGTATGAAGAGAAGATGGGATCAGATCCTGAGCGTCGCCTCAATGTCCACCCCAAAGATCCTCACTAAGAGACCACCTATCTCATTTGGGGACGAGGACCTCCTGGATGGGACGCTCAATCACGAAGTACCACTGGTCGTGTCTGTAGTCATGGCCAACATGGAAGTCAAGAGAATCCTGGTCGATCAAGGAAGTTCTGCAGATATTATTTTTGAAGATCTCCTGGATGTTCTGAAAATACCAAGAGAAGACTTTAGACCGTACAAGGGACCGGTCCTAACCGGGTTCAATGGGACGACCACCACCCCGATCGGACGTATCGAGTTAATGGTCACCTTCGGGGATGACACCGTGGAGAGACCCCTGTGCAGGACGGTAAGGACGGACTTCATAGTGCTGCCATGTAAGTTGGTCTACCAATGCCTTATCGGCCGACCAACACTAACACGATTGGAGGTAGTCCCATCTACCGTCCACCTGAAGATGAAATTTTACACTAGGGAAGGGGAGATAGCAATAGTTCAGGCTGATCTACTTTCAGCAAAACGAGCATTCTTCCTAAGTCTCAAGGAGCAGGGTGAACAAGTAAGAAAGGAAATAGAAGATATAATGAAAGGAGGAGAACAAGTTAATGTGGCCGACCTGGACGCCAGGTACGACCCTGACAGTGAAGAAGAAGAGGGGGACGACTTCCTGACCAGGGAACTCAAGAAGAGGATAAAAAGGCCAGAGCCAGATGGAGAATTTATGCATGTACAGTTGGGGGACGACCCGGAAAAGAAGATCAGGATAGGGAACGATCTCCCCACTAGCATGAAAGATCAACTGATACTATGTTTGAAAGAACACGCCGACTTATTTACGTGGAGTGCAGCAGATATGCCTGGAATTCCCCCAGAGGTCGCTTGCCACCACTTGGCCGTAGATCCTAAGGCAAGATGGGTTGTTCAGCGACGACGGGTGCAGAAAGAAGAGAAGGCGCAGGCCGCAGCCAAGGCAGTTGACGACCTCATCAAAGCAGGATTCATCAAAGAGATCAAGTATACGACCTGGCTGTCCAACGTAGTCCTAGTAAAGAAAGCAAACGGTAAATGGCGGATGTGCGTGGATTACACGGACCTTAACAAAGCATTCCCAAAAGACGCATTCCCAGTGCCCAGTGTGGATAGACTGGTCGATAATGCGAGTGGGTTCCGATTGTTGTCGTTTCTAGATGCATACTCGGGCTACAACCAAATCGCCATGCACCCACCTGACCAAGAAAAAACAGCTTTTATGACAGATAAGGGCAATTACTGTTACCGGGTCATGCCCTTTGGATTGAAAAATGCTGGTGCGACTTACCAGCGAATGATGAACAAAGTTTTCCGGGAGCAGATAGGCAAGGTGGTGGAAGTATACTTAGACGACATGATAGTTAAGAGCAGGGAGGATCCAAGACATGTGGAAGACCTGAGAGAAGTGTTTGCAGAAGCTCAAAAAAACTCCCGCAGGTTCAACCCTGAGAAATGCACTTTCGGAGTCAGAGCAGGCAAGTTCTTAGGCTTCTACCTCACAGAGAGGGGAATCAAGGCCAATCCGGACAAATGTAGGGCGGTAACAGAGATGAGGTCGCCCACCACTAAAAAAGAAATACAAAAGTTAAGTGGGATGGTGGCCGCTCTCTCGCGTTTCATAGTCAAAGCTGCGAACAAGTCGCTTCCCCTGTTCAAGTTGTTGAAGAAAGAAGTTCAGTTTCAGTGGACGCCTGAGTGTGAACAGGCTCTCGATCAGTTGAAGACAGCTCTATTGCAACCTCCAATACTAACCACACCAGAGCAAGGAGAAACACTTTACTTATATCTCTCCATCACTGACGAGGCATTGGCGGCAGTGTTGGTACGAGAGGCAAGATCCAACCAAAATCCTGTATACTTTGTCAGCAAAGCATTCCAGGGGGCAGAGTTAAGATATCAAAAGATTGAGAAGCTGGCATTGGCGCTTATTGTGGCTGCTCGAAGACTAAGGCCTTATTTTGTGGCTCATCAGGTCGTCCTACGGACTGACCAGCCCATCAGACAAATCTTACACCGACCTGACCTGGCTGGCAGGATGATCAAGTGGACAGTCGAATTGTCAGAATTTGGAATAAAATATGAGGCAAGATCAGCCATCAAGGCTCAAGTGTTGGCCGACTTTGTAGCTGAGATGACTCCCATCCCTGAAAACCCGATGCATCCTCTTTGGATATTGCACGTGGATGGCTCCTCTAACAGCAAGGGCAGTGGGGCAGGTCTAATCTTAGAGAGTGACAAGGGGACGACGATCGAGGTCTCCTTAACATTCTCATTCTCTACCTCAAACAACCAAGCAGAGTACGAGGCTTGCATTGCCGGACTGCTGCTTGCGATCGAGTTTAACGTCAAACGAGTGGAGTTGTGCTCAGATTCTTTGCTGGTGGTATCTCAGATCAAATAGACCTTCACTGCAAAGGACGAGGTCTTGCAAAGGTACTTAACTAAAGTAAGAGGGTTATTGGAGCACTTTGATCACGCAGAAGTCAAGCATGTCCCTAGGACGGAGAACGTGAGAGCAGATGTACTGGCAAAGCTTGCAAGCACAAAGAGTCCAGGGAACCACAGGAGCGTAATTCAGAAGGTACTCACACAGCCCAGCGTGCAGCTTGAACAGATAGTTATGGACCCTGACATATGCATGATCGACCTAGACGGGAGCTGGATCGATCCCATCATTAAATATATCAGGGATGGGGACGAGCCAGAGGATCCCAACAAAGCCGCTCTTGTACGCAGGCGAGCATCCTCCTATTCAATTATCAACGGACAGCTCTATCGAAGGGGATTTTCCATGCCGCTTCTGAAGTGTCTTCCACCCGAGGAAGCCAACTATGTACTTAGAGAAATTCACGAAGGGATCTGCGGAAATCACTTAGGGGGAAGAGCATTGGCGAAGAAGGCGCTCAGGGCAGGATACTATTGGCCTACTATGGATGAGGATGCGAATCTCTTGGTTAAAAAATGTGACAAGTGCCAAAGACACGCAGACGTCCACCTCGCTCCCCCAATCGAACTGAACAGCATGACTGCGCCATGGCCGTTTGCCTGGTGGGGAATCGACCTCTCGGGTCCCTTCACAGTTGCTGCTGGGCAGCTCAAATATCTTGTGGTAGTAGTGGATTATTTCTCGAAATGGATCGAGGCAGAGCCTTTAGCTACGATAACATCCAAGAACTGCCTTCGATTTTTCAAGAGGAATATCCTGGTCCGTTTCGGAATTCCAGAAGTGGTCGTGTCCGACAATGGCCCGCAATTCACAGACAAGAAGTTTCAGGAAGCTTTGATCGAATTTGGGGTGAAGCAGTGCTTCTCCTCAGTTGAACACCCGCAGACGAATGGACAAGCCGAGGCTGCAAACCGAGTGATCTTGCGTGGCCTCAGAAGGCGATTGGATGAAGCAAAGGGAAGATGGGCTGAAGAACTCCCGTATGTGCTATGGGCGTATCGAACAACCCCACATTCCACCACTGGGGAGTCCCCCTTTAAGATGGTCTACGGGACCGATGTTCTTATCCCGGTCAAGATCGGAGAATTAAGCTGGAGGACGACCAACCCCAAGCCGCCTAGTGAGAACAACCAGGCCATCCGGGAGGAGTTGGACTTAGTAGAAGAGCTCCGCAGCAAGGCAGCACTTAGAGAAACTTTGATCAAGCAAGGGATGACCACGAGGCATAATGCCAAGGTCGTCCCCAGGGATTTCAGTGTCGGACAGCTGGTGTTGAGGAGAGCAGATATTGGACAGAGGAACGCAGCAATGGGCAAGCTCGCCCCCAACTGGGAAGGCCCCTACCGTGTCATATCCAAAACAGGCAAAGGTGCCTACATGCTGCAGACGATGAATGGTGGACTGATTCCCAAGACGTGGAACGCCATCAACCTGAGGAGATATTACATTTGATTAGTCCTTTTGTATTTCTACCAATGAATTTTATGTTAAACTATCCGAACAAATAAACGGGCGGGACGCTCTTTTTCCCACAGGGTTTTTTATCGAGGCCCGCTCGCCCGTCAATAAAGACGAGGCATTTTTTATTGATGTGTGCATTGATATTTTAATTCACAAATGATCTATCACGAGCGAACCAATGATGGTTCACCCCACCACGCAAGTTAGAATTGAACCGAGTTTGATAAACTGCAAGGTGGGGAAAAACTTAAACGAATTTAAGTAAAACGAAGCGACCGAATGAACAGGCGCATTCCCAAGGGCGAGTTAAATCTGGGTAGGAGCCCGGTAAACTGTCCGCGGGCTAAGATCGATCCCACTCAAACGAAACAGGTGGAACATACAGATAATGCGAGATCAACAAGTCTAACACGTAAGGCTATCAAATAACTAAGTAAACCAAACGAACTTAGCGGTTTACACGATAATATAAACCAAATAAACGAATCATTTAGCGGGCGTGGCCGCTCCTCCCTTGGGCGATCTGGCCAGGAATGACCTGGCAATACAAGGGACGATCATGCCTGCCCAAGGCGATCATGCCTGCCAAAGGCGATCATGCCTACCAGGGACGATCATGCCTGCCAGGGACGATCATGCCTGGCCAAGTACGACCTGACTAGGGGCGACCAAGAATGGCCAAGTATAAATTGCCATGACGTTGCCCATGGAACAAACGTTTCGAAAAACGAGAACGCATATCGAACATATCAGATATATCGTCAAAGAGTTTGAGTGTCATACCTGCGCAAAGGGTTTAGGCAAAATAAAATGTCAGAGTATGAACACATCGAATATGGGTTACAACGAAATCAAATAAACTCCAAAGCTAGAAAGTTAAAGAGTAAGTCAGGGTAAAGTAATATCAGAACTACAAAAGGATGGGTAAGAAAGACCCAACCACCCTCACCGCCGCTGATAGATGACCAGGTTGGTCCCATCGGGCCTGCCGGTGGGCTTCACAATCTGGTCACCTAGGACGACATGATTGGGATCGAAAACAGTCGTGTCAACCACCACCTTGAGATAACGAAGCTGGACTTGCTTCAGAGCATTAGCAAACTGCTCCTTTACGATCTCAACGGCATCACGGGTAACCCTGTCACCCCAATCTTTAGCCTCCTCCAGTGCCTTCTCATTCTCGTCTCTCTCTTTCTTCAATGCTTCGACCTCATCCTTGAGCGCGGAAACCGACTTCTCAAACTCTTGCCTCATCTTGGCCTCAGAAGCCTCCTTGGCCAACTTCAGCGCTTGCAGCTCTTCCTTCATCTTAGCTTCAGAAACCTCTTTGGCGGACTTCAACTTTTGCAGCTCTTCCTTCAACATGCTAGCCTTCCTCTCAGATCCCTCCAGGGCATCTTTGGCTTTCTTTGTTTGATCCAAAGCCTTGTCCCTCTTCGCAGTCAACTCTACAAAAAGAAAGAAGTAATGTAAGGAAATCCGAAAGCAAGATATGTTGACCGGTCAAGCTAGGCCAAAAGAATTTACCTGCAAACTGCTCATCCTCCTCATTCTGAGTCCTCTTCAGCTGCTTGGAAGCAGCCTTTAAAACGTCAATAGCAGTGTCGATAGGGTCTTCCACGAAGCGGTCCCGGTAAGCAGCACCCAGCTGGTCCAACATCACCCTAGGAGACTTGCCACGACCATGCTTTTTCTTCCCAGGTTGATCAGGTACGCCCGCGGAATGGTGGACCGCTCCATCAGACACAACATCATCAGCCCGCCTCCTCTTTGTTTTCTGAGGACCTTCAGGGTCGCCTCCGGGATGTGAATCCACCGGAGGAGTCTGTGGATGCGCCTCGGGATGTGGTGGGGAAGGAATAGGGGTAGAACCCTCAGCACGAACCGATGTTCTACGCTTCAGAGGCCCCTGTCTGGCACCAGCAACCAGCTCAGCAAAAGTCAACTGTCCACCTACCATCTCGTCTGCAAGAATACAAACATAGTTGTTAGAAAACAAGCAAGGCAACAAACAAGTGATAAGGTAAGTAAAAGAAAACAAACGAGACCGTTACACATGGATAAAAACTAATACACGAATAAGAAAGCCAGCCGACCTAAGGCTACAGCCAACTTGTCAGGGGAGTCGGACAGAACAAGTGGCTTGCAGGGAATCAGCTTCTCTTCAGAGGGTAAATGTGAGGCCAAATTCCTGAGTAATCTCAAGGTCTCTCTATCAGTAGCACCCAGCTGCTTTAAGGTGAACCGGTAAGTATGTGGCTCCCGAAGGTAGTGTCGCGGTGACCAAGAAATAGGAAACACGAAATCGATGGCCTCCCCGTAGTCGTTTAGATATCCCACCAAGTCTTGATCGCCACGGGTGGTCGGGGCAACCCAAAGAAACTTGCTCTTCCACTTCTTCACAGAATCCATATAAGGTACAAAAAGCTTGAAACCCGTAACAACCTTCAAACTGAGAAACTCCCACCTAGTTTTGTGACTATGCTTCTCTCCACGTCGGTTAGTATCAAAGATAGTGAAGAAGAGCTTCTGGGAAACCGGCCTCTTCAGCGCGCATAACAGAACCTCAAATGCCTTGACGAAGCCCCAAGAGTTGGGATGAAGTTGTGATGGGGCGACATCCAAGAAACGAAGGACCCCACGCTCGAAGGGAGTAAAGGGTGGTCGTATCTTCATGATGTTGAGAACCCTTATATACATAGTGAACTTCAGCTCCGTTGGGAAGGTAACAATGTGCTCACCAATTCCCATGCTCTCGACCTGCCACTCCTGGTCGTCATTGCCCACGCACTGGGCCGCCAATTCCAACTCCCTTTTTGTCACTTTCGATACTTCATTCAGAATGGTGGAAGAAACCCAAGAATAATCAACGTCCGTTTGACCCCCGAAAGACGACCTGATCCTGGCGGGTTTAGACGACTCAGCACTCTGGGAAGAAGAGCTGCACGACCTGTCCCCTATAGAACGGGCATGAGACTCGGAAGAACGACTAGACTCAGAAGAGCTCGTATCCCCCTCACCATCTGACATCGCAGGAGATCTCCCCTTTTTCGAGGTAGCAACTCGAGAAACGTGAGGATCGGAGGATGGAGACTTGCGTCGAGTTTGCTTGGTCCTCCCCACGATGCAAACTTGTAGGAAGGGGCGATCACTCGTTAAACGAGTACTTTAGCTTGCGGATGAGGGGCGATTGTCTCACCCCAAGCCTGATCGCCCCTCCCCGCTAAACCAAAGATAAACACAACAAAGAGAATAAATACGGATGAAAGAGAGAATACCTTCGGATCAAGAGTTGCCGATAAAGAAGGCCAAGTCACCTCCTAGGATGGTCAAGACAACTCACTGGATATGAAAATAAAGGGATCGATCAGACTCTAAGGGAAACGAAGTGATCAACTTATAATTAAGGCCACACAAACAACTATCTTCATCAATTTCCAACAATGAAGTTTGAGGCCGTGTACCTTGACAGAAAGTTGAAGAACCCGAAAGATCGAATCACCAAGTTGGAGAGAGGTAAGACCACCCTCGAAATCTTCAAAAGGCATAAAAGACAAGAAGTCAAATTTCTACGTTACCGCATCAAGACCACGCTCACCTCGCAATTACGAAACAAAGGTGGTAAAGCTATAAGGAAAATACCTAGAGTAAAGCAGTGTGGTCGCTTGTGATAGTGATCACCCGTGATACGAATTGGCAGAAGGAAAAGTCGCCCGCCTTTAGACACAACTTGTAGATCATACACCAACAGATATCAGAACTTATACAAAATTATGTTCATGGCAAATCCGAGGAACCAAAGTAAGATAGCGGTCCGCGAGGTCTAATGTGAATAAAAATAAAAAACTTACAACCAGATAAAGAGAAGAAGGGAAAGGAACTGACCTTGAATAAGGATGCGAATCAGGTCGCCTCCTTTCCGTGAAGCACAAGGTCACCTCCGACTCTAGAGTCGAGTCGCCCCTTTTCTAACAACGGGTCGCCCCTTTTATTCCTCTTCAGGTCGCCTCTTTTTTAAAGAAAAACGGGTCGCCCCTTTTCCTAACCACGGGTCGCCCCTTTTCTTCCTCTTTAGGTCGCCCCGTTCGTGAGCGTGCAAGTCGCCTCTTCTTCTTCTTCGGGTCGCCCCCTTTCTGTTAGATAAGTCGCCCCCTCCGCTGGTTGCCTCTCACAGGGATTGGAGCAGGTCGCCCTTGCTCCCAATCTTCCCTCAGATCGCACCGTCGCAGGGTCGCCCAGCAGAGTCGCACACAATGGAGGGCGCGCACGACCAAAAATGCGTCACAGCAGGTCACCCTCATTCCCGTCAGCACCAAGAGGATCGCCCCTTTTCGATTGCACCAAAGAGGAGAGCGGGTCGCCCCTTTTCGTTGGGAAGAGGGAATTGAAATTCTGATTTCACCCTTTTTCGTTTGCACAAAGGAGGTTTGGGTCGCCCCTTTTCCTCGTTCACGCGAAGGAGAGCAGGTTGCCCCGTTTCGTTGGGAAGAGGGAATTGAAATCCTGATTTCGTGAATGAGTGGTGAGAATGAAAGAAAGAAGAGACCCTCACACTAACATATATATAAGCCCACGAAAATAGGCCCAACAAAGAATAAAATTCTTTCCAACAAAGAATAAAATTCTTTTTTATTTGTTTATCTAAAACACTTTTTATATTCGAAACATTCACCGGAATTGGGCAACCAGGAGAGTGACTATCAATTTTTGATCGATCCGATACGATATCGACCGCCAAAAATTCGCAAGTCGTGAACTGGGGGCAAGACCTATCAAACTACCGATCGAGCATGACCAGCATGACTGCGCATCAAGCCTACGCCCGCTCAGCGATCGACCTTGGCTTGGGGAGCAACTGTTCTGGACTGGGCCAGTCGTCAGGCCCAATCCAGTAGCAACGATCCAACCCAGCAAGGGAAGGGCCAGCTTCGCTGGCCATGATCCAGTAGCTAATCGACCAGCCCAATAACGAAGTGGTCAGCTCCACTGATACTTGGGCCCCCATCGCAAATGGGCTATCCGACGCCAACGATCCAGACTATTCACTATAAATACCTCCAGTCACAAGATGTCAGGTAGGCAATTCATTCACTAGATATTACTGTAGCTCGATATAGCTGACTTGGGCGTCGGAGTGTTCTTGCAGGTACACCCCCCGCGCGTTCAGGTCTTCCTCAGCCTACAGTATCAGACGATCCGTCCCTTGACCGTCTCCGCAGATCTACCAAGGTACGGTTCACAAGCAATCTTAACAACAAAAAATCCAGCATCAGAGAAGAATATGGGAGTAGAAGGAAGCGTAAAATAAAAATGAACAAAAAAGAGGAAAGAACTCACCTTTGTTAGTTTCGGCCACCGTAGAACCACCAGCGCACCGCTGTGAGCCACCCCATCGCCGTCATTACCACGCCCTCTTCTCTCAGTCACGAAACCTCTCTCTCTCAAGACTTCGTTCTCCCTCTCTTCCTTTTAGTCCACGATTTTCGCTCTCTTTCTCTCTCCATAGCTGAAATTTCGCCATTTTCTCTCTCTTCAATGGATAGGGAGAAGAAGTGAGAATTAGGGTTGAGATAAAAATGGGTTGTGTTATATAGGCTGATTGAGTTTTGTTTATTTAAATTTTAATTTGTTTTCCAGTTTACTAATCACACCCAACGTTTTAATTCACGCACCCTCTTCTTTTAAAGCCCAGATTTCGTGGGCTTAGTAAATCTGAAATTATTACTGGGTTGCTTTTTGCACTCCCCTGATTTCTAATACGACCCCCTGCAGTTAATTGCACCCATTTTACTAATTCAACCCCTTTCATTTTTATTCATTTCTTTTCAAAAATTAGTTTCTTTTACAAAAAACCTATAAAAATCAGCAAATAAATATTTCTACTCAAAAAATATACATAGGGGATTAAGTCGACTGTACAGTCGGGTTAGTCTCATTTTTGGGACCACTAATGAACCGTGACGGATCAGGTCCTAAAATCCCTATTCAAAATAAACAATTTCAAAATAAAAAAACACAAACACAAAACATTTTTCTCCAACAAAAACAAATTTTCAAAAAAGGATTAAGGACAAATGAACTGATCACTCAAGAGTCTTAAAATCCCTAATTAAAAAAACATCAAACAAACAAATATTTTCTACCAAGAACTACTTGTGATTTGATTGTCTACCAGTACGTAGGAGCAGAGGGCTACCGACCTCTGTCAATTGCACTAATAAAAAACCTTTTTAGTCTTTTTTCTAAATAAATAATAATCCAAAAATACCAAGTCTATCTCTCTAAATTTCTTTATCAAAATAAAAGGGGTAAAATAAACATTTTGAAAATTAACATTTTTTCCTACAACTAAGGAAGGATGTCGTGGGGTGCTAATACCTTCCCTACACATAACCGACTCCCGAACCCAAATGGACCATTATCCAAATCAAATGGGATTTTCCATTGTTTACCCTTAAACTAAACTTTGGTGGCGGCTTCATCTTTCGAACTTCGAGGAATCCTCTCCCGGATTTTTCGGTCGCTACAACTGTGAATACCACTTTATTTGTTCTTCTGATTATCTAATAGGCCTAGATGTTTTACTTGCTGTCATGGGGTTTAGGAAAGGATTAATAATCATTGTGTACTCTGAAGACAATATATCTCATTTTGACCTTGGGCTTAAAGAAAACTTGCCTCATGCATGGGGTGTAGATCTCTCATTTTTAAATTAATTGGAAAGATAATATTTGAATAAGTCATGGGCTTAAGGCTTTTTGGTGCTGGCAATGTCTATATGATCCCATTGTGTTTCTATTATTTTTATTTTGGGTTTGAAAACAAGCTGACTTAATTGATGCCACTAAACCTTTGGCCAAGGACTTGGCATACAAAAAATTTATAATATTGAGCATGTTTTTGTTATCCTTTGCTCATTTAAGTGAATTGACTTTATATAAATGTCATGAAAAGATTGCAATCTGTTTGGCTACTGCTTGGACTTGATTCAATAATCCTTTTGCTATGTAATTCTGTTTTGGTAAAGAGTATGACTTTAATTATAATATGTGTTTGTGTAGCTTCCTCCAAGTAATTGAAAGCGAGCGGCAGGTTCAAAACTGCTAGAGGTTTCTAATTGATATGCTATGCAATTTCTTGTATCTTCTTGTCTGGTTATTTGATATTGGTTTTGTAGCTGTTTAGATTTGCATTCTTCTTATTGTAAATTGTAAAGTATAGATGCCTAGATTTGTGAGCAATGGTGATTATTGTAAATTGTAATTCTTTTTGGTTCATTGTAAATTGTAATTCTAGTATAGATCCCTAGATTATAGTCTTTACATTGAATTAAGTTATGTACTTTTCTTAATTATAGTTTTTATTGTGAAGCTAATATGTATAGATATCACTATGTATTTTGGTCTCAGAAGGGTAGCTCATGTAGTTGAGTGAAAGAGATATCGTTGGTGAAATGTAAGCGTATGGGATTCGAATCCCGCTCCTCCCTCCCCTCTAACTACTAACACACTAATTTCTAACCACTTTGCCTATCAAAAACAACTATTAAACCGTATTTTGGATTTATGTTTTTTTCTAAAAAATTTCAAATTTTCTGATGGATTTACGACGACAAATTGGGACGGATTTGCGACGAAAATTTGTGACGGACTTGCGAGGAATTTGTGATGGAAATATTTGCGACGGCAAAATCTGTCAAAAAGTATTTGCGACGAGTGTTTTTGCAACAGAATCTTGTTTGTCAGAAATTCCGTTGAAAATGGTCATTTGCGATGAAATTTGCTTCACTTGCAACGAATTTTTGCATAAAAAATGAACAAATTTCTTGTAGTGCAATATGATGTGAAATCAATAAAATTAATCATTTTTGTCTCAGTCTCTCTGTGTATTCGAGCTGGAGTACCCTTGTGCTCCCTTGAATATATTATTTTGCCTGTCAAAAAATTTAATCACTTTTTTTGGTCGAATCTACTATCTTTGTCAATTAAAGTATATTTGTGCTTTTACGCCACGACACGTTCATATTAAATTATTTGGATACATGTTACAAATTTTTAGTAAATGCAAGTGAGATTGGATAAGCTAGACTCATTTTTTAAAAGTGATCAGGGACTTATCTAAAAAGTAAATTTCACCTAACCGCTTATTGATTTGTATATTTGTATGTATAGAGCATATTGGGCCCGTTTGGATAGAGCTTATTTTGAGCTTATGAAAAACAACTTTTCCAAATAAATAAGCTTTTATGTATTATTCATAAGTTTGTCAATGTAGTTTATGGAAAAACAACTTATGGAGATATAACTTTTGTTTGTTAAAACTTATGGGTTAACATAAAAACTTATTTATCTCCGTAAGTTGTTTTCCATAAACTCATCCCAACGGGCCCATTGATATTATATTAATAAGATGTGTTAGTTAAAATTTGAGAAATACAAGTGAATGTGCGTAAATAACTCACATGTATGTTACTTTTTTATTTTTAAAATTATATTTTCTTTTGGGAACAAATTCTAAAAATTATATTTCTCATCACATTTTTAAATTTGTGCTCATCTGTCTTTAAATTTATGGCTTTTTTTTTCATACCCCATTCATTATCACTCATACCCTTATTTTCACTTATATCCCAAAAATACCCCTCTCATTTTTTCACAAATTTCGCTCAGACCCCACCATTTTGTGAATTTTCCGGAAATAGCTCAATTTAAGGTATTTCCGGAAATTTTTTTACTGTAATTTCCGGATTTATGGTATTTCCGGAATGTATTTTTTAAAAAAATTGACTTCCGGATTTACCATAAATCCGGAAATTTTCAGCAGGTCACTTCCGGATTTATGGCGTAAATTCGGAAGTGTTAAAACAACATTCCGAATTTACGTCATAAATTCGGAAGTGTAGGTTTTTTTTTCCGTTTGTTTTATTCATTTTTTTTAATAACAGTGTTTCGTTATTTATTTTGACAGATATGGCCACGGCAGACGGCAACCTTCCCTTTACTATGGATTTATCGACAGCGTTTACGACATCACAGGTATATATATTTCTAAAAGGCTAATTATTTATCACTTTGTATTTATTTATTAATTAATTTTACGAATAATTTTCAGGTTTTTGCTGCTCGGGATAATCTTATGCGTTGGGCTAGAGATATCTGAAAGGCCAACGGAGTTGTTGTCATTATCATTCGATCTGAGTCCAAAGAGAATGGTAAAGGGAAGAAAAAAAAATTGTTCTTGGGTGTGATAGACATGGTAGATATAGCAATGTAGTGGATGTTGGGTGTTCTTCCCGACACAAAACATCAAAAAAATGTGGTTGTCCGTTTAGGTTGAAAGCGAAACCACTGGTACTTCCTCATTTTGATTGGAAGGTTAGAGTTGTTTGTGGTATTCACAATCCCGAGGCTCTTAAGACTATCCTTGGAGCGTCCATATTTGGGGTGTTTAGCCAAGCGGAGCGGTCGAGTGTTGAGGAACGTTCATATGTGGTTGGGAGTGAAAGCACAGAAAAGTATTGAGGCAATTAAGAAGAGATTTACCGACAACTGTAGTAACATTGGTCAGTTGTATAGAACCCTGGTGTGTGAAAAACGTGTGCAAGTATACACAGTCACAAACAAGTAGTATAAAAGATCAAACCCACAGGGATTGGATTAACTCTTATATATTGTTGTAAAGATTTGTAAGCTAGTGTAGTTACAAGCTCTTATGATCCTGTTTTTTTGCGGTAAAGAAAGAAGTAGTCAATTCCTCTCTCGCCCCCTTACAGTTAATCCAAGTTGCTAAATAAGTACACTCTTCTATCTTAAGATCTTACTACACTCTTGTAAGGACTATGTTAACCTAAGGCTAGGAATTAACATGGAATTAACAAGCTAACTTCATTAAAACAAGTTTAACAAAAAGCTTCATTAAACACTTATCCTTACTTAGTTCTTGATTTCTAGTTATAAGCCAATTAAGTGAATATAACTCTACTTGTTATAAGTGATCAACCTCAAAACAAGATTAAGAATTTAAACACAAGAACTAAAGTGCTTACACCACTTGAAAACACAATAACTTTCCTCAAAAGATCATTGGAAAGTTAGAATATCTCAACTTAAGAGATTTAGCTCATGATGGGCATAACAAAGCAAATATATTTGAATGAAAACATGTTGTAATGAAGGAAAGTACAAGAGAATTCAAAAGAGTAAGAATTACAACAATTGAAAGACTCTTGCATATATTTGTTTACAACCAATTTCTTACACCTATTAGTTCTTTGAAGAAGTGGAAAAAGAAGTTGTCAATTTCTTCTCACCTTCCTCTCAAACTAACACTAATTTAAACTAAGAAAATATGTAAAAAGAACTAGAAGAAATAAACTAGAGAACTATGAAAAGCTAGTAAAGACTATGAACAAAAAGTAAGTATGTAAAAATCTATATATTTTTCAAGTGAAGATTTGAGTCCTATTTATAGCCTTTGGAGATTTCCTTCATGTGGGGGTTTCCTTGATGATCAAGCTAACCAAAGGGTGTTAACCATGGTTACTTTTTCAGAAGATGGAGATAAGCTTTTGATTCCCATACTTAACCTTAAAGGGAGGTCCAATAGGAAGTAGCCACATGTCTTTGTGAATGATTATTTATGATGGTCTTCCATTGTAGGCGCCTCCTTTTGCAAGTGGTCATGTGCCCCCATGTGACTCTGAAGCAAGCAGCAAGCCAACTAAGCATTATAGCAATGGTAAGAATTGAGGTGCTTCCAATGTGGGGTTGTGAGCTGCTTCGGTGTAGGGAGGTGCAGTTGCACCAAGTGCAGATGCACTAACTTCCCTTCAGGTGCAGTTGCACCAAGTGCGGATGCACTAAACTACAGCTCTACTGAACAAACACATCAAACATACCAATTTCCATGTAAAATGCTAAGTTATGGACATCTTTCACCTTAAAACCATAAATGTTGTTATTTTATTCATACTACCATATTTAACACATATTAGACTTGATTTTGGGCAATTATCTAAGTGTAGAAGCACGAATAACTCTATATAAAATAGAGTTATCAAACCCGCAACAGACTTAGGAAGGCAAAGAGAGGTAGTAGGACTGAGATGCAGGAGCTCTTGACACTTATTCAGGAGCATCATTACTTGTGTTGGAGCAGACGGATTGAGGGAACTGATACTGTGGAGGAGATCATGTGGTCACACCCCGATAGTATTAAGTTATTGAGGATGTTTCCTCAAGTCTTGATTATGGACTGCACTTTCAAGACCAACAAATATGCATTGCCTCTCCTTGAGATTGTTGGTGTCACCTCTACTGACAAGACATTTTCTGACACTGTATTTAATATTTTTATCGTAGTTTAAATTTTTTTGACACTGTTGCACCCCGAAAAATCCTTTGGAGGGATTTCTCTTCGCACAACATGAATTGGAGTAGCCACCAATATTTTTTTAGAGGTAAAACATTGAAAAAAACCTTTCTTGAAAGACAATGGTCCTTGGAACCACGAGATTTGAGTTCGGGGGTCGGTTATGCATGGGGAAGGTACGAGCACCCCACACATCCTTTCTACTGAAAGGGAACCTCAATTTGACGTGTGATTTAAAAGGTTGATTTAAGAAATGCTTTGTTTTTATCTCTCTTTATCTCTCCTTACTTTATGGAAAAACTTAAGGAAAATTTAATCTTTTGCGCTTGACGGGAGGGCACCGTGCCTACGTATCCTGGGGAGGGAATCAAAGCAACGTAGTTCTTGTTTTCGAAAATTGTTTTGTTTTTAGAAATTGCCTTGTTTTGGAAAAGGGTTTGTTTTTTTGAAAAGAAAATGGTTTTCATTTGTCGTGCTTGACGGGAATGTGACCCGCTCCTACGTATCTCCCAGTGCGATGGAGAATTCAAAGCTTACGTAGTTCTCGGTTGTCGAGAAAAGGTTTTTATTTTTTAGTTGTTTAATTGTGAAAATTGAATGTTCACAGTGATCAAACAACAAAGGTTTCGAGTGATCACCACTAGCATCCCATTATTGACGATCGTGCAAGCAAAGGCTTCGCATTATCCTCAACAAAGTTTTTAATTTGTGAAATGAGAGTTCTTTTGAAAAATGAGTGTTCATGATAATCAATTGAGCAAAGACTCCAAGTGATCACCACTAGCACCCCATTGTTGACAATCGTGCAAGCAAAGGCTTTGCATTATCCTCAACAAAGTTTTTAATTTGTGAAATGAGAGTTCTTTTGAAAAATGAGTGTTCATGATAATCAATTGAGCAAAGACTCCAAGTGATCACCACTAGCACCCCATTGTTGACAATCGTGCAAGCAAAGGCTTCGCATTATCCTCAACAAAGTTTGATTTGTGAAAAATAGTTTGGAAAATGTTTTGAGAAGAAGTGAAGTTGTTTATCAATGATTATGTAAATGCAAAAAAAATGTTTTGAAGTTGGAACGTTACTAACGAGTAACAAGTTGTTTTTTGTATGCAACATGGTTTTGAAGTTTTGGAGAGTTACTAACGAGTAACAATTGGTGGAAATCAAAACAAGCAAATTGTGAACACCAATTCAACATTTTAATGCACCACAAGCACATAAACAAGTATATCAAGCATGGAGTACCAAGCTTCAATTCAAGAATGCATGAGTAGGCAAGGATGCAAGAATAGGTAAGAATGCATGAATATGCAAAATACACGTGCATCAAGGTTAAATGAACCTATCTTTTGCCAACTTAGCATAACCCAAGATCATTTGTGGACCATAAATGAACCAAAACCCAAATTCATCTTTCTCAATTCACAAATTTCACAACTAACAACATAGGTTTGAATATTTGCAAGTTTAATGGCCAATCATCAATTTATTTCAACAAGTCAACCAAATCAAGCAAGCGAATGACATAACCAAACATAGATGCATTTATTCACAAGATTCAACCATGAGAACCAACAAAAATCATAAAACACATATTTATTTGAAGCATGCGAAATTATCATCAAAGCAAATAACATTTTATTTCAATTAAAACAACAAAATCATGCATATAACCCCAAAATCAAAGCATCAAAACAAAGATTCATGAGATTAACATATGTACAAGCATAAAAATGAAGTTAAAAGAGAGGGTCTACATTTTTGGAAGTGGAAATCTCACAAATATGCAAGAAATGATGACTTTATGCAAGGATTTACAAGAGAAGGGGTCTAGGAATCACATACCTTAAGATGAGCTCCAAATAAACACAATAGATGAAGAAACAATTAACCAAATCAACTTATCTTCAAGCTTGGTCTTCAATCTCCAAAAAATGACCCTTGATCTTGAACTTTTGTGTGATTTTATGAAGGATTGATGGTTGAAAATTAGTGTTTAGGCTTGGAAGATGGATTGAATGTGTGTGGGTAGATGAGAAATGAAGAAGTGAGTTAGAGAGAAGGGAGAGGGGGTGGCGCATAAATGGAGAGAAGGTGAGGAGGGAGTTGTGTGCTAGGGTTTATGAGTGAATGGTGAGGCCAAAAGCTTTCTCCTTTGTGAGGTGAGGTTAATAGGGTATATATAGAAAGCAATTAGGTTTAAGGGTAGTTAGGTCATTGTGCATCTCATCTCACCCTAGGATTGCATCTAAAATTTGAATGGAGGGTGAGGATTGAATCACACATGGATTGAGGTCAAAAAATGAAAATATGAGAGGGAATGAGAGGGATAGGCGACACAACATTGGGAGGGGTCCTTGGTGACCAAGTTTTGCTAGTTGTCATCTTGTACTATTGTACTATTATATGACCATTCCATTATCCCTTCATTTTTGATTATTCTTTTCAAGATAATTGTACAAAAATACACCAATTTGAGTCACATACAAGGTATCTTGAGGAATATGCCATTTTATGTGATCACCATGACCAAAAATGTCATAAAAATCACATCTTGGAACTTTTTGTAGAATATTCCCTTTTGATCCTTTTTGAAATTTTGTGCACAATGTATGCATGCATGCGCATACATACATACATGACCAAAAATGTTTTGCCTCAAATAAATTTCTCTAAAATTGCACAATGATTCTTGATGAGAAATTATCTTATTTTTGACAATGACCAAAATACCCTTTTGCCCTAAAAACCTTGTTTTTTAACAACAAATGCATTTCCAACTCTAACAATGAATTTAAAAGCCCTAGAATGACTTTTAAAACCCAAAAATGCATGCACAATGCTCTTCACTCTTCAAAATAAAACCACACTTCTCAATTTATTTATTTTTTTTGCGGAAAATTAGGGTTTTAAACCTAGGCGGACAAAATTAGGGTATGACAGACACGTGTTTAGTATTTTTAGCGTAGATTAAATTTTTTTGACACGTGTTTAATATTTTTTAGGGTTGAGTCAATGCATTGGGCATTGAAGAGATCATTAGGCTCTAGTGGAGGTGATTTATGCAAGTCATGGGAGACCATGCATGGGATGATCGAATCACAAATTGATAAAATTATCGGCTCTTTTCAAAAGAGCATCACCCATGTAGATGCCCATCACAACACTCCTTTCTACAAGGATCTACACGGTTTGGTGTCTCATGAGGCATTGGATCACATACATCATGAGTTTAAGAGTATGTTGGATCAAGTTGGAGCCGATAAGAGCCGTTGCGGTTGTGTGATTAGGGTTACCCATGGGTTACCTTGTTCTTGTGAGCTTGGCATGTTGCACGAAAATGGCATTCCAATCCCACTAGAGATGATTGACTCTCATTGGAGGAGACTCATTTTGGAGAGTATGGATGAGGAGCGGGTGAAACAAGCCTCAATTGACTGTGACTTGAGCTATACAATAGAGCAGGTTTGGAAGCAATGGGGTGACATGTCTCTTGAGGAGAGATGTGTATGGAAGAGGGGTCTTGATGACTATGTCTTCAAAAAGACTACCTCCATGGTTCCACCCACACACAAAGTCAAGACTAGGGGTGTACTAAAGAAGGGGAAGAAGAAGAAGAAAGAGTATGATGTGAAGAGAGACCCTTCTTATTGGGAGCACGTGGATGCATCTTTGAGTTCTGTTCAGAAGCCCACTAAGAAGCCCACTAAGAAATGCAGTCAAACGTCAGCAAAGAAGTCCTCAAACATACCACCACAGCGGTCCTCACAGCAAGTACCCCCAAATACCGACACAGAGGTCAGCAGCTGTACAGCATGACATGCATTATCTATGTCAGTTTCCAAACTCTATTCAGAGGTACATTGATGACATTATCAATGTGGTGGGGGATGGAAACTGTGGATTCAGATGCATATCTGGGTTACTTGGTTGGACACAAGATTGTTGGCAAAAAGTGAGGAATGAGTTGATTGAGGAGGTGGATCAGAATTGGTTTCAATACCAACAAGTCATGGGGGACAACATTCAGACAGTGAGGGATTCATTAGTTGCTCTCCCACTTCCAATTCAACCTCCTGAGAAGTGGATGACGATGCTTGACACGGGACATGTTATAGCGACGAGATATCAGGTAGCCCTTGTTATGCTATCACCTGCATCTGCTACTTGCTTCACTTTTTTTTCCATTGAGAGGAGCATATTGTCCTACTCAGAGCCCATTGCATTGTGTTGGGTTTGTTGATAGGAACCATTGGGTCCGGGTCTTTTTAAACAGTACATCTCCATTACCTCATGTTCATCCTAGTTGGGCTGCATATGCTTCAGATGAAGCTAGGTCGTGGTTGTATTCGTATGTGGGACGTATCCAGTTATGGTCTTCTTATTTTCCAGATCGTCTTGCACCGACCAAACTACCTATTATTGATTACATAGACATTACTTGATGATTGTATTTTAGTGTATTTAATTCCATGAATATATATATTATATTATTATTTTTTGGTACAAAATTATTGAACGACTCAAATTCCACCGACACTTTTAATCAACGGCTCACAACCAGTCAAACGTGTCAGGAAAATTTGTGGCTGGCATTTCCTTTGGAAATTGTGCCCCAATGAATAGAAAATAAACGGCTAAGATTTTAGATCTAAAATTTTGATCAACGACTCATATTTAACCACGCCTATTATAAATAGGGCTTTAGCATTGCCTTCTCATTCACAAAAACCCTAACTCCTTCTCTGCTTCTTCTTCTTCTCCACCAACCACCCTTCTCTGCATCTTCTCCAACATCTTCCCCACAACCTGCTAAAATGGAAGATCTTAATGAATGGCAGTTGTGCCCAACACAGAGATCCTCAGACAAATTTCTAACTGTCCTGCATCGGCTTGGAACAGTCGAGAACAGGGCTGATGGTGTTTTCTTTAGCTCTCGCGAGAACTACTTCTATAGGCTGGATAAAAATATAACATTCAGCCAGCTGAAGGAAAAGGTAGAGAGGAAGGTTCGCCAAGAGGGAGAGTGGCGTAAAGACATCGCTCGTATACGTTACCGAAGTGCGTATGTCTCCAAAACGGCACCCGCCATTATGAAGCTATGGAGATCCGGAGCGAGAACGATGTTCGCGCAATGATGGAACATCACCGTAACATCCTATTGGGATGTCAGCTCATTGAGCTGTTTGTCGAAACAATACGCACACCAGAAGAGATCATTCATATTATGGAGAGCACCCTCCCAAAAAATCAGTAGTTGCGTTTAATTTTCTTGTTATGTTTTTATCGTTTTCGTCTATTTCGTGTGTTATGTACTCTGTTTTTCCTTCCGGATTTACAATGTAAATTCGGAAAATGCAATATTTATTTTTAAAAAAATTGGGGGCGTTTTCGTCCAAATTGGGTATTATGGGGGTATGGGTGATAAGTGAGGGGGTATAAAAAAAAGCCTAAATTTATTTGTCTTCGTTAAGCACAAATATTTGTCTTCATCAACTAAGGTTTAGTCTTTGATTAAAAAAAACTAAAGGTTTAGGCTCTGTTTGGCGTATCTCATCTGCTAACGGACAGCGAATGAAAGTAGCAGATGAAAGCAGTAGGTGGGGTGTTTGCGTGTTTGGTAAGCACTAGCGTTTAGCGTTATACAGGTAGTGTTGAGCATTTTTTCAAACGCTAGCTAGCGGATAGCGTCTCACCTTTTTGGCATTTTTACCCTAATATGTCCTTTTATGACTTTTTACATTTATCAGCTAATTCAACCGCTAATTTTACCAAATACATCTTTTGTTATCAGCTAATTTATCCACTATTCACTATCTCTCTCTTACTTTCACTCAGTAAAAATAAGAGAGAGATAGAGAGGGAGGAGAAAGATCTAAGGAGAATGGAAAGAGAGGATTCACCTCCATAAAGCATTATTATCATTGTGAAACGAGATCAAATAGGTAGGTCCAAGAAAATGCCCTTTTCTTACACCAAATCACATCTTTCAAAGTTCGATCCGTTCTAGAAAGTGATGTATAGTTGCGTAATTGGCAGAGGATGTTTCAATGCTTTGAACCTTCAACGAAGAAATGGGGAGTTGCTTCTTACTCCCTCCGTTATCATTTATTAGCAAAAAGTGGCTGGACACAAGTTTTAATAAAAGGTAAAAAGTTGATATAGACTTCTAATATTGCTCTTACTTTATTGGTAAGAGTAAAAGTTGTTTGCATCGGTAAAAGTAAAAGTAGTGTAATAAATAAGGGTAAAATTGAGATATTAAATGAAAAAAAACTTTGACTTGTTTATATTTAGTAAAAAGAAAAAATAGGTATATTTGCTTAGAGGGAGTAATAATTTAGGTAAAGGGGAGAAATTGAGTACAGAAATGCTCCTCGTGAATTGTGAACTAGGGTTGCTTGCTTGCATTATACGGTGAACCGTACGTACGGTCAATTAAAGGCATGCTTAACTAATTGCTTCACTAGCTTGTTACATCAATTCGAGACAGAGTGAGAGTAGTTAGTGTCACCTAATGAAAAAGATGCAAGAGATTGGCAGTGTAATAGCGTAACCAGCAACTTAATTTCTTTATATAATTATTAAACAAGACTCGCGTGGAATATCTGTAAAATAAAAAAGGACTTCGTGGAATATGGACTTGTAATTAATTTAAACATAATTGAAATGCATACATATAACCTATAATACCTGAACCTAAGAGCACTTAGATGAGATGGTAGTGGTCACTTCTAGCTTAACCAAGGTCTCGAGCTTGAATTCAATCTTGAGCATGCAGCAATGTTAAATTTCTTTAGGGAAAGTTTTGCCCGATTTATACAAAAAAAAGTAACCTATAATACCCGAAAGATAAATAAAAAAAATAAAGATAGACAAATATATCTTTTCTAGAAATATTTTATGATTGGTTATACTTTGAAAATTTTAATCATTTTACAATTTAATTGACTAGATGAAATGCTTGTTTATAATTTTTTCATTTAATCAACATATGTGGTACTGATTAGCCAATGCAAAAATCCCTCTTTAGTAGTGGAAAAAATTATCAAGAATTATAAAATACCCAAAAGAAATTTCATATATAGGGTAAATATATAATATGGTCTTCTTATTATTGATGGGGTGTTGTGTTTCATGAATTAAATATTGAAACAATTTGATAAAAATAATCTCCTCCTTTTTTATCAAAAAAAACTAATCTCCCTTTCCTGAAAAAGAACATAACTCTGTTTGATCTCAGAAAAACATAAAAGAATAAAGATAACTAAAATAAAAAATATATTTATTTTTTTATGATATAAATATCCCAAATAACGACTCAAAGGAAAAATATAATGGAATCATCAGGTAGTATCAAAACTCAGATTTCTGCAAGTGTGGTTCTACCACAAACCTTTTGTTTTCACCTCCTTACAAGTGAAGAAAGATGGGAGCAAAAGAAAAAGAAAAAAGGGATAAACTTTATAATTACAACCAAAGTTGGCCTCTTTTCTACTTTGGCTTGCTTTCTTAGTGAAGTAATTACCCACAGTTCATAAAACCTCAGGAAGTTGTGTTTACCCCACAAAGGAATTTTTTTCCCCCACAAAGGAATTGGATTGCATACAGTTAAAAAATAAATATGTATATACACTTTGCATTTTGACGATTAATTCAAATTTATTGAAACTTTAACATAAAAACCTATTTATTAATTAAATATTTTTGATGGATGAAATCGCATACAATATTTGGAAAACTGCTTTTAATAAAAAAAATGTATTTACAAAACTGCTGATGATTATAACTAGAGAGGGGTTCCTTCATGGAAAGGAATTGATTTATTTTTTTTCACCCATGTAGTTTAGCCAATGCCTAGTATTAATGGTATATTCTCAAACCCCATTAAGCAAAAATCAAAAGATGGTCGGTGTGGCTGAGTTGGAAGCTTTTCTGTCATGATAAGTGGGACCTAGTATAACGTGTCCCTAGGATGTTCTTTTCCAATATAGATATCCATAGGTGATGAAGGAACTCACACCAATTATCAACCTTCAAGATTTTGTTTATATAAAGCACGTTATATTGAAATAAAAAATAATAATGAGTGTTTTGTCTTGTTTAAACGACTTTTAAAATACTTCGTTTATATGTGTGTGTCAAACATAGCATAGTTACACCTTTAATAAGTCTTTATATAAGATGAATTACAAAAATTGGTCGCTAATCTATAATAACACCCTAAACAAGTTTGACCGAATACGTAGTCTATTTAAGATGAGCTGGCAAGAGAAGCCACCTTAGGTGGAACGAAATTCGTCCAAACTATGATTAGAATCCAAAGCAAGTTAAAAGCAACTGGTCAAAAAGCCTCAAAACATGGGACGACGATTGCGAGAGAAGGTAAAAGTAGATGAAACCGAGAACAAGCCTGAGCAAGGGGACCATACCTAAACATCTGGCACTGCTAAGAGAGAAGTAGAAGCTAGTGACAATTGGAGCTCCACGAGAAGATCCTCCTCCCTAGCAAACAACCCACACCTCTAAGGGATAACCCAAACCCAGACCCCCTCCCCTCTGACCACCTATCACATGAACTAACTAAAGCATAAGGATCAAGGATTTGCTCCTACTAAAAAAGCCTAGGAAACTTAAACTTTTAAGGTATGAATCACCCGACCATATATACGTCATGCCAAAAAGGATAGTATTTCCATTCTCCACTTTCATTCTAGAGTTATCCAAGATTCAGTCTCCCTTTCAACCGTCCACCCACCTATACAACAAAGATCTTTAACCAGATGTTGATGAAGCAACATTCAGTTGGTGAAAGTAGTTTTGAAGATCATATGGCCTGACCGTAGTTAACAAATAGGACTTACTAATGGAAAGTATATTTATTAGTTTTTAATATCTATGTAAATACTATTCAAAAATTTGTACGAATAATCTCCATTTCATCCAACACTAGTTATATGCTACATTAGTAAAATTGTTAAAAGGGGGTTAGTACATTTTTCAGAAAAACAAAAAAAAATATCCAATTAAGAGTGTAGTCCCCATATATAAATGTATTAACCCCAATCATTAGGTAGCATTTCTAAAACACTCTGTCCAAAAGACATTGGAGCTAATTAAATAACTCCCTAGCTAACAAGGGTGACTTTTAATCAAAAAACTTAAGGCTATTAATTAAATCCAGTATAATTCCGTAAGGAGGACACTAGATGAGCCCAATTGTCTCTCCTAGATATATTTCAAGTAGTTGAAATGATATATCTGAGGAATTGGAAGAGGATTCAAATTCTAACAAGTAACCAACATAATACACTACTGATAGAAAAAAGAGCCTTTCAAAAAAAATGATAGAAAAAAAAAAGATCCCAAGTCACTTAACAAATCCCCTAACGCCTGCACTCATCGAACTGAAAATTGAGAAAAACCTTACCCTATGTTTGGATGAATCATTTTTTTTGGAGGTAATGTAATTTTTAGGTAGAATTGAAATATTTTAGTTCAAAATTTTGAATTAAAATATGTGAATTCCCGTAAAAATTACATTAGTCCCAAAAAATACTTCATCCAAACATACCTTAAGCCTCACATTGACTTATTGACTAGAGTATATAATAAAAGACAATCCTCATCTTACAAGTTAGTTTGGCGAGGTTATGTTACGTTCAAACCATATTCTAAGACTGAATCATCAACAATGATAGGAAATTAGGAATGTCATCATATGCTTTAGCTGAATTCATATGAAAACGACATTACATTTGAATTGAGCTAGACAGCTTTTTATAATGAATAAAAAAGAAAAAGAAAGGAAACAACAATTGAAATTTATTTATAAAAAAAGACTTTAATTAACCCCATCGAGCTTACTACTAGTCATACGTACACATCTAACTAATTAGCCTCAACTAGTTAATATTCATGTATTTCATATATATAAAACCCTTCTACGAAGTAACATGATCTTATCATATCTTTACAAACACACCAGCTTATTTCTTTTCAAATAATTTAACACCTTTGAAAGCGATAAACTTCCAACCCACTTTCATTTCATCACAAAAACCAGTTTCCATTCCATCACTTAATTCTACTTCTCACTTCTTCACACACACAAAAAAAACTTCCAAACCATCTTCTCTCTCTCTCTCTCTCTCTCTCTCTCTCTCTCGCACTACAACCATGTCGGTGAAGGAGTGCAGCCACCACAAAGGAAAGAAACACAAGCTCTTCAAAAAAATCTTCTGGGGAATCGTGATATTCGTATTCATAGTACTCGTTACAATTCTAATTATCTGGGCAATCCTTAAACCTTCTAAACCAACTTTCATCCTTCAAGACGTTACCGTTTACGCTTTCAACGCCACAATTCCAAATTTCCTCACTTCAAATTTCCAAGTCACACTCTCAGCTCGTAATCCTAACGACAAAATCGGAATCTACTATGATCGTCTAGATTCTTACGTCACTTACCGGAGTCAACAAGTTACTTACCGGACCGCCATACCTCCGTCGTATCAAGGCCATAAAGACGTTGATGTTTGGTCACCGTTTGTTTACGGTACTAACGTTCCTGTTGCTCCTTATAACTTCGTTGGTCTTAGCCAGGATCAAACTAACGGTAACGTTTTAGTTATCGTTAAGGTTGACGGTAGAGTTCGGTGGAAGGTTGGTGCTTTTATTTCTGGTCGTTACCATATTTATGTTCGTTGCCCTGCTTTTATCTCTTTTGGTCCTCGGAGTAATGGGATCGCCGTTGGTGATAAAGGTGCCGTTAAGTATCAGCTTGTTCAACGGTGTACCGTTAGCGTTTGATTGTTGAAGTTCACGGTTAGTCAACGCCGTTGAGTATATTGCAATTTGCATCCCACTCCTTCCTCTGCTCTTCTCTCAGTTCTCTGCTCCTGGATCGGTATTATTATTGCTATGTTTAGCACTGTTTCATTATTCTATACGTATTTTTATTTTCTTCCACGTATACGTACATTTATTACGGTATTTTGAATTGTAAATTTAGTTATTATTGTCATGTTACTATTATTATAGAATAAAAATGTAATTGGAGGAGACAGAGATGTAGAGAAATATTGCAATTTGTAATACTGCTATTATTAATAATTTTTGTGTCAATTTGGATAAAAGATGGGTGTATCGTGAAGCATCTATGTAGTGGAGCCATATTTTGCTTTCTTTTTTTCTTAAGAATATTCATGAATATAATGATTCACATTTTTTTTAGTTTTGCTTTGAATCCTCTCGCTTTTGGTTTCTCTTTACTTGGCTATGCTATGCATGTGTATTTCCTTTTGTCGATATTCTCCGTTGCCTGTTTTATTATTGGATCCATAATGAAGATTCTATATATATAATTTCCAAATTAAAGGCGTGTATAGTTGGACTACTTCTTTAATTTATCATTTTTCATGGGACTAGTTCATCCGGGGAAATACTAACATCTAATTCCACACTAGATGTACATTCTACTGAATAACACCTGCAAACCTTCCTCCCCCAAATAAAGAAACGGAGACACTTTTTTTTACATTGTTTTCGGTGGGCAGTGTTATTAGTTTGCAATATCCACTGACCCGATTTTATCGGTCTGTATGGTTTATTCCTTCTAATAGAGTTTTTGTCACAATCAAAACTTGAATTTAAAACTTTAGGGTGAGATTCAAATCCATTTACCATTTGGACAAACTCTTATCGGTAGAAAAGGGAAACTAAACAAATTAGACAGTCAAACTTGTCATTGAAATTGAACAACTTTTCTGGCAAGTATTATGTATTAAATATGCTTGGAAAAGTTTCAGCTCCCTGAATGCGAAATACGACCCAACTTATGTTAATTATACAATACTTATTTTATTTGGGTGGACGGGAAAATATTTCTTTTCTGAAAAAGTTGTAAAAAAATACTAGTAGTATCCTAAAACAAACTAATTAACACTGGCACTTAGTTAAGGTCAATGATTGAAGGATTTGTATATACAAATACAAAGGTTCCACATGGAATAGTGGTTGTGGTCCTTTTCAGCCTACTTACCTAACTTGCCAATTAATAATATGGTGAAAGAAAAGGAGCTTGCCTTATGTCATGCTACAAATGGATGCTCTTAATGTTGGCTTATTATATTCCATGATCAAATCATAGCGTGGACAACAAAACAGAACACATGCATGCTTAGCCAACGAGTAGTTTGAACTTGCAACGTATTTGTTGGTATTTGTGATCACCGTCAAGTTTGTTGAAATTGAAGGAAGCTTCTTTGATTGGTCAACACTCAAAGCCGGCAAGCATGTGCATGTGATGGGATGTCATTTTGATAACGACTCCCAAAGCTTCATTCATTCGATACATGGAGATCGATCATCAAGCACTCTCTCAATTTAGCACTCCCATACGTTGGAACGTCACCCTAGATTATTGCACTTTGCTTGCTTCTAACGGGGCACAATAATCCATCACATGCTCCCTCTGTTATCTTAGATAAATAGACTGCAATTTCATACCTCCCTTCGATTAAGCTCATAAGTTTTTTTAGATAAGCAGCAATTTACTGATAATCTTTTTGGATCAAAATTTATTGGGGCAAAATTCCAAAGAGGAAAAAGAGAACCTCACATAGAATGTGTTACACAAAAAGTAATTACTCCATTAGGCAACTGAGTCGATCTATCATCTATCAAAAATGTCCAACAATTTCTCTCCTTCCTAGTAGAGAACCAACACCAAATAGTACATTCACTACAAGAAAAATAGGATTTACTAGCGGATCTATTCCGACGGCAATGTTACGGCACAAAAACCGCCGGAAAGTTGTTTTATTTTTTATTATTTTAATTTAAAAACCCCGGTAAATACAAAAAACCGCTGGATTTATTTATTTATTTATTTAAAAAACCGCCGAAAATTAATTTTTTATTTTATTTTGATCCGCTGGAAACGACATAAAAACCGCCGGAAATGTTTCGTTTTTAAAATAATAATTAATTTTTTTAAAAAATATCCGTAACATATAACTAATATTTGTTTTTAAAAGCATACCTTGAAAAATTTGCAAACACGTGAAGACTAATGAAATTTCGGAATGGAGGAATAGAATATGAGAGAAGATATGAAAAAATGGGAGAAGAGGGAATGAGAGGAGATGTTGGAACTCTCTTTTAAGATGTGTGTGAATTATAAAAAGTCCCACATTGGACAAACCAAGAACTTTCCTCACTCACTTGGCATATAAAAGGAGACCTTCTCCTCACTTGTTCTTCACACCAAAAAGTTGTGGATCAAGAGTTTTCTCCTCAACTTTTTCTCTCTTCTCCCTAAATCATTTCTAGTTCTTTGAAAGCTTGAAGCATTTCCAAGCTAAGAGTGGTTTTTATAACCATAAGAGTGGTTTTTATAACCATATTGAAGGTGTATATCTTAGAGCTAATTTCTCACAGTGCAGTGGAAATTAGTAACAGTTGTCTGGGCTGTTTTATCCTGGGGACGTCGTGGTTGATAGCCTACTTGCACCTTGGAGTAGTGCCACGAAACGTCTTAAAGAAAGCGACCTAGTCCGCGACTCATCCCAGTAATCTCTTCGGCTTGATTTCGAAAACATTGTTGTTTAGGGGAAAGTTCTGGCTAGGAAAGACTTGGTTTCTAAGCGCGTCCTTTGTGACCCACCTCTCTTTCCTGGGAACCTACTCGGAATAACAGGAGAGAAAATGGGAAAAGTTTAATAGAATTTCAGCAATTATTTAAAAAACCGCCGAAAATTATTTGAAAAACCCACCTCTCTTCGGCTTTATTTAAAAAACCGCCGAAAATTATTTTTTTATTTTATTTTGATCCGCCGGAAACGACATAAAAACCGTCGGAAATGTTTCGTTTTTAAAAAAATAATTAATTTTTTTTAAAAATATCCGTAACATATAACTAATATTTGTTTTTAAAAGCATACCTTGAAAAATTTGCAAACACGTGAAGACTAATGAAATTTCGGAATAGAGGAATAGAATATGAGAGAAGATATGAAAAAATGGGAGAAGAGGGAATGAGAGGAGAGAAAATGGGAAAAGTTTAATAGAATTTCGGAATAGATATAGTTAATATAAGTGTATGGAAGAGGGAATGGGAATATGGAAGAAGAATGAATGAGAGAAGAGAAATGGAAGAAAAAAATGAAAGACGAGGGAATGGGGAGAGAAATTCGGATTGGGTATGAGGAATGGGGAAGAGTTCGGAGCCACTCAACATTACCGGCGGATATTAACCGGTACCGGCGGTTTTATTTTTCGGACAAAACCGAAATCCGTCGGAAATAATACGGTATCGACGGGATAAAAAAATTGTCCGTTTTTTCAAAAACCGCCGGTAATCACACGATACCGACGGAAATTTTTGAAATTCAAAATTCTCCCTGTTGCGACCGAAAAATCCGGAAGAGGGATTCTGCCTAATTTTGAAATGAAGCCGCCATCAATATTTAATTATTAGGGAAAATATTGAAAAAAAAACCTTTATTTTGGGTTCGGGGGTCGATTATGTATGGAGAAGGTGTAGGCACCCCACAACATCCTTTCTAAAAAAAAAGGTTACCTTTTAATTAAATGTGTAGAAAAAAGTTAATTCTAAACAAAATATTTCTATTTACCCTTTTTATTATTTGTGAACTTGAAAAGAAAGACTTAATAAAAATTATTTATTTTTACGCTTGACGAGAGTGGGCTCCCGCTCCTACGTATCTCCAGGTGCGATGGAGAATTCAAAGCTACATAGCTCTTGGGTAGAAAATATTTGTGTGTTGGTGTTTTTTATTATTTGAATACTTTTTGAAATTGGAGGACATTCATAATGACCAAACAACTAAACTCAGAGTGGTCATCACTAATTGCCCGTTTGAAAACTAAGGTTGTTATTAACGATCAAACAAGTTACACTCAGAGTGACCGTTAGTAACAACCTATATATTTTTATGAGTTTGATTGTTTGAGAAAAAATTGATTTGGAAACATCATGGTACATAAAAAAGTTGCATCTTTAAAAAAGTGAGGGTGTGAATAAAAATTAGTGTTTAAAAACTGAGAGGTTGTAACAATTAACTCTGGGTGTAAACAGTAAAAAATGGAGGTTGTAATAATTAAATCTGGGGGTGCAAATAACAGTTTTCATAAAAAACGTGGGGTTGTAGCAGTCAAACAGGGGTGTGCGAAAATGGAATTTTTATTAAAAAACGAAGGGGCTGTGACTACGTAGCTCTAAGAGTATTTTAAGGACCCTCATAGGTCGTGTTGTCCCTTTTGTTTTGAACTTTGAGTTTATTTTTCATTTATTTTTCGTGTGTCGTGCGTTTGAGAGCTAATGGTTTGCAGATAGATTCTAAAAAGACTGGTAGATTGAAGTACTTGTGTTGGATGACAGTCACGTGGTGTATCTGGGTTCATCAAATGCTATTCTCTTTCAGAGCTCATGTTTTTAATCCTTGAGTGGTCTTTAATCATATTAAGATTGTATCCTGGATCTAGTTCATAAGTATAGAATGCCGCAATTCAGTAAGATTTCTGATTGGTGGAGAAATCTTCTTGTTTGTATGAATTCGATGCAATTTGATTTTTTGCCTCGTTCTTTTTTTTGGTCAAACCTCACTCTTTTTAGGGTACTCTTTTTCTACTTGCCCAAAGAAATTTTAATGAGACCCCTTATATTTGTAATGGGTTGAGATCCCTCTTATACTCCTTTTTATTAATATATATTTTGCTTATAAAAAAAGTATGTAAATTCTTCCATACCCATTTTATAATGGAGGGGTATCATACCTTCATTAGTTGTCCTATTTTAATTGGTCCATGTGTCAGGTGTGTTTCATATTATTTTTAAAATATATTCTTTTAAATATACCCAAATCTTTAGAGTAACTATGTTACAAATCTAACTAAAGTTTCATACAAATTACACAAAAACCCTAATTGTTTCAAAATCAAAGTTTTCTCACGCAGAGGCAAAATTCAAACTGTTGCCTCTTTCAAAAGAACATAGTTTTCTCACGCAGAATCAAAAGAACAGAGTTTTCGCCGTCGCGCCACCGCAGCCACGCCACCGCTGCGCCATGTACGCCTCCTACTTTCGTTCGCTCTGCCGTCACATCGTGTTCTGGTCGCCTTCTGCTAGAACGCGCCAAACGGAAGGAGATGGCGGCGGCGAACCCTAAGTACAGATACAATGGCAGAGTCTTGTATTTGAAAGAGACGACTCTCTTTCATTGTAAAAGTGTGAGAAATTATTTTTGGAAACAAATAGGGTTTTTATGTAATTTGTATTAAACTTTAAAAAGACTTCTAACATAATTACTCTAAAATTTGGGTATATTGAAAAAAGTATATCTTAAAGATGATATGAAACACACCTAACATATGGACCATTTAAAATAAGACAAGTAATGAAGGTATGATACCCCCAATTTAAAATGGGTATGGGAGGAATCACAAAAAAGTATTAACTAATGCCCCTTCTAAATTATTCGCACGTGAAGACAAGATCAAATTGGGTCAATGTCTTGGATAAGTACAATCGCAGCCATTAAAGACGAGGAGGCTAAATGGTCAATTGGTCATCTAATTCCCACAGCACTCACAATAAGGGGTATTTTCTTCTTCTATACCAACGTTTCTTTTTTCCTCGTTGTTTCGAGCTATGCAAACTGAGTCTCCAATCTACATAAAACTATACACAATCAGATAGAGAGTTTCCTTACCTTTGTTGAAATTGAATCGAATTAGGTAGATGCTAAACGCGCTCACGTATTCGCAAACGCGTTGCTCCCATTGAATCATCAACCGCTTTTCCTTTCTATATATACTCATTTTAATTTCCATCATCTCACAATTCATTACCTTCTCTTCATCTAACTTTTAAGACCTTCATCTACAATACCCAGCTTCTCTTAATTTCTTTGTCACATACATCACATAGAATATCTCACGTACATTCATCATTATTCATCAATAGCTAGCAATTAAGCATGGCTCAGTTGAACGGTAGTTACTACGGACCTGCCATTCCACCAACGGAGCAACCACGCTACAGCCACCACCGTGGCAGAAGCTGCTGTGGCTGCCTTTTCGGCGTTATCTGGAAGCTTCTAGTCACTCTCGCAGTCCTCTTTGGCCTCGCAATACTCATCTTCTATCTAGTTGTTCAACCCCGCTCTTTTAAATTCTACGTGAACGAAGCAAAGCTAACTCAATTCGATTACACCAACAACACTCTACGTTACAACATGGTGCTCAACTTCACAGCCCGCAACCCCAACAAGAAGCTCAGCATATACTATGACAAGGTGGAAGCTCTTGCATTCTACGAAGGGTCAAGGTTCGGCAATGCGGATGTTATAACACACACGAATTCGTTTCGACAATATAAGAAAAGCAGCGATCCCATGAGTGCTGTTTTCTCAGGGCAGCATGTAATGGTGTTGGACAATGATCAGGTGAATGAGTTGAACAAAGATAAGAGTGATGGAGTTTATGACATCTTTGTGAAGCTATACTTCAGGATTAGGTTCAGGCTTGGGGACTCCATTTCTGGCAAGTACAAGCCCAAGGTCAAATGTGACCTCAAGGTTCCTTTGAATTCTAATAACAATGGAACAGGCTTCACCTTCAATCGCCTTCTACCTATCAAGTGCGATGTTGATTTCTACTAATTCAGTTCTAGTTTTGGATTTTACTTCCCTAACCCCATTCTGTTTCTATGATTCTAATAATTTGTGATGATGTTTATTTCATATTATTAATTTTATTCATTCTTTGACTGTATGATATATATGAGCATATATCAATATACCTTTCTATGAAATCAACTTTTCGGATTATGATTCTTTGCCGTCACTCTCTCTATCTCTCTCCTCTTGTATTTTTTAAAATTTTTTAAAACAAAATAATTTAAAGGGTTAGGATTTAGAATTTTATTGATCCAATGGTTCTTGTGAGGATTGACTTTATTGACCGTAGTCAATGATGATTGCAGTGAATCGTCATCTCAACGTTTCTCTCCTTTCTTAGGAATTGTCTGTGTTGGTATAATATCTTTGTGGCAAATCACAATAAAACGCGTCCCTTTTTTTTTATTAGTACTAGTGATACCTCAACCCTTACATATACAATGGGTCTCGTTAAAACAAGACCTCTAACTTTTTAATAGTCTCCAAGGGAAGTGGAGGTGGACACTATTAGTGGATATGGTCGAACTTGGAAGTCTCTTAAAGGAAGTCCATATAGCAATGTTTGGTGGTAAGGTGATCACTAATTCTAACCTATTAAGCCCCCTAGCTAGCTACTACTCCTCACCTTAAGGAGTTGTTTCTTTGGGAGGTGGATCACTTGGCTTGTTAGGTTTGGGAATGGTCTTTGCTCTAGAGGAGGAGTTTATTTGTTTGAGAGGAAGGTCTTATACGAAAACTTTATGCCCTTTTATCATCCACTGCATACTATCACCCTAGCTAAGGTTACATGGGTATTTCCTCAGAAGAAAAATTTTCAGTCTAAATAGGTGAATGCTTTATCACTACAAAGAGTGTCATCTCTAGTAAAGTGCACGCCACCCGACCGAGGTTTATGTTTTGGTTAAATAGTGGGGTAGTGTTGCACCTTCTAAGGTCATTAACTTTGCACGACGTCTCCTATTGCGTAGACTTCCATCTCGAGTTGATCTATTAATTCCAGCAGGGGATTATCCTAATGTTCAAGACACTTTGTGTCTTATGGAGACCATTGGGAGTTGAAAAATCTTGTATTTTTTAGGCGTGACTTCTCTGCTAAGATCTAGTATTCTGTTTTAAACGACTTAGGGTATTGCTGGCGTTATCGCCTGATATCCTGACTTTGTTCTAACTATTTTTATTTTTGACAAAAAAGTTCTAACTATTTTACTGTGGTATTTTTTCGACTTAATGAGATTTTAGTGAGACTGAGACCCTTTGTATTTGTAATGGGTTGGGTACCCCTTGTACTCTTTTTATTAATATATATTTTTCTTATAAAAACATTATTAACTAATGCCACTTCTAAATTATTCGAACGTGAAGACAAGACCAAATTCGGTCAAATGTCTTGGATAAGTACAATCGCAGCCATAGTGGAAGTCCATACAAGGGGACTCATTCAAACAATACCTCTAACTTTTTCATATGTGGAGGCTATTAGTGGATATAGTGGAAGTCTCCGAAAGGAAGTCCATGTAGCAATGTTTGGTGGTAAGGTGATCACTAATTCTAACCTATTAAGCCCCCTAGCTACTACTACTCCCCTTAAGGAGTTGTTTCCTTGGGAGGTAGGCCACTTGGCTTGTTAGGTTTGGGAATGGTCTCTATTCTAGAGGAGGAGTTTATTCGTTTGAGAGGAAGACCTTGTACGAAAACTTTATGCCCTTTTATCATCCACTGCATACTATCACCCTAGCTAAGGTTACATGGATCTATCGGTATTTCCTCAGAAGAAAAATTTTCAGTCTAAGTAGGTGAATGCTTTATCACTACAAAGAGGTGCATGCCACCCGAGGTTTATGTCTTGGTTTAACAATGGGGTAGTGTTGCACCTTATAAGGTCATTAACTTTGCACAACGTCTCAACTGAGTAGACTTCCATATCGAGTTAATCTATTAATTCCAGCGGGGGATTATCCCGATTTTCAAGACACTTTGTGTCTTATGGAGACCATTAGGAGTTGAAAAATCTTGTATTTTTTAGGCGTGACTTCTCTGCTAAGATCTAGTATTCTGTTTTTAAATGACTCAGGGTATTGCTGGTATTATCGCCTGATACCCCGACTTTGTTCTAACTATTTTACTGTGGTATTTTTTCGACTTAATGAATTGATTATGGTTTGAGATGCTATCCAATTGACTATCTTGGAAATTATAAATGATATAATTCTCTTAAATAGAATCAATCACCTCTCAGAGACATAATTTACAATTAAACGTAATTCATAATTGTCTTCTAGCAAAAACTGAGTCTTTCTATGAATGGCGTTGACCTAGTAGTACGTCTTTCCAAGAAGCACGTACTTGATTTTGTGGAGTCTTTGGCTCTAGACTGGACCTCTGATGTCCCAAGTGCTTGTTTGTGTTTGTCTTCATTTTGGCATAGGCTCAGATCATTTGTTTTTGCTTTTGGTTGAGCACATGATTCAATATTCAATTATTTTTGGTTTACTGGTTCGTTCCATTAGAGGTAATTTTGTTTGAGGTACTGTCGGATACTATATATGGGGACCTTGGTTCACAATATTGTGCAACACTAACCGTTATGCTAGCTAGGTCCCAATTCCTGTTGGTAATTTGTTTATTTTGAAATCGTGGCTCTGTTACTTAGTGTGAAGTTGTGTTGGGAGCTTGGCATTCGGGAGGTCCCGTGCGTGTCAGATTCGTTGACTACAGTGAATTTTGTGCTTCAGGGAGTTTCAAACCATCATAGATTTTTTAACCAGATCAAGATCATTCAAGAGTTATTACAATGAGAGTGGAGGTGCAACATCATCAATAATCTAAGAGAAGGCAATAGGTGTGCTGATTTTCTGGCAAGACGGGGAGCCTTGGAGGTAGAGAATTTTGTGGAACTCGACGAGTGCCCTCCAGAGATAATGAATATGATAAGCGACAACGCTGATAGGGTACCATTCCTCAAATTATTTTTTGTTTTCTTTTCCTTTCTCTTTTTAGTTTTCGTTACCAAAAAATTTATCACCAATTTATTTCGTTTTAGTAGTGAGTATGTGTTAGCCTGTAATTTCGACAGGCTAAATTAAATACAGTCAACGAGTGAAGATAGATATTTCGACAAGAAGGAGTTGGAGGCTGATGACGAAGTAGGATCAAGTAACCGTTACCAAGAGCACGTAGCAGTTACATTTTTTAAACTTTGTACAGTTATTTTCTATTTGTATAAATAGTAGTTTCTCATAGGAAAAACAGGTCACAATCTCTCATACCAAGTTCCCACGCTCAAAGTACCGACACGCACTGAGAAACGAGTACAAGGAACGCATGTATGATCTTGTGCACCACCCCTTTAAATTAATGCAATTTTAATTTTCCTTTTCTTTACGTTCCCTGCAAATTTTTTCTTTGTTTTATCCTCCCTCATTTGGAGTAATTTGACGATTTCGCGGAGAAATCGACGGTTATCTTCTTCTTTTTACTTTTAAACGCACAATTCTGGAAAACCTTTAAACACAAATGGTCTTAGGATTTACTAGTTGATCCTGCAAGCAGAAACAATTTCAAACTAGCAGTGTTTACCAAAATCCACGGTAAACAAATTGGCACGCCCAGTGGGACATTTGTGCTAATTTGAAAAGGTTTTTGTTGAATTCTTAAACTTTGTGTTTGTCTGTGCATGCAATTAAGGAGTGGTAAACATCTTCCAGAGATGGCACACTCTAGTACAAGTAATGCTTCTGCATCAAATGCACAAAGTACACAAGAACAAGCGTCAGTTAGTGACGTTAACGCTGCAAATGTCGCAGGCATAACCGTCGCTATGCCTTCTTCGACAACAATGGGAGAGTAACCGCTATAACTTCTCCCATAATTACTCCTGTGTCAATGATAACCACTGCAGCATTAACAAATGTTAATACAATGGCTTCTATGCCACCAACAGTAGGACCAACGAGTCCTTTGATGGCAAATCCAATGATTGGAAATATGCCATTTACTATGAGTGGAAGGGCTTTACTGTATGGCATGCCAACAACATTAATGGCAGGCCTTCAGACAAATTCGTCTACATTTGCAGAAAATGCAAGTACAGGGTATTCTCCTATTCATAGTTCGACGGAGGGTATCCATAGTCGAAATTCCCAAACTAATTTGACTACAACATCTTTGTTGACATTAAGACAACAAATGGATGATAGCAATCATGATATGGTCAATATGTTAACACAACAAATTGGTACTGTGTTTAATCCTTTGATACAAAACACTAATAACAGTTACCAAATGTTGGCAACACAAATGGGAAGAATTGCTGATTTCTTTGGTACTCCACCAGTACATCACCAGCAAATTCCCCAAATTCAGAATGTCAGGCCTGTCGAAGTACCTGTTGAAAGGCCTAACATTCCAATACCTATGAATCAGGGAAACCAAGGACAACAACAAATTGTCGAAGAGCCTATGAGGATAGAGGCAATCCCTGAAGTGGTGTTGGTGAATAGAAACCAAAATGCTGACGAAGTGGTCAGACAAGTGCAACAAAACAATTTTGGAGCACAAAACAATCTGGCTAACATGGTCGAAACTATTTTAGCCCAGAATGGCCTTAACTTAGGTTTACATAGGCCTAATTTTGTGTCGCCCTTGTCAGAATACACCTTACAAACAGAGCTGCCTAGGGGATGGAAAATTCCCAAGTTCACAAAGTTCGCTGGAGAAACCAGTGAATCTACCGTCGAACACGTGGCTCGTTATTTGACTAAGGCTGGCGATCTAGCACACAATGAGAATTTAAGGATGAAATACTTTCCAAATTCTCTAACTAAGAACGCCTTCACATGGTTCACTACACTGCCTCCAAATTCAATTTTTAATTGGAATCAATTAGAAAAGGCCTTCCATGAGCAGTTCAATATGGGCCAATGCAAAATTAGTCTTAAAGAACTGGCTAGTGTTCGACGCAAGGGGGCAGAATCTGTTGATGATTATCTCAATAGATTTAGACTACTCAAAGCAAGGTGTTTTACCCAAGTGCCTGAGCATGAGTTAATCGAAATGGCTGCTGGTGGTCTAGATTATACTATAAGAAAGAAACTAGACACACTACATTTAAGAGATATGGCACAATTGGCTGATAGAGTTCGACAAGTCAAAAGACTCAAAGCCGAAAAAGCCAGAACTGGTAGATTCCAAAGTAAAAAAGAAAAGGTTGCTTATGTTGAAGCTAATGACAGTGACCAAGAATACGACATATCTTATGAAGATGTCGAAGAAGAGGTTAACATTGCAGAACTAAAACAAGGACCTCCTTATACTTGCAAATTGTTAAAACCTTCTAATGGAAAAAATCTTGTGGAACCTAAGAATGATAAATTTGTCGCAAAAACTTACACTTATGATGTATCTAAATGTGACGAAATATTTGATCTGCTTGTGGCTGATAGTCAAATCTTAATGCCTAAAGGCCTAAAGATTCCACCATTAGAACAATGACAGAAAAGAGGCTTTTGTAAATTTCATGGCTTCTTAGGTCATAACACTTCCTGTTGTGTCATTTTTAGGGATTTGGTTCAAAATGCTATCAACGAAGGAAGGCTGAAATTTGGTGACAAATCTAAGCCACCAATGAAGATTGATACTGATCCCTTGCCAACAGCTGATGCATTGCTGGTTGAAGTTGATCTCAATGTGGTTGAGGTCACAGGGGTTATTGCTGAAAATGCCAAAATAGAAGAAGCTGTCGACAAGGTAGGTG
The DNA here is from genome assembly GCA_963573325.1 of Astragalus glycyphyllos. Taxonomy (NCBI): domain Eukaryota; kingdom Viridiplantae; phylum Streptophyta; class Magnoliopsida; order Fabales; family Fabaceae; genus Astragalus; species Astragalus glycyphyllos. The sequence goes on from OY754312.1 coordinate 26,008,771, forward strand.
TCGAAATGGTTACTGAAGACCAATATGCTGAGAAGATGAAGGTAGTGTATCCAGGGGCTGAAGAGGAATTGATTGACTTCCTCAATCGCTGCAAGATCAATAACACTGACGTTATGCTTTGCCCAAGGTGCAGTGCTGTCTTCGACAAAGAGGCTGCCAAGAATCTTGAGAGATTGAAGCCTCAACTGAAACGCAAAGGAAAATGGGTCGACAAAAGACCAAAGTTCAGTTACAATGACAGAGGGATCCAATATAAGTTTACTTCGACAAGGAATTCTCAGAAAGGTCAGATTAGGACTTATGTTCCTCCAGCAAAGTCACCTATCGAGAAATGGGTGCATTCTGGTGGAAAGAGCACTAGGTATTACCCAGTGTATTATGCTGGAAAGGATGTTGGAAATCAACAAGAACCAGCAAAATTGGTCAGGGGCAGCACTAGTGCTACTAACCAAAATAAGGCAACTGAATCTAACAAGTATGCCTACAACAATAATTACAAAGGGAAGAACCCTATGACGAGAACTCAATGGCGTAGATATCAACGCCAGAAAAAGGTTGCTGCTGTAGGCAAGGTGGAAAATTCCAACAAAGAAAAAGGTAAACAAATACCTTCAAAATCTCTTGAAATAGCTAGAAAGCCAGCAACTGAAAGGATATTTCCATCTCTCTCAGTGGTTAAAGAAGGTCTCAATCTAGACGAAGAAATGGGATCTAATTTCGCAGACTCAGGGTCAGAATTCGACGTCCTGTGCGGTGTTGTCTCAATCCTCCCAATTGAGTATGATGTGGTTTCTGAGGTGAATGACGCTGAAGACGATTTCGACGAAGAAACCACTTACAAACCCATCTGTTACTATGTCCTCAAGAATGGTTGTGTGGAAGAACAACACGTTGTCTTTGAGAGACCTAATTGTGGGATGAGGAATCATCTCAAACCTTTGTATATCCAAGCAAAGGTGAATAATGTTGGGGTAAGCAAGATCTTGGTTGATGGTGGCGCTGCTGTGAACCTGATGCCACAACATATGCTGAAGAGGATTGGGAAGTGTGAAACGGATCTGAAAACACACAACGTAATCCTTACCAACTATGAAGGTAAAAGTGGCCACTCTCTTGGAGCCATTGAAGTTGACCTTTCTGTTGGAAGCATTAGAAGGCCAACTATGTTTATGGTGATTTCAACCAAGGCAAATTATAATATGCTGCTGGGAAGGGAATGGATCCATGCTGTGGGGGCAATTCCTTCGACAGTTCACCAGAGGCTCATTATTTGGAGAAAAGATGGCCTAGTTGAAAACATTGAGGGTGATCAAAGCTATTTCAAGGCTGAAGTGAATACTATCACCAAGAAAACCTTCGATAAGAAACTGGCGAGCATTGCGCCATGCATTTCCTCTGAACATGGTTATGAAAGCAGAGATAATGTGAGGACCTCAGTGATTCTTGATCCCAACTATGGATTCATTTGGGATAGAGAGGTCATTGACGAAGACAACTACCCACAAGGCTATGTCAAGCCTACATAGTGGGAAGGACCATAAATAGTTATTTATGGACGAACCCACTGTATGGGAAAGAATTACGGCCTATGTGGCCGAAAACAAAGAAAAAGCTATTCTAGAAGCTGAGTTACATCAAATGGTTGTTTTAGCCACAGAAGATAAAAATAAAGACAACATTGTCGAAAACCAGAGGCTTGATTGCGTCTATGATGACGAGCCTTTAGGTTTTGAAAAAGATCCAATGGGTTCAACCAAAAAGATACAAGCACAAGATCCCTTAGATGAAATTGATTTGGGAGATGGCTCAATAAAAAGGCCAACATACATCAGTGCTAAGATTGATCAAGAGTTGAAGGCACAGATTGTTGAATTGCTAAAGGAATACAAAGACTGCTTCGCTTGGGATTACAATGAGATGCTAGGGCTGAAAAGAGAGGTGGTTGAGTTGAAATTACCTATTCGACCAGAGAAGAATCCTGTGAAGCAAACACCAAGAAGATTTGCACCAGAAATCATGTCGAAGATTAAAGCGGAAATCGAAAGGCTATTGAAAAGCAAGTTCATCAGAACTGCCAGGTATGTCGAATGGCTTGCTAATATAGTGCCTGTAATTAAGAAAAATGGTACGCTTAGAGTTTGCATAGATTTTAGAGATCTAAATAATGCTACTCCCAAAGATCAATACCCAATGCCTGTGGCAGAAATGTTGGTTGATTCAGCGGCTGGTTATGAATATTTAAGCATGCTTGATGGATATTCTGGTTATAACCAAATTTTTATTGCTGAAGAAGACATTTCAAAAACTGCATTTCGATGCCCAGGGGCATTAGGTGTTTATGAATGGGTAGTGATGCCATTTGGTTTAAAAAATGCTGGTGCTACATATCAAAGAGCTATGAACACTATGTTCCATGATTTTATAGAAAAATTTATGCAAGTCTATATAGATGACATAGTTGTTAAGTCTTCATCAGAAAATGGTCATTTAGATCATCTATGACTATCATTCGAAAGAATGAGAAAATATGGATTGAAAATGAATCCACTCAAATGTGCCTTTTGTGTAAGTGCAGGTGATTTCTTGGGCTTTGTTGTGCACAAAAAAGGCATTGAAATAAATCAAAACAAGACGAAAGCTATCATGGAAACACAACCTCCTTCAACAAAGAAAGAATTACAGTCATTATTAGGAAAGGTCAATTTCCTTAGAAGATTTATATCAAATCTAAGTGGCAAAACTCAAATATTCTCGCCATTACTTCGACTGAAGAAGGATGATGTTTTCAAGTGGGATGTCGAACATCAAGTAGCTTTCGACGAGATCAAGACATATCTGATGAACCCTCCTATTTTATTGCCTCCTATTAGGAATAAGACAATGAAATTGTATATAGCAACATCAGAATTGTCAATAGGTAGCATGTTAGCACAAGAGGATGAAAATGGTGTAGAAAGGGCCATATATTACCTCAGTAGGGTTTTAAATGATTCTGAAACTAGATATCACCCTATTGAAAAATTGTGTTTATGCTTATATTTCTCTTGTGCTAAGTTAAAGCAATATATTAAGCCTGTTGACGTGTATGTTTATTCCCACTTTGATATTATTAAACATATGCTGTCGAAACCCATCCTACATAGTAGAATAGGCAAATGGGCTTTAGCTTTATCTGAGTATTCATCAACATTCCAACCTTTAAAGGCTATCAAAGGCCAAGTCGTTGCGGATTTCATTGCTGATCATTCAATAGTTGAATCAGAAATTAACTTTGTGCACCTTCGACCGTGGAAATTGTACTTCGATGGCTCCAGCCATAAAAATGGGTCTGGTGTTGGGATGTCAATCATTTCACCTAAAGGGATTCCAACTAAATACAAGTATAAAATTAAAGAAAGTTGCTCCAATAATGAGGCTGAATATGAAGCCTTAGTAACAGGACTTGAAATTCTGTTAAACTTGGGGGCAAAACAGGTCGAAATTAGAGGTGATTCTGAATTAGTAATCAAACAATTAACGAAAGAATACAAGTGCATTAAGGAAAATTTGATTACTTACTTTATTGCTGCCAGCACTTTATTGAAACAATTCGACAGCGTTGATATTCAACATGTGCCTCGTATTGCAAATCAAGAGGCCAATGATCTGGCACAAATAGCTTCTGGTTATAAAGTTTCTAAAGAAAAATTAACAGAGCTAATCGAAATTAAAAACAAGTTAATTTCGACAGCAATGACACAAGAAACCTTGTCAAGGAAAAAACTAGAGGAGGCAGAGAACTACTCTTTAGTCTTAAGTCAATTACCTCCAAGTGAAAGTGAAAATTTTATTGAAAATTTTAATGATGAAGTTTCCGACAAAGGTTATTGTGATAATGTGTTTGAAGTTTTTGCCATTGACAGTATGTCAAATGATGATTGGCGAAGACAAATTGTTAACTACTTGGAAAATCCAACAGGGATAACTGATAGAAAAACCAAGTATAGAGCCTTAAGTTATGTCATCATGGGCAATGAGTTGTTTAAGAAAACCCCTGAAGGAGTTTTACTCAAGTGCCTTAGTGAAAATGAGGCATACTTGGCAATATCTAATACTCACAGTGGAACTTGTGGAGCTCACCAAGTAGGCCATAAAATGAAATGGCTCTTATTTCGACAAGGTGTCTATTGGCCGACTATGTTAAAAGATTGCATAGAGTTTGCCAAAGGATGCCAAGAATGTCAAAAGCATGCAGGAATACAACATGTACCTGCAAATGAATTGCATTCTATTGTAAAACCTTGGCCATTCAGGGGATGGGCTTTGGATATAATTGGTGAAATTAAACCAAATTCGTCGAAAGGCCATCGTTTCATATTAGTAGGAATAGATTATTTCACTAAATGGGTGGAAGCTGTTCCTTTAAACAATGTTAATCAAGAAGCAGTGATTAATTTTATTCAAGACCATATATTATATAGATTTGGTGTGCCTGAAACTATCACCACAGATCAAGGTTCAGTTTTTATTGGTCAGAAAATGGTCGAATTTGCTGCTGAAAATGGGTATAAATTGTTAAGTTCGACACCATATTATGCTCAGGCAAATGGTCAAGTTGAAGCAGCCAATAAAATTATCATTAGTTTGATTAAAAAACATGTTGGGCAAAAACCCAAGAATTGGCATATGACACTTAACCAAATTTTATGGGCATGTCGAACATCTCCCAAAGAGTCAATTAATAGTACTCCTTTTAAACTTGTTTTTGGGCATGATGCAATATTGCCAGCAGAGATTTGCCTCCAATCAACTAGGATTCAAAGACAATTTGAAATCCCATCTGATCATTATTGGAATATGATGTTAGATGAATTAGTTGATTTAGATGAAGATAGGCTAAGTGCATTAGATATGCTCACAAGACAAAAAGAAAGAGTGGCTAAGGCCTATAACAAAAGAGTCAAATTGAAGACTTTCGACGTGGGAGATTTGGTTTGGAAAGTTATCTTACCTATGGATAGAAAAGATAGAGTCCTTGGTAAATGGTCCCCAAGTTGGGAAGGACCGTTCAAAATTTTACAAGTCTATTCAAACGGCGCATATGAAGTCGAAGAGATTGGCGCTGATGAAAGAATTTTGCGTATAAATGGCAAATACTTGAAAAAGTATAAGCCAACATTGCAAGAAGTTAAAATAACGCTGGAATAAAGAAAGCGTAAGTACGTGGCATTCAAAAGAAATTGTGATTGCCATATGAGCATTGTCAGAATTACAAGCAGAACGTGGAAGGCCACTCGAGTTAAAAAATGCTCTTTTTCTTCCTTTGTCTTAAGCTCCTGTCGAAAAAGACATTTTTGAGGGGGAAATTTGTTAGCCTGTAATTTCGACAGGCTAAATTAAATGCAGTCAACGAGTGAAGATAGATATTTCGACAAGAAGGAGTTGGAGACTGATGACGAAGTAGGATCAAGTAACCGTTACCAAGAGCACGTAGCAGTTACATTTTTTAAACTTTGTACAGTTATTTTCTATTTGTATAAATAGTAGTTTCTCATAGGAAAAATAGGTCACAATCTCTCATACCAAGTTCCCACGCTCAAAGTACCGACACGCACTGAGAAACGAGTACAAGGAACGCATGTATGATCTTGTGCACCACCTCTTTAAATTAATGCAATTTTAATTTTCCTTTTCTTTACGTTCCCTGCAAATTTTTTCTTTGTTTTATCCTCCGTCATTTGAAGTAATTTGACGGTTTCGCGGAGAAATCGACGGTTATCTTCTTCTTTTTACTTTTAAACGCACAATTCTGGAAAACCTTTAAACACAAATGGTCTTAGGATTTACTAGTTGATCCTGTAAGCAGAAACAATTTCAAACTAGCGGTGTTTACCAAAATCCAAGGTAAACAGTATGTAAGAATTACTAACACATTTTTGAGTTATTCTTTTTTTTCTAATAACGGAGTGTTGATTCTCTAGAGTACTGTCTACTCCATAAGTAGGTTTATTTGTCATGTGGTGTGTACTTGTGTGGTTTTGAGAGGCCTATTACCTCCTAGGGATCTTTTCATATTTTATGCCTTTTTTTAATTTTCGATTACTATATAGGTTTAGAGTGTCACTAATACTCAACTTTACCCTTCGATGTTGAGATTCTTACATTTGATGTAATATACTCAACTTTACGCATGCATTTCTCCATATCATCTCATCGCAATTCACAAACCATTTTCGTGCGTTAAGTATTATTCACTCATCAACATCAATATATAGCAAGCATGACCCCGTTGAACGGTGCTTTACTTCAGGATTAGGTTCAGGCTTGGGGATTCCATTTCTGGCAAGTACAAGCCCAAGGTCAAGTGTCACTTCAAAGTTCCCTTGAATTCTAACAACAATGGAACCTCCACCCATTTCTCTTGTTTTGACTCCCCCTCCCAAAGCTTTATTCTTTTGTTTATTATCTATTTGGATTATTATAATACTAGTGTTTTACCCGCACTTGTGTTGTACTCCTTTATTTTCTTTTTTACCATTCATTCTCTTCTCTTAAAAAAATTATGTTGGTCCAATTTAAAATATTTGTTCTTTTCTCATAAAAAAAATAAGATAAGGTTTGGCTGGGATGTACATATTGTCAATTTCGATTTAAGAGACCTGAGTTTTTTTTTTAGTCGAAAATTATATTTGAATTCATTAGTGGGACAACAGCCCAAGCCCAAATACAAAAGTCGGGCCCAATGAAAATGGGGCAAACTAGGTCAACTACGGATAAACACGAAAGAGGAATACAACACCAAAATAAGGCAAAAACGAAAAACCTCTAACACTCCTAATTTGGCAAAGCTATAAAGGCTCATCAATTGCTTCAGCTACCACGATCCAAAGAGATCAGAACCCAGAGCGACCAGAATTCACCCCTGAGAAATATCTCATCATCACCCTGAGTTGTACAGCTTGGATCTTAAACTCTTTCAAAAAAATAAAAATAACCAACCCTCAAACCTTTTTTTCAAGAAGAACTACGTAGCCTTTGATTCTACAGACACGAAAATTCATAGGAGCGGTTCCTCTCTGTCAAGTCAAATTTATCTGTTTTTTTCTTTACCACCTATTTTCATATAAAAAATATAACCAAAAATGGAATCGGCTGAGATGTACATCTTGTCGACCCCGGTTTAAGAGACTTGAGTTGTATTGTACAGCTTGGTTCTTAAACCCTTTCAAAAATAAAATCAACCAACCAACATAAACTTTTTCTTGAACAACTACGTTTCTTTTGAGTTCCTCATTACACTAGAGAATACGCAGAAGCGGGGCTTCCCCGTCAAGTCAAAATTAATCATTTCCTAAATTAGTCCCTATTTTATATTTCTTTGAAAATAATTAATTTTTTACTTAATATTATTTTATTTTATTTTTTGGGGTAAAAAAAATAGTCCATAATTTATTAATATTTGCACAATCAGATGTAGGGTAACTGTCCTAGAACTGATGGACTAGGGGTGTAGTGAAATTAATTTTTTGCCATTCCCTATGCATAACCGACTCCTGAATCCAACTTAGTTTCCGCAGACCAATAATTTTTAGTTATGTTTTTCTCAGTTTTCCTTATAAAATAAATTGGGTTACACATTTTGAGCCGCCTGCGTCGAGATACCGATCGTGATCAATCTCAATCACAACCATAATAATGGTTGTGATTTGAGAAGTTAGAGTAAGTTTTAAATTTTTTTCAATTAGCCTCACTGCACTACTAAATTTATTCAGTTATGTTTCTGAACTACTAGTTAATTATGTTTCTGCACTACCAGAATTATTCAAAGCTGAAACACCTATTATGAACAACTAATTAATTATGTTTATGCACTACTAATTATTCAATTATGTTATTAATAACAGGTGATTATAGTTGTTGCTTTTTTGAAGTCATTGCTAAGGCATGACTCATGTCCAAATGAGGACATACAATTTTACATTTTGGAGAAGTGTGTGATGCATTATTGAATTAAAATTGAGGAATCAGGTAGAATATCTGTTCTATTAAGTTTATGTTGTAAAATACCTATTCTGAAATGCTGCTGCCACTGAATTTATGAAATAGGATGCAAATGAATTAATATATGGATTAATATATGCACATGAACTAAGTTTGCAGGTCATAGAATAAATTTAAGAGGTTTTGTTTGGTGGGATCTTATTCCAAGCTTCTTAGTTGAGGATTTTTTCAGACATAGGTTGGTTTGCCTAGCTATAGGTTTTGCGTATTTCTTTCTTAGGCTTATTGTTAATTTTCCTTTTGATGGATTGGGCTTTTCTTTTGCTTCTTGTTTTTGGTGTGCTGCAAATGATTGTTAACGGCTTTGGTGCCAATCAGCTGGTTGGGATGATCGTCATTATAGTGATGCTTTTGCACACCTCGATAGGATTGTTTTTATCTACTTTCAATTATAATGTTGTTTATAGTCATGGGTATTGGTCTAGTCCCCCCATGTTTTCTGTTTATTTTCTCTTTTTTATAAATAAAATTTAGGGCGAGTACTCTTTTAGATTCTCGATGTTTTTTCCCTAAGGAGAGTTTAGCATTAAAAGGTTTTAACGAGACTTTATATCCCTTTCTTTTGTTTAAAAAAATATGTTGTTCCCAAATTTGTGCTACATCTTGATGTGATTCGAGAATTTTGTTGCTTTGTCATTTCAGTTTTGCAACTTGGTGAGTATTTACTGTATATGCCTTGTAAAAAAAAATCTGTTCAATTTATGTTACTAGATTTGATATGTAACATTTGTTTATGTTAGTTATAGGTAGATTTTGGCTGTGATGAAGCAAGAACTGGCTGGCTTATGATGCAGTATTTTGAAAAGGAGCCACATTTGACATTATGACTTATGATGCTAAAGTTTTATAAACATTTGGATGTATTAATTTATACTCTCTTCGGATTTAATTATAAGCAAAAATAACTACTTTCACACATATTAAGAATAGTTATTTTGTGCATTTAATTTCCTTGAATTAATGAAAAAACAAATAGATTTACTAAATTATCCCTAATTAATAGTCATATTCTCACAACATTAATGAAATACTTTAAGGGTAGTTGTGGAAAAATAGCATTAAATATGAGTGGATTAGTTGAGATTTGCTTATATTTGAGTTCAACAAAAATAGACACTTTTTTGCTTATAATTAGATCCGGAGGGAGTAAGTTGTTTTATTATGGACTTGTAGTCGATGGTAGACTTTTATCATTATATTATGGACTTTTATCACTATATTATGGGCTTTCAATTGAAAATGAAAGTGGGATTGCATTGTCTTCGCTTTCAGTTATTTAAATTAAGGGTTTTTTTTACCCCACTTATTCACCCCATACCCCCACATAAAAGTGAAACTCAAAATTACCCTCCATGTAAAAAATTCGCTCGGATCTATCTCCATGGGAGATACATCCTATGCGATTTTACCCCCATAGAGAGAGAATACAAATAAGTAAATAAAAATGTCATTATACCCACTCGATGACAAGATCAAATGGCAAAGTCTTGTAACGGGATGAGGTATTCCTTGTACCCTCGATAAATAAAATTGTTTTGCTTTTAAAAAAAAAAAAAGAGCAAAGTCTTGGATCATCATCATCATCATCATCATCACAGCCATACTAATTAACGAAGAGAAGAAGGCCCACCTTTAAAAAAGGTCTCCCACCCAAGCCGTACTCTCCCACTGTTTGCTGGTGTTTTTAGCAAACAATCACTAGTTTTATTAGAAGGTTTGTGAGATCAAACTAGAAAAATCTCAAAGCAATTGCCTTTGAATTGCGCGTGGTTTGTGTTTCAGAAAATGTAGAAAAGGGGACGATTTGCAATGATTAACAGAATTGAAAAGAAAAGAAGCAGTAAATGGTGCATGAATTGTAAAGAATAAGACAAATAAATTGCATTGAATTGTAAAAGTGGTACACGATCACGTACAGCGATTCTTCCACTCGTTTTTCGCTCTGGCTTGGAAGTTAGAGTTTCAGGAATCGGGTTGTGTATTGTGATTTGCGACCCCTGTTTCTTCTCAGAAACCACTATTTATACCAAGGAAGAGAGGGAGAAAAACTGAACTAAGTAACTGCCTAGAAATTTGAAAATTAATAACTGCTACTCCTACTTTCGACCAGAACCGCTCTATCACGCTTCGACCAACTGCTAGTCTTCAGCGCATAACTGCTCTGTTTTCTGTCTGTCGAAAGCTTGTGTCCATTTTCCTCTCTCTTGCTTTTGCTTCCCCGGAAGCTTGTCAAGTTTACCTTGCGCATGACCATTTTCTCTGTCGAAATAATTTGGTCTTTGTCGAAATATAAGTCAGGCCTTGTTGACCATTTTCAATGAAGCCTGTCGAAATTACAGACTAACAAATTGCCCCCCAAAAATGTCTTTTTCGACTGAACTTGAGGAAGAAGAAGAGAAAGACATTTTTGAATTCACCATCGAAATAACTTTGCACTTGAGTAAAATAGCTGTATACCTGATGTCACCACTGTTAAGTATTGTTGACGTTACTCCTATATTGGTGTATTACGTGGCCTTCAACGTTTTACTTCTCAGTAAATGCCTTATCTCACCATTTCCTATAAGGCTTCTCCAATTCTTCCACTTCTTTTACCTCATAAGTTGCCATCAATAATCCATATTCAAACCTTGAACTTGAACAGCCTGTAATTTCGGCCTTTGACTATGTTTACTGATTCTCTGTTTTAACTTTGAATGGTTCCACCATCTTCCGTTACGTTACTAACGCCGTAATTAAAGTGATGCCTCACTTCTCGGAACGCCAAACTCGTAACCAACTGACGCTCTTTCATACTTCTCCTTATAAATAGAAGAGTTTTGTTTCTCATCTTCACCACTCCATGATTTTTTCCTCTTTTCCTTTCCCGTTCCAGGATCATTCCCTTTGCTTTGAGTCTTCCGCGTAACCTCATCTCTCATAATTGCAGTGAGGTTGCCTGGAGGTTCAAAGTGATGGTTTTTGATCTCTGCGAATTATGGCTTTGCTCCTTTTTTTCTTCATGTCACTTGATCTTGCAACTTTCTGAGTTTATGCGGGAGACTCAAAGTGGGAGCAGGAAGATTCATCAGGTGTTTTGCCTTGATGATGACTGTCTTCCTTGGGGAAGCTTAGAGGGTTTCTCCCCATTCTCTTCACATCAATATCTCCTCTCTGAAGGGCTTCCTGAGGTTTACCAAGCAAGGAAACGCCCAGTTGAAAGGCTTACAAGCCTAACGCGCAGACGAAAGAATGACCCCCTGAACGACGGGAAGCGTCGACGTGGTCGAAGAAGACCACCCAAAAGAGAAGTTACTTGGTCGTAAAAGACCAACTGCAATTCAGCGTTTTATTTATGCCTAGTTTATTTACCCTTTCGGCACTATGTAATTCACAAATGCCTCCTTTGGCACATGTAACTTGGCAACATTATAATGAAATTTCTTCCATTTTATTCTTGAGCAATTTTTATTATGTGCTTTCGACAATGTTTTGGCAACTTAAATGCCATGTTTTTACGCTTTCTTTATATTTATTTCAGCGTTATTTTCACTTCTTGCAACGTTGGCTTATACTTTTTCAAGTATTTGCCATTTATACACAAAATTCTTTCATCAGCGCCAATCTCTTTGACCTCATATGCGCCGTTTGAAAAAAACTTGTAAAATTTTAAATGGTCCTTCCCAACTTGGGGACCATTTACCAAAGACTCTATCTTTTTTATCCATAGGCAATAGGACCTTCCACACTAGATCACCTGAATCAAAGGCTTTAAACTTAACCTTTTTGTTATAAGTTTTAGCTACCCTCTCTTTCTGTCGAATAAGCATATCTAAAGCTAATAACCTTTCTTCGTCTAAATCAACCAATTCATCAAGCATCATATTCCAATAATAATCAGAGGGAATCTCCCACTGTCTTTGAATTCTTGTTGATTGTAGACAAATTTCAACAGGCAACACTGCATCGTGTCCAAATGTTAGCCTATAAGGAGTAGTGTTGATAGATTCTTTGGGTGAATTTCGACAAGCCCATAATGTTTGATCAAGGGTATTATGCCAATTTTTTGGTTTCTGCCCAACATGCTTTTTAATCAAATTAATAATAACTTTATTGGCAGCTTCTACTTGTCCATTGGCTTGCGCATAATATGGTGTCGAAGTTAATAACTTAAAACCATTTTCAGAAGCAAATTCTATCATTTTTCTACCAGTGAAAACTGATCCTTGATCTGTAGTAATGGTTTCTGGAATTCCAAACCTATAAATGATATGATTTTGAATAAACCTTATCACTGTTTCTTGATCAACATTGGCTAAAGGTATAGCTTCAACCCATTTGGTGAAGTAATCAATTCCCACAAGGATATATCTATGGCCCTTCGACGAAGTTGGCTTTATCTCTCCAATCACATCTAGAGCCCAACCTCTAAATGGCCAAGGTTTGACTATGGCATGCAATTCATTTGCAGGTACATGTTGTATCTCAGCATGCTTTTGACACTCTTGGCATCCCTTAGCAAATTCTATGCAATCTTTCAGCATAGTTGGCCAATACATTCCTTGTCGAAATAATAACCACTTCATTTTGTGGCCTACTTGGTGTGAACCACATGCTCCACTATGTGTATCCGAAACTGCTAAATATGCCTCATTTTCACTAAGACATTTTAATAGTACTCCTTCAGGAGTCTTTTTAAACAATTCGTTTCCAATTATCACATAGCTCAAAGCTCTGTATTTTACCTTTTTATTGGTATTTCTTGTGGGATTTTGCAAATATTCCACAATAGGCCTTCGCCAATCATTATTGGTCATATTGTCAAGAGCAAAAATTTCTGCTAAGTCAAAGTCACCAAAAAATTGACGTTTTTCGACAACGACTAATTCCTCGTTTGCGTTTGTTGCCCCCCCAGTTTTTGGTGTTGACAATAGTGACGAAGAATAGTCATTAGAAATGATTTTATCCTTTATTTCAATTAACTCTTCCAGGCGTTGTTTTGAAACTTTATAGCCTGAAGCAATTTGTGCCAATTCATTTGCCACTTGATTATCAATTCGTGGTAAATGTTCTAAGTGAACAGACTCAAATCTTTTTAACAAAGCATTGGCAACAACAAAGTATCTGATAAGGTGCTCTTTAATGCATTTGTACTCCCTTGTCAATTGTTTGACAACCAACTCAGAGTCACCTTTTATTTCGACATGACTTGCCCCCAGCTCAAGTAAAATTTCAAGGCCTACTATTAAAGCCTCATACTCAGCTTCATTATTGGAACAAACATCTCGAATTTTAAACTTATACTTCGTTGGAATGTTAGTAGGAGATATTATTAAAATACCAATCCCAACTCCATGTTTATGGCTTGAACCATCAAAGTACAACCTCCAAGGATATACGTCTACAAAACTTAATGTTTCTTCGACAACAGAATGGTCTACTATAAAATCAGCAACCACTTGTCCTTTAATTGATTTTAGAGGTTGATAAGTTTAGTTGTATTCTGACAAAGCCAAAGCCCATTTACCAATTCGGCTATGCATTATTGGTTTCGACAGCATATGCTTAATAACATCAAAATGCGAATAAACAGAAACATCAGCTGGTTTTATATATTGCTTTAACTTTGTACACGAGAAATACAAACAAAGGCACAACTTTTCTATAGGAGTGTACCTCGTTTCGGCATCATTTAAGACCCTACTGAGGTAATAAATGGCTCTTTCGACACCACTATCATCCTCTTGTGCTAACATGCTACCTATTGTTCTATCAGAAGCTGCTATATACAATTTGAGCACTTTGTGTTTAATAACAGGAAACAAAATTGGTGGTTTCATCAAATAAGACTTGATTTCGTCGAAGGCTGCTTGATGCATTGGTTCCCATTTGAACTCTTCTTCCTTCTTCAATCTTAACAATGGCGAAAAAACTTGTGTTTTGCCACTTAGATTTGATATAAATCTTCGAAGGAAATTGATTTTTCCCAGCAACGACTGAAGCTCCTTTTTGGTCGAAGGGGCCTTCGTTTCCATAATTGCCTTAGTCTTATTTTGATTGATTTCAATGCCTTTTTTGTGCACTATAAAACCCAAGAAATCACCTGCACGTACACAAAAGGCACATTTTAATGGATTTATTTTCAATCCATATTTCCTCATTCTTTCAAAAGAACGGCGAAGATGGTCTAAATGACCACTTTCTGAGGAAGATTTAACCACCACATCATCTATGTATACTTGCATAAAATCATCAATAAAATCATGAAACATAGAATTCATGGCCCTCTGATATGTAGCACCAGCATTCTTTAAGCCAAAGGGCATTACTACCCATTCATAAACACCCAATGCCCCTGGACATCTAAAAGCAGTTTTCGACACATCCTCTTCAGCAATGAAGATTTGATTATACCCAGAATAACCATCGAGCATACTAAGATAATCAAATCCTGCTGCTGAATCTATTAGCATTTCTGCCACAGGCATTGCGTATTCATCCTTGGGAGTTGCATTATTTAAATCCCTAAAGTCTATGCAAACTCTAAGAGTCCCATTTTTCTTTATTACAGGAACTATATTGGCTAACCATTCGACATACCTGGCAGTTCTGATGAATTTGTTTTTGAATAGCCTTTCGATTTCCTCTTTGATCTTAGCCAACACTTGAGGAGCAAATCTTCTTGGCACTTGCTTCACTGGTTTCTTCCCTGGTCGAATTGGTAATTGCATTTCCACTACTTCTCGACTTAACCCAGGCATTTCGTCGTAATCCCAAGCAAAGCAGTCTTTGAACTCCCTTAGCAATGTGATGACTTGGGTTTTTAGAGAAGCATCAATATTCGCACTAATATAAGTTGGCCGTTTTATTGAGCCATTTCCCAAATCAACTTCTTCTAACAGGTCTTGAGCTTGCATATGCTTTGCCGAATCTCTAGGATCCTTTTCAAAACCTAATGGATCATCATCATAAATGCAGTCAAGTCTTTCATCTATGACTATGCCATTTCCTTCATGTAACTCACTGGCTTCGACAGCCATTGTTTGTTGAATAATTTCGGCCTCTATAGCCGCTTTAAACTTGTTTTCGGCCATATAAGCCGTAATCTTGTCCCATGCATTGGGCACTGACATAAGAACATTTTCAAGAACCAGTGTTCCACCCCGTTGGTCGAAGAACACCATCAGGATAAACACTATCATCTCCCATTATTTCTCTTTCCCAAACAAAACCATAATTTGGGTCAAGATGAACTGAGGCAAGAACATTATCCGCAGGAACATATGCCTCATTAGAAGATGAACATGGCGCGATCTTCGCCATTTGTTTCTCAAAATTTTCCTTGGTAATTTGGTTCACATCAGCACGGAAGTAGCTCTGATCGGCTTCAACATACTCTACCAAACCATCTTCCTTCCACATCACTAAACGTTGATGCAAAGTTGAAGGGACAACACCAACTCCATGGATCCACTCTCTACCAAGGAGTAAATTAAAATTCGCTTTAGAGGCTATCACTAAGAACAATGTAGTCCTCTTTATGGAACCAACGATTAAGTCCACCTCAATGGCCCCCAAAGAATGGCCAGTTTTGCCTTCATAGTTGCTTAAGACAATGTTATGTGGCCTGAGGTCAGTGTCGAACTTACCAATCTTCTTCAAAAGACCATGTGGCATTAAATTCACTGCAGCTCCACCATCCACTAACACTTTGTTAATTCCAACACCATTGACTTTGGCTTGGACATACAGGGGTTTCAAGTGGTTTTGCATACTCATATCTGGCTTCTCGAAGGTAGCCATTTGGTCTTCGACACAACCATTGTTCATCACATAGTAACACATTGGCTTATGATGAGCCATATCCTCTGTAAAATCCTCTTCAACATCATTTGGTACTGTGATAACATCGTACTCAAGAGGCAGTATTGATACCACATTGCAAACAACATCGAAATCATCTTCAGAATCATCAAAATCAGACTCCATGTCTTCATCCATGTCGAAATCAGCATTCTTTTCTTTCACTGTTGACAATGGAGGAAATATTCTTTCAAGAGCAGGCCTTCTTGGCTTTTCTGTTACTACAGCCTTGCCTTTGGCCTTATTCGCTGCACACACATGACTAGCAACATCAGCATTCCTCTTTGTGGCAACTTCAGCTTTGTGAACCTCACTCTTCGCCACTATTATGCTGCGTGGAACTTGATTAATGTCAATCGTACTGCGTGGAACATGGTTATTAGCCAAATGACTTGGAACCTTGTTAATGTCAAAGTGTGCCCTCTTCTTCTGTTGTCTTTGGTAACGACGCCACTGTGTTCTAGTCATGGGGTTCTTACCCTTATAGTTATTCTTATAATTAAACTTAACAGCACCCATATCTGGCTTGACAGCTTTAGCACGTTGATTATTTGGCACCCACGCTTCAACAGGAGCACTAGCACTTGGGACAAAGGATTTATTTGTTGACAGCTTCAAATACCCTTTCGCTGAGGACTTCTCCTTAGCAAATTGTCGTTTGCTTGTTGAAGGCTTTGTTGACACATTAGCCTTATAGCCAGGAAGATCTCCTTTTGCAAAGTCAAATTTCGGCCTGTTATCAAGCCATTTTCTTTTACGTTGTTGTTGATCCTGATAACCTTCGACAGCTTTAGCTGCTTCTTTGTCGAAGACAGCGCTGCACCTTGGGCAAAGCATAACTTCAGAGTTATTCCACTTACACCGATTGAGGAAATCTATCAATTCTTCCTCAGCCTTTGGATACACAGCATGTATCTTCCCATCATATTCTTTTAGGGTCACTTCCTGTTTCTTACCTTCAGCATACATAAAACCTTTTAATTTTTCGGTGGCAGTCTTGACACACTTAGGAGGGTCTGCCATTTGAGCATCCACCATGCCTACATCAGCTTCGACAGGTTCAGAATACATAGCTTCAGCCTTAGGCAATGGATCAACATCAATCTGCATAGGAGCTTTCATTTTCTTATCAGCAAATTTGAGTCTTCCTTCGCCAACTGCTTTTTGCACAATAGCCCTGAAGAGCACACAACGGTCAGTGTTATGTCCCAAAAAATTATGGAACTTACAATAACCCTTTTTCTTTCTTTGGTCAAGAGTTGGTATTTTAAGGCCTTTAGGCACTAATATTTGACCATCAGTTACTAAAAGATCAAAAATTTCATCACATTTAGTAACATCAAAAGTATAAGTCTTAGGCATAAATCTATCATTCTTAGGCTCTACAGGGTTATTCCCAGGCCTTAATAATTTACAGGTATAAGGAGGACCAGGCTTAAGTTCAGCCACGTCTATCTCCTCTTCTTCGACTTTACTATATGTAACATCGAATTCTTCTTCGACATATGCCACTTTTTCTTTTTTATGATACCTATTCGACCTAGATTTTTCCTCTCTAAGCCTTTCAACTTGTCGAACTCTATCAGCCAAATGCGCCATATCTCGCAAATGAGATGTGTCTAATTTCTTTCTAATTGAGTAATCAAGGCCACCAGCAGCCATTTCGACAAGCTCATGTTCAGGGACTTGTGTGAAGCAACGAGATTTCAACAGCCTAAATCTGTTTAAGTAATCATCAATAGTTTCAGGCATTTTGCGCCGAACACTAGCCAATTCTTTAAGACTAATTTTCGACTGGCCCATGTAAAACTGTGCATGGAATGCCTTTTCTAATTGCCCCCATGTGAACATAGAACCAGGGGGTAAGGTCGTGAACCAAGTGAAAGCATTTTTAGTTAGAGAATTTGGAAAGTATTTCATCTTCAAATTCTCATTTTGTGCTAAGTCCCCAGCCTCAGTCAAGAAACGAGCAATGTGTTCGACTGTGGACTCATTTGTATCACCACCAAACTTAGTAAACTTGGGAACTTTCCATCCCCTTGGTAACTCAGTTTGTAATACGTATTCACATAATGGTGATACGAAGTTAGGCCTTTGTAAACCTATGTTAAGGCCATTTTGCGCCAAAATAGTTTCGACTAAAGTAGCTATATTGTTTTCTGCGCCAACATTGTGTTGTTGCACTTGTCGAACAACTTCATCAGCGTTCTGGTGTCTATTTACCAAAACTACTTCAGGGACGTGGTTTACTGCCCCTTGTAGTTCACCTACAATTGTGGACGCTTCGACTGCAACTTCTTCTTGGGGGTTAACTGGCGACGCATTACCCGCAATAATAGGAACTTGCCTATTATTAACCGCTGGAGCCCCAAAGAAATCTGCAATCCTACTCATCTGATTTGCCAACATTTGGTAACTGTTATTGGTATTTTGAATCAATGGATTGAAAACTGTACCAATTTGTTGGGTAAGCATATTAACCATATCGTGATTACTCTCGTCTACTTGCTGTCTTAAGGCCAACAAAGACGTATTGGTTAATGCTGGGGGATTCCGACCAAATACACTCTCAGAAGAGACATGTGTAGGGGAAAAGGTCGAAATATGTGGCATTCCAGTAGGCATGCCATACATTCCCAAAGGAAATGGGGGTAGATGCACGTTATTCAAACGTGGGTCTAAACCGTTTCCCATTGCCATGTAAGGGCTATGAAGCCCTGCACTTAACGGCAAAGACATAGGCAAAGATGCCATTTCTGACTGCGTTGAACCAACATTAGTCATTGATAATGAAGGAGCGGTTGTTGACGATGATGGTCCTGCGCTAATGCTCGCAGAATCCATTGTTGTTCCTTGCCCTTGTGAAACCACAGGGTTGGAACTAGACGCATTATTCGTACTAGAACGAACCATTTTACCACTTCTTAAGTGCATACAACAGCGAATACAAATAAGAGAGTACGAAAATGAACAAAATCAAAGGCAAAGTCCCACTGGGCGTGCCAATTTGTTTGCTGGTGTTTTTAGCAAACAATCACTAGTTTTATTAGAAGGTTTGTGAGATCAAACTAGAAAAATCTCAAAGCAATTGCCTTTGAATTGCGCGTGGTTTGTGTTTCAGAAAATGTAGAAAAGGGGACGATTTGCAATGATTAACAGAATTGAAAAGAAAAGAAGCAGTAAATGGTGCATGAATTGTAAAGAATAAGACAAATAAATTGCATTGAATTGTAAAAGTGGTACACGATCACGTACAGCGATTCTTCCACTCGTTTTTCGCTCTGGCTTGGAAGTTAGAGTTTCAGGAATCGGGTTGTGTATTGTGATTTGCGACCCCTGTTTCTTCTCAGAAACCACTATTTATACCAAGGAAGAGAGGGAGAAAAACTGAACTAAGTAACTGCCTAGAAATTTGAAAATTAATAACTGCTACTCCTACTTTTGACCAGAACCGCTCTATCACGCTTCGACCAACTGCTAGTCTTCAGCGCATAACTGCTCTGTTTTCTGTCTGTCGAAAGCTTGTGTCCATTTTCCTCTCTCTTGCTTTTGCTTCCCCAGAAGCTTGTCAAGTTTACCTTGCGCATGACCATTTTCTCTGTCGAAATAATTTGGTCTTTGTCGAAATATAAGTCAGGCCTTGTTGACCATTTTCAATGAAGCCTGTCGAAATTACAGGCTAACACCCACCAAAAAAGAATTTTCTTCTGTACGTTCGTTTTTGTCTTCGTGGTTGTTTCGTGCCAGGGAAACTCTCTTACTTAATCTACAATCTACATCAAAATTCACTCCAGTCAACACAATCCGCTGTTGATAGTTTCCTTATAAAAGTGGAGAAACAAAATATCCAATTAGGCGAATATTCAACACGCTCGAGATCACCCACGCGTATCTCCAATGCCTTTCTATATATACGCACGCAACACAATTCACTTATACCATCTCAATCTTCAATCCGTTAATAATTAAGAACTCCATTTACAATTAACAACTTCTCCTTCGTTCATTCATTCACACATTAACAAGCATGGCAGATAATAAGCAACCCCAATTGAACGGTGCTTACTATGGCCCCGCCATTCCACCACCACAGCAACCCCGCAACAGCCACCACCGCAGCAGAAGCTGTTGTTGCTGTCTCTTCAGTTTTTTCTGGAAGCTACTACTTGCACTCATCGTCCTCGCTGGCCTAGCAATCCTCATCTTCTATCTAGTTGTTCAACCACGCCCCTTCAAATTCTACGTGAATGAAGCAAAGTTAACTCAATTCGATTACACCAACGACAATACTCTACGTTACAACATGGTACTCAACTTCACAGCTCGCAATCCCAACAAAAAACTCAACATATACTACGACAAAGTGGAAGCTTTTGCATACTACGAGGATTCAAGGTTCGACAATGTCGATGTTATTACACACATGAACTCATTTCGACAATACAAGAAGAGCAGCAATCCCATGAGTGCTGTTTTCTCAGGGCAGCATCTGATGATGTTGGATAATGATCAGGTGTCTGATTTTAACGAAGATAAGAGTGAGGGAGTTTATGATATCTTTGTGAAGCTTCACTTCAGGATAAGGTTCAGGCTTGGAGACTTGATATCTGGGGATTATAAGCCTAAGGTCAAATGTGACATTAAGGTTCCTTTGAATTCTAACAATTCCACCGCAACATTCAACCGTTATTTGCCCACCAAGTGTGATGTTGATTTTTTCTAGGTTCTTCGCCGCGGATTTCTTATAATACCAGTATTATAAATTTCTTCCTTTACACTTCACCCCCAACCCACCATTTTTTTTCTCTTGTGTGATTATAATAATAGGGGGTGATATTTGTATGTATTATTTTATTCATTCTTTTTCCGTATGATGTCATCAGATACCTTCTCATGAATGGACTTTATTTTTTCATATACTTCTAGAATTGTTTGTTTTATATGATCACTTAATATATTCCTTATAAAACCTTATATCAAATTTTCAATAGCGTTTAAAATTGACTTTGATTTTGATAATGGATAAAAGCTAGCGTTATGTATATTGTAAAACAAAATCATCGGATGCATGCTCGTCAACTCAATCATCGGATGCATCCTCTTTATAATATTATTGAGCAAACTCTTTCAGCCAAAAATAGTCAAAAACCATATTACAATACTATTTAACTAAATTTTTTAAGCTATTAATCAACCTATTATAAATTGCCTTAAAAAATTTAGTTAATTAGTGTTGTAACGTGATTTTTAGCTATTTTTGGCTGGATAACGTTATTGTTGGATTAAACTCATGTATATAACTTCTACTAGAGACCTATTTTTAAAGTGGTGATACTTGATAGTATTTCACTCAATCATAAGTAGAGTATTGAAGAGAGAGTATAAAAGAGAGTTTTGCTAGTATTTTTCGTGATGCAAAGCATTACTAGAAGCGAACAAAAACCCACTGCCATTAAGGTGCATCGTCAAGATAACGTTCTCTCAATTAGTTTGTGTTATCTAGATGCATCTTCCAGATAACACATTGATTAAGACTCTGTTTGGCAAAACAAATCTGCTAGCTTATAACAGATTAGCTCATTTTAGGTATTTGACATGACTATCGCTTATAGCGTTTTTCATTAGCTTATAACATTTTTCTAAACGCTACTTGAAGTAGTGTTTGAGCTTTAAACTTATAGCATTTTCATTTTTATCTTTCACTTTTATCTTTATTATTTTAATTAAATAACTCATTTATAGCTTATAACATTCACTACAAATGTCCATTTATGTCATTTTATATTTGTAAGCTAGGTTCAACCGCTAATTTTATCAAACACTTTAAATTGAATCTGCTAGCTTACCCGCTATCAACTAAATCCGCTACCAGCTCATCCGCTATAAGCTAGATCCACTATCCGTTAGCTTATCCGCTATAAGAGAAAGCTCAAATAGCGATTTCCTAGGAAATCTAAGAGTATGTTTGGGATGGGGTTTTGCGAGGAGAAGGGAGAGGAGAGCTTGAAAAAGATTTGTTTGTATTTTAATATGTAACTGAGATTTTAAAAAATTAAAAGAATAATTTGATAGATATCAATATAACATTTTTAATCACATTAGATTTATGTTTAGAGACATTTTATAGCTTCCTCAATTTAGAATTGAAAAATATGTCGTCCCCTCCCTTCCCCTCCCAAAACCCCCTCCCAAGCATACCCTAAATGTAAGTTTCCCTTACCAAAGATACTCTCCTTATGAAATTCTACTCCACCAAGTTGTTCATTCCTCGTTTTTTTCGGATAATTGGAGATATTAACATTAAAAATTAGCTAGCTCAGCATCATTAATTAACACACACTTCCCCCACCTTCTATGAAGGGTTTGAGAGGGCGAAGTTGTTCATTCCTCGTATTTCTGCCTAAATAATTCCAATTAGGATTAGTGTGGAAGAAGTTCAAAGACGTGAATTTATTTATTATTGTATTTTGGCTTGTTTTTATAATCAATCGAGAATAGAGGATGTTGGAACTTCACTCACTTTCACACACTCTCACGATGAAACAGTTCGCACTCTAACAGAATTGAGAAGTGAGTCATCAATGTGATGATCTCAGTCAATGGCATTATTGAAGTTTGACTTACAAAATGGGTTTTAAAAGGGTGACCCAGCAACTTGCTAAACCAGTCATAACATAGTGACATGGCAGTAAAACTTGAATGAAAAGAATTACAATTTATTTATTAGCTTGAATTACCACTAATACACCTCCTAATTCATGCTAGATAAGCTTTATTTATTAGCTTGAATTACCACTAATACACCTCCTAATTCATGCTAGATAAGCTCCTCATTCCAATGTTGCTCCTTAGGCCTTCAAACCTTTTAATCTTCAGTGCCTTAGTCAACAGATCTACAGTGTTTTCCTCTGAAGTGCAGTGTTCAAGTTTCAACTTCAATTTTGATACTTGGTCTCTTAGAAAATGAAACTTAGTCTCAATATGTTTGCTCCTTCCATGAGCAATTGGATACTTGGCTAGGTCAATTGTTGATTTACTATCAATCAACAATCTCATTGCACCACTTGACCTTATCCTCAAGCCATTGAGCTTGACAAGCAGCCATGGCAGCAGCTATATACTCAGACTCACAAGAGGATAGTGCCACTACACTTTCCTTCTTTGAGCTCCAACCAATTGGAGCATTTCCACACATGAAAACATGAGCTACAGTGCTCTTCCTATCACCTTTATCTCCACACCAGTCAGCATCAGTAAAACAATAGACTTCTAGATCAGAGTTCACCTCCATGACTGGGATACCACACACCAAAATCCACTGTTCCCTTTATGTACCTAAGTATACGTTTGGCTGCAAGTAAGTGAGCAGCCATTGGCTTTCCCATGTACCTGCTAATCAGACTAACACCATAAGCAATATCTGGTCTTGTATGACACAAATATCTGAGAGATCCAACCAATTGTTTGTACAATGTTGGATCAACAGGCTTACCTTCATCATCTGGGACTAACTTCACTGATGTATCAGTGGGAGTGGCTGCTGGATTGCAATTCCACATTTCTTATCTCTTCAACACATCACTAGCTTACTTCTTCTGGTGCAGTAACATTCCACCATCTGCAGCACTGAATTCTATTCCCAGAAAGTAAGAGAGAACACCTAGATCAGACATCTCAAACTCTGTCATCATGTCCTTCTTGAATTCCTCCATTTTGACTTCACTAGTTCCTGTCAGTAGCATGTCATCAACGTACAAACACACTATCAGGTACTCAAAATCATTAGAACCTTTTGAGTAAATCCCATGCTCATTTGTGCATTTAACAAACTGGTGATGTAGCAGGAACTGGTCAATCCTCTTGTTCCAAGCTCTTGGAGCTTGTTTCAAGCCATATAGAGCCTTGCTCAACTTGTACACCTTGCTTTATTCTCCTTTAATCTCAAATCCTGGTGGTTGACTTACATAGACCTCCTCTTCCAAATATCCATTCAAAAATGCAGCTTTAACATATCTAGTTGGTACATTGACCAACCTATATAGCTTGCCACTGCCACAATTGTTCTGATAGTCTCCATTCTGGCTACTGGAGCAAACACATCAGTGTAATCAAATCCAGGTCTCTACAAGAACCCTCTTGCTACTAGTCTTGCCTTATACTTTCCCACCTCACCATTAGGCTTCATTTTGGTTTTAAAGACCCATTTCACATCAATCTTCTTTCTTCCTTCAGGCATGTCTACCAACTGCCAAGTATCATTTCTTTCTATGGAGGTCAGTTCCTCAATCATGGCTTGTTTCCAATGAGCTAACTCAAGTGCTTCTTCAACTGTCAAAGGCTTTGATTCTGCCATAAAAGCCTCTTCTACTAGGTCACCTGTTTCTGTGATGGCAGAGTCAGACAAGATGATAAAATCACTGAGTTTCTGCGGTGGTTGCCTCTCCTTTCTAGGTCTCTCAGAGTTGTTGTCACTACTGATGACTTCTGGTTGTGTTTCCCTTTCTTCTACTTCTTCTGCAGGTTCAAGCATCACTGTGGCAGGCTCTCCAGTTTCATCAGGATTGTCCCAATTCCAACTCCTTGCTTCATCAAATCTTACATCCTTGCTTATGACAACTTTTGATCTCTTAGGATCATACAATTTGTATAAACCAGTGGAATGATATCCCAGTAGCACCATAGCTTGTGCCTTGTCATCAAGCTTCCTCCTCAATTGATCAAGCCTATGCCTGTAACATAATGATCCAAATATTCTGAGGTGCTTCACACTTGGTCTTTCACCAGACCATGCCTCCTCTGGTGTGATTCCTTCTAACCTCTTAGTAGGACTTCTATTAAGAATATATACTGCAGTGGTCACAGCTTCTCCCCAGAAGTAGTTTGGCATTCTCCTACTCTTTAGCATGCTTCTAACCATGTTGAGAATGGTCCTGTTTTTCCTATCTGCAGTACCATTATGTTGAGGGGTGTATGGTGCAGTTATCCCATGTCTTATCCCCTCCTTTTCACAAAATTCTCTGAATTCAGTGGAGGTGTATTCACCACCTCCATTAATTCTCAACCTGCTGATTTTACAATCACTCTCCTTTTCTACCATCACCTTGAATATCTTGAACAAATTGAACACTTCACTCTTCTTGTCAATCACATAAACCCATGTCTTTCTAGTGAATTCATCTATGAAGGAAACAAAGTAGTTGTTGCCTCCTAGAGTCTTCACTTCAAATGGTCCACAAACATCTGAGTGAATTGCTTCAAGTTTCCTTGAAGCCTTAGTCTTCAATTCAGAGTTGTAGGAGCTTCTAGCTTGCTTGGATTCACAACATTGCTCACATACTTCATTAGTCACCTTGATCACTAGCAGGCCGTACACCATTCCTTGAGCCTCAAGATTCTTCAAATCTCTGAAGTTCAAGTGCCCAAGCCTTTCATGCCATATCCAACTCTCATCATCTATCACAACACTTAAGCAGTCATCTTTCACAATGTTCATGCCAATTTTGAAGGTTCTATGTTTGTTCAACATTGCCTTCAAGACTTCACTCCCTTTAGGATCAAACAATGTAAGCTCCCTGTTCTCCATTATGACTAAGTAATCTTTCTCTAGCAACTTCCCAATGCTAATTAGATTGCTCTTCAGTGATGGAACATACAACACTTCTGTAATGGTGCACATCTTCCCATTACTCTTGCAGATCCTCACACTTCTAATCCTTTCACTTCTCACCACTCTGTCATCACCAAAATGAATTGATTTCTTGACAGATTCATCCAAGTCAACAAACCAAGCTCTATTGCCACTCATGTGGTTTGAACAGCCTGTATCCAAGTACCACATTGCTTCCTTATCAACCTCATCCATTTCACCTGCCATGAATGCAATTCTTTCACTATCTTCCTCATCAACCATTTCTGTTATTTCAGCCATGAGTACAACCTCATCATCAGATTCATCATCTGCAAGTTGTGCTTCTTCTTGTGTTTCTTTTGATTTACATTCATTTGCAAAATGCCCAATATTATCACAGTTATAGCATTGTATTTCCTTTCTATTAGTTTTCTTTTTCTGTCCCCTGTTTTTCCAAGCTTCTTTT
Source organism: Astragalus glycyphyllos (assembly GCA_963573325.1). Lineage (NCBI taxonomy): Eukaryota > Viridiplantae > Streptophyta > Magnoliopsida > Fabales > Fabaceae > Astragalus > Astragalus glycyphyllos. Next base: position 26,034,747 of record OY754312.1, read on the forward strand.
CTTCTTTGAAAATCACTCATACTTGAATCAACTTTCTTGCTTGAACCTTCACCACTGTTCTTGTTCCCTTTTCCCTTTTGAAACTTAACTTGCAAGACTTGCTCAATAGGTTTCTCTACAAATTTATCTTTATTACCAGTTCTCACCCTAATCCTAGCCTCATTTGCCTCTAACGAGCCTAGAAGTTCTTCAATCTTCATTGTCTCTAGGTTCTTAGATTGCTCAATTGCAGTGACTACGTAGTCAAATTTAGGAGTTAGGGTTCTTAGTACCTTTTCAATTTTGTGTTGATCTGTCAATTTCTCGCTGTTTACCTTGGATTTTGGTAAACACCGCTAGTTTGAAATTGCTTCTGTTTGCCGGATCAACTAGTAAATCCTAAGACCATTTGTGTTAAAGTTTTTCCCATAATTATATGGGTTCTTGCAGTTTAAAAGTAAAAAGAAGAAGATAACCGTCGATCTCGCGCGAAACCGTCGAATTTCCTCAATGAGGGAGAATAAAACAAAGAAAAAATTGCAGAAAAGCAAAGAAGAAAATAAATTAAAATTGCATTAATTGTAAAGAGAGTTGGTGCACAGATCATACATTCTTCTCTTGGCCCGTTTTCTCTGTAATGTGTTGAAACTTAGAGCGTGAGAATTCTGTAATGAGATTGTGACCCGTTTTTCCTATGAGAAATTACTATTTATACAAGGAGGGAAAACACTAAAACTAACTAACTGTACAGAGAATTTAAAAAAGAAAACTGCTTCAGGCTTCGACCAGGATAGCTGCCAGAACTTCGACGGCGAGCACTTGATTTTGACCTGCTATTGAATCCCAGCCTTCTTCTCGTCGAAATATCACCCTTCAATTCTTGTTAAGTCTGAAGCTTTGTCGAATTTGCCTTCTGATACAACTCTTCTGTGTTGAAACCAACACCTTCTTCTAAGAAAACCAAAGTCAAACCCCGTTGACTGCATTTAATTTAGCCTGTCGAAATTACTGGCTAACACTCGCCATTGGTTCGCATCTGATTAGCCACGAGAGTCATTCTGTTGAAGTACTCTGAGATTGTCTCTTTCTCTCCCATCTGAAGTAGTGCAAACTCCCTACGCAATGTCTGAAGCCTCACCTTCTTCAACGATGCATCACTGGAGTAAGCAATGGCCAAGGCATCCCAAGCCTCCTTCGCCGTTTCGTATTGAGAGATCTTCTCAAACGCCTCTGCATCAACACACTGATGGATCAGAAATAGAGCTTTGCTATCCTTCTTCTACTGCTCACGGAGAACAGCCTCGCCGTTGGTTGTCGCCACACCGTTTCGCACAATTTCAAGAACCTCTTGATAGCGAAAAACTACTTTCATTTGGATTATCCAACGATCGTAGTTTTTGCCATCCAGAATCGGAAGTTTTGCCGAAACTATCCATTGTTACCACTGTTGCTCGCCATCTCCGCCGTGGATCACCGAGCTCTGAGGCCAATTCTGTTGGAACTTCACTCACTTTCACACACTCTCACGATGAAACAGTTAGCACTCTAACAGAATTGTGAAGTGAGTCATCAATGTGATGATCTCAGTCAATGGCATTATTGAAGTTTGACTTACAAAATGGGTTTTAAAAGGGTGACCCAGCAACCTGCTAAACTAGTCATAACATAGTGACATGGCAGTAAAACATGAATGAAAAGAATTACAATTTATTTATTAGCTTGAATTACCACTAATAGAGGAGAGATTAGTAACCTAAATCTCGCATTCATTTCTCGGTAGTAAAATCAAGTCAAAATACAACAATATACAAATTCATGTTTTAGAATTTTTTCCACACCAATACTACTTTTTAAAATTATTTGAGCAATTTTGGTCGTGTCGAGCAACCACACTAATCCTACTTTTCAAATATATTGGGTTGTATCTAGAACCCGCATTAGTAAAAAAAAAAAGTTTCTTGTTAAGGATTAGCGTGGTGTGCATGCCACATGTTGGAATATAGTAAGTATTTTAAATAGCAACAATGTTATTTAGGCAATGTTCCAGCCAAAAATAGACAAAAACCAAGTTACAACACCAGTTAACCATGTTTTATAAGTCAATAACTAACCTACTTTTTCACAGTTTTCTAGGCCATTGACTAAAAACTGTGAAAAAGCAGGTTGGTTAGTAGCCTATAAAACTTGATTAATTGGTATTGTAACTTAGTTTTTGACTATTTTTTGTTAGAATTTTTTGGCTAAATAACATTACTCTTATATAACACTTCAAATCACAATCAATGTAATTAAAAAATGTGTGTGAAGTAGGAAAAAATAAATAAAAAGCCGAAATATACTAAATAAGCCGGAAACATGACAAGAAGAGCATACAAAAGTCAATGCCTTATGAAGCTATCAACATGGAAGTAAGTTTCCACGAACCAGCTCCTTGGACACATGGCAACCATCTCATAGAAAATTTCGGGTGAGAAATCGCACACAACAAGACGTATGAAACCAAAAGCAACCGCGTTTTGAAAACGAACGTTTAAGTTAATATATTCTACTTGCCGTAATTCTTTCCCCAGCTACTACCTAATATCAGAAGACTATTACGCGCTTTTTAAGATATTATTTTCCCCTCCCTCCCTCCCTTCCTTCTTTGTTCATAAGGATCGATTCTATTCACACCCCCCTTTCCTATTATTCCAATCCCCTTTACTATAGTATTTTGTATATATACACTCTTCTCTCACACTTTATCACAACACAATATTTATTACATCTCTCTTTGTAATATCCAAAACTATAAACCATGCATGAGAAACAACAATTGAACGGAGCCTACTACGGCCCAGCAATTCCACCACCCAGAACCTACCACCGCCCAGGGCGTGGCGGAGGCGGTTGCTTCGACTGCCTCTGCGGTTGCATCTTCAATCTCATCTTCAAAATAATCTTCACAATCATAATAATCGTCGGTATCGCCGTTTTCCTCTTCTGGCTTATCGTTCGTCCTAACGTGGTGAAAGTACACGTCACCAACGCTACCCTCACACAATTCAACTACACAAACAACAATACTCTTAACTACAACCTTGCTCTTAACATCACCGTTCGTAACCCAAACAAAAGACTTGGTATCTACTATGATTACATCGAAGCTAGAGCACTGTACGAGGATGTTAGGGTTGACTCTGATTTTCTTGACCCTTTCTATCAGGGACATAAGACTACTAATGAGTTGAACCCTGTGTTTAAGGGTACGAAGGTAATTCCACTTGGCGCTAACGAGGTTTCGGAGTTTAACAAGGAGAAGAATGAAGGGGTTTATGGGATTGATGTGAAGATGTATCTTAAGGTGAGATTCAAGTTGGGAGTTTTCAAGACGAAGACGCTTAAACCTAAGGTTACATGTGAGTTGCGCGTTCCGTTGACTTCTGCCGGTGGTGCCTCGCCGGCGGTCGGTGGCTTTCAGAGAACCAAATGCGACTGGGATCGTTGATTATTTGGACCCGCACGTTAGATCCTACCCGACCCGATTCTATTCTATTTCATATTTTGTCTCTTTATGGTTTTTTTTATATTTGTTTATTTTTGGACATAGTCATACTTCAGGAGGGATTTTATTATTGTGAAAATTATACGGTATATGACATTTCCATAGTATACGTATATACGGTGGAGGATATTTTTGGCTTATTATTATTTATATCATACTTGTTATTTTGTTAATAAATAAATATATGTCGATTCTTTCACTCTTTTTCGTGAACTAGTTTCCCAATTTTCTTCTATCGCAAGTCGTAACGTGATGTTTAGTACCAAGTTCAACTTGTTTTTGAGCTATAAAATTATTGATAAAATTCAGTTTTATAAAAGTCAACAATTGGTAAATTCTATCTAGGATTAAATCAATTTTTGTGAGGGACTCAAAATTCTATATATTTATTGCCCAAACAAAATTAATGTCTTTAAATTAATTATGAATTTCCTTGCCAAACACGGAATATTATAACTCAATTTTTTTTTACATCAATATTCATGTTTGGTTTCTTTTTTAACCATACAGAGGTTGTCCAATGCGGGAATCAAACGTGGGAGTACTGAGTCGACCCTGTGTCCCAATGTTGCTTATGCCAGTGGACCAATCGTATTGGTTTGTAAAATACATAGCCAAATAACTGTGAATAAAAATTATATTATAACTATAAATTAAATAAGAATATCATAAAATTTAAAATTTAAAAAGAATATTAACAAAGATGTTGAATACATCTATTGTGGAATGGATAGTTATCAATATTTGATTGTTAATCATGTTAGGAAGCTAAGACTTGTTTGGAAAGAGAGGAAATTATTTAATAACACAAAGAAACAACTCTATGTAATGACGTATGCAAACAAACACAAAGAGCGGAGTTATTCTTATAAACTGTAAATCTAAAAAAGTTAAAAAATATATCTTTGATTTGGCAGTAACCCGATCTAAATGGATTTAATAGACATTTCAAGTTTAGAAGGGTAAGGAGAAGTATAATTTTTTGTAATATTCAGAAAAACATGGTCTGAAAATAATATAATTAAAAAAAGAAGTATAAAAAGAAATTAATTTTTTAAAGTGCTGAAATTAGTAAAAGGGTGGAGTTGCACGGATTAGTGTAACAGAATTTTTGTTTTTTTACACCAAACTATTGATGAACAAACTTTAACTATTTGAACAATTTAAAAAATTTCGAATGCTAAAGCACCCCAAAACACATTGGCTAGCATCACATTTTATATATTTTATCATGAAACTATTTTTTTATCAAACCGGTTATTGAGGAAGAAACTTTGTGTACTTGAAGAGCTAATTTTTTTCCGAATGCTAAAGTATCATAAAACACACTTCTTGGCATCACACTTTACGTATTTTGTCAAAAAATTTGTCACCAAACCGATTATTGAGGAACAACTCTGTGTATTTGAACAGTTAAAAAAATTTCTGAACCATAAAGTACACCAAAACATACTGTTTAGCATATCACTTTACGTATTTTGTTATGAAATTTAATCTATATATCACCCAATAGGGTATTGAAAAACAAACTTCGCATATTTAAACATTTAAAATTTTGAGACCCTAATGTACTGCTTAAAATATTAAAAAATAAAAAAGAAACAACCCTAAAATATGAAAAAAAGAAAGAAAAACAAAAAAAACCAAAAAAAATAAAAAGAAAAGAGAAAGTAAAAAATGAAAGAAGAAAGAAAAACAAAAAAAAAGAAAACAAAAACGAAGTTGGCGTGCTTGAATGACAAGCCGCATATAATTCTTAGATTAAATAAGACTAGGGGATAATCCCGTACGTTGCACGGATTTATACAAATAATTTTTGAAAAAAAAATGTTAATGATAAAAATTAAATACGTATAGTTAGAAACAATGGAATAACAATTTTCATACAATTTATTAAGATATTAATTTTTAAACATACATAGAGAAAATAAAAATTCGATTTAATATAATTTAGTTCAATATGATGTTTGATAAATATTATAAGGACTATCAATATTGTAATCATATTAGCAGAATCAAATAGAAATTTAAGGAACGTGGATTAAACATTTTCATATTAATTTTTAGGCTCGTGATGAATTATTAACCACATAAATCTTGTACCAATTAGGCAAAACTTATATTATCAAATTTAGAGTAACTTGGATATAATTTTGGTATACTTACTTAATTCATTGCTTATTTATATTATTAATATGAATCATTCATTTAGTTGGCTATGAGTAAGGTCGACAACATATCAGGAGAACACATGAGATTCACATTATGGAAAAACCTAAAAGAAACTAAAATTGAAGCCTTTGATAGCTTATTATGCTCAATAGAAAATACAGTGAAATACTCCAACTTCCCAAGTGCAAAGCCATGCTTTTGAAGTCTTTCAAGTCTTGTGTTAAAACTCGCTCCCGCATTACTTTATAGGATGGTTGGTATTATAAAGTTCATCATAACCAAATAATTCCATTAGATGGTCAGATTTGGATTTTTTTTATCATGTATTTTTTTTATCATGAGAATCGAATCATATATACATATAAGAAGGTGGAAAAAAATCAAGAAAGACAAAAAGATATAACTGTAGTTGTAATTGCTAAAGACATTATATAAATTGTATCTCCAAAACCATTGTTGTAGCATATGAAATATGAATTAAACTATCTAGGTTTTAAATTTTTTTGGGGTCAACAATTCAAATATGTTTTTTTGAATATTGGATTAACTAAAGTACCACCATGAAACACAAATAGCCCAATGCTTGATAACTCTCTTCTCTGTCATAAAAATGATTAGTGGGAGCTAGGTTGCAAGTTTCAACCATGTAAAACTATGAAAGACATCAATGCGGAGGAAGCTTTAATAGTATTTTTACATCAACGAAAAGAGAAACAAACAGAAATTAAAATTCTTGATCATAATGTATGTGTAAGATTTAAAAGTACAAACCATGCATTCTTAGAGTCTCACTTCTTAAAGCTACGAATGGAAACAATACAATGAGGTTACAAAGGTTTAAGAAAATCATTACTAATTAGAGTCTCACCCCTTAAATCTGCAAACAAAGAAACACAATGAAATTACAAAGATTTGAGGAAATCATTACTCTTCTTCCAGAATACGTTTATTCTCTCAAAATGAGATTTGTACCCATACATACCCATGTGGGCATGTGTATTGAGGGTTCCTATCATGCATATATAGTGCATATAATTAACTCATACAACTATTTGGTATAATGTGTATTGAATACTTTATTTGGTAAAAATTCAATTGGAATAATGATTGAACGTTTTATTCACTATACTAAACATTAGATGAAATGAAAAGTTGCTATAATTGATGCCCTTAAATATTGGTGGATGAATTTTAACCATTGTTTGTGACATTTAAAACCAAGCAAATGAAAAGAATGTAAATGAAATAATTTAGTGAGAAAAAAACTGTAACGTGTGTATAACTTATTAATATTAAGAGGTAGAAAGCAAAATTGATCTAACGAATCATTATAAACCAAAAAGTTAAAAGTTAAAATTTAAGGTAAGTTATATATAAAATAGTAACTATTTTTTATACACTTATTGTAAATAAATCTCTGATATATATATATATATATATATATATATATATAATATACATAAATATAACATAGATAATTCAAAGAAACATACACATATAATTTATGTATATATGTAATATACATAAGTATAACATAGATAATTCAAATAAATATACAGATAGTTTATGAAAATTTAGAAACATGTTTTACCTAAGATTTACATTTATATTATATGTTGTTAATATAAAAAAAATCGTTAGATAACAATATTCTAAAAAGAACAATATTTAAAATGTTAGTGGCAAATTTGTCAAAAAAAAATGTTAGTGGCAAATATGTGCTTTCATTGCTTTTTAAAAAAATTGGGTGTTTTCGTTAAAATTATGAAATTTATATGTAAATTTTATAAGTATTTTAGTAGATAAAATTTATGAGAATATATCATTGTGGAGGCTCCTTTAGGTTAGATGAAATCAAAAGTTGCTATGAATAATGTCATTAAATATTGGTGGAGGAATTTTAACCATTGTGACATTTAAAACTAAGCAAATGAAAATAATGCAAATGAAATACCTTAGTGAGAAACTGATTCACTACTAGAATTTTCGTCATTTCCTGCGAAATTTCCTGCGGATTTTCATTAAAAATTCGCAGGAAACGGGTTTCCTGCGGAATTTCCAGCGGATTAAAGTTCCCAGTTATTTTGTTCGTGGATAATTGTTTCCTGCGGATTTTTATATCGGCAAGAAATTTCCGCAGGAAATTTCTCAGGAAATTCCGCAGGAAGTCTGCAGGAAATTCAGCAGGAAATCTCCGCAGGAAGTTCCGCAGGAAATTCAAAATTTCCGCACGAAATTTCGCAGGAAATCCAACATTTCGCAGGAAATTCCGCAGGAAATCGAAGATTTTTTTCTTCTTCAAACCAACACCAAATTTTATTGACTGGTATTAATGAGATTATTTATTTAATATAATTTACTTTCAAAATAATCCAAACAAAAGATTTTTTTTATTTAATTTCATAGTATATTACATTACAAAGAAATGCAAACTGGATTTAATTGATACAGTCACAAGATCTAAAGTCAAATCAGATCTACTAACCACAAAAATAAACACAACTATCAATATTACAGATTTGGATTTGGCGATGCTCGCATAAACTCTACCCTACCGCTACTGTTCCATTGAAAATTTTCAATAAGCTCCAAATATTGCCTTCCATCATCAATACCATTGGGGTCCATGCCATCCATCATCAATTATGACAAACTTAGTAGCAATTCCACCTACCTCAAAACTGCAAATATAAGAAAAATCACAAATTAGATTTAGTGTCTATGTGATGCAAAAACCTTGTAATTTGATTCATCAAGTGTAAATGGTTATATTTTCTTAAACATATTGTTGATTGTCACCGTAGATTAAGTTCATCATAAACAAGCAAATAACTAGAAAATGCTTAAATAAGGAATGAAGTGATTACCATCTTGGGTGATCAATGGATAATCAGAATTGATGAACCAATTGCCAATGACCAGCTTCCTTAAACAACTTCACTATCAGTTGATCACAGCACTTTGAGTTGGATATTAAACGGAATCAAAAACTGCATTATAAAGAAATGTCAAAATCAAAATCCAGTTTGACTAATATTAAAAACTTGGATCATGAATTGAGTGAGGAAGAAATAATATGACTTGAAGCTAGCATACCAGTTGCATATAGGCTATGGTTCCATGGTAGTGGAAGTATTTGATCTTACCTTCAGTTTATGAGTTGTTTTTCCAGTTAACTTCTCTGACATGAGCACACCAGTTGCATATAGGCTCTTTGGTTGAACATATTCATTAAACTTTCAAATGAAAAGAAGTAAGAATAAGTTGAATTCCCCTTATTATAAACGAGCCCATAACCAAGAGGGGATAAGGGGTCACATGAATTCACTCCCTTATCTGGTTGATCAAGCTGTTCAACTCTTCTAAAGCAAGTCATTGGTAGTAGACACTTGAAATCATGATCCCCTTGAAACCAACTGCTCATATAAGTTTATTGGCACATTCAAGTTGATATCAAGCACATTGGCCTTAATAGCATTGCAAAGACAAAGTGCTGATCAAATAAATATTGGAGCATCAGCAACAACAACTTAGAATGATCAAGTATTTGAGAAAAATACTTGATCATTTTGACACACTAACATCAAATTCAACATACTGCAATGCTAAATATGCAGGCAGAGAAAAAAGTTCAACATGCTGTAGCAGATTTGAAGCAACTTGTGAATTAAACCTCAATAATGTTTGATAAGGCCATGGAGCTGATTCACTACCCTTTGCTCTGTGGTCATAAAATTGACCAAGAAAGAAAGGCCCATCATCAAACTTACCAGGATCATCCTCCAAATTAACAAAGGCAGGACCTGATTCAAATTACCAATACTGAAAGTTGTTCAATTTGTGCATACTACAATAACACACTTCTATTTGTCAACTTACTGGCTTGTTTTATAGGATCTCCTTTCAATGAAGAGTAGAGGTCTTTGGTGAATGCATCAACATGAGAAATCAAATGCTCACCAAACTCCTTGGCAGGATCCTGAAAAACAAGATCTTAAAACAAGTCCACTAAAAACAAGAAAAATAATAGAGGCAAGGGAAGCCAAAGACCACCAGGTGCTCTACAAAAACATCTGCTTGCTCAAATATGTGGTAGAGTACCTGATAAATTATATGTATTTGCTTGATGTTCATTGGTTGGTACTAATAAACAATAACACATGGTGCACCTTGTAACCTTTCCTTAGATGTTCTTCATATTGAAAAAATGTTCCTGGAAAGTAAAATGAAAAACTAAGAAAAAAGATATAGGATAATCCTAATGACAGCATATAGAACATGCATGATGCACTATGTGTTATAACTAAAACAAAAGAAATCCCAATGAATGAAGCTTAGAGTTGGTCCACTAATTACCGATGAGCATATAAGTGAAGGCTAAAAGCTTACCACACTTCAACCTCTGCTGAAATTCTTACATCTAGTGCTTGCTTTCCAACTATTTCTGGAGCTTCCACTGGGGCAGTGTTCTACATACACATTAATCACCTTTGCTAGTAAAAACACATAATAAGAAGGAAACATGGGAATATAATGGTGTTTGAAAGCCATAGCCATATGTTCCTTGAGCTTAGACACCGAAATCTGTAACCAAATGCTCATAAATCTAAATGTGAAAAAACAATTCCAGATTTCAATTACTAAAACAGAGCACATACCTGAAAAAAAATAAGCTTGTTTCTTGGTTTTCTACAACAGAAAATGCAGCACACCAGTACATGAGATACAAAATAATTTGCAAGTTTCAACAAATACCTCAACAATCTCATAGCATTAATTAATAAAATCAAATATGTTAGAATTTGCTACTCTCATTAAATCAAAATAAACCTTGCCACTGTATCACAACAATAAATATGACGTAAAATAACAAGTCCTAATTTTAGAAAAATTTACAATCAACATTCAATAGCAGTAACAAGAGCCCTTAGTTACAACACAAAAGGGTTCTTAAATTAGAATTGGTATCCGATGATCCAATGTTGTTCAACTATCCGATCATCCAATCCAATTATTTCAGAACAACTTGTCCTAAGAAAGGTAGAACAGACATAATATCAAACAGCTGGCGTGCGTTTTAGAGTCAGGCTTACCGAGTAGGAGGAGCTTCATCGATGCAACAAGTAGCACAATAAGAACGCAATCCTGATGCAAAAACCAAATGGAAGACATTAGAAATGAAAAGAAACAAAATTAGACTTCTCGATTGAGGAGCTTCATCGAATAATCAATAAAAAATCTTGCGTTTTGGAATATCTGGTTCAACCGTTCAACGATTCATCGTTTAAGGGTTTTGATTTCACGAATGATCATACGATCTTCTTCGGCTTTAGATCGAGCTTCACCGATTGAACTGAGAAAGCGATCTAAACGTTAGGGTTCTGAGAAAGCGATCTAAACGTTAGGGTTCCGACAAAGCCTAGAATCAAACAGGAAGCTTACGAACTGAGAACTGAGAACTGAGAGCTGAGAAGATGATATACGATTAGGGATTGAAGGTTTGCAGTGCACGATTAGGGTTTGAAGCTTACGATTAGGGTTTGAAGCTTACGATTAGGGTGTGAGAGAAATAAGCAGCTTCTGCGTTTCTGTTTGAGAGAGAAGGAAGGGTTTGGTATTTTAATTTGCATTTCTGTTTCTACGATACGTTTCTATTTTAATTTTTTTTTTGATCAAATTTCTATTTTAATTTAATGTAAAAAAGTTGTTTTTAAAAAAATAAGATTTTTTTTGACCAAAAAATTATTTAAATATGTCAAAAAAAATTAAAGAAATATTACCCAAATTTTCTTTCAGTTTTTTTATATTTTTTAAATAATAATTAAGAAACATTCCTGCGGAATTTTGTTCTTAGGAAAAATCGCAGGAAACCGAAAACTTTCCTGCGGTATTACCAACGAAATATAAATTCGCAGCAAAGTTTTTACATATCTGTATTTTGGTAGCAAAGTCCTCAGGAAATACCTGCGGAAAATTTCCGCAGGAAATTCCGCAGGTAATACCGAGATTTCTAGTAGTGATTCTAACGAATCATTATAAACAAAAAATAGAAAAGTTAATATATATATATATAATATAAATAAATTTAACATAGATAAATATTCAAAGAAACATACACATAAATTAAGAAAATAAAGAAACGTGTTTTACATAATATTTATATTTATGTTATATTTTGTTAATTGTTATTTTCTATTTCTATATTTTCATAAGATATGTCTCATTTTAATATCAAAATGAAAATAGTTAAATAACAATATTCTATAAAGAGTACTATTATTTAAAAAGTTAGTGGCAATTATATGTTTTGATCGCTTTAAAAAATATACTATATTTATAATTTACAAAAATTTATATAATTTTACAATTTATATTACATTATATTTTACCATTTTTTATCAATTTTTCTTTAATAATATATTTTACCAATTTTTCTTTAATAATAATAATATAATTTAGAAAAATTAATTAAAAAACCATGTCATGAAATATATTATATTGCTAATTTACAAAAATTAATTAAAAATCCATGATATCTTTTAAACTACTTAATTTTTTTATTAAATCTACGAATTTAGATACTAACATGATGTTTTGTTGTTTTTGAAAATAATTTAGAATCATGTAAAAAAGAAAAGAAAATAATTTAGAATGATATAATGATATTAAATAAATGTTATTTAAGTTATATTTAACACCACTATTTGGATGTCATAAATGTTGAATGGAGAATTATTAATAAAAGTAGATTATTGAGATTTAATTTAAAAAATTAAGTGAAAATATGGAGGAGCATCCTAGAGCCTCCAAAAAAGCTTCTTTTAGTAATTTATGAGGCCCCGCCGTTATAAGGGTCGGTGCACCCCTTGTGCCCGCTTTTATAATATCAATTACTTATCTAAAAAATAAATAAAAGTAGATTATTGAGATTTAATTTAAAAAATTATAAGTGAAAATGTGGAGGAGCATCCTAGAGCCTCCAAAAAAGCTTCCTTTAGATATTTATATTGATTTTGGAAGCTCAACATGTAAAATGCAAAATATGTGTGTCTCAGGAAAAACTATAAGAACAATCAAAGAAGTAGAAGTAATATGTAAGGCTAAGGAATTAATCTGCAACTTACACTGAAAAATATATGTATTCTTTCAAATGCAACAAAGATTGACTTGGTCAAAAAAAATAGTTAGAAAATTGAAGAGCACTCTAGTGCAGCACTTAAGAATTAAAAAAAAATAGAAAATCATTTATATTTCATTGTACAATTTTTTCGTTACTAAAAGAAAGTATAATATTTACAAATAAATAATTATACATTAGAACTAAAGTTAAAGTTTTCTCTTATTTTCTGTCAAAAATAAAGTTGTCTTTATCTTTGGTAAAAAAAAGTTGTATTCATCTAAAATCTAAAAATAAATATAAAGGTTGAGGAGCACTCCAGGCGCAACTTTCTGTTGGGGATTTCCAAAATAATAGAAATTCAATAACACTAAAGTGAAAGAGAGACACAATGTTTCTTGTTCTAAAGGTGTGTTCTTTTGTGGGTTTCACTAGTGGTTGTGTTCTTTCATTAACATTTGTAGTGAAGAGACACCTACCTTCATCAAATGGTATGAGTTGGTCTATATATATAGAACAACTTTACAAGTAGAAAGATATAGATTCACATACACATATATTGTTCATATGTCTAAGACAAACCTGTACCAAATTCAATATTCCAAATCATTCTCTTTCTTCTCTTATGCGCAAATTGAAGTTAGGGAACTATTGTTCTGTAAATACTATTGACGATACGCTTGGTGTGGGTGTGCAAACCATGTCAAGGAACTCCATTGTATCCTGAAGGGGATTCGCCGATCATCCTATTGCATCCAATCAAGAGTGATTGGTGGGGGCGAATCGAACCTAAAGCTTAGTGTTATACACGCCTTGGAGTCTTGCGCAATAATAAATTCACTTTCTCCTTTGTTCTTTATTGTACATGATATTCACAATTATTTGTGCTAATGATTTTCTATGTTTGGTTCTTCTTCTTTGTTGCAGCATTATTCCCACCAACAAATTGTTCCAACAATCTTTAGGTTCGACTTTGCATTATGTTGATGATGACTGCAACTTTGGAATGCATTTTTTTTTCTTACAACTTGGGAGAGATGAACATCATTCTTTACCATAAATTCGTTCATTTAAACTTTTGCTGAAAGGTACACGATTAAGAATGAAATTACGTAGTATTATTGGTGTCCTTTTATGCATGAAAAACATTATGCCTGATGAGGAAAATTCTTTCGTTGATCACTACTAAAATACTCATTGTATATGTAATGGAATTATGGAACACTTTATAGCCTTGTGTAGTCAATTGGAAAGTTTTAGAAAATATGAAAGGATAAAAACATAAGAATTTTCAGAAACGAACTCTGTGATGATAAGCCGCAATGTTTCGTAGTGGGTCAGAAACTACCAGCGGTGTTTTCAGTTTTGGACTTTTGGTAGAGTTTAGACACCGGTTTTCTTCTTGGTTTTGCATTTACTTCTTCATTAAAATTGTTAAAGATGATTCTATAATGTGAAAACATCTGAAATAAATATTTCAAATTGAAACGATGAGTAATTTGGTAAAGAAAGGCAACATTTCCTGAAGGGTCACAATAGACCTGTTTTCGAAAACAACTTCGTTTTTCAAATTTGGATACATGTTTAAACTTGTTTTTGAGGCTTTTATGGTCTATATTTTATACCATTGTAATCCTTGTTTTATGTAATGTCAAATTGGTTCAAGAATCGCTTAAAATGGTGCAAAAACGAGAGAGAAAACATGTCCAAAAGGTATTGGATCAGAAACCCGTTTTCTGCAATCTGGGTCGAATTTGACCCACTGGATGTAGAGGATGATGAACAGTGATGCAGAATGATACTCACTCTCGGACCAAAGAGAGTGTAGGAGAGTGCAGATTGTACAAACCTTTGATATGCCGTTTTTTGCATTCTGTTTGTATTAACTTATAGTTATTGACTATCTACGTTTCATATTTTATTAACACATATAACTATTTTTTGATAATTTTATGTTGTTTAAAACCTTTTAAATCATCTTAAAAAGTGAAAATTGGAATCAAAGTTTAATTTCTCAGATTGGAAAATATTATGGTGTTGTTTTGTAATTTATGATGGTCACTCTCCATGAATACTATGTTATCTTGTTTCACTTTGTTAATATATTTAAATGCTATTTATTTATTTTGACAAGTACAATGAATGTTATGATGAGTTAGTAGTGGAGTTGACATGAATTTTAAGGTGAAAAAAATAGAATTTATTTGTTATTATGTATGTATAAAATTTATTTGATTGTCCCACCTTAGATATGTGTAAAGATATTTTAGTATCTAAATAAATAATTGCATTGGTTGTTGTTATGTAATTCTAATGCATTCAATAAATGATATCTTAAATAATTTAAGATGGATGAAATAGAGGTAAAACTCTAACATGAAATGGGTATTGAATGCTTATAAGAATTTTGTCTAAACCAATGGCACAAGTGTACATATATTGTGATTGTCAACATATCAAAGGCCTCCAAGTGGGCAATAAAAGGCAATGGGGCTGGAGTCCATGTTTGTGATAGTTATTCAATACTATCAAAGAGTATATTAACAGAAATGTCAAAGGACATTGAATTAAAGCTTAGTTATGTGAAGAAGTGTTCTTCAGAATTTTATGAGAAAAGGAAATAATCTTGGAATCCTTTGACGAAAGGATTGACAAGGGATATGATGTTTTATAACATTGTTGGGGATGAGTTTCAAGCCCATATCTAAATAATTACCAATGGTGGAATCCCAACTCACACTTGAGTAGCATTAAGTCTTGAGTTCAATGGTGATAGTACACTATTAGAGTAATTGCAAGTGCTTGATAATAGATACATCCCAAGGTTTATAAGTACTTGGACCATAAGTATAAAGTTGGAAGGTTGAGCCTTTGCTCTTAATAGACCTATAGCATATATGTGCTGAAGTGCTTATTATGGGAGTGCTTCTGATAGAGTCTACCTATATGAGAGTGAAGTGGGGCCGCTTCTTGGAGATTAAGGGCTTGACTCTTAAAGCTCTCATGAAAAGGATACACGACACAAGGCCTTAACAAATGTGTCACTTTACAATTCGTTCAATGGTATCGAGATCTCATGTGTAAGTTAATTGATGCTTGTTCTAATGAATAATTGGTTCAAAGCTTGTCTACCAATCTATTCGGGGATGAGCGAAACATTGACTTACTAAGTAAAGGTTCAAATCGTAAGATACCTTAGCTGAAAGCATGTGATTTCCAGAATAATGGGATTTGGGTTTATTTTGAAAATGGTGGAGGATTGTTGGGGATTTCCAAAATAATAGAAATTCAATAACACTAAAGTGAAAGAGAGACACAATGTTTCTTGTTCTAAAGGTGTGTTCTTTTGTGGGTTTCACTAGTGGTTGTGTTCTTTCATTAACATTTGTAGTGAAGAGACACCTACCTTCATCAAATGGTATGAGTTGGTCTATATATATAGAACAACTTTACAAGTAGAAAGATATAGATTCACATACACATATATTGTTCATATGTCTAAGACAAACCTCTACCAAATTCAATATTCCAAATCATTCTCTTTCTTCTCTTATGCGCAAATTGAAGTTAGGGAACTATTGTTCTGTAAATACTATTGACGATACGCTTGGTGTGGGTGTGCAAACCATGTCAAGGAACTCCATTGTATCCTGAAGGGGATTCGCCGATCATCCTATTGCATCCAATCTAGAGTGATTGGTGGGGGCGAATCGAACCTAAAGCTTAGTGTTATACACGCCTTGGAGTCTTGCGCAATGATAAATTCACTTTCTCCTTTGTTCTTTATTGTACATGATATTCACAATTATTTGTGCTAATGATTTTCTATGTTTGGTTCTTCTTCTTTGTTGCAGCATTATTCCCACCAACAAATTGTTCCAACACTTTCAAGCTTTTTTTTATAGGAACTTTGAAGCTTCTTTTATTTATATAGAAAAAAGATATTTAATATTTAACAATACATTAAAGGATAAAACTGAAGTTAAAGAGGCATGGTATGTTAAAAAATTAATTTGGATATTTAGTTGGCATGTTTTCCTTTGTATTTCATTATAGGTAATAAATATATATAAATAAATTAAAATTTGAGCCAAAATATGGAGGAGCATCCTAGAGTTTGGAAAAAAGCTTCATTTAGTAATTTATATAGATATAGATAGATATAGATAGTAAAGAAATCGATTAATTCAAAAACGCCCATTGAAGAAACTTAGAGACACTTTCATTTACTTTATTTAACCCTACTAATTAGATAACCAAAATACAATGTGTATAATATATATTCTACGGCTCTCAGACATTTACAAATGTTGACAATGTCAATAGGTTAATATTAAACTTTTCCCTAGTGCTGAACACATGCATGCCTTCTTCAATAGAAAAATTACATGAATTTTGTATATGTGTCGCATACTAAATCTGATTTTTCCCATCGAAGAAAAGTACTGAATCTGATTTTTGAATTTTTCCTCCTAACATTTTCTTTCTTATGACTGTATGAAAAGTTGAGTTATGGTGTGTAGATTTCTACCATAAGCAATGTTGCCAACATAAATCCAACGGTTGTGATTTTATATAGAGAAGTCCTCCATTGTAGCATTAACCGTGAAAACTTCTGATCACATTGAGGTGGTGGCTGACATTTTCAATACTGTTACTGATAGAGAGATTATTAGAATATTTTAATTGTAGTATTTTAATTGTTTTTGTTTTTGGAAGCGCTTACACAAAAGCGCTACTAAAAAGGCTTTGTATTTTGGTTTTAAGTAGCCTTTTCAAACAAAATGCTACTAAACGAGCTTTGTGTTTCCTTTTACGTAGCGCTTTACAAGAAGCGCTTCTAAAATGTGCGCTATTATTGATGATTCTGATGTAGTGTTTATTTAGTGCTATTTTAGTTGGGCCTTTAGCCCTTCGACCTTTTATTGGATTATCCTTTAGCCCTTCGACCTTTTATTGGATTATCCATTAGTTCTCACTATATATATATATATATGTAGTCTTCCAATGTGGTCTAAAGAGAGAAATTTAGGTGGAGGGAAATCTGTTGGTTGGAGTCACTGTCATGGGGTAGTTTTCACAGCATGTTGATTGGTTTTATGCAGATGGGCTCATGTTGGAAGAGGTACATGGTTAATTGGAGTTTTTGTCATGGAATTCTTAGAGTGGAATATATCATGTTGGTGGTGGCAACATGACCCAACAACTAGGTGGGAAATAATGGAAGGTGCACTCGGTCACTACTTTGTCCAACAAGGGGGAAGTGGCCCATCTGTCATAGGCTTTTTAATGTAAATGTAGTATACCTTCTGGTTGCAGGTGGTAATATGGTCGGCAAATACTTCGTACAACCCCTGAGCTACTCAGTAGACACCCCATAAACGTGTGAAAAGACTAAAACACCCTTAATGAAACTTTTTTTTTTAAAATTATATACGGTTCGGCGCACGCTAGGCCGAACCGGTTCGATCAAGCATCATCCGAACCATTCCACACACCCCATTGGGGTTTATTTTCAACAGGTTCGGTCAAGCGTGGGCCGAACAGGTTCGAGCTTCAAGAGTCCGAACCAGACTGTTGTTGGTTTTTTTAATAATCGCGTATAAATTAGCTACTTTCAACGATAAATTAACTACTTTTAACGATAAATTAGCAACTTTTAACGATAAATAGCAAACTTAATTATCGACGACTAAGACGTATAAAAATAACTAAACATATATATAGATAAGGATAATATGTCTTACAAACCAAAAAAGTCATAAAAACAATCCGTAAAACACAATCCCATAAAAAACTAAACATAACTACAGGGGATGTCTATCCCTCCGCTGCTGGTAGACACAACCAAACTTCCTCAGGCCCCGTGCAAATGGCTTAGCAATTTGCCTAAGCCTATCAACAATGTCATAGCCACGGGTCCCACGTGGAATCCCAGCATCCCTAAGAACCACCTCCAACTCATCATAGAGGCCCAGCACCTCTGGCATACTCTATAAGACAGAAAAAACTACTTTAATAACAAAACAAAATAAAATAATAAAAAATTTAATATCACTATAAGACTAAAATAAAAGATCATACCTCTCTCATCTCTGAAGCCTCGAAGGGGTAGTTGTTGGGGTTTAGGTATGGGTGGGATACCCTCTTAAACCAAGCAATGTACCCCTGAACAGTGTCTGGCATCCCATCCACTACCGGGTCACCACGGGGAATAAGGTGCAAATTGAAATCAATCCACGCATCATCAGCTTCTTCCCTCGTGTACCGCCCGTCCAGGAGGCTTAGGGTCCTCTGGGATCCCCTGTACCCAGCTAAACTGTCTGACCACTCGATCAGGCATATATGGCAACATGCCCCCAGCATGACACAGATACATCCTAAAGAAGGTCATCTTATCCATAGCTCTGTGGACCGGGTTCACAAATGGCATCCATGTCACTTCATCCGATTTGAGATGATCCAGAGCTGCCCTAAAACGCTCCACAGACCCATCAGCCCGCTAGCATTCCCACTTCTTAGCCCGTGGCTGATCTTTAGTGTAATTCTCAGTCCATTTAGTACCAAAGATCTGGCTCTCGAAATGTTCGAATATCCAGCCCTGTCACAAATGAGAAGCGGGTTACGGATCCAGCATATAATAATTTAAATAAACTTTTAAATAAACGATAAAAATTTAAATAAAGTAAAATACCTGAAGGAGAGTGACATATCCAGCAATCTGGGCAATAGAAGGTGATGAGGCATCGGTCAACTGCTGGTATAGGTGAGCTAGTGCCATAGCCCCCAACAGTAGTTACCAACCTAATCTAGATCTCGGATCATATAAAGAAAGGCAACCTTAACCCTGTTGTCAGACTTATCACAGAATAGTGTACGGCCCAGCAAGATCAACAGGTAGCAACGGGCAGCATCCTCCCACCTCTCACCAGCGATAACTTCCTTGTAGACGTCCTTCAACCAACTCAGCTTGACACTAGTACCTTTGGGAGGTATCTGAGCAAATGCCTCAGCCTGGGATACTCTCAAGTAGTCAACCAGTCAGTCCTGCGCCTCCAGTTTGGTAGGCTCTACCATGTCATAAAATATCCCCGAGATGGGGATATGGAGGAGCTGTGAGACATCATCCAGGGTGATAGCCATCTCACCCACTAGAAGGTGGAAGGTGTTAGTCTCTCCATGCCAACGCTCCACGAAAGCAGTGAACAAGAAATGGTTAACTATATTGAACCCCACGTCATGAAGGGAATACAGACCAGCTTGAACTATGTAATGCTGAATAGTAGGATGAATGTCGATATCCTTCATGTTGTGGTTATGAACTTTCTGCTTACCACCAGCACGCTCCTACATTTTAAATAATAAACAAAACATACTCAATAATTATATACATATAATAAATCTAAATTATTTTAAACATAACAAAAAGTAAAGTAACTGTAAACATACCAGGCCGTCCCAAATGTTCCGAGCAATGTGGGACCCATAAGCAGACAGGACAGATCGATCGTCTGGTCCTCTAGGGTAAGGGAAAGTCGAAGATCTGTCAGCAGGACCCGCAGCAGATGGGTCAGGAGCATCAGATAGACCAGCGGCAGATGGGTCAACAGCATCAGAATGACAGTCAGAAACGGATGGCCGAGAAGTGGATGGCCGAGAAGTGGATGGCTGAGAAGTGGACGGGCGAGCCTGAGATGACCCATCCAACTGAGCAGCCACAATGTCAACTGCAGCATCATGGTCAATGTCATCGTACTCCAATGGAACGTTCTGTGCAGGGTCATACTCAGTTTGGATCTGTTTCTGGCGTCCAGCCCGGCGTCCACGTCCGCGTGGATTATTTTGAGCTAATCTGTGGGGCACAGACGCGGTGGGACGAACCCTCCCGTCCTCAGGCTGCCTCTCGCCAAAAGTGCCACCACCTGGTGTGTTAGCCATCCTAAAAATAAACAATCAAACCGTTAAAACTCAATTAAAATTAAAGAAGTCAGGTAAAAAACAAAATCAGACAGGTTCGGTTGTGGCACAATCGAACGGGTACGGCGCACGCATGGTCGAACCCATTTCACCCAGTTCGGCACATGCTTGGCCGAACCACCCAAAAAACAGTTTCAAAATAGGCAGTTCGGCGCACGCGTAATCGAACCGGTTCGTTGGCTGCAACGCCGAACCACCCTTTACAGCGAAAAAAAACAAATTTCGCGAGGAAGAAGGTGCAAGCACGTACCTGTACTTCAATGGAAGCAAAAATGGTGGATTGTTGATGGAAAACGAACGAAATGCGATGGATTGAAGTGGAGGGGGTGTGGGTTCGGTTGAGTAGAGGTTTTAGAGAGAATGGGAAAGTGAGGGGGTGTGAGGGTGAGATAGTGAAAATATTGTTTTAAATTTAGGGGTATTTTGGGAATAAAGGTGATTAGGGGATGTCTACCAAGTAGAGGGGGTTGTACGAAGTATCACCCATATATATGGTATTGGAGATTTGGGAGATATGGATCACATGTTGTGTTGTTTCACTTTTCTGTCTTTATTTGGGCCGTGGGTGGGGTATTTTGACTTTGTGCTTCTATGTATTATTTCTAGTTTATTTTGGTACTCTTTTTTCTTCTTCGGATTTGTTGGTGAAGTGGTCGGAAGTTTGTAAACCGAAAAAGAATGGGAGCTAGGAGTTAAGGATCTTCGAGTGTTCAAGTTAGCCTCCTCAGGAAGTGGAGGTGGAGGCTCTTGTGGGGCGACAACTCGTGCCCAATAAGAGTCCTTATGGCTAAGTATAGAAGTGTTATTATTAATAACATTGAGTTGAATGCAGTAAGTTCCCCCATATTATTCCACTCTTTTTTTACAACGAGAAAACAAAACACGGGCTAAGGCCTGATAAAAGAAACACCTAAAGCATCAGCTAACAAAAGATTCACCATCTTTGTTGGGGGTCTTTTAAAATCACTAAAGAAGACTGTTGAGATGCTACTTGTTTTGCAAGAAAGTCTGCAAAAGAAAAAATTAGTCTCCCTAAACACATAATTAATCTCCACCTCCCTATTATGGGAAATTAAAGTCCAAACCTTGGCTATATCATTTCCTGCCTGTGAAAGGTTTAGTTGGTTTCCTTTGGCAACTTCAAAGTGAGTAGAGAATCCGAATAACAAAGAATCTGCATGTATTACCCAACACAACTCCAACTCATGCAAGAGCGCTGAGATTTCTGCATGCAAGATCGTGGATGCTCCCCAAGTCACCATAGATTCCCATAAGGAAGTTCCCAACCAGCAGGCGGTCTCTTCCGGCTAACCAAAAATTTATCTAAAGAATACTCATCCTACATAGCAAGACAACCAAGACTCGCAAACTATAATGTAATTATCTGCTTTTACAAATGGTATATTTAACTATTACTAGTCTAACCTCAATCAAATCCTTAAACTTTGAACTATGTCCTACACCAATTTAATACTTCGTTTAGTTTTGACCGCCTTGCATATAAACACATGTGATCCAACCCAGTACTTTTTTCTTGAAAGCATATAGCGGATAGACTAATGGATATCAAATTACATGTCTGGTAAAACTAGCGATTAAAATAACTAATAAATTTAAAATGATATAAAAGAACAAACATAACTCATGATTTTCCGTCTAGAGGTCTTTGACCCCACTCTGGTGTCCAAGAGAAAGGGACATTGACTAATCCAGAGTTCGGCCGAGAAGGCTCCCATATGTTCCATTTTTTGGGAATCGAACTCAAGTACAAACTTAATTCATAATTAAATTTTTTAATCACGACAAAATTTTTAATGAGGATGGAGAAAGATTTTAAGAAAAATAATAAGGGTAAAAATGTGGGGGAGAAAAGTGAGACGTTATGCGTTATCCTCTTTAAAAAACGCTACTTCAAGTAGTGTTTAAAAAATGCTAAATACTAGTGGTTACCAAATATCTATACTCATCATTCGATACTCAAATTCGCTACACACTAGCAAATGTGACTTACCAAATAGAACCTTAATACTTTGTTCGATTTTGATTGTCTTGCATATAATATAAACACATGTTAACTCCAAGCATGTAGACGGTTTTAGCCAGGAAGTATCAACATGCACAACTAGTGACAAAAAACAGAAAAGAATTGTACTAGGTTATTCAGCATGTTATGTAGGGAACTCTAGTCCCTTAGATGTCCTACCCTAACATGCCAATTTGCACTCCCACCGCCCCACACTCTATTTAATTATTAGTACTTTGTCTATTTATTTGGGAATTAAATCGGGTTCCCTTCCAATGATTGGATCAGATTACACTCACAATATTTCAATTATAAGCAAAAAGAAGATTTAGCTTCTACTTAAAGAAGTTAATTTAATTTTTTCATTCTCTTCATTTAATTTTTTATAGAAATTTTTTTCGTGATAATACTAATACTAAATGTACTGTATTTTTTTGATGAATAACGTTGAATAATTGAAATTAGTCAAAATTTGTTTATATTTTAGACTATCAAACATGACTACTTTTAGAGTCGACCTAACAGGAAGACTACTAAGAAAAAAATTAAAAATTATTTTTTAACGATATTCATCAAATATTAGTGTTTTTTCCTTTGAATTAAAAACTCATTCATTTTGTCAAAAAAAAAAACTCATTCATATTTTTCATATTTTTTTTGAATTAAAAACTCATTCTTATGATTTAACGATATCATATATTAGTGTTTATATTGTTATCTGTACCTCTTTGAATCTCATACTCGCCAGAAAAACAGAATGTAAAGGAAAACGGGGAGACAATACTAATTACAGATGCCACCGAGTGAGAAATCAAAGACAAGAAACATACCGAAAAAGTCATGGTTTTTATAAGACTTATTTTTCAAGAAATGGTAAATATGGATTGACAAAAAACAGTTTTCAAGAAATGGTAAATTGTTTTTGGAGTGAACAAACTTGTTTCAAGAAGTGGTAAACCGTTTTTGGCAATAAAAACTAGTTTTTAGAAATGGAAAACCGTTTTTTGGTAGCAAAAATTGGTTTTCACAAACAGTAAACCGTTTTCCAAAAGCAAAAACCGGTTTTAAACTGGTAAACCGCTTTACAGTCGCGAACCGGTTCCGAACCGGTTTTAAACTGGTTTTTGCAAAAATGGTAAACCAGAATTGGATCTTAAAGAGATATGGTGTGGTGTGGTATGGTTTTTGTACCATGCACACCCCTAGCCCCAAGTGGCCCTTTCCCCATATTTAGTCACTGACATGGATTCCAACATCGTTACCACTCTAATTTTTCTCTCCAAACCCTAATCCCTTTTATTAAAGTCATGTCTATTTTTTTTTCTAATTAGATAAACTGGAAAAAAATAAACACTACGCATACACAATACAATTGGCCACACTCGGGTTCGAATCTAGGAGCTGACGTCCTTATGTCGCTGATCATAAAATACCCACATCATCTCATCTAAGCGCTTGCTATTAAAGTCATGTCTATTGGTGATTCATTGAGAGCATTTTCTTCTAGCGTATTTTTGAGTGCATTTTTAACTTGTTGAAATCAAATAGGTAGGTATGATCAAATTTTCTGCATTTTTCTTGGCTTTTACCAAAAGGAAAAAAAAAGTTCAGAGCCAGATGCTCACTTCCTACCCTTAAAAAAAGTTCAGAGTATGGTTGTTCTATTTTTTACGCTAGTAACTAACTAGTAATTATATCACTATCAGTCCATTTGTTTTTTTGCCTATATGACAAACAGCAGCAGAATAAAACAAACACCCTTGGGCCTGATTTCTATTGTCTTAAGTGATCTTGTGAATTGTTGATAGTAAGAGTTTTTATCTTTTCCCCCGTCTCATTCTGATAACTTGCTTGTCCTAAACATTTACGATGCAACAAGAATACAAGATAGGTTTGTCCATGTCTGATGTCTCCAAATCTTATTTACTCTCACCCCGTGACTTCGTTCTTGAGTCAACTCCAGTAACCAGTAGTATATACAACTAACTATTGTACAATATGTCATGAAAAAATAAGTTGCAATTGCAATTAATGTTTACTACTGTATATAAAACCACTACAATGAGTCAATGACTACATGCGGTTAACTCACTCGACAAATAATAATATTATGAGACTAAGAAAGAGAAATTGTCTTGACGGATCTACCCTCAATTTGGCATTGTTATAACTTCATTGTCGGTAAATATTCACAAAAGATAATATTGCTTTGGCTACATGCAAAGTTTAGCAAGTAGGGCAGGTTGTTGGATAGGAATGCTGCTGTTAGAGGCCAAAACAAGGAAACCAATAACGCATAAAAACGAATAATAAGGAACCCACTCCTTTACTTTACCTCACACGTGAAACAAAATGTTTCTTTTTTATAAAGAAAAAAAAAAGAACATGCTCTTTTATCTCAATGATTATTTTTAGATAAGTTCTTTTATCTCAATGATCAGAAAGGAAGAACGCAAAAAGAAATTAAAGAATATATTCATTCATGCATGTGCAGCGGGTCTTTCTCGGGAATCTGTAAACGAGTTAAAGCCTATCTCCTCAAAACCAGTAATTAACGAGAGGTTTAACCATTATAAGCCTGGTCAAGTGACGTTTAATGTGGGACTCTTAGTTAGGTTAATGAAGCCCTGCTTGCACATAGAAATCGGTAATAGATCCACTCCGTGAACAACCGGCATCCACGACGATTCTCGGCAAAACCTTATAAGCCCCTACAACGGATTTATGACATCGAATGTGGGACTTCAAATTAAGTTCATGAAGCTCTCATTGCACGTGAAAATGGATAACCGAATCACTCAACTACTCTTTTAGGAATCAATATCATAAACTCATCTATATATTTGATGAATTAATGACTATGTAATTTATTTTGACAATAATGACTAAGTGATTATTTTGTAGCATTTTTGAAGGAAAAAAAATAGCAGGGGTTATATGCACTTATCTTATGCCTATTCCATTGACACGAAAAATTAATAAATCAATAATTACTACTTTGGAATCAAATATAAATAAAAACAATCAAATTTACTTGAGTAATAACTGTTTCTTTTTATTCATTGATTAAGAATATATAGTTGATCATTTGAATTTATATTTTTATATAATCATAAAGAAACGAGAGTGTTATGTTTTTAATCCTATTTATTGAATTTTGTTATTCTTAATTTTATAAATATTTTTAACGCACTATTGCTGTCCTCTAATATATTAAATGAATGGTTGTGATTTAATATGAGAAAATAAGTACTAAGAGAGGATATCCATTTTCACTCATAATTCATAAAATTAATTCCATTTTTAATTATTATTAATTTCTTTCAATTGATTTTCAAAAAGAATATTAAAAAATTTATATATTAATTGAAAAATATTTTAAAAATGATAATACTAAGTAATATTCAAAAGAATTTTTTCTTCTTTCATCAAAAAAATATTTCTTCTATTTTTTTTGATGACAAACAATAGTAATACAATGTCGCCGCCACACCGCATTCGATGATGACCACTCTGACTTCATTTCATTTTCAGCGCCGCTGGCACATGGAACAGTGCAATTCCCAGCTGTCAAATCTAAAAATAAAAATAAAAAAAACTAAACACTCTTCTTGCAACTCTGAGACCGAAATCCAAACCTATTATTTTCCAAATCATATTCAACGTAATAATCCTGCTGCTGATAATTCCCTAATATAATCGCCGGACCACCGCCACTCGCCGGAGCAGCAACTCCATCGGAAACAATAGTTAAACACGCAACTTTCGAATCACCAACCAATGAAAAATAATTCGATGCTGGCAACGTCATTTTAGCGCCGCCTTTAAACTGAAAACTCAATTCCGGAAACGGCACCGTTTCAACTCCGGCTAAATCAAAACAGAGACCTAATCCCGATGCTTCTTCTAAATCCTTCGCTCTCGTGAAATTCGCTAATTGCTTCTCAAACTCTCTCGCCACTAACTGAAATATTGGTCTCTCCATGAAAGTGAACGTTGAACCGGAATCAACAATGGTTCCGCCATTGCCATTGCCGGAACTTGGTTCTAATAACTCTACCGGAATCTTGACCCGTTCACCGCCGACGATGATTTTTCGAAGGCTCAGATAATAGTACTCAAGGAATGCGGTGTTGTTTGTGAACGGATTCCGGCTAAACTTCGTGTAACTGAGACCGTTACTTTTTGTATCGCCGGTGGAAGTTATCTGCAAAACGAGATCACTGTTTTCCGGCGAGTCATCGAATTTATGTGAAAGTAGACAATAAGAGAATCTCTTAAGACCCATTTGAGAAGGAAGAGAATCCAACCCGCGTCCAAATCCAGCGATTCCAGAAGGTTGACGAGTAGAAAGAATAGAACAACCAACGAGAAAATCGGGAACTGTTTTTCCCGGCAAATCGAGATTGTCCAAAAGTAATAAACCAGCTGTAGAACCTAAACCGTATTGAACAATATAAGCTGGGCAAGTGAAATTACAATTCTGGGTTTGAGGATTACATCCCCGGCAACGAGATTGAACATCGGAGCCAAAAAGCCAACCACATTTGGAGTTGGTGCAACCAAGGAGTTTAGAAGTGGAGGAGTTTTTGGGAAGGAAAGTGGGGATTTTTGATGGGTTAATGTTAGGGAAATTGCAATTGGAACAGAGGTAACGAGAGGAACAGGGGAACCAGACAAGGCTACTACCTGTGTCTAAAATGAACGAGGTTGTTTGAGGTGGTGTACCGAAGTTGAGATCTATGGAGTAACCACCGTAGGATTTGGAGAGAATTGGTGTGTTGATGGGGGAAGAAGAGGAAGGGGAATTGTGTTTTGATTTGTGGGTTTTGAGATGGTGAGCTCTGGTTAGAGAAGTTGAAGCTATGGATTTGAGAGTTTGAGGTAGATCTGAAGATGGGGATTTTGTGAATAAAGGGGTAAGGGAGAGGGTAATGGTGTCGGGGTTGGGGTTGGGGTTGGGGTTGGGATTGGAAGAAGAAGAGAATGTGAGGAGAAAGAGAAGAGTGAGAATAAAGGGAATGTAAGGAGGATAGGCCATTGGAGATAGATTATGATGAGTTTGTGTGTGTGTGGGTTGAGAAGTGGAGATAGATAAAAAGAATGGAATGAAAATGGTACTATTTCTTGTTTAAGTGGTTTCTGACTTTCTTCTGGTTTGTTTTATAAGTATCAGCGCCCCCCAACGGGCAAATGGGACGTGGGTGGGGTATTTGGGTTTGGGACAATTATATTAATTGACTTCTCTTTTTAATAAGCATAAGCATGACAATACAATTGACCTCTAACGGTAACGGTAGAATTTGAGGCTCAATTATGTAAATACTTACATTTACATCTGATAGATGATGATGGACTAACTAAGGGCTCCCAGTTACCAAGTGCTGACCCACTCTCTTGTCTGTATAGTTCCTCGTTTTTCGTTGTTTTCTTTGGGATAAAAACACACACACACACACACACTTGGTAGAAACGAAACAGACAAAAATAGAGAAAATAGAGATTACAATGGATGACGTGAATTTGATGGGGTAAAAAACAGTTAAAACTTAAAACATTGGAAAAGGCTAATAGAAGAAAGGATACAGGCATAATTCTTGCAATTAACATCTTAATTAAGACTCTCTTTAGTAAGGATGGGGAATGGATCCCCTCAAGTGACTTTATGAAACAATGGAATCTCAACCATCCAAGCTTATCCTTTTAAAAAAAATTATATTTCACCTTGTTTTTAACTATTTCTAAATATTTTTTTGCGGGCTGTAGCAAGCCAACCCGCCAATTTTACCATGTTTTTGGTGGGCTTGGGTGGACCAACCCCCTATTTTAAGCCCAAAAAATATGTTTTAAATACATTTTTTTACTTAATTATTGTAATGGCGGGCTAGCCTGCTGAGAGGGGGCGGGCTCAATTTCTCAACCCACTATCCTTTAGTGGGCCGCCCCACCCAATTTTTGGTAGGCTCACGACGGGCGGGCCGACCCGTTTTGACATCACTTCTAGGAGAACTAGAGGTAAGAATGTAAACTGATAAACTAAGTCAGTTTATCATTTAGTTTATTTTTTGTTTTTAGTTAGTAGTTTGTTAGTTTGTGACTGTTAATTTGTAAGCCTAGGCCTAACCCTCTGTGTATTATAAATAAAAGGTCTAAAGAGCTTTTTGACTACCACCTTTGAATTGTAGAGCTGCTGGGTGAGGCCAGCTAAGAGAGTAGATTCATCCGTGTAATTCTTTTCCTCCTGTTATCAATAAAATTTACAGGGGCTACTATCCCCCTTTTGCTATTCTTCTCATCTAGAAATGTAACAGGTTATCTCCCAGATTTATCAACCAAAGCCACCTTATTTTTTAATACTGAAATATTTTTATGATTAGATCTCATTTACTGAAATCTGGAATTGGACAATATGAAAGCTTTAATACTCTGCAAAATGCTGGGGATTAACTTTCAGTAAGACAAGAATTTGGATTTGTCCCATGCATAGAAAATAATATGGAAATGGCCATTGCCACCAAGAGTGCTGATTTTGTTAAGGACTTCAATGAGGCAAACAAGAAACCCCCCAAAAACTCCAATCACCAGACCTAGCAATCATTGGCAACCTCCAAGAGAAGGAACCGTTAAAATCAACACTGATGCTGGTTGTTTCCCTAACGGCAGTTTTGGAATGGCTAAACTGCTAGGTCCTATGTTTTTGCAGGGTTTGTCCCTGAACCATGTCTCTCTGTAACACGTAAGGAAGCCTCCGGCTCCTTTTTCTTCTTAGTTAATAGAATGAGATATCTTTCCCGGCAAAAAAAAAAAAAAAAATTCCCCCTCTTCCATATGCGCCTTCTGTATCCCATTTGGGGATTGTTAGACCACCTTTATTCATTATGTTGCTTGGTGAATCAGACAAATGACATGGACAATGTAGTATCTCAGGCCCAAATTCAGTATCTAACATTGATGATAATGAAAATTAAGAGAAAATTTAATATGTAATGAACACTATGATAGAAGGAAGGAAATATCAGCCATCGAAGCTATGTATGTAGAGATAAATCTAATATAATATCATGATAGAAAGAAGGAAAATACACTATATCATACTCATGAATTCTGATTGATGAATTTGTGATGAGTACATAGGCTAGCTGATGATATTACAAAGGGATGCAGGATAGCAGAAATAACCAAAAGTATAAAAAAAAATGCTCAACATAACAGAATTGATAACAGAAATAACAAATTACTGTTTTACTAGCTTAAAAATTCTCAGGACTGTCATCCAATTGTTTCTCATCTTCTATTTCAACCTCTAAAATCTCCTGAAACCAAAGCATTAATTAAAGGGAAAACAAGTGAAGTTTCGCAGTGCTTAGGGTTTTTGAATTGAAAAAAGAAAGAGAAGGAACTTAACTTACAGGAATTCTTTGTTTGAGATAATTACCGATTCTGGCAAGGACATTAGAACGTGTGTGCCAAAACCGACCCTTGAGACTAATCTTCACGTAAGGTCCATCCAACTCCACCAGTTCAACTTTTCCTGAGAGATAAGACAAAGTTATTAGAGATGCAATAATGTCTTATAGCCCCATAATAATAATAATAATAATTGAATAATCTAATATTATAAATTATAATCTTCTCTATTTGTTGAATAAATTAAATACCTTACCTGTCATACCCACAGAAGTGTCAAAGAACATACCAAGCTCTGTCCGAGCATCGACCAAAACCTGTCTTACGTTGTCTTCAGTGAGGTCAAGCGGTTGTGGAGCAGAAAGAGCAGCTGATAAAGGTTTCAACTTTCTTCGTTGTTTGCTACTTGTTGTCATGTGAAGTGGAGATTTGGGTATGTGGGTGTGGTTGGTTGTATAGCATAGATTTGCTGGTGATGATAGTTTGAATGAGCTTACATTATGGTTATTATGGATGTAAAAGCCACAACATAGTGATAGGGATTTCTGGGTTAGGGACATACTCCTTCAATCTGATCTACACTGCTCTCTGCCTTTCTTTTCACTTCAGAGCAAAGTTTGGGTGATGCCAATTGCTCTGAATTTCTAAAGCAAGAGTTTCAAAGAGAACACGAACCAAGAGTGAATGAGTATCTCTAGTGTGTCCGACGGCCGGATATAGATAATGGACACCAAGAAGCACTCCCCCAAACAAAAGTACAAGACTATACTAATATTTCTTTTTTTAATTTTTCCATTTTTAATTTACTTAAAAAGCATGAATTTTCACTTCATTTCACTTTTAATATTTATTCAAAAACATGAATTTTCATACAAATATCTTCTTTTTTTTACAAATACCAATGCATTTTTGACAATATTACTGAAAAATATATTAGAGCATTTTAAGATACTTGTTTCATTGAGTGATCAAGAAGATTATCAGATGCTTAACAAGATAAATATAATTATACCAAATCCAAAATATCTGTTTCAAGATCCGAATTAACCTATCAAAGCACGTCGGCACAATTTCGCATATGTGCACCAGTGTATGTTAACTGTGAGCACTTTGGACAAGGAGAATGCATCCTAGTGACAATAAGATAACAACACACTTTACATAGAGTTCGAATCCTTTCAAGTACTTGAGTACTTGTATGTGTCACTTTTTCTGCTATTTAACACTAGTACTTGAAAGAAGTTAAACTCTTTTTAAGTATACTTACCTGGTAACCTTGTGAATACATTTAAAATTAGTTTCATATTTCTTCAGGTAAAAAGCTCCTTAAATCACAGAATGACTGCTTAAAGAACCATTACAGATTTACAGGTGAGGTGAATGTGTTATTCATGCACATTCATATAATACAGATAAAAAATGGTAAAATTAATACATAATTCGCTCCAAAATCATACACATTCATGATACAGATAAAGAATTGGTAAATTTGATACATTATTCGCTCCAAAATCCAGCAGGGCAAACTTTGGGCCTCATAATTTAAAAATACTCAAGTTACATATAACAAAATCCTTTTACATCCCAAATTGATACAGATGAGCACAGTTGATACTCTTAACTATTAGCCATCCTACACTGCAGAAAAGTACTCTTTGCTAAGTTTAGGGTCTGGTTTCATGGACTTCTCACCAGGCTTCCACCCAGCAGGGCAAACTTCATCTGGGTTGTCCTGTACATACTGCAAGGCCTGCAAGACCAACGCAAATATGGGCCAAAAATATTATATAAAGGATAAAACGGTAAAAGAAACAAAAGAAAAAAAAATTGACATACTAAAAAATGTTTGTTTCTGATGTGATCCTAATTTGGCGTGTAAATTACCTGGAGTGTTCTCTTTGTCTCATCAACACTTCTACCAATTCCAAGGTTGTTGATGGTAGAATGCTGAATAACCCCTTCCTTATCAATAATAAACAATCCTCTCAATGCAATCCCCTAAATCATTGGAAACATTTTGAATCATCATGACATTGGTCGCAACAAGTTGAATGAAAAGCAGTAATTTCACGGCCAATATTTCATCATTTAATGCAAAATACTACAGGTATTACCTAGGCAGCATTCTACATATTATTATACAGAAGAAGATATTGAAACTAAAGCACAAGAGATGTTGAAGTTGATGGGAAAGAAAATGAATAGCCATAGTTTAGGTCATGGTGTTAACACTTACCTGATCCTCAATGAGAACACCGTAGGATTTTGATATGGATTTGGTGACATCAGAAACCAAAGGATAGTTCAAGTCGCCGAGACCACCTGACTTTCTATCGGTTTGAACCCATGCAAGGTGAGAGAACTACAATAAAAACAATAGCACCACTAATCGGGAAGAAGCAAACTTTGGAAGTGTCTTTGGATCAGACATAAAAAGATTATTATCAATGTGTAGAATAGTGGATTATAACATGAAGAGTTATATTTTCCTGGGCATGCATGCATGTGCAAGTGGGGATATTGTGTCCCAGTCTGCAATGGCACGTCCTTTGACAAATGTTATGAACCACACTACATTTGTAGAGAGTCAGTAGCTCAAGAAAACACATTTCCAATTATCAAAGTTTGAATGAAGTTGCTGTCTGATATTTGACCTATTTATGAATCAATTTCCCTAATTATACTCTTCCATACATTCTATGTAGCAAGTTGCAGAGGCAAATGAAGAAAGAGGACCCTTGCAGATTTGCCAATTATGCTAAGAACTGCCAATCATGAATCATGGCCTCTGCCTACAAAATGAATCATCGTCCTTAAGGTCTTAAACTATGTGAAGACTGTAAGTGAGCCAAGCATTTGCACACCCTTCATTTTCTTTAGACGCAAACATGTAAGGAGTATTTCATGTCAAGAAAAATATACGACAACAAGCAACACTTTTTTCCACAAGATAGAGTCAGCAACATGAACCAAATGAACCATATCAACAAATGTGAGGAAAAGAATTAGATAGAACTAGCAGCTGAGGAAACATTTATCAAAAATTAAGTAAAAACTAAAAACTAACCACACTGTCAACTGAAACACCCAATATCTCTGTATTTAACTCCTCAAACTCTGAATGGCGGTCACTGAAAGCAGTGATTTCTGTAGACAGGTAACAGATGTCAGGGTGAAAAGGAGAAGATTTATCATCGACAACTATAGTTTTTCTAAAGGGTCAACTAACCTGTCGGACAAACAAATGTGAAGTCCAATGGGTAGAAAAAGAGGATAACGTATTTCTTTCCAATATATTCAGATAGTTTGACCTGAAAAGACAGTGCTCTAGTCAAAGATTAAAAAATAATTAAAAAATAATAATTCACAAGACGAGAATCTGTTTATATTTGCTTTGGCAGACAGCAGTCTACCTTGATAAACTCCTGATCAAAAACAGCCTCGGCTTCAAAGTCTGGCGCAGAATTTCCAACTAATGGAAGGTCACTCTTTAAAAAGGAAAAATAAATGAATTAATGCACAGGTTAAAAAAGAGAAAAATTATGCTTTGAAGGTTGAGTTTTCAGCTCATCAACGAGGCTATGACAGTCAATAATTAGAGAAGACTAACACAATTGTGCATAAGACTCAAGGAGAAAGAGTCAGGAATGCCCAATTGTGCATATTAATGGGCACATATTTAATTGCTTCTTTGGGGTTGTTTTATGTCATAAGCATTTGCACAAGTGTTTGGGGGAGCTTATGAAATAGCTTTTGACATGCCCATCATCAGATTTTAGCTTATTCAAGTAAGCTTTAGCTTACGAAAAACAACTAACAACTTATGTGAAAACAATTTAACCACATTCTCTCTTTTGATTATATTTAAGTGTTTATATAAAAAGCACTTATTCAATAAACACTTAATTGAGGTGTTATACATTGTTTAAAATCATTCTAATTATAACTACAAACATTTGTATTTCATTGCAACAACGGCTCACAAGGGTAGCCTTATTTACATCTAGTTCTTGGGTTTTTCATGAGATTCCTGCATGTATTTGGCCCATTATTTTGAATGAAATGCAATAAATTTTGTGATAGGGTAGAGAATGCTGGAAACAGAAATTCAACCATCACCACACTAACAGTCATCAATATAGTTCATGTTGACAGTTCAGAGAATTTTGCAGGTTAGTGTGAAACTAGTAAGAGTCCCATACAAGAGTTGAATCTGAAAATATATGTTATGGAGCAAGAGACAAATACATAAAAATAAAGACCAACATCAACATAAATATCAAATAAAAACATTCAAAAAATAATTAAATAATTTTTCAACAATGTATCAACTCAAAGCAACAATTAGCAATGGTGAAATGCAAGACAAAGAGGGTAATTGAAGAACTTACAGAAGCCCTAACAACGAAACTTCGGCGAGAAGGAGAGGAGCGGTTGAGGGAAAGAGAGGAAGGGAGGGAAGTGCGCAATTTGCAGAGAGAGTTGGAGTTGGAGTTGGAGGCATTGGGGATGGAGAGGGAAGAAAGACGAGAAGGGAATTTGGGAGAGAAGAGTAGGTTAGGGTTTGAAGAGAGGAGAGAAGCAGAAGGTGCTGAGCAAGCCATGAGTGAGAGAGTGAGCGTGTGAGGTAGAAGAAGAAAATGGAAGATAAATAGAGATAGCAATGTAGAGGATATTGACCTCACCTAAAAAATAAGGTTCATGTTACCACCCACTCGCATTATGTGCCTCTGGTTCGCCCAGTACATTTCTTTTTTCCTTTATTATTTTATTTATTAATAATAATTAATAATTTTTAATAATTTTTCCACAATAATAAACCCTTTTCATTTCAAAACCAGCATATTAATTATATAAAAAAACAACATAATATACAATACAACTTGTCGGTAATACCTAGCACAAGTGCACAACCGGTAAAGTTAATATTGTTTGACTTAACAATTTTACTGGTTACTCGAAATCTCCACTTTACATGTGTGAGTTTACAGATGGTGTTTGTCACTTTGCCTACAGACAAAAAAAAGCAATACAAGTTGGGTATAGTAATAATATAGAAAGTAGCATAAGATATAGCTACCCTAGTAATTAGGCCCGGACAAAATATTAAGGTGACCAAGATCTCGCGCTACCCATAAACGAGGCGCTTAAACGAACGGGTCAAGGCAGTTTTTTCGGGTCTACGGTTCAATGCGTCAGTTTTACGCAAGTTCACGCGAGCGGGTGCGAAAAATTCCATCATGAATGCACGAGCCCGAACGGTATGGTGATATAGTGTCGTATGAAACACTTCGTAGAGTTGCAACTCTAGCGCTCCCACATCCCACTTTCCCATTCCCAACTGTAGCGCTTCTACTCCATTCACTCTAGCTCTCCGCGTCTCTCTACCTCACTCACTAACATCTCATCTCCACCCTCTTTTGAGCTCATCTCCCTCACCCTCTCTTTGCCTCATCTCCCTCAACCTCATGCAATCTTATCTCCTTCACCCTCTCTAGATCTCATCTTCCACAGTCTCACTTGATCTTGTCTCTCTCACCCTATCTTGTTCTCGTCTCCCTCTCCTTTTGTGTTCCCGATCTCATCTCCCTTGGCGTTCCAAATCTCAGCCTCCCATCTCCCCCATCACTAAAGTTTGTAATTTTTTCTGGTAGCAAACCTTCTTCTTGGATTCGATTTCTACATTGGATTTCGGGGGCTATGGTTATGCTTTCTTCATTTTTTTTGGGTTTAATAATTTCTTCTTTTTTCTGCTTGCAACCATTTTGAGCTAGGTCGTTAGCCCCAACCTGCCCAAACCCAATCGGTTCACCTGCCCAACCCACAAAACTGAATCCGTAAAAACCGAACAAACATTTGGGCAGAATTTGGCATTGTGTTATGAGAACAATAATATGTGTATTCACTTTTTTTGGTTACAATGTGCATACACTTAATAGTTGACATGTGGGCATAATATAATTACAAATTGCTAGATTAATAATTGTTAAAATGGGCATATGATTTCAAACAAGATAATACAGTCATTTCAGAATTATATTATCCAACCCAACTATTAATATTGTCAAAAAAAACCAACTATTAATAATTACTAATTGCTAGCCATTTCAAAATTGTCTATAAATAGGTTCACCATTATGTATAGAGATGTAATTGAAAAGAGAAATGTAAAGACTCTCATTTTCTCTCATTCGTTTGTTCTACTTTTGCTATAGTTTTATAACATATTGTTATAAGAATGATTATCAACATTTTAATAATTGTCCATTTTAACAACTATTAATAGTTTGTTCTTTGTCAAAAAAAGTTGGTTTGAATAGTTTTTTTTATAGGCAAATGCCTAGTGGTTGCAAGCTGGTATTTAGCATATTATAGAGCAAAAATTTGATAGATATGAATGCTTTAAAGATTTTTTCTTTGACATGAAGTCTAACCCTAAATGAGCATTAGATTATAATTTTTTTAATGGCTATTTGTAGTTAGGGGTGTCAAAGTGATCCATTTGTCAACTGAATATCCAGTCCATCCATACCAAAATCCATCCAATCCGTCCCTTATAAAAAAAAAATTTAATGGATTGGATTGGATCCATCCACTTGATTTGTGGATGGTTGTGATCCATTCATTAATTTTTTTAAATCCAATGGATTACCAATATGGACAAAATCAAAATCTATTGGATAATTATAAAAAAAAAAATTTAAAATACTATTCAAATTTTTTACAAATATTTTCAGTTTTTTCTAAAAAAAAATTCCAGAATTTTTTTTTAAATCCAGAATTTTCAGATTTTCAGTTTATATATATATATATATATATTAATATATATTTATATAATAATATTAAATTGTCAACCACTGCCACCGGCCACCGCTACCACTGCCATCCGCCACCGGAGCTCCACCGCCGACTGCCGCACCGGTCGCCCGAACTCCGCCACCGGCCGCCTCATGCCACCACCACATACTTAAATATATATTTACTTAAATATATGTTTATATATATATATATAGAGAGAGACCAAACAATACTGACTAGATTTCTTAATGATACAGTTAGATACAAAGATCTATTGGATGATACTTATGCTGATATATATATTTAAAAATTTTAAAAATTGTCAAAAAAATAAAATAAATTGCTGCATTATTAAAAAAAAAATCATAAAAATGTGTTTTTATTAAAAGATTTTTTTTATGTTTTAAAGGTGCTAGTGGATGGATGGATTGGATATTCATCCATCAAAAAGTTGTTAATGGATGGATTGGATGGACTTTTTTTTTCAATGGATTGATTGGATTGGATTTATTTAGTACAATCCTAATGGATATAAATTTTTAAATGGATTTCTCCAATCCATCAATTATAATCCAAATTCATATCCATCCAATCCATCCATTTTGACACCTCTATCTCTATCTGTAGTATTTGGTACCTTAGAAATCTTAAACTTTGAGAGAATAAGGATGAACCAATTAAAAGTACTCTTGTCTATGCTCACAGGGATTGGAATGCTTGGTCAAGGATTATGTCTTGCAAAACTTACATGCATATAGGTTTGATCCAGTATCTACCATTCATGCTAATGTACAATTTTCGGCTTGGACAAATCCACCTTTCTGGTTTTATAAAATGCAACATTGATGAGGGCCTTCGGGTATGTTTCTCATGGCAAGGACTTTGCGGAAAAATTCAAAATTTAGTGTCAAAGAAGGGGAGGCTTTTGGTCTTTGGTATGCAATCAGTTGGCTTGGCAAATTGAGTTATAATATCTTAATGTTATTTTTGAAATGGATTGCAAAACAGTGGCGGACGATGCCAGTCAACGAACGAAGGATGATGCTTCAGAATATGGCTTAGCAAGACTAGTCATTGTTTAGTCGTGTTCTCAAGTTTTTACTTCAATTCCAGATTGTATTGCTACCTTTATCATGAATAAAATGCAATATATTTTTTTCTGTCAAAGAAAAAGTAATTAGTTAGAGTTGAGAGAAATGTTAGTTTACAGAAATTGAAATCTTGACCTCCTTCAAACTCTTTCATGTCTCTTAACTTGTCAATTGCCTTCTTGGTACGGTTGGTTTGGATAGTATAATTCTAAACTCAAAAACAGATTGCTTGTAAGTCATAATAAACTGTCAGTAAGTCATCAGTCAAAAAATAAATATCTTCCTTATTTTTACTTCCTAAAGCTCATCATGTATTTTTTTTTGGAAATTCAAGTGTGAATGGTTAGTCCCATGCACATCGGCTATGAATGAGCTATATGAAGGACATATAAGAGAGGGGACCCATATACCTAACACCTTAAGGTTTTGGGTGGAGATGTGGCGTCCAAGTCTCTTTGTGTGGTCCGGTTCATTGCGAATTCCTGCAAATTCCTGCAAGTTAACTGATGTTTAGTTTTGAGCTGCTAAATAAATTATTGGTATATATGCTAGTAGTACATTTTCCCAGTACATTTGAAAGAAATAAAAACAAAATGAGCTTGGAAGATGGAAAATCTCTGCTTATTTTTTATCAACATAAACTCATTGCATTTCATTCAAATAGGTTGTAACAATACAATTTGGTACTATGTTGTTAAACAACTTAGGACTAGCATAAGATTAGATAGTGATGCTCTTGCCTCTTGCTTCACAATGAGCAACATGCATGGTTGGCTTGTCTCAATAAATATCACCACAAAATTAGGTGAATTAGACAAAAAAATGTTTACACTTAGAAAGCAAGAGACCAAATTCATTGTTTGGGACAATGTTACTTTCAAGCCCATCAACCAACCCCTTTGCAATCCATTTCTATAGCAACTTGATCATATCCCTCCCTTTGAAGACATTGCACAGCTTCTAAGAAAGCAAGTGTTTCAGCTTCACGTGGTTCTGGTGTGCCAATGCAGGTTTGAGTTCTTGTCTTAACAAACCGTCCAGCTTCATTACGGACGCAAATACCAAGACCAATCTGTTGCATCTATTTGCACTGTAGTATATATGCAAGTATAATTGTTGTTTCAATATTCCACCCAGAAAAAAGAAAAAGTTTTTGCCACTCAATATTTTGTCCATATTATTTATTCATCGGTCGAGATTGCTATGCTATAGAACCGAATAAGATTGAATCGTACTTTAGTTATATCATTAATTATGCAGCATTATCCAAGTAATGAAGATTTGTTTGCCTTGGATGGCAAAAAAGGAAGGAAGTCATGTGATGACTAAGTCCCACTTGGCTAAGATCAAATGTAGTATCTGTTCTTATCAGTTTAATATCTGATATGTGGGTCATTGGCTCATACGATATTAAATTACTTTTTTGAAGGGGAGGGTTCACCACAATAGGTTGCTATTGGGATCTTCACGCGTCGCCTATGTGTTGCACTACTAGATAGGCTTGGCACACCTTACAAATTTAGTCCAAATGTTGCGAAGTCTATGGTCCAATTTAATCATTTTTTATAAAGTTATTTTTTAATAATGCTTATTGAATTTTTTTATGGGGAAAATAACATAACAAATAGAAACTGCAGGTATGCTAACTTGACTGATGTGTTGTGATTTGGTGAATGATTCTGCCACACAATATCGCTCCTACGACACCATATACTCCACGTTATCATTAAAAATCTTTCACTTCTCTCTTTTGGCCAGAGTTGCAGAAAATTGAAGACAAAACTGTTGAAATTGTGAGAATTTTGCTGTGACAAATCAATAAATTGCAGCATGCTCGCAACTGACCAAACATTTACGAACCGCATGACAGCTAAAGAAAAGCTGTTCCTCATCCTCTATTCCCAAATTACATTGAGGACATATATGATGTATCAGAACAGTTAACTCCTCTTTGGTTTGGAAACAACCTCTGAGACCTCTCCATATAGTGACTTTAACTTTTTGAGATATCTGTAATGTCCAAAAGTAGCAGATGATTTTTTTTTGCTGCCTCCCTGTCACGGTCATTAAGCATATATTCAAGTAAATTTCTCTTCCATGTCTTAGTCTCAAAAGCCATCAAATCATACACCTTTAAGTGCTCACTTCCTGTAGGTGGAGTTGATGTAACTACACTTAACTGGGTAACTTCAACAAAAAAATTGCACAAACATGGTATCACTACAACAAATGAGAGCTATGCATTGCTTAGTTCACCTAATTTATTATTTATACTATGTAATCGAAAAATTTTGAGGCCTTTGTTTCTATAGAAATATTTGAGGCGTAGAGCCCTAGCTTTAGTCACTTGGGTCGACTCTGGTCTCGAGTTCAAGCCACGTGGATTGAAAAAGTGTGGTTGGGAGAAGAGACCCCACTAAAGATAGTTAGCTAAGTTCCTTAGTTTAATTTAGTTATTGGCAAAGTCGGTCAATAGTACTTCGCATTAATAATATGGTTACCAAAAAAAGTCAAATTATTAGTATTAAGTAGTCTAATTATTTAATAGCACGTGTATCAAATTTCATATCAAATTTATTAAATGTAAAAAATAATTAATGAAATTAATTGGAAGATTGCAAATAGGCAAACAAAATTTAATTTAAATTTAATGCAAAGCATAAAGTTTTCTTTACGTGTATGTTTTTATTAAATAGTTAATATATCATTTAATAATTTAATATCATTATCTATTTATAACCAGCTTATGGTCAAAAAAAATCATTATTTATATTTAAAAGCGCTACTTAATGCATATATATACATATACATATATATAATTTAATATTTAATAATATAAATTTTTTAGTTATTTATTTTTAAGATTACTTTTTAAGCAATAAATATTATAGTAGTTGACCAATTTTTAGTAAATATCATTATATATTTGATAAAAGTATTTAATAATTTATTGAATATATATCATTTAATACTATTAATAATAAAGAAAATTAATTAATAATAATAGTAATAAAAGTAATTGAATAGTTGAAGATCATAAGTTAAATTAAAATTCTATTTAATACAAATTATTCAAATATTTAAATTTACTTTAAAAATGGCAATTATACATTAACTAAAACTCAAATTTGTTTTTACTTATTAATATAGAATTAGATATAGCACCTATGCATGAGTCTTTTATAAACTACTGACACATATTGAAATCAATTTCCGTTAACTCAAGTCTCAATTATTTAACAATGTTTCTTGTATAATTCTCCTATATATATACACTTATAAACTTAATGGGGAAAAACTCCACAAATTTCACTAAAAAACTACTTTACGAAACTCGCCAAACACGTGATGGAGAATCTTAACAACAACATCAACAACACCCTTGATTTTCTGATTGG
Organism: Astragalus glycyphyllos; assembly: GCA_963573325.1. Classification (NCBI taxonomy): domain Eukaryota; kingdom Viridiplantae; phylum Streptophyta; class Magnoliopsida; order Fabales; family Fabaceae; genus Astragalus; species Astragalus glycyphyllos. Next base: position 26,076,253 of record OY754312.1, read on the forward strand.
ATAAACTTCGAGCGGAGATGAGAGACTTACCGATTCGGATTCAGTGTATTCGGTTGTTGTGTCTCTCCTCACATTTTTTATATTATTTTCTACATATAAAATATTTAATGCATTTAATAGTTCAAATACACTCGAATGCACCCGAATGCACCACAATCGAATGCACTGAATCCGAATCCCAATTCCGAAATAAGATAAAAACAGAAAATTGAAAAGAGAGACAATAATTGCAAACAACGATAGAGACTAGAGAGTAGAGAGAGCGTATTATTATTTATTTATTTATTTATTTAATATCCTTATAACCGCGTCTTATTTTCCTCACTCACTTTTGTTTCATTCCTTCTTCCATCACTGTGCAACCATGTGTGACTCCGCCGCCGCCGCCGCCATAGATTCGCCACCACTCCGCCGTCACAATTCCATCGCAACATCAGTGATTACGCCAAACAAACTTCCCCTTCCATCAACAACACCACCCATGCGGACCACAAGCTTGGAGCTAATCTCTCTCAAGTCTCCTTTCGCCTCTTACACATCTCTCAGAGACATGCTTCCTTCACCACGCGCCGCCATCAACTCCCCTACTGCTTCCGCCATCACCATCAGTTCCGGTTACGAGATCTCCATCCGCAATCATCTCGTTAAGCAAGCTGCTTGGGCTTACCTTCAACCCATGTCCGCTTCCCCCGGCGACTCCTCCGACTCAAACTTCCTCCGCCGCTTCCTCCACCGTCTCTCCTCTGATAACCCCCTCTCCTCTTGTTTCAGCTTCCTCTATCACAACTTGTTTTCGGGTTTTACCCGAATTTTTCATCGAATACTTCACGCTCTGAGGTTCCCTGTAAGATCATAACGCTACCCTTCATAAAAGGACCTTTTTTAAGTCATTTGCTTTGTATTGAAGATTGAAAAATACTATATACTTTCCTCAATTTCTGTTTTTTTTTTTCCTTTGATTGAATTTGTATAGCTTTCAATTTGCATATGCTCTCAATTGAATAAAAGAATAATAATCATTTGATCACAAATCAATGGAGGAGATAGGGGATATATATTTACAAAGGCAAAATAATCTTCAGCATAATTTTATGTTACAAGTAGAAAACACTAGCAATGGGTCAATGAATTTTCCTTTCTGGGGGCTTAACCTTGTGTAATGTATGTACAAAAATGTTACAGTTCCAGACTAAGTGGGCTTGTAATGGGCTTCAATGTTCACTTCAGGCTTCCAGAATGTTGGGCCGGATCACCTGTTCTTGCGACCCAAAAAGTCATTTTGGTGATTGTCAAAAAAAGCTGATCGTATTTCAGGCAATGGTGGAGCACTTGGAATAGGTCTCTTCACATCTTTTTTCTGCAACGTAATATTATCTTCAGTAACAGTACTAGTAATAGTAATTTAAACATATAAATTTGACAAGCAGTGATATAAAATTCATAGTCAAATCAAATATATGTAAGTAATTATTAGGAAATAGGAAATGGCAATACATCAACATCCAACTTTGTTTATTTTATTGACAGCAATCAAGAAGTGAAATTAACAATGGTTTAGAGTTTAGGATATACTTGTAGGAATAAAAGAAGTTAGGAATTGTGAATTGACCTTAGAAGAGTTTTTGCTGGAAAACTTTTTGGACTGAGCAGCTAAGTGGTCGAGAACCTGAGAAAATGCAGATTGTCCCAATTCGGTGCAGTTTTGCCAGTAAAAGATTGCCAAATCCCATCCTCTAACTCTCCATTCTTGAAACTTCTTGTCAAAGTCAACTTCATGTTTAGATACATATGGTCTCAACACAGTATTATAAACATGTTTTGACCCCTGCATTAACCAACATTACTTTCAATTTTGCTTAGTGAATGGAAGAGGAAATTAAAAAGAAAGTTTGAAAGAAGCAAAATGAACATTTTTTTCACTGTTGTTACCCTAGTTTTTGGATACCACATGTATATAAAAAGCGCAAGTTTCATCTCTCCATACAAGGGAAACCTTCATAAAGATTGGAAGTTAATTTATTGCACAGAACCAAATCTAAGTTGAACAATATGGAAATGGATACTTACCAGCCAAGAACTACATCTGTAAAGTTCTCCATTACTGTGAAAAAAGCTACAATAACCCTGCAAATTCAGGATACACAAAGACATGAATCAGAATCACTAGCATTTAAATCCAACAATCATATTATTCAACTAGCTAAGAATTTTGGCATGCTATTCACTCCATTCTATTTGGAAAAGCGACCTGTCAAAATTCCTTTTCAAACACACGTCACATCATGTCTTCAATAAACCTATTAAGATTCTGGTGGGGTGATTTGGCATACCAGACACAATTATCATATCATGATTTAAAGATTCTAAATAACTGGTCAAGGCTTATAATGAATATTAAACATGCTCATAAAGGTGCTCAGCACATGGTCCGGTTCCCTCATTGACCTGATCCATTTGGATAATGTAAAAAGCAGATCCTTTGCTTGGTAAAAACTCAAGGACTTGTTTTTTAATCATTAGAATAGGTCTTTGCCCCATTTCTTCTACTTTACAACATTCCTAATCATCATCATCATCATCCACAAGCACGATCCACATCTTCAAAATTATAACAATAAACTAAAACAGTACCATTACAGAACTATATTATTAGCAATGAAGAAAAAGGTGAATTGTTGTACACACCAGTATTGACACCAGAAGCGAAGTTCATCCATATCAACTCTGTTTTTCTCTAAGGTTTTGTAACATTCAAATCCAGGATATGCATATCCCAGAAGTAATCTGAAATACAATTTGATAGAAAAGAAATAATATTAATCTCTTTAACATCAAGAATCATAAAATTGAAATAGTTAGAAAAGAACATTCAGTTTTTACTTACATAAGACATCGAGTAATTAAATCCCCTAACATTTCCAATCCCTGAAAAATCAAGAAAATAAACAAAAGAATCCCTCAAATTTATGAATCATCAAAATTGAATGGTACATGAAAGATGTTATTAGTTAAACATTTACCTGCTGTTTTATGAGAATCTAAATAGTATCTGATAAACCCACAACTGGATTGTGACTTGTTAGAATAAGAAGTTGAAATTTGAAACGGCTTTGTCTGGGATTTAAGAAAAATGAACGAGTCCAAACAAGACTTTGGATATTTGGAACTCTGTCTGGAAGAATGAAGATATAAATATATGTCAGATCACAAAAACAACTAATGTGTGTATATATTTATATGGAGAGAGGACGCTGACGCAGTCTTCTTTTTCTAGTATTACTTTTCTGAGCAATTTCTGAATAATAAAGAATATGCAAGATTTCTTGGCACCTACGCTTCTTTTGAATCTTATACGCCACTCTTTGGGATAATAATAGGGGATTCACCGTTTGGCATTTAAGTAAGGCACGTACTTACTTGAAGAAGTTCATTTCTGTTATTTCGTATGGATTACTCAATTCTATTCTCTCAATCGGTGCACTCTTCCTTCTCACCAAAATATTTGTGTTGTTATGGATTTAAATAGTATCTAGAGATGGTCATGGTGTAAAGATTTTTAACATTAGCAACCAATTAGAAATTGATATGTGATTAAAATAATGAATGCTTATTTTAAGAGTTTAATTGGTTATTGACTAGTTAATATTAATAAGTACTATAGAGGATGTAATCAGCGTTGAAGATGTCAGGTGTAGTTGTTTAGCCAACTAAAACAGAACTGTTTACTGGTTTTTATACTTACGTACGTGTTTGTCATCATGCAATTAGATACAGATAGATGCATTTCCTTATTCAATGATGCTAAAAAAATTTCTTTGATAATTTATTCGATTCCAGGTCACCAAAACATGATACTTATCAGAGATCAATTAGTTATTTGACCGGTTGAAAGTAACTTCCTCCAACTCTTTCATTGAAAATGATTTTTTAGAGAGGGAGGTGCTATAGTACGAGACGAATAGCACGAAATACAACTGAATAGTTATAAAACACATAAGGTTGGTTGTTGTGCAAAACCTGAGAATCATAAAAGTTGCGGTGAAGTGGTTTGTATGCACGAGATACATAGATAATCTTAAAAGTGATCACATTATACATGTAGTGTAGAAGTTTTGTTCTGCTTTGCTTTTTATGGCATTAGTTGTGTTTTGTTTTGGCTTGTACTCATCCTTTTAACGAATACTCGTCCCTCCAAATTACGGTGCTTACTTAGAATGAGGCAATGATTACTTCAAAATGTGTGTAAAAAAATCTCAAAGCGTAAAGTTGAAAAGTGACTCGAGTAGGGACAAATCTAAAAATCTATGAAATGGGGGCGAACTCAAAGTCACATAATTGAATAAATATTTTGGATTTTAATCTTCAAATTGTAAGAAAGGACAATATACTTGTATAAAAAAACATGTAAGTAGAAGTAAATGTTAATTTCAATTGTAGAAAACACTCTTATTTTAAAGAGTGATTATAGTATATATTATTTTTCTATAATAACTTGTTTGTTTTTTTTTTGACAAAATAATAGCTTGACTCCTATGCAAAAGATACATCAACAATCATAAAAATTAAAAATGATAAGATTATACATGTAACGTAAAAGTGTTGTTCTTCTTGGAACCAAAAAAAAGTTAAAAGTGTTGTTCTGTTTTGCTTTTTCGCATTAGGAACTTATTTTGTTTTAGAACGGGATAATATTTAAGAGGGCTTTTTTTTTGTACCCAACTTGTCTCCCATACCCTCATATTAGCCAAATAGACCAAAATATCCTTGAAATTTTTTTTAAAAAGTACAATTCTCATCATTATACATATATTTCCGGAAAAAAGTGAGTTTTCTCCCTAAATTTTCCGGATTTATACTCATTTCCGGAAAAAAAATTGTAATTTTTCCAGAAATACGTATAAATTCGGAAGGCAAATTCAAAAAAATTAAAATTTTTTCCGGAAATACATGTAAATTCGGAATGTAATTTCCGGATTTACATTCCGAATTTACATGTATTTCCGGAAAAATTTTAAAAATAACCTTCCGAATTTACGTGTAAATCCGGAAATTTCAATGTTGAAATTTCCGGATTTACATGTAAATTCGGAAGGTTACTGTTTTTTTTAAAAATTCGTTTTAACTCATTTTTTTTCGTTTTTCAGTGGCTAGCAATCGAGGAGGAAACTTTACACCAGGCGAGACATCTAGATCTACACCGGGAGATGATGCTGCTTCTAGGACTAGGACGAGGATCAGATTGGTCAGACAGGCCGGGCATGCTTCTGAGCGTCAGAGGCGTGTCCGACAGCGACAGGACAAGGCTGAGCAGCCACACATACCAGACATACCACAGACTGAGCAGCCAGAGATATCACAGGCTGAGCAGCCATATATACAGGAGCCTGCTGAGCATCAGGCTGAGGATCAGGCTGAGGCTGCTGAGCAACCTTTGTTGCACCGCTTAGTGGATCACCGCGTCAGTCGACTACTGGCCGGGGAGGTAATTACTTTAAATTATTTATTAATTACTTAATTAGTTTCCTGATGCCTTGGGGGGAGATGACCATCACATTGGACGACGTGGCTGCGTTGCTCCACTTGCCGCTCACCGGCAATCATTTGGCTGAGCCTCTACATCTTTCATTTGCTGATGTCGTTCAGACTGGGGTGGATTTTCTCGGAGTAGATGGGGCGACCTGCTGGATCAAGTTTAATTCCTGCAGGACTCCGGCTTTCAGATTCCGATTTTTAGAGGATGCCTACAGAGATAACATGCATCGGGGGCAATTTGATCATGCAACACGGTGCTATATGCTACACTTGTTGGGGGGCACCATCTTCTCCGACAAGAGTCACACGTACGTGCCTGCTAGGTGGATTAGTCTCATTTCAGATTTTGACAAATGTGGCCAGTGGGCTTGGGGTCCAGCTGCTCTGGCATATCTCTATGACCAGCTGAACTTGGCCGCTTACTGGGACACCAGGCAGATTGGCGGATACGCTTCTCTGCTACAGGTAATTAATTAATTACTTTTATTCTTTTAATTGGTTTTATTGATAATTAATTATTTGTTCATTTAATTATTTTATTTTAGTGCTGGATTTATGAGCACTTCCCCACTATCGTTCGACGGAGGATGTTCCCTGATACTGGGCTTCCACGTTGCAGCAGGTGGAAGAACTTCAAATGCGATGATCTGAAGCTGATACATTTTCGGGAACGGATCGATAACCTGCGGCTGGACCAGGTCATTTTGACGCCTTGGGGGGACCACAAACTGCACGTTCCATTCCACACCATGACACATTTCAGAGGTTGGCTGATCTGGGGCGACATTGCTGTCACATATATGGCTGACCGGGGTCCGCTGGCAGTTTGGGCGCATCCGGCAGATCCCTCCTACACCCATCTTAGGCCCACGTCCAGATGTGATCTCCATTTTAGAGAGATTGTCGGTGTATCCATCCTCAGCACGGATTTTTGTTCGTACTAGCAGAGTCGCAAGCATGGCGGGTGAGTGCACCGATGACTATCTACCTTGGTATCAACAGGTGTCCATTCCACGACTGACTGCAGTTGAGGAGGTACCAGAGTAGCATGGACCAAAGCAGCAGGCTGTAGCTGAGGGAGTTGGTCCATGGACGTATCAGGATGCGATGGATGCTGCCGCTGGACACATACTCGATGCTATGGGTTGTGAGGGAGGCATTCCAGCCGATGCATATGACAGTCTCCTCCAAGCTTTAGGACACTTAGACTTTCATCCGTAGATGTATTTGTTTTGGTTTTATTTTTGTATATGTACTCGTATTTTATCGACTTTATTATATTTTTTGGTTTTTTTCGTTTGTTATCGTATTTAAATTGATTTAAACTAATTTAAACTGATTTTTTTTAACTAATTTGAATTGATTTTTTAATTAATTTAAACTGATTTTTTAAAAAAAAATTACGCTTGAATATATTTTTTTATATATTCCGAATTTTATGTATAAATTCGGAAGCTATTTTAAAAAAATTGCGTTCCGGAAATACACATAAATCCGGAAATTTTTTACCCCCTTTCCGAATTTATGTGTATTTCCGGAAAGTTCAGTTTTTTTTTTTTAAAAAAAATTAGGGTATTTTGGTCAAAATTCAAATATAGGGGTATTGGAGACAAGTTGGGGGGTAAAAAAAAACTCTATTTAAGTTATCTTACTTTCTGTAGAGGACCCAATCCGCGCAACAAGAACCTGAGGGATTAAAATCAGACAATTCAGATAAAATATTTTGAGATAAATTGTGGGATTAAAATCACACAATTAAAATACTTGAGGTCTAATTCACTCACTTAAAATACTTGAGGGACTAAAGTCTGATTATTTATTTAAAATCCAGGTCCGTATGTTGGACTGGGCAAATACTCTCTCACTCTCTGCAGTTTCCCCGTTCCAGTTCCAGGTACCTTCCTCCCTTCCGATTTCATCCGGTTATTTTCGCTTCCGAGATGTGCATTTCTGTTTCATTCATTTTCAATGTGATAGAATTTGCGATTCGCATTCATCCATAATTTTCATCCACCGTATCTTTCAGGAATTTCAATCCCTGTAATTTAATACTGAAACCTCCTTCTCAAAATTTTGTTTTCCAGGACTAGCTTTAGTGCAAAGTGCTTCAACGAGAACATGGGCGAAGACACTAATTTGCTTGCCAAGGCTAGAAGGCGAGCTAATTTTCGATTATGCAATGTGTCAAGGTATGTAATGTAATAATTATCTCGACATTGAATTTGATAACAATTTTATTCATATTTTCTAATTTTAATCATTTTTGTAATTTATTTGTTTTACAATTTTAATTATAATAATTGATAAGTTATTTTGTTTAGTTACACCTCTGAAATACTGGAGATTCAAGCTGATGCTCCAAGTCTGCATGTTCTATTTATTCCTGGAAACCCAGGTGTGGCTTCATTTCTTTGGCCATGTTGGATAAAGAGCTTAAATATGTGTTTATAGCATAGTGATTATGTATAAGCTATTTATTTATATAATAAAAGATAAAATAAAGCAAAATTATTTTGATATGATGCATAAGCAATTTTCATAAGATATTAAAGAGAGCTAATGGATCTCTCAAACCGTCTCGCAAGTGCTTATGCTAGTAGATAAGCTCAAATAAGTCAATCCAAACAGGTCCTTTGATTGCGAGGCAAAGTTTTCCGTGTTAGATTTATTTAATTTGGTACCTTTGGTTACTCTAGGTGTTGTTTTATTCTACAAAGACTTTGTGGAGTTTCTATATGAGCTACTTGGGGGAACTGCATCGGTCACAGGCAAGCAACTGTAGCTCTTTCTTTATGGTTATTTTATAATATGGAACTCTGATTGACAGGTATGCTTACTAGTTATGTTTATCTATGACCTATCAGCTATTGGCCATGTCTCTCAGACAGCAAAGGTACCTGCATATTGTTTTGTTTGATTTTTCTTGGTGGCATTGGAATTGTCTCTTACACAGTTTTGTTACTAGAACTGGGAGCATGGCCGGTTGTTCTCTTTACAAGAACAAATCGATCATAAGGTAATTTAATGCTTAATGTTGTGATCCTCACAGATCATTCGCTGGTTTTAGCGTTAGATAGATTGACGAATTTCAGTACTCATTTACTAGTTGTTGAAACTTGGCAGTTTCATACTGTACATTGGGAACATGTCAACTTCGAAAATTGAATAATTTCAGTAACCAGAAGAACATGGAAATCTTTCATTTTATAAACTTCAATGTAACATTATTGATTTATGTAAGCATTGTTGGATGGTGTAGAAAACAGTGGCAGAATTGACTTTTAGTGGAATGTGTAGCCAAACTCAAACGGGAATGATCACCCTGAAATTGTTTCTTGCACCGTGTTACAATGCAGCACTACTTTTGGGTTAGCATATTGATATTTCCTCTTATTCAAACCACTGCAGTCCTGTCCTTGTACTTGTTTACTGATTTAAAATGTTCATCCATTTGTTTAACTTGCATACTATTATGCTTAGTGTTCTTTCTCCATTCTTGATTTAGACAACTATTCTTTAACATCGTAGTGATGTGTAATTGCAGTCTTGCATGTTTTTGTAGATTGATTTTATCAGAGAGGAAATGCAAAATGTTGACATTCCTATACTACTGGTAGGTTATTTTATATCAGCGCCTCCAATGTTCTTCTCCTATGTCATGCTGATTCGTGCGAGCTAATACACCAAATTGCTGCAAAATGATCAATCCCCTTTCCTTTTTGAGGAAAGGGAAGTAAGGATGATGTTAGGATCAAAACTTATTTGCACGTGTTGTAAAACATCCTTTTATTATCTACTAAAAGAGAATAATGTTGGATAATCATAAATGAACTAGACAAATCTGGTTCTTAGCTAATATTTGCGAGCAATTGCCATCTGTGTTTTCATGACATATATTGCTAATGGGGGAACCAATAACCGTATTGTAAGAGGGTTTAATGAAATTCTTTTACGTAAAACTTGTTTTATCCAAAAGTTGTTGTACAAATATAGAAAAGTCGGATATTGTTTACTGAAATCAAGTTTTGATAACTAATTTAAGATTTTCTTATTAGGTTGGGCACTCTATTGGTTCATACATATCTATTGAAATGTTCAAGAAGTCTCCAGAGAAGGTGATTGGAAATCTGGGTGTTTAATTAAGCATGAACGCATCATGCCATCTTACCATAACTGCCATCTTACCATAACTTCTGATCTTCATAAATTGTCTGCATATATTCCTCCTTGGGTCTGCAGGTGAAATATTGTGTTGGACTTTATCCATTTTTGACATTAAACCCGCATTCAGCAACTCAGTTAGTTATTGCAAACATTGCAAAGTAAGTCTCACATCTCCCCATCAAAGTCAAACCCCTTTGACATTACATCGTTTGTTAGAGATGACATGAACTAGTAATGACGTTGTGAGTTAAGATATCACAGTTTTGACATGGTTCACACTTCACACCCTCTTTCTTACCTCTTAAAACTCAATTTACACATAAAATGATTTTTGTAGTTTAATCTGATGTCTGAACCTAAACTTTGGATAAAAAATGGTAATTATCTATCTGTTATTGCCAAACATTTATCAACAAAGCTAATTAATTACAATTTTCATTTAAAATCCTGGATTTTAATTAAAATGACTAATGGTGAATGCGATTCAGATCCCAAATTCTTGCAGCTGGTCTTAGTTACCTGATAGCATCATTAGGATTGCTGCCAGTCAAGGCTTTGAGGTTTTTTGTCAGAAACTCCCTTGAAAAGTCATGGTCTGCCAGTGCAGTTGAGGCCGCATGCTCTCACTTGACACAGGTTAGCTTTATGTTGAAAGAGGGACTTCAGTATTAGGTCACCTTAAACATGTAAACTAGTTTTTTCCCCTTCTTATTATTGATCCCCTTTCTTATATAGTTAGTTATATTTGGAATACTAATGCTACAATATGTACATTTGGAATACTAATGCTGCAATATGCATTTGGAAATTGGAATACTAAAGCTGATTTATATTTTTCTTTCGGTGTGGTTACATCTGCATCTTTCTTGTATTGATTTGCTCTTAACTTCAATAACATACAGTACCATACCATGCGAAATGTCCTCTATATGGCCATGACTGAATTTGAAGAGGTAACATTGCTTCCTTTCTATATATATCCCTTACCATTTAGCATTTTTATTTGCTTACATGTGGCATTTTTTTGAGCATCAGTGTTTGACTCACAAAATTATAATGTATTAATGTTGTTCGATCCATATAATTGATCCCACTTAGTGGGAAAATCTTGCTGTTGTATGACCCCCATTCCTTTCTACGTATATATTTTCTTCACAGTTCTAGTATCATAGTAGAGTTCCCTTCTCCACTCTACAAGTACAGCTTGCCCTCTCTCTCCCAAGTCCCAGCTAACCTTCCGTGAGTATAGTAGCTGCATGTATGTATTTAGTAACTGTATATAACAGAATAAGCTGAGTATGGTTAGTTGAGTCTCAAGACCCCACTTTTTATACAAGCACACAATGTACTTCCAGCTCATTCATTCATGAAAAAATCAGGGATTGCAATAACCAGAAACTCTCTTCTCTCATTTAATTCCACCCTTGGTTCATCTTTCCCACTGCAATAATTCTAACACCTTGGTACCTGCTCTGCAATGGTCATTTTTCCCTTCAACTCCAATTCTTTTTCTTGCCTCCCTCTTCATTCACACGCGGTCTAAAATTTTTACCTATTAATTTCCTCTTAAGCCCATTCTTCAATTTTCTAGTATAAGTGTGTTATGGGTCTATCACAAGAAAATTGTCTGGGAACGAGGACGTGTTTCTTGAAGCTACCAAATAGTGAAATATCAAATTTTAAAAATTTAAAACAATACGTTCAAAACTTCAAATTTTATCATTGTAGTTTCTTAGTATGCATAATCATAGCTGCTTGGTCTGATTGATGTGTAACCTGTACATTCAACTGTCCTCTAGAGAAGCAGGATTAATTTCAATTTTTTTTTGGATTTCTTCATGTTGGAGTGTAGCTAATTTATGAGATGGGGGACTCTCTACAGTCTACACAACGTTTTTGTATTATCTTTTTTCTGATGAAAAAAGATAATGCTTATCGGAAATCAAGCATAGTTATTTTCTTTTGAAGATTGAACACAATTTTAGTATTGCTTATATTGGACGATGTAAAACTGCATTGATAGTCATGTGCTTGCTATGTTAGTTATCAGAGACACCAGATTGGACATTTATAAGAGAAAGGAAGGATCAATTTGGATTTTTATTTGGTGTTGGCGATCACTGGGGTCCACTTCATTTGCACGAAGAGGTATGTTATCAGTTATCACTTATTTTAGTTACTTTTATTATCATCTGAAAAGCCTTTGCATCATCTAAAGGAACGAGACAAAGATATTTTTGCCTCAAGCGTAGTCCAGGAGTGGCTCCTTCATCGCATCTCAACAAGAACTGTGATATGACTTTGTTCTTTCTCTTCTCCTATAACCCTACTATAAGCTGTGGACATTCTATAATTATAAACAAAACAAGAAAGTTTAATTAATTTTTTCCGGTTTAGTTCAAGATGTAAGTAAAACTGTAATACAATGATTATAAAAACGTGATACTTTATAACTTACCTTCAGTGATCATTTATTTCTGTTATTATTTATACTTCTTTTTCTTGATTAATTTTTTGCATAATAGGTATATTCATAAATTGATAACAAAAATATTGTGATTTGATAGCCAACCATTAAAACTGGGGAGCTCGGCTTTTAAATATACACGAAGCACTTTTTCCCATTCTCTTTGTCGTTTCAAAGTAATGGGCTATTTATCGCATAAAGAAAACCAATGAGCCGCTGTTTAGCTTAAAAGAAACTTAATAGCAGCTGCCAGGCGCCTACAGAAAGGGGACTAAGATGGATATTAGAGTGTCTTCTAGTGTACTTTACATTATCTTTCATGTTTTCTGAGGGAATTAGGCATCTGGTTAGAGTCATGAGTCAAATACTTCATAGTAAAAAAAATTATACTTTAGGGAAGAGAAATACACAAATTTTCCTGTTCGTGATTTTTCGAATAATTTTTTGCAGTTCCATGTTAACATAAAATCGAAAAGAGTGGGTATATATTTTTTGTAATAAAGAAAAACATCGATCGAAATGCTAGTCACAATCACGGTGTTTCTATCTCTTTCCTAAGCTTCCCTAGTAATTTCTGTTTATTATCAAGTTTTTTTTCCCTTGTTTGTGAACCGTTTAATGATTATGGCAGCGTCACTTATCGTTTATTCTGGTCACAGATCTCAAAGCAGGTTCCAGGTATTGCCTTGTCCATTGAACGAGAAAACCACACTCATGGTTTCTGTTGCACTGAGGCTGGTTCTTTATGGGTGGCTCAGCATGTGGCGAACTTAATTAAGAATCAAATGGCATTTACAAACCAATGAGGTCCGACTCTTTAGCTATTGGCTTGTGTAATGTGAGTTTTCCAAGTTAATCACAGAAAGCATTGAACATTTGATAAAATCTGCAGCATGATAGCTGAATAAACTGAGTTGAATTTCTTTATCAGTGCTACCGGTGCAATTTTTTTTTCAGTTTTATCATCACTAAAAGTATTCTATAACTTTGTAGCTCTCATCTCCTACTGGTAAAAATCAGAATTTGACTCCTAAAGAAAGGGATGCATTTCATTGGGTGAAATGTATAATTATATACATATTTATTGAAAAATCAATGGTGAAATTTCATAATTTGTTATACTATGTATGTTGATATATTTTATCAGAATCACGGTTATTTATTTTTCAATCAACAGTTATAATTTCACATTTATCCTCTACATTTTACCCGTTACATGTACATGTAAAAAGCAATCGATGCCATTAGAATTCTAGGCTTTTTTGACAATTGTGAGAATACGAGAAAAAAGGTAATGAAATATTTTTGGAATTTTGTTACAACGAAGAAACTAATTCTGTTGAGTACTGAATCAGTATTACAGACATACAAATGGTTGCTTAACACACTAACTGAATTCTCAGTTGTACCAGCTAAGAGAGCTAGTCAGATCAGATCTAGCAACTACTCAAATATGAGCAGCTATACAGTTGTTGTGAGTTGTGACACACTATCATATGCCAACTACATTCTATGACATTGTAGTACTCATCTTTCAGTCATATAATATAATAACCATCCTAGTTGTAAGAAAAGTGAGGTAAATATTTTTGTAATAAAGCCATTGATTAACATTGTAGCCATATACGCTCCCTAGTAATTTCTGTTTGTTCTCAAGTTTTCTTGCTCATTTACGGAGCATACAATTGTTATGGTGGCATAATTTATAGTTTATTCTGGTCATACTTTCAAAGCAGGTTCCAGGTAGCAGGTATTGCCATATCCATTGAATGAGAAAACTGCACCCATGGTTTCTGTTGTACTGAGGCTGGTTCGTTAATTGGCAGCTCAGCATGTGGCGAAACTTAATCAAGAATCAGGCGGCATGTACAAACCAATAAGGTCTGACACTTTTGCTATTATTGACCTGTGTTATATCAGTTTTCTAAGTTAATCACGGAAAGGATTGAACCACTGATAAATTTGAAACAATGAAAGCATAAAAAAGTCGAGTTGCATTTCTTTAGCAATGCCTTTATTATTGTCCATTGTATTCTATGACCTTGTAGCTTTCATCTCATAGTTGTTAAACATTTAATTTGGCTTCTCTAGAGTGAGATCATTAGATCAATGATAAATATTAACTTCAGGGTCTGTTATGCATGCCCTTTCTTAAAATCTTAACTGTTGATTTCCAAACAACTGTCTTAACTGTATGCACTTCCTGTGTTGCAGGAAGGGGAGAGGGAGAGTTTAAGGGAATGAGGGTATTTTGGTATTTTTAGGTGGAGTGGGAGAGGAGGAAACTAAAAAAAAGAGGTGACTTTAACAAACCTTCTAATTGGCCGTCCAAATTTGGGCTCTCATGTTTTCCTTTGTTTACACCGAGGATATTGGGTTTGCCGTCATACCTGATTCTTCAAGGGCTTGACTAATAGCAGTCCCTTTCTTCAATCCCTACCCCCCTCTCATCGGCAAACATTAAGTGAAATATACTTGGCCAATTCCTTTTGAATTTTAAAGGTATCCCCGAACCTTCCTCAACAACAGCGTCTAGATAGAATGCCATGGCTCAAAAATTCCATGCCAATTTCTCGGTGTTTTTTCTCTAAGAAAATTTTTTGTATCACTACCAGAAGGTTTTAACGAAACTCATTTTGTTTTTTTTTTGCAAAAAAAAAAACATTTCATACCAATAACAAAGTGATATGGGGATAGAGAATCCTGCTTGGCGAAGATCATGAGTAGGGGGGAACTCATGAGAAGGGAGACCACCCAATTTTGTACACATCCTCTAAGAAGATATGCAAGGCATAATAATAGAAATCAATTGATTAGGGAATTGTAGTAGTTCTAGCGATTTTGAATAAAACTCCAATTCATTCTATCATAAGTTTTCTCTAATTCAAGCTTAATCTCTATGAAACCCTCCTTTTCTTTGATACGTTGCATTGGAATGAATGATCTCTTGAAGAATGATTGTGTTGTCAACTGTGCTTTTTCCTGAAATGAAGCTATTTTGATTAGGCAAGACTCTAATTTTGTTACAAATCACTTTTGTCACTAGTTGAAAATCTTCCTACCCTCTCCTTCTCACTCCTTGCACTCTCTTTACACACTCGGTATTTAGAAGCATGTGATTTAACCATTCCAATGGGCAATGAGATCAGGATTATTTTAGAAGATCAAGCCTTGTGGTTTGCCATGCTGAATAGAGCTTTTCTCACCTCTTCTATGGTTACTTGTTCATGCAGCTTGAGACTATCTTTTAAACCAAGAGTGAATTAAATGATTCGATTAATAAGTTTAGGATTTGTCTTTTCTGGTTTGGTATTATTCCTCTAGCATATTTGCTTAGGGCAATATTTAGACACCAAAATGCTAATTCGATAAAAGTGTTAACGTCATCGATGACAAGTAAAAGAAAGGCTAAATTATAGTTTTGGTCCCTCTATTTTCAAAAATTCAGACATTTGGTCCCCCTATTTTAAAACTCAGACATTTGGTCCTCCTATTTTAAGAAATTCAGCAAATTTAGTCCAAAGAGGGGTTTTTCAACTTTTTTTTTGCTGAGTTGGCCTTCTAGCCAAAAAAATGCTGATGTGGCTATCATTAAATGACGTGGCAGCTGACTCAGCTTGCACACATCATTTAATGATATCACACGTGTATTGCCACATCAAATTTTAATATTTTATAATAATTACAATCATTTAAATAATAAAAGATTAAAAACAAAATATAAAATAGGAACTAAAACCTAAAATCAACATCGTAAACCCAGAATCACACCACACTCATCATTTCTTCCAATTCATCATCGCTGACAGAAGGCATCTTTAGTGAACCCTACTTCTAAGTTCTATTTCCTTTCTTCTTCTCACCCTCTTCTTCCTAATTAAAACCCATAATGCATCTTTTATTTCAAGTTGATCCCATTCCTACCGTTGAACATCACTAATGCCAAGTTTTTCAATTCCAAGTCTTTTAAAGCCTTGCGTTAGTAGAATATTTTCTTACACTTTCAGACCTAAGTACACTGACGGAGATAGCAGGAGGAGGTCATTCTGTCGGCGACACAATGGAGGTCGTCAATGGCGTCGAAAGGTATCAGATCTATCTCACGAATACTGCTTGTTGAACGGTAACCTGGAGGCAGAGATCTACTTCTTCACTATCGCCGTCGATATCATTTTTCACATGCTTCTTCACAGTGAGGACATTATTGGGTTTGATAGTTGTGATGTGATGATTGGTTGGAAAAAGGTGAAAGGTTGATGGTTTAGAATCTGGGAAAATAGTGGGACTAAATGTCTGAGTTTAAAATAGGGGGACCAAATGTCTGAATTTTTGAAAATAGGGGGACTAAAACTATAATTTAGCCTAAAAGAAAATAAGTGATGGGGATCAGCAAAATCACGAGTGTACCTATCAGAAAGCTTAGTCTAATTAAACTTGTATCCCATGACTCTTGTGATTGTTCAAACAAAATGTTTTTATTAATTTTCTTAATATTTGTAGACATGATGTTCCCTTCTAATGCCAAATATCTGCATGACAGGGTAAATTTGAGATTACCAACATTTACAAGTAATTATTATTCAATTCATTGTCGGGTGTTCAGGATGAGAGTAGCTTACGCTTATTTGGTTAATTAATCATCAAGAATTTTCTGAAGTTGAAAATTTGAGAAACTGTAGGTGCTTACTTGATACTCAGCAAAGGTTTGAAAACACGCCTCCAATTGTATCAAATTGGGTACACGATTGGCTTTTACTAGTAACTAAAGAACGCCAAAGTAAACACTACAAAAATATAACTATGTATTATAAAAATGAATTTTTTTTCTCTTTGTATAAATGATATTTAGAAAAGGGTATACCCTTTTAATTTGGGTGAGGAAAAGGATTCCTCAAATGATTTTAGTAACATACAGCGACATTTATAATACTATTACTTATTTTTTTCCACAACAATTATCATTGAGCAGTTTGTGACTAATGATGAACAGCTTGTAATCAGGGGTGGCAAACAAACAAACAGATCGGATAAAATTTTAACCGGATCATAATGAATAAATTAATAATTCATTTACAAATTAGTCAGAAATGAATGGAAAAAAAATCCAATTCATTGTAATCCATTTGATAAAAATGACAAAATGCAATTGGTTTTTTACGAGTTTCACTGAAATTTTAGTTTGGTCATTTGTGTTTCCCCCCCTTACTTTAGCTCTTTATATTTCATATTTGTGTCAAAATAGTCATTTTTTTAACTTTTAGTCCATTGATGTTAACAGATGTCACGCTGATCGTTAACAGGTGACAAGGTTTGCTTAGTTGACATTAGTGACTGGGAAAAACATAAATGACCAAACTGAAATTTTGGTAAAATATAAAAGACTAAAGTACACTTTTGCAAAAAAAAAACTTCATCTTCATCCTCAAAACTCACCATCACCACTTTGACCTCTCTTTCTTCTTACTGTCCATCTTAGTCCTCCCCTGGTCCCTCTCCTCTTTTCTCTTCCTCCCTTCGTCTCCATCCCCAAAATTTGTACCTTTGACCTTTTTTTATAAGCAAATGTTAGTTGTTAATTGTTAGGGGAAGGAAGAAATGTTAGTTTCCCAAATTTGAACTATGAACCTCCTTCATATACTCATTCGGTATCTCTTAACTTGCCAATTGAACCACCTATTTGGGATTTGTACCTTTAACCTTTGATAGGCTCTAGGCCTCTCCCATGCTCATAAAATATACTCCAGGATTAAATTGATAAATACTACCTATGGTCCACAATATAAGAAACACAAGATATTTTGTGGTGGTCCACAATATAAGAAACAAACACTTAAGATGTATCAAATGATCAAATCTCAATTTTACTATTATTTGAGTAGTTTAATTAAATGTGATGTCATTAATTAGAAGTGCAAATTATCATTTAATGAAAAAGACAATTTTGAAAAGATATTAAAATTTTAGTCTTATTAAATGATAATAGTTAATTTCGATATTGTTACTTGATTTGTGTGATTTAGGGGTTTGTTTCTTATATTCCGAATGGAATTTGTTTTCCCTCTCTAACGATTCTCTTTGAAAGTGATGTAATTAAATAATATATACATCTAAATCTTAAAATTAACACTAAACGGATATTCTAATACACACAGAATTTCTATATGATTATAAAAGTCTTCAAAGTGACGTTAATCCGTATATCCTGGCTCAGCTGTCATGTCAGCTCCAACTTGTTATTAAAGACAGATTTTCCAAATCTCATAGTTAACTCACATTTAAGTATTGCCATTTTCCCGTAAAAAAGTATAGCCATTTAATTTCTTTTTCTCTTCAATCAATTTCATATATACAATACACCTATCTTCATCACATAGCAAGACAAAATGACCAAAATTGAATATCCATCCCACAAGCAAAATCTCAAATGGCTCTGATTCTCTATACATGTGATTGAATGGCCAATCTTCCAGATACCTCCATCAATTTTTTTATTTATTCCCCAACACAAAATCTACGGTCCAGATCACTCTACTGTCCAAAAGTTCATCAAGCAATTTAATTGAAAGCATCATTGCACATAAGTGAAATAACCTCTTTATAGTTCACATGCAAGTTGCAACACAAATTAACACCTCCTTATATCAGTCCTCATCACAAAACCATCTCCATAAATAAAAAGCCACTTTTCTAAACCAACACCATCCTTTGACCAAAGCAACCTTCTTCTTTTGTTTTTCATCTTCTGTTTTTTCCTTCCCTACCATTTCACAGAACTCAAAAAACACAACAACAATGTCTAGTTCCAAAAAGAAGCTTCTTGTTAACACAGTGTCAGTGAAACTAGGTTGTGGAAGCTGCAGGAAACTGAAACTCAGCAACATTTTCAACCCAAAGCCAAAAACAAAGAACCCCATTTACCAAAAACACAAACTTTTCAACAACTATGAATATGGTAGTAACAGCACTACAAACACTACAACTCCAACCAACACTACAACAACATTCTCTCCTTATTTTTCTGATTCAGAGACAAATTTGAAGAATCAAAGGAGAGTAGGAGGTTTAGGAAGAGCTGGTGGAGAAGGTGTAGCTGTGGAGAAAGATTCTGAAGACCCTTATTTGGATTTCAGACAATCAATGCTTCAAATGATAATGGAGAATGAGATATATACAAAGGTTGAACTTAGAGAGCTTTTGAACTGTTTTCTTCAGCTGAATTCACCTTATCATCATGGTGTTATTGTTAGAGCTTTTACTGAGATCTGGAATGGGGTTTTCTCTGTTAGGTCTCAAATTCCACGTGTTCGTAAGCCTCGTACGTGAGTTCTAATTAACTAATAATCTCTCTGTGTTCGATTTGTTAACTAGGTACTTGTGTAGAATAGATAACTGCAGCAGTAGCAGCACTATGTGCTATGTAATGCTATGTAATAGTACTAGGTTGAAAAATGTAGTTCAGCTAAATCTTGTGTTATGCTAATGAAGTTGCTAATGTGTTATATTGTGCTACACATTTTGATCATCCAAATTGTAAAAAGGGAACTTTTGTTTGTTAGTAGTTGTCTATATCTCTCGTGCAATACGATGCCGACTCTCAAGTTTGAACCTGAGTTGGTCGTTGGTAGTACAAAGACGTAGTGTTTATTTGTCATTTCATGAACAAATTATAAAAACCTCTCGTACAATATTATAATCACATCAAAACAATGAAAATTCGATATAGATGGTTTCGGCTTTAGTACTTTGGCTAGAAAGTTGGTTTCATTTTTCATGAACCGTATGTTGTGTTGTAAATTTGTAATGATGATTAAGGTTTTAAATTGCAGTTGAGCCTGAATTTTTTATATTGTCGAAAGTCACGCTTAAATGTAGCTCACTGTGACTTCAATCATGCAGTGAAGTTGTGTTGGGGAAAACCGCACATCGACACACATCAAATGCATGATTAACTCAGACATCCAAGGATTTTAATCGGCTACACGTAAACACACCACAAAAAGGATAAAGAGAACACACAATGAGTTCTACAGCTATTGCCTACATCCACAGAAATATCTCATCTCAATGTAATACATTCATCATCTCAAATAAGGTTACAACAATTTGTAACTCTATCCAATATAATATGTGTATTACCCTACAACTAGTATTTTACCCGTGCATACGCACGGGTGATACTGTATGGTCGGTGTATTGCCGTGAAGTCATAATAATTTGAAATTCAAAGTCATAATAATGTGAATAATGTCCAAAATGTATGATTTGAAATTCAAAGTGGAAAGAGATAGATATTATGTCATATAACATACAAATGCAAATTGTATTGAGTCGAATAAATTAAAGAAGATTGAAAATCAGAATTACATCGATCTATAATAATGTATTTGGACATTAGAGGTAAAATATGCATCCCCGTTGGCCCTCCCGTTTGCATCCTCGTTGGCCCTCCTGTTGGCGCTCTTGTTACCTCTATCGTTGCCAACCCGTTGTCTCTCCCGTTGCCACCCCATTGCAACTCCAATTGCCAGTCTCTCGTTGTCGCTCCCGTTGCCACATGTTAACTCATATTTTTCTATATGATTTAATATTAATTAAATCATATTCGTTTAATTATAAGTTATTTTGTAATATTTGGTAGTGGCTAAAGTTGTAAATTGATTTTTTTGGGTCTAATGGTCGGACTCGCAATTGCCAGGACCTAAAGTGTTTAAATTGATTGGTCTTAATAGTTTTAATAGAGAAATTATAGTAAATAATAAATTTTAGATGGAGTAAAAATGAAGAAAAAAGAAAATAAGTTTTTTTTTTAAATATGCACCCACGTTGGCGCTCTATTGTTGCTCTCGTTGCCTCTCTTGTTCCCACTCTTGTTCCCGTTGTTGCTCATGTTGTCGATACCATTATCAGTCTCGCATTGCCGCACGTTGTCACGTATTATGACTTATTTTTTTCTATATACCTTAATATTAATTTAATCATATTCCGTTATTTATAAAAAAGTTAATTCTAAGATTTTATTACATGTACGTTTTTTTTAACGATAGATAGTGGTTAAAATGATTAATATGATTACTCTAGAAAAATAATTAATTTTAGTAGTTTGACTAAATTATAAAAATTGTTAGTAATTATTTTTAGTAAAAAAAGGGATAAAAAACTGAATTTTTATGACAAAAAAAAACTGGAAAAAAATGATGAATAAAATATTTTTTATTTAAAAAATAGTTTTTAAAAAAGAAAAACTGTTTTTTTAAAAAAGAAAATCAGTTTTTTTTAAAAGTAAAACAATTTAAAAAAAAATCTGCTGACAGCGCGTCAGCAAATCAGTTTATTTTATGAAAAAGCTACGAAAAATGTTTTTTTTTGTCTTTTAGTGCTGAAGTTACCAATTTACCCTTATTTTTTGCCAAATGGCAAAATTTGAAGATGTCTATAGATGTCATTTTGCTGGTACTTGTTTTGATTATAAGAGAGTAGATACGCTCACTCTAAGAGTTATAAAGAATGATAGTACTCACATTTCACACAACAAATGATCACCAACGCCATTGATCAGACTTAGTGAAAAATGGCTTCCATACATGAATATGATTTAGTGCGTGTTTGGAAACACGACACTAGGCTAATAAACCCCATGTCCATTTGAATCCAACAATTACTAGCGTATGGCCAACCGCCTGTTTTAATGAAGGCTACCACGGAAACAAACAGGCGCTTATTGAATATTAATTGTGTCACATTTTCAATACGATAGATACATCAATTCACACTTTAGAAAATGTACCTCCTAATTTTCTACTCATTTTCTCTCATTTTAGGAAATTTATATTGATTTCCTAACAAGTTGCGACCACAAAATACCAATATTCATAATTTAGTAGCCAAAATTGCCGCAACGAATTTTTTTAAAACCCCGTTAACAATAATTTTAAAATTGAGGTCTCTTATCCACTGTGTTTGGTCCCCTACATATTGGTCCAATGTATTTATAGGCTTAAAATAAACTTTGAAATGAGACTTTTCAAAATAAACGACACTAACATATATAAACATCACATGGTTGACAAAACTAAATAAAAAGTATAAAGTATATCTTGATTCAAATTGAAGGGGAAAAATGAAAATGTGGCATTGCTTGAGTTCGAACTAACACTAGTAAAACTCGATGTTTTAATCAATTGATTTACTCATTCTGAACTTATTTATGAGCAAAAAAAACACTTTTAAGTTTATTGAATAACTTATGTCTTTAGTCTACTATCAAGTTATTCACCGAATCTAAAACTGTATTTATTACTTTTAATAGGTGTAGGGTAGTAATGAATAAATTTACTAATAACATCACTTTATAATTACATAAGGGTTTTTTTCTTGCTTGCTTGGAAGTCTTTTAATTTGTGTGTCAAAATTTGGAGACCTAAAACAAGAGTTTGGTCTACTTTATATTTGAGCCGGCCCTAGTTTTAGGTTATAATTCTTGATATTAAGAAAAATCAGTAGCTTAGGTGACATTAAAACCAGATGACAATGATTTAATGTGGTCATCAAGACATACATAAAAAATCATCATGTTCTAGCTAGTGTGCAACTATGAACTTTTTTAAAACCAAATGACAATGTATGTGGTCCCTTGCTTGTGTTTGCAATTTGCATTTGGTCCTTGTCAAAGCGCGATGGTGGTGGTGGGAAAATATAGACATCGGGATTTGAATGAATGTCTGCAAGACTAGGGACAGATGGTTTAATGTCTTTCAATGTGATGAGAATAGAATAGAAACTTTTTAGACTGACTTTAGTTCATTTTCCAATGTTGGAATTTACTCTTCACTACTCTATTTTCAGTAGTATACTTGCCAGTTGGCATAACACAACAATTTAAGTCTGTGTAATGAGTTCTCACTTCTCATTATTATACTCCTGTGCATGCGTTCACTTCACCTCTGTATTTACTTATAGGTATTGATAATCATAATATAGCAGCAGGTAGCTTTAATTGTATTTAGTCCACTCAAGAGGGATAGAGTTGAATACATACATCATGGAGGTCACCAGGCATTTAAATTTGACAACATATAGTACTTCAATTTTCTTCATTATAGTAGTACTTCTTTTGAAACTTCCTCCTCTCATATTAAGATTTGTTTGATACTAGTAACACTATGTTTGGACAATCCTAATCCGCTGGTTTATAGTGGACAAGTCTTTGATAAATGTTTGACAATGGTAGTTTATAGCATTTTTTAGCACCTTATAGAGTTTTTTTGAAACGCTAGTTGAAGTAGTGTTTGAGCTTATAAGTTATAGCGTGTCATTTTTCTCTCACATTTACCCTTGCTACTTTAATTTAATTCCCCATCTATCCTCCACTAAATGAATATTCTCTCATATTTAAATATTAATTACAAATGTCTATTTATGTCATTTTATATTTATAGGATAGTTTAACCGTTAATTTTACCAAACACTTAAATCAATCCGCTAGCTTATCTGCTATCCGCTACAAGCTAGCTTATCTGCTATCCGCTACTTTAATTTTTGCCAAACAGAGCCTAAATCTTATTTGCCTTATTTGCTAGTAGATATATAGTGGATTTGACTACCGCGTGATGAATAGACGTGTCTAGTTAGCGATAACGTTTAGTATTTTTTAGGCGGAGTTTAGAGTTTTTCAAACCCTACTTGAAGTAGCATTTGATCTTACAACATATAGCGTCTTATTTTTTATCATTTTTACCCTCATTATTTTTCTTAAAAACCCTCTCTATTCTCATTAGAATAAACAAAATAATTTTAAAAACTATAACCGTAGTAAAAAATAATCAATCTAAATTTGTTGGAAACATTTCTTTTAAAAAATAAATAATATATATGCCACGTCAGTGGGTTGGGTTCATGAGTTCGCAGGTTCAGAATCTCAAATTCGTTACTTGAACCAAACTTCTTTAGGTTTGAATAAGTTGTTTCGAGTTGGTCTCGAATTTGAGTTGGTTGAGTTGGTTTGGAAGAGCGGATTTGCAAGTTGATCCCGTAACCATGAACACTCTAACAGAGGATATTCATAAAAAACAAAAACCAGACCACATCTCAATCTCAATTTATGATAAAGATGAGTAACAATTTAGCAAGGTGGTCAACTGGCCTCGTCAAATCATTGAGCTGCAGGTAAACATATTCGTTGGTTCCAAGGCAAGTGTTTCACTCATGTTAAACCAAATAATGTTCATCAATTGTTGTCACACACATTTGAAGATTATATTATGCAAGAAAATTGCGACGAATCAAACACGCTCAAATGATTTTATGCAATACTTTGAAGAAATTCAAGTGAAGTTCATTAGGAGGAACATGAAGTATGAGGCTCATAATTAACCTTGTGAGTGAGTTTTGCTAGGAAGATAGGGTTGGATGTTAGATTTGGAAATAAGATATATGATAGGATTGTGAGATCAATCAAGTAAGAAAACTACTTACACTAACCAGATGAAAGAAGCATATTTCACGGTTTAATTAGAGCATCTCATATCTAAGAAAACTTAATGGGCTTTTATCTTGTTTTTTGATCCAAAGAGCCCACATAATAAAATTTTTAACTTGATACCTCCTCATTTGACTCCATACACCTCCCTCATTTGACTGTTGTGTGCACGGCCTTTATGGCCATTTATGCAATTCTGTTTCTGTGGAATTATAAATTTATATAACCAGTACAATTTGTGCAATTCAGCATTTGTACATATTGCATTCTGTATTTATGCATTTGTGCAATACTGATTTTATGCAGATACTGGTTTATGCATAAAACAAATCGCCCAGGATTCTTGTTTATGGTTTATGGATAAAATGTTAGCATAAAATATGCAGTTTTACTGGTTCATGATTTATGCATATAATGTTAGCATCAAATAGCTATCATAAAATAACAATTTTGTTCAATTCATAAAGATGGATGACATAGCCATTCATTACAACCATATCAATAACCAATACATATGAGATACAACTTCGGTAACTAAATCTTAACCACTAAAACTTAACCCTTGAACCATTACAACCTTAACCATTAAAACATAACCCCTAACGTGTGTTGCAACTAATGCAAACACAAGAACAACAATGATCACCCAAGAAAATGCTAAAAATCACCACATCAGTTTCAACTTTATCTACATTTCCTCCTCAGCCCTCTTTGCTTCCTTCAATCGAGAGGCCATATACCTGACAAACCATGTTCAAAAAAACAATACAGTATATAGATATATAGAACCTAAGCCCAGTACAATACATGATTAGCTTAAATAATGCACAACCATAGAACCTACGCCCCAATGGAGTTTCCACTCCAAATTGGCAACGAACCGCCCTTCTTCTCACTGAAGACCCTAGAGATGAAATAGAAGAAAACCGAGACATAGGATGCTAGGTCGAGATGAATGCAACGAGAAAGGGACGATAATATGGGGTGTTGGGCCGCGGTGAAGAAGGGAGAGATGGTGTTAGGGTTCTTGTGCGAAGAAGTTGATGAAGGTTTTAGGATTTTCTAATTTAACATATTAAAAATAATATTTCAAAATAAAAGGTTTTAGAATGGGTATAATTGTGGGTGTAATTAAGTTAGCAATCCCTTGCCAACTCATATGTGAGTAAGTTAGAACCACATAGTTTTAATGTTTTTTAAAACTATGTGGGTGTAATTAAATTAGCAATCCCTTGCTAATTTACACGAACTCAAAAAGTAGGTGTATGTAAGTAACCAACAACTTTTCACGACAAACGCACCATTCACATTCTTTTATGGTCAGAGTGGTAATTGAGTTTGGATCTCATCAATAGGTTTCGAGTTCGAATTTTGGGTGTGTCAAAAAACTCTGTTAGGAAAAGAGAACCACATGGGCCGGCAAAGTCGGGTACACGTGATCAGTCAGGTTCCCCGACGTAGATTAGTCATCGACAAAATCGGTAGATACAGCGCACGAATAACACTGTAACAAAAAAAAAGTGTTTTGGCAATTAAATCAAAATTCACAAATAATTTTTTACAGGAAAAATGCCTATTAATTTTTTTAACAAAACCTTCTTACATGGAGAATTGAATGAAGAAGTGTTCGTTGAACAACCTCCCGTCTATCATAAATTAGCGGCAGAGCACAAAGTTTACAAGCTTAAAAAGACTTTGTATGGACTCAAACAAACCCCTCGGGCTTGGTACAATAAAATTGAGTCATACTTATGCAAAGAGGGATTTGAGAAATGCCCCTATGAACACACTTTGTTTGTCAAAAGCCGTAATGAACATGAACTAATCATTGTGAGTTTGGATGTTGAAGACTTGATATACACTAGAATTAGCTGTGATATGTTTAAGGCTTTCTAGAAGTCTATGGAGAATGAATTTTCCATAATTGATCTTGGAAGGATGAAATACTTCTTAGGTATAAAAGTTATGCAGAAGGATGAAAGAATTTTTATCTGTCAGAGCAAATGTGCTTTGGAATTGCTTGAAAGGTTTGATATGGGAGACAGCAACATGGTGTGTAATCTCATTGTGCCAAAGTGCAAATTGTCTAAGGAAGACAAGGGAAATTCTATTGATGCTACACATTATAAGCAGCTTGAGGGAAGCTTAATGCACTTGATAGCTACCAGACTTGGTCTAATGTTAGAACAAATAAACTTTGATGTATTTTGTCCTTGCGTAAATAAAAAAATGAAGTACTTTTCTCTCTTATTTTGTTTTTTCTGGTTTAATAGATACTCCTCCGTCGCATATTATATGACTTTCTAGTCAAAAAAATTTGTTTCATAATACATTACTTTTTAGAATACCAATACAACATCAATTTTCTTTTTTAGTCATTCCCTTCATTATTTCATACTCCCTCCGCTCCTAATCTTTGGTACTTTTGGCTTGTTACACACATATTAAGGTACCATTAATTTGTGTTGTTTAAGTACTAAAATGCCCCACTTGTAGTTGTATTGGGATAATTGAAGTTAAAGTAAAATAGTCTTGGGACAATTAATTCATGCGTTGGAACTCTAAAAGGATAAATAAATATAGAAGGTATATTAGGAAAAATTAGGTGAATTGTACATTGGATTTTTAAAAGTACCGTTGTTTTGGAACAAAAATAAAAGGCCAAAAGTACCAAAGATCAGGAACGGAAGGAGTATATCTCTTCTTACGATTCTACTTTTTATGTTTCCAATGTCATTAATGAAGAATAATTTAGTAAACTAACTCAAAATCTCTCTTTTCTATACAAAATTAACTATTACCTCCGGTCCACTTTATAAGAGAAAAGTCACTTTTTAAGTTCATTCAATAAATGATGTATCTAGTCTATTTTACATACTAAATACATTATTTATTGAATAAACCTAAAAAATGATTTTTCTCTTATAAAGTGGACCAGAATGAGTACTTTTCTTAATTCATGTGCCGCAACCTTAAAGGAGACGAAGGAGAGAGTATTTGGATGCGTGCCCAATGAATGAAGGTCAGTTGCGCATTTTCCGAAAAACACAAAATGGCCAACCTCAGATCAGAGGTCTGCATTTAAGGCAAGAAGACTACGGAAAGCAATGAAACACCAGGTTTGGTGAATTGCGTTTCGTCGTCGAAATTTATTTAATTTCTTGGAAAATGAAAAGTATCATTATAAGGTCATTATCTCACTAAATTACTGAACAAACATTAATGTTAGTTAATTTATCATGGTCTTAAAGTTTGAAACCCGGATTGGTTTCCCCAAAGCTACAAAAGTCAGTGTGTCTGTTTATTTGTCTATAAGGGGATAGAATAAAAATAAAAAGAAGCAATTTCAATCCCACTCCAGATTTTCAAATTCTCCATCCCCGAAATTTTTTATAAGCCAAAAATACTTAATTTCTTAAATTTATTGTTTCTCTTTATTTCATTTTTTTATGCGAATTTGTTTTATGATAATATTAAATGAGGAGTATTTTTGAAAGGATAATATTAAATAAGATAAAACTTATTTATATTTTTTTTGACAAAAAAAAAAATTATTTATATTTTGAACCACCAAGAGATTTTATAAAAAAAAACATAAATCGTGAATGAATAATTAAATATTTGGTTTGAGAGTCTCTCGGTGATGGTTGCCTTGACAATTTTAGTGATATCGGGTCGTCGGCTCCCGAGTTCAAACCCTGGATGTGAGTGGCGCTAGCGTGTATGCGTGTCTGTGTGGTGTTTATTTATCATTTCATCCGGTAGGAGAAAATATTTGGTTTGAGAAAGTCAATAACATTAATTTAAACAATTTTTTTAACTTTGAGATTGTCTCAAGTTCACTTACAGCTTCTCATTGTTTTGAGTTAACAATTAAAGTATCAGCTTAAAACAAGACAGAAAAGATCAAAATTTGTGCTTGCTTTGGATATTAGTAGAACCTACTATGCAGATAACCTAGATTTAAAAACAAAAATGATATATAGTAGTAGAGTGCAGGTTTAGAAGCTTCGATTGGTGCTATATATACAGGAATCATGGGCGAGGAATCTATGCTTAACAAGCTGTTTTTAGATAGCTAGGGTTAATTTAGGAGGCACTAGCTAGAGTTTGGAGTTAGTAACCTATTAGTTCATTTTTGATAATTTGAATTTGTAGTTCATTTTTTTGATAATTTGAATTTGTAGTTCAATTTTTTTGACACATTGAGTTTGTAGTTCATAGTGCATCCCCAACCCAGCGAAACAGTGCTCCCTCTCACACATAGGGTTATAAATTAGTTTATTTATCTATATATTAATTTTTATCAAACAAAGCATAATTACAATTAGCTTATTTCAATGCTTTTAAATATTTGTGGGTTTATCTCTTATAATGTTGATGGAAGGGAGTTTATCGATAAAACATACACGGACCCACAAAACTACGACCAAAAAACAAAACACCCCTCCACACAAAACTGCTATATTCTGAAAATTAATAATGTTTTTTTTTTGCTACTTGTTTCTCTTTAGCATTTTGAGGGAGGTAGAAAGGGACTCAAGGTTAAGGTCGAGCCAATATATTTATTAAAGTCTAGAACAAACTTTGAGACAAGACCTTTCTAAATTTATATTTTTATTTAAATTTCTTTTTTGAGCTTTTTGAGAAGGATAAACTTTTGTATACAATTTTTCAAAAGAAAACCCTAATAAATGACAAATCATTTTGTTACATTGTTTTTTTTTTTGTACTTTTATACATCTATACATAAACAAAAATACATATACATTTTTTTTTTAAAAAAGCTACTTCAACACTTTGTTTGCTATAAAACAGATACAACAAAAGGGATATATGATGATTCACCCATTTAGTAGCTTGTGCCTTGGATCTGCCCTCCTTGAGGTGGCTGGATCTTGGCAAAGATATTTCCGACTTGGAATGGGTGCTCTCAAAATATCTTTGTAGTCGGGTAAAACAGAAATGATAGAAAAAAGATCACATAACTCACAAACTCAATAGGACTTCGATCTCTTAAGTCTTACTCCCTCCAGTCCATTATAAGAAAAATTTACAAATTTAGGTTTATTAATATATACATCAGTTATTCAATTAACATAAAACTGTAAATTTTTTATAATAAGGACCGGAGGAGTAACTGTTTATTTTTTTAAGGATAATTATAATTATAGCAAAAACATTTCCATGAAGCATCCCCGTGAATTCTGCAAATCCCCGTGAATTTCTGTCTTGATCTCGGGTATCAAAGATTACGCATGGGGATGGTTCAAGGCTAGGCAAGGAAGGAATTGTGGGGTTGCTTGGTCGGATTGGTACAATTGTCCGGTTGGATGTTTTTCCTCATTGTAATGTCATTTTTTGAGAATTCTATGTACATTATAATGTAGTCAGGGTACTCTTTTTCCCTCATTGGGTCTTTTTCCCATTGGGTTTTGGCCCTTGGAGGTTTTAACGAGGCCCTTAGGTGTAAGAGGTTGGTGCTGTTGGAAATTCAAGTGTGAGTGGTTATAAGTCCCACATCGACTATGAATGAGCTATATGAAGGACATATAAGAGAGGGGACCCATATACCTAACACCTTAAGGTTTTGGGTGGAGATGTGGCGTCCAAGTCTCTTGGTGGTCCGGTTCATTGGATAGCTCGGTGTTTCTCCCGGTGCGCCCTATGTGCGTCCCTTAATAGAAATTGCTTATAAAAAAAAAAAAGCAGTCGCTCACTTTTTTTCTACAAATTCAACACGTCAAATTTCGACAATCTTCAGGATTGATTTTGTCGTTAAAAATAGCACTATTTTTTTAAATGGTAGACATGACTTTTGATTGCAAGGGATCTATATCCAAAAATTCTGTTGTAATCGGAAGATCGGGAGGGGTAATATAGATTGAACGAATGCATTCCTAGCCAATGTTATTTTATTTGCATTCGCATCAAGATATTTGATACTGTGGAGACGAAAAATGTTAACATCACACTTTCTATCACTCTTTTCAACACTCTTTTATTGATTAAAATTCATGAGTCTAATTAATTTACATGGAACCCAACATGATCTAATGAACTAATGAAGCCATTTGGGTTTCAATTAGTATATTGATAAAAAGTGTTAGAGATTGTGTTGCTACTTGCTAGTACTCATAGTCTTATGTAGATAATCACTTTTCCATCACAATCACAATGTGGTCACAAAGATATTTAATTTAAACTTTGATGTATATATTTGATGCAGATTCTCTTCAATCTTCTCAACAAGATGTCGTCTCTCTTGTTTTTTACAACAGCCACTAGTATTCTTGAAAGTGAGTGATAACGATTTAAGTTCTTTATCAATATTAGGTGGATAATTCGGGATAAGCTGACCTATACCAATAAAGTTTATAAAATTAAAAAAAAATATTCGAATATGAAATTTTTTGTGTACAATTATTTTAGCAATTGCCAAGCTGATGAATGGCAGTTTTTTGTACGATTTCTGAAAATTGCAGGAAGCAAATATTAGATTCGAAAAAACATGAATTAAAATACAAAACGTTACACAAAAAAAACATAAAATACAAGAGTTCATATAGAGACAATGTTGTTCAACACAAGTGGTACTATAAGGTAAGTTATATATATTCTGAGTTTCTTTCTCTCTGCTGGGCCAAACCAAAGACCATGATGATGATGATGATGATAATGTTGCTAGCTGCTGCTTGTTGCAGGTGCACAGGATATGATATGAGTTCAGTAGGACCACCCCAAAATTTTGAGCTAGCTGGATTAATTTGTTAGTATACCCATCCTTTGATAATGACCGCTTAATTCAAAACTAACGGCTCTGATTTATTTAACATTTTTAGCTTTGATGAACCCAAGTGCAATTTATCCTATGGTCGAGATCTCACTATAGGGGAATATACACGTGTGTTTCAGCTGTACAAGATCATTGATTTGATTTTTCAGGTATACTAGTTTGTTCCATCTAATCCTACCGTTCGTGTGGCTATAAAATAGGCATATTGAGTTTTAATTTTCTATTAATCACGTTTAATTTGTCAACCATATATCTATATTATATGCAATGCAGAAGATCCGGATCCATTAATTATCATAGATTAATAGACTCTCTTGCTGATTCTTAACGGTTTATGAGGTCTTTTTAATTGCAATATTATAGGTGTGAGGTAAATAAAATTTATCCTCTCATCAAAAAAAGTGTGAAGTAAATATTCACCTAAAATACCAATTAATAAGGGTTGGTTAAGTGGTAACTGAGTTTGGATCTCGCTTAAGGTGTCAGATTCGAATATTTGGTGTAGCAAAGACTGTGTTAAGAGGGGAGAGAACCACACAGACCGATAGAGTTGTGTATACACGTGGTAAGCCAGATTTCCCAGTATAGATTAGTACTGATTAGCAAAGCCAATAGATACTGCGCCCCAATAACAAGCTAACAAAAAAAATCACATAAATTTGTTGAACAATAAATTTGAGGTTAAAAATGATTTGTAGCTAGAAGCAAAAACTACACATCTAAGTTTCGAGATAGAATAAATTCATTTGTTTTTAATTTCTTAATAAGTGTTTGAAAGGGACTTAGTGTGTAATTGGGATGAAAGAAATTGAATTGAATTGATTGTTTAAAATCAATTTTATATGAAAATGAGTTGAATGCTTAGTGGTTCATGTTTGAATAATTTCTGGTAAAAGTTAGTTGAACAATAAATTTGAGGTTTGTTTGGACAGAAAATTGAGATTAAAAAATGCTTTTTTAGAAGGAAAAACTACAAATCTTAACTTTGATGAGTTAGAATAAATTCTAGAGAAATAAATAAATTTTACTTGGGAGAACACTCAAAAATGCCAAAGGTAATTTTATGTCTCTAACATTACTTGTGACTCTCCAAGGAGTGAATCTAAATATTCACTAATAAATATGAAAAACAACGTCTATGGTGGGTAGTTGTACAAAACGACACCAACAATTTTCAATACAAAACAAACTTCAAATTCACTGATTTTATGTAAAAATAAATAATGTTTTTTTGGTGTCTGGAACTTGTCTCCCCTCTCAGAATTATTTTGCCATATTTAATCTTTTGTAGGACAACCAAAGAGTCTTGGCTTAGCAACAATTTACACCCACACGGAACTCTCTTATGTCATAAATATTAGAATGCCGTTGAAACAAAACACTAACCTAACAAGCTACCTCATTTTCTTCTTTTTCTAAAATTTAGTATACATTTATAACTTGTTTTAAATAACGTCATGTTTGGTGAGAAAACAATGTTCAAAAGACTGACTATTATCGCAGTGAAAGCAATAGAAGATTTGCTGTCATTTAGTCACATATAAATAGATTGACAAGAGAGATAATAACTATACATAAATGGTAGCCATAACATATATTTAATTAAAAAACAAAAATAGAAATTTCCCACTCCTATTTCATCCCATCCCTCGCACGGTTGCATTTTCAACCACACGTGTAACCTCCATGAACACACAAACCCAAACATAGATTGGGTAAGAGAAAAGAGAAAAAATACACAACAAGCAAATCATAAAACAAACAAAAAATGTTACTTATAAGTTATAATATATAATACACTAATTATAAGAGTCCCACGTTTGTTGGTTGAATATGATATGACCTGAAAATGTGTTTACAACTAGTCGATATTTTTCGGCTTACAAGTCGTTTTATAAGACTTAACCTAAATTCTAAGAGAATCAAGTTGAGGATGAACGCGAAGATGAAGCAGAAGGCTCATCTTTGTGATCAATCTCTTCCCTAACTTGTTCTAACAGCAAAGAAGTACTTGGAAGAGTTTGAACAACCTCTTCCTCAACTTCCATACAAGAAGAAGAAAGTGAAGAACTATAAAAAGATAAAGGAGAAGAAGGAGAAAGCGAAGTAGAAGAAGAAGAAGAAGAAGAAGAAAACGAAGAAGAAGAATGATTAGCAGAAGCAAAAGCAAGACCAACTAATAAATCAACAAAAGCACCAACAATATAACCATGATTACTTTTCTCATTGACCTTCAAATACCAACACAAAAGCTCTTGAAGACATTCCCAATCTTTAACATCATGAGCAGCTACCATTTCTTCCATTGACTTTCTAAAATCAACGTAAGGATCTTGAGATTCCATAGATAATACCACACTATCTTTAAACACCAAAGTTCCATTTCCATCTTCTGAAGCAGCAACATCAACTGCAACAACAGCAGAAGAAGAAGACGAAGAAGATGAAGAAGAAGAAGAAGAAGAAGAAGATTTATTGGACTGTAATATAGAGTTGGTCTCATCTGGCTCGAAGAACAAACGATCAGAACGCAAATTTAAACCGCGAATCACGGTTTCGATTGAATCAAGTTTTTTAGATTCTTCTTCAGAAGTAGTTGGGAAGCTAGGAGAATTATCAGGAGAAACTGTGAAGAAAGATTCAGAAGTTTCAAGCATGTCCATGGTAGCATCTAAGTAAGCTGAGTTAATGGTTTTGAATGTGTTGTCGTTGCTATTAGCTCTGAAGGAAAGTGTTTTTGGTTGGTGACAAGAAGGCCAAAAAGAAGTAGAAGAAGATTTGATGATATCTGTGTTTTTGAGAAGAAGAGAAGAGAGTTTCAATGTTTTTTTCTTGCCCATTTTTTTTGTTAGGGGAAGTGTAATGAATGAATGTGAATGAATGAATTCAAATGAATTTTGGAGGTTAAGAAATGTGAGTGAAATGAAACTTCATTGAGGGCATTAATGGGAAGTCAGATTTTAAAGATGGGAGGGACAATTAGGAGAGCTGTATTGGTAGCTGGGGTCACTTCATTGCATAGTCTTATTTAATTTTTACTGACCTTGGAAATAAATGCAAGGACAATCCCTTCTAATAAATATATTTTTTCCTTCACACTTTTGAAACCTATTTTTAAATTTTAAACAAGAATCGCATAAATATATATTAATATATTTTTTATAAGTACAAATTCATTGATTATATGTTTAGCTATACAACATCATGTTGTGTTAATCTCTAACCACTTTCAACTTAAAAAAAGTCTCTACTTAGTATACTTTTTAGAAGAATTGCAAAGAGCATACTCAATCATTTTCTAATGAAATTTGGATTGACAAAGAAAAATAAATATCCAATTATTATATGTGTTCTCCTTGGGGGAGAGCAAATTACTCCCTTAAACAAAACTTCCTTTGTCTCAATTTAATTGAAGTTTAAAATTGTGACACACAAGTTAAAAAAATATAATTAATAGTCTTGAATTCAACTTCCTTCATCTCAATTTAATTGAAGTTTAAGAAATGTGAGTCAAGCCATTCAACATGCATCCCATAATGGACTGCGGGCTAATAGTTTACTAGCCCGAATTAAATTTGGCCCAAATTGAACTGGTGTTCTGATATAGGTCAGCCATAATAGGCTGCATCGGGCCAAATTTACACCTCTAATTTGTTCCACTAAAAGTGTAAGAATATCATAATAAGTATATTTTTATGTTTCAATTTAACATTAATTGTTTGTTTCTTTTAGATTTTTGTTGTTGTGTTGCATCATGTTCATTTAATTTAGCAAAACTTGTGTACTCTTCCTTTCATTCTTTACTTCTTTTTTATTTGTGTAAAACACCCTATAAAACACTCAATGTTGAGTGAAGGAAAGCAAGAGTACAAAAGCAAATGAAGTGAAGGAAAGCATATGAAGCAATAATTTCAATATTGATAACAATACATAGTGAATAGATATATGTGACAAGGTATGTTCAGAGTATTATATATTTATAATATATATATATATATATATTACGAGTAGGGATCAAGTTACTCCAAAAGTAACTTTTGTAGAGTTACTCCTCTTAAAATCTCTTTGTAGACATTAAATTTTATCAATCCAACCGTTGAATAGTTTCATATCATGTTGATGATCATGCATACCAAAAATTATTGAAATTGAGTATCCGTAGCTTTAGAATCTTATAGTCTTTGTTTCACTTGTATTTTTAAAAGCATAATATAAAATGAATTGAATTTATCTGATCAAATATCAAATATTTTTAAAATTTTATAAAAATTTGAATATTTGATCTACTCATTTAGAACTATTAATTTGACGGTTGGATCAGCGAAATTTAAAGTGTACGAAGAGATATATATTAAGTGGAGTAACTCTTCCAAGAGTTACTCTTGAAGTAACTTGATCCCAACTCATATATATATATATATATATATATATATATATATATATATATATATATATATATATTTGATACTTGTGTTTTAAATAAAAAAGGAGAGAGAAATGATTTAAGTTGAATATATTACACTAGATGAAACAATGAAGCTTCATTGGTTTGTTGGCTAAATCATGATACTGCATCAATAGCAGAGGGGTTCGATCCCCACTTATGCTATTTTTGTAAGTACCTATGCAATAGTTAATAAGCAAAAAATGGATTAGGTCGAGTCAAATCGGGTCATCAGGTTAAGCACCAACCCGGCTTGTATGACCAATACCATTGAAGCTTCATTGGTCTGTTCGCTAAATCATGATACTCCATCACTAGCAGGGGGTTCGATCCCCACTTGTACTAGTTTTATAAGTACCTATTCAATAGTTAATTATGAAAAAATGGATTAGGTCGAGTCAAATTGGGTCCCACAGATTGGCCGGATCATCGGGTTAAGCACCAACCCGGCCGAGTTGCATCTAGTCTAATGCACGCACGATCTAGTGAATGAATCAAACCGATCATTGCATCAAGTCTCGGTCTGACCGGCGGTGTAGTTTTTACATAGATTATTATCAGGTAATGGATGTAGTTTCAAATCGATTTAGGGTAATTCCCTAGATAAGAAACGGAAGACATGTAATTAAATAATTTGTTTCAACTAATAAGTGACATTTATATTTCCTTTATACGCAAAAACCTTAAAAAAAATTGTTACTTTTCATTCTTTCAATCCTGTAGTCTCTTTGCCTCTTTGATATCTCTTAATCTTTTTATTTCTCACTAATATATTTGTGCTCACTGTATTGGATCACCAGTATAAAAACATCAAAACTAAGTTCTTCTCCTTATGATTCCTGCGATCAGATCGTACAATTTTTGGAACCCTATCTACTACAGTTCATTTTCTAGCTTCATTCAAGTCTCACCAGTATAAAAACATCTCAATACAGAAGTCTTTGTCAATCGATTAAGTTTTTTTCATTCCTTTGTTTCACTCTACTAAAAGAAGTATATCCAAATTGACATTGTTAAAATTTTATTTTCTAACTACTACAATATAGATTAAATAGTCTTACTTTGATTTCTATGGGAAACATTTTTAAAGAACTCTAGTTATGAATAGATTATTAATGATTTTGCAACAAAAATGTGAAAAAACAATTACAATGATTATGTGGGTGCCATTATATTCATTCGCACGTGGCACCAAAAAATACCAGGGCCTACTCTGAGTATGATATATATATATATATATATATGTGGAACACGTCACATTTAACGTATCTTGACTAATATCAAATGGCCGTACAAATCACACTTTAAATAAATTTGAAATTTGAAATACATGTAATCTTATTTCAATCGGACATTTCAAATGTATCTATCTACATGGCTGCATCTAGTTTTAAGTGTATACCCCTTCCGTAATATAACATAAGCAAATTTGAGGTCTTTAACTTGTACTCCCTCTGTCGTTTTAGTTGTCGGTATTTTAGGCATAATTTGTTCCAATTTATCTGTCGTTTTCAAGTTTCAATGTAGCATTAACTACTTTTTTTATCCATTCTACCCCTACTTTATTAATTATTTTACACATACGTCAACGAATAGAGAGTGTAAATATGTAAGTGGACTAATAAGAGGTAAATGTATATTTGAAATTTACTTTTTAATCAAAATTATTTCTTGGTTCGTACAAAACAACCATAAAACACTATTATATTGAAACAAAGGGAATAACAAAATATAAGCAAAAGTTGACTTTCTTAAACCTATTTATATATAGTATATAAAAATGTCTTTCACTTAAAACTGGATATTTAATGCTAAACATTAAAAGTTAAAGACTTTTTCTTAGGCAATTAAATGAGATGAAGGTAACTTAGGTAATGAAGTTAAATTTTAAATGAAACTTACAAAAACACGTACAAAATACTATCTATCTTAAGAAGTGTGTGAGTAGCTAGTTTTGCTTATATTTTGTTATACGATACATTAAACACATGGGTAAGTGGTGATACATAGCTTTGTGTATTTTGCTAAGATGGGGCTCTTCACGTGGCATGTGATAAAAGGTCCACACAGGAGATGGAGACCCTTGAGAGAGGGACACATGCACAATTTGGAATAGACTAACTGAGGGTTACTCACAACTCATCAAAGAGAAATAAGAGGTTTCACCAATGGCTTCCCTCATTTCACTTTCTTTATTAATTATTTCGTTCATAGTTTTGTAGAAGTATTTAATAGGGTTTTTGGTGCTTTCAAAACCTCCAAATGTCAGTCACATTCAAAATAGTTGTGTGATTTTTCTATTTGTAGTCAATTCTTACGTTTAAGTTTAGCATTTAGTATATTTATTATGGGGTTGACCAATGCATGCAAATGCCTCATGGTGGTTAAGCTGAATACACATGAATTATAGTCATTTAGCCTATGCTAAGATTTATATTTTGATTTGGATTATAATACCATTCCGACATAATTAAGAGATATTGTTTGATATTAATCCCAACATCGTAGGACATGAATCATATCATCCCTCTGGAAGTCCTATCCATATTACAATGAAACAAAAGTACAGAGGGATATAGATTCCCCGGTCCCCTACCATCACGCAAAACACTTCTTGTGGATACCATTATTTTCAACTTGTAGGATCCATTTTAGAGGGCATATTCTAGCTTATTGCTTGTGAATATTTAGTTAATTATTGATCAATACTAGAATTTGGAAAATCTCCTTATGCTACTACTGGTTTTGAGAAGAGGAATTCCTTAGTATGTGTTTGGAAGTTTAGAGGGGAGGGAGGAGGGTATGAGACTAACTGTGTTAATTCTTTAATAATTAATAATAAAGATAAAAAGTATCTCCAAACCCCTCTCCTAGTTAATTTTTTGAGCTTCTCTAAAACTCTCCAAATAAACGGGTTTATGGGATAATTATTTTTCTCATCACTAAAAAATTAACACTATTAATCTCATGTATTTTCCCTACCCTCCAAACTCCCAAACACGCCCTCACTGGAATGAAACTCTGAAATAGGAATAGGAGGAAAACAATCTGACATCTTGGGACATTGGAGACCAGCTAAGGTAGCCAGCACAACCTTAAAACTCCTAAAGCTAAGGTTTTAGACTTTCAATTTATTTGTTATTTAGGCCTTTAAAATTAGACCTTCAACTTTTATTTATTTAAGCTTAATAAGAAAAATATTTTAAAATCTTAAACGCCTAAACCATTAACAATAGAAAATCTAACCCGTGATTGTATGTAAAAACGATAAAGAAAAGTTTACATCAACTTTAATAATTACACTTTAGCAATATAGGAATATAGAAATTTATAACAATGACAAACTTCAAGTTAAAATATTATTATCAATATCAAAAAGACTTTATTTCAAATTTCTTTTTGGACCTCAAAAGATTGGATTGGCCCTTAACCCAAAAGAAAAAAGGTGGATGAGTGGAGCTCTTCTAAGTTCTAGCAGTGAGGTCCTGAGGTAGGATTCAGCCTAAAAATATAAAATGCATAAAATCTAAGGGTTGGAAGAGACAAAAAATGATTAAAAAATTGTAAATAATGACGAGAAAAGGTGAAATTAAGAGAGATAGAGAGGATGGGGGAGAGTAAGGACAGTGGGAAGAACGCGATTCAAGTCCCTTGTTCAATGATACAAGTTGTATGAGAGGTTGCTGGGAGTGTGTGATTGCAGTGTATAATTGTACCATTCTGAATAAACATCACAACATTAATTCATCTTCTTAACAAGTTGTATGAGGTTGCTAGGACTCGGGAGGAAGTATAGTTTTAGCAATTTACGGAGGGGACGTGTTACTAAACTACAGAGGGAGTATAGATTTAGCAATTTCCGAAGAAAGATTCCATAATTAGCAACAATAGTTACTAGAATATACACACCACAATTACACAGGAAAAATACTTTATGACCTTATGAGAACATCTATTAACACATTGCATGTCTCGAGTATAGAAATCAACAGCTTGAAAATTAAAATCTGGTAATTCTGCCTTCACAAGTGAAAATGAAGTCCGTAGAGTTGGTGTGTCAACTCAGGGAACAATTGATTTTGCAGCTTGAATTAGGCACCGTTCTTTACTCAATTGTATACGCAATTTTAAGGATCTTTACAATCCTAATGACGAAAAAATTCTCAAGCTACTGCCTCAACACATGGTTTGGAATCCTCACACTAACCAGCATGCTTCTGCATAATGCACATGCATAAAAAACAGATTTCTATTAAGCAAGCAAGATACATAATTTGACAGTTCAAGGCAAAACTCAGCTTTTCAGAACTTAGTGAAATACTGAAATCAACCAGGAAACTATTCCTGGGCTATGGCATTGGGTCAGAGACAATACAATCGAAAGCCACAAATAATTTCAATAAAAACAAGGATGCAAAGATAATCAAAATCAACTTTAGATCACAAATAACAAAAGTCCTACTGTGACTATTCACGTTTTAATGCTTTTACGTCATTTGAGCTTTAATTAAACAAAGAACGCAATGCCAAACTTGTGATTAGATCTTGACCAGAAGAATTACTCCAGAAATTTGGAATGTAAAAGCATAAAATCCATACTTTTATTATGCAAGCAAGAAAGACGGTTTAACAGTTCATGCTAAAATACAGACCAAAAAAAAAGTTCAAGTTAAAACTCAGCTCTTCCAAATTTAATGGGGAAGCAGGACTGGAATATATAAATGCATTTCTCAAAGCATGTTGAATAATGAAACATGCTATTTATTTCGTGTTTCAAACCAGTTGCTTAATTCATGGAGAGAACCCCCAGGCACGACGAAACAAAAATTGTTGACAAAGAAGCAACAATAACAAAAAATTTAGATTGGAATGGTAAAGATAAATGTATTAATCAAAGCATGCTGAACAAAGAAACATGCTATTACAAGCTTCGTACCAATTTCCCAATTCATGGATTGGAAAACCTCCTCTCCGTCTCCCAAAAGCTAGAAAAAAAAAACAAAGAAACAGCAATTTTATCGACAAAGAATCACTAATAACAAAAATGAAGGAGAAATGAAGTTACTGAACATATATTGGATTCTTTAAGCCATGTCCAAATTCCAAATATCCTTAGTAATGAGTGACATCTGCCCATCCAAACTAAAAGAAGGCATAAAGAAATACCACACCATCTTCTCTATTAGCAACGAAATCTATAGCCATTTGTAAACTATGAAGTTGAAGGTACAAAACATATACCATGAAATTCCATATTGCTTCAAGTCAGTAATCAAAAGGAAAATTGTTATTGCATAGGCCCTGTGCCAAGTCCAGGTGAGCTCCCTAAAACTCACAGCAACTACAAATATCTAAATATTCCCTGTACATAAGTCATTCACGAAAGCAACAGGCGCGTATACAAATAACATTGAAGAACAATTAAGACAATAACACGTGGAATGCAAACTTGGAAGTTGGACTTGGTTTTACTGAGTATCCCAAATCTCAGCTTACATTATTTTACTCCTAACCAGGAAATTAAATCAGACAAACACTCATGAATAGATGTGAAAATCAAATAATGAAACAAATCATGACTTTGTGACTACCACCACTAACCCCGGCATCTATTCATCCTCCTCAAACGTGAGAAGCTAAAATGCTAACATAACCTTCCAGAACAAGTGAAGAAAATAAATCAAAGTGGAAGCGGAAGCATGGAGGAGAAGAACAGATTGAAGTTTCAATCAGATCATCAAATATTTAATTTATTTAAAATAGCCTTTAAAAGCATGCAAAACTAATAATTTCAGAGCCTAATTTTTATTTGTTTCAATGAAGGTTGCAGTATCAAGATTACAGATAAAAAGAACATCTTACAAAGACATGGAAGAGTAGTTATTCTCTGACACTTTCAATTCAAAAACTCGTAAAAACTCTGATTTTAATAAATAAAGTATAAACCAAAATGAAGGCAACTAAGAAAGGTTTCTCTCATCCTTAAGTTTTCAACCGAAGCTTGACTTTTTAAAAGTGAAACAAATCCACATGAACTAACTAATGCAACTTCAACATAATTCTTCCTATATTATTAAATAGCAAAATCATTGTTACAAAAATAGTGAACAAGTTGTAGATGCAAAATTCTAAGTCAGTTCAGAACTCAATCTAGTGTACCTAGTAAACCCTGCCTAAGCAAACACTAAATTCTAACTCCCCTTATTAACATATTCTTAAGGAACAATTGCATCACCTCATCCTACATTGCATTTACTAATTACTACGATAAAAGAATTAATAATTTCTAATGACATTGATGAGTCAGCATGTGAACACTATTGGAAAAATAAACTAAAAACAAATTTAAATTCCATTCAAAATAAAAACTAACAATTAAAACAATCAGAAAACCTCTAATCCATACAATACACCTGCATATTTGAAAAACTCATCTGTTTTTCCAAAATAAAGCTCTCTGATATTGTGAAAAGCATGCAAAGTGAGCAAGCTATCAGAACCAGCCTGATGACTCTTCCCAATAAGCCTTTCTACCTTCAAGGACCGACAAACCCTATCCAACCCACCATGCAAGTTTGAACAAAACCTCATCAAATGCTTCACATCAAAAACCTTATCTCCAAAGAACACTTTCACAAGTCGAAGAAATTCCGCCAAATCCTCCGGCAAATCACGCCGCGTAAGCACTTTCACAAGGTACCCAAAATCATAAGCGCTGTGGAAAGTCACCCAACTAACAGAATCATCACAAACCAAACCCGATGACATCATCAACTCAGCAAAACGGAAAGAGTCAATTCCATACTCACGATTCTTCTCAAAATCAATCCCTTGGCATCTCAACAACTCGACAGACTCAGTCGCGTGTGCATCACACGCTACATCAAAATCCTTGAAGTTAAATTCCCAAATGAATGAGTCATTGGTACCTAGGGTTGGAAGATTTCCCTTATGATCAGATAAAGTGAGACCGATCTGAATCAACTTCAGACGATCAACGTTAGCCTTGAGGACACGATAATGAGTATCTGCTTGTCGGAAGGAAGGGTCAGTGGAGTCTGAGCGAATCACAACGCCGGGGAACTCGGTGTCCATTGAAATCAGAGGATAGGTTTCGATAACTGATCGGATCAATTTGAATTCAGATTCGAGATTGGAACTCCACACTGATCTGGTGCGAACGGATCCATGGGATTTGGTGGAGGAGGAAATATCTTCTTCTAGGGTTTTGTGGTTACACATACTGAGAAGTAAGGGCTATGCGAATTGAATATCTTTGATGAAATTTTGGTATATCGGGAACTCGAGTTGGTCCCGATGTGGTTACACAAGCCACGATTTAGGGTTTGGCCGAAGAAGAGAAGAACGAGGATTCGCAGTGGGACAGGGAACACCAGTTTTTATCGACCAGGGTAGAAAATACACTGGTATTCTTTTTTTGTTACAAAAAATGTAAGTGAGTTGGCCTCAGCGTCGGGACTTAGGGCAGGTCTTATGGCTCTATAAGCGCTTACAAATTCTAATTGAGAATAAGTCAGCTTCTTAACAATTTAACCAATCTTCAATGGCAAAATACATTTGTATTCTTCACCTTTTTACTCTTTCATTACGTCTTTTATCTTTTAAAATATTCATTTCGAACCTATTTTTTTAAAATGGTCATTCTGATAAATAATTATTAATTATAGCCTATGTGAATGGTGACATAGACGAATTGGCCATGTAAGTAAAAGTGATATATGGTTCGAGCAAATTAAAACCAGCTCACGATTCAATGTAAAGTGATATGTTTAGTTCAAACATTTTTAGTGTTTGGGTCAAACACCAGCTAGCCCAAACCAACCCATAATGGATTGGTTCCGACAGTGGAGTTTAAAATTGATCTCGCGAACCTAAACCAACTCATTTTAGGTCATAGTAGTTTTCTAATATTAGAATTTCAAAGTTTTATTAGCTTAGACTTTTTACTTAAAAAAATATGATTAAATTGTAAAATTTTAATACTATGGATTGGAAAACTATTCCTGAGTTTGAGTTGAAGTTTAATTTAGTGTAGTTTTTAAATTATAGAATTTTTTAGCTATTTAGAAATGTTGGATTATTAAAAAAAGTTGTTTTTATATTTAAGAAAATCAACATTTTAGTGATTGACTCAGGAGCTCAATCCAAACCAACCCGTCCAATATCATATTGGATCGGGTTTTGGTGAAAAAGACGTAAAAACCGAACCAACGGAATATGTTATTAGACCATTAAATATTTTTTTCGTTCAAATTGACCCGTCAACGCCCATACATGTAAGCAATGGAATGTGTTATTAGACCATTAAATATTTTTTTCGTTTTTGTCATTTATTTATCTATTTATTTTGACAAACTCATTTATTTCTTAAAAGCATTTGTTTAAGTTTTTT
Source organism: Astragalus glycyphyllos (assembly GCA_963573325.1). Classification (NCBI taxonomy): domain Eukaryota; kingdom Viridiplantae; phylum Streptophyta; class Magnoliopsida; order Fabales; family Fabaceae; genus Astragalus; species Astragalus glycyphyllos. The sequence continues at coordinate 26,120,544 of OY754312.1, forward strand.
CTTTTTTAAAATATTCTTTTACATCTTTTATCTATTCACAATTAATTAAAATAGTCCTTCCAGTAAGTGATTGTTAATTATATTTCCTTTTTTTCGTATTTGTCTTTTATCTTTTTTAAAATGTCCATTTATGTTCTTTATCTTTTCTAAAATATTACTTTATGTCTTTTAATCTTTTCTCAATTAATTAAAATGGAATAAAAGTGACTAAAGTAAAACTTGCATTGATGATCATCATTAATACGTAAAGAGTTAGGTAAATCCGTCGTTACAAAGACATAAAACTAGTTCTGCACTATTTCTAAGCAAAAGAATTCATTACAAAATAAAAGTTGATCATCTATGACAAAACATAAAACAACAAGTAAAACAGTAAACAAAACATTGTCATCAAGCCTCATCATTCACTGACGTAGTAGTACCCGTAGAATTAGAAACACCATAAACTTTTCTTATAGGAAGTTTAGGCGAAGTTTAGGCGAAGTTTAGGCCTCACAACCAATTGTTCCTATATGGATGAGACTGACATTCAGTCTAGGTTTGAGTTTTAGATGGTGGTGGGTCCTGTTTTTCTTTTTATGTTTTTTTTTTTTGACAAAATTTTTTCTTCTTATGTTAAACATGCCTTTTCTACTAATTCTACTACTTGAACTCTTACTAGTTCCTTCTTCTTGCCTTTTTTGGTCTCCCTAGAATTTTTTGTTTGAGGTGGTTGCACATCTGTGCATGGGGTTATGTACCATTGCTTTTGGCAAATTAGTTGGGTAGATAATGGTTTGATAACATTTTGCATAAAGTTCTCTCCTTAATATATTGGAATATAGTTCTCGAGATTGACATTCATAAACATCATGGCTGAAATAGCATGTACAGAAGAAATCACACTAAGTATTCACTTCCTACATCTACGCTCTCTACAAAAAAGATCAACTGTGATTTGAACTTTAGTGTTGCTGATGTGTCTTAAAATATTCTTGTTTGTTGTCCATCTCTTCATCAGATAAATTTGAATTTCATCATTATCTAGGATCTTGGGTCAGTGTGTAACACACCATCACTATAAATATAATAAAAATTACACCATTACTATAAATATAATAAAAGTAAAAATCTTTAATGTATTTAAGTAAATAAATAAATTACATAACTCATAACTAGTCGCTTAAAAGAGGAAGAGGAAAAAGAAGAACATGCTCGAGATTGACAAAACGCCGAAGAGAAAAGTAGAAATGTTTAAGAGTATGAGATGGTACATTAAATTGGTATGAAACTAGGAATTTCGGTGCCAAAAAAATTACCAGAGTGTGCGAAATATTTTTTAGTAGGATATTGATGCTAATATTAATTTTTAATAGGAGTATCGGTACTAATATTATTTTTTTCAGGATGTGCGGTTGAACACCCTAGGATAGGGTAGATCAGCCCCTGATTGTTATTATGGTTTTTTTTGTCTTGCTCCTATAGTTACACTATTGAAAACTTCAGACATATTACACAGCAAAATGTCGCACTTTGGCCACAGAGTAAACTTTGATTTGCTCCAATATCGTGGAGGAATTTGTGTGAGGTATCTACAAAACAAAATAACCAATTATAAGCCATCATGTTCCATCCTTTCATTTTTTTTAAAGAAATATAATTAAGCCAAAACCAAAAAGAGTGTTACAACTCATCTGCTTAAAAATGAAACAATATAATGAAACAATACCTTGTATACATGTTGAACTCGTGATTTAACTCTAATTCATGAAATCCATCACTACCAACAACTAATTGATGAGTCCCCATCACATGATAGTTTTCAATGATAAGGAGGGAGTTTAATTGGAGATTTTGATGAATAAAAATAAGAAGTTTGATGAAAATTTAAGAAGTTGTGAACTTAGGAAGTTGGCTTGTTATGCAGTAGTTATGTTGGTTTTCTTCGTGTTTTTGTGTGCAGGAACTAGATCGAATTGAAGATCGAGTGGTGCAAGCAAGAAGAACAAGTGGTACAAGCCAAGGACTTGTCGTGCTGAGTGGCGCGCAGGAGGCGCGCAGGTGGCGCTTCACGCGCAAGAAAACAGAATTGGCGTGCTGTGGGGCGTGCAGGAGGCGCGCAAGTGGCGCGCAAGCGCCAGTCACGCGCAAGAAGGCAGAAGCAGAGGCGCGCAGCTTGCGCTTAAGTGGCGCTTAAGCGCCAGCTGAGCGTGAAAAAAGTTAAAAACACGTAAGGCCAGGGGGAGAAAGGGGGTGGACGAATTTTGGAACGCTAGAACGCGAAGAGCACTCATTCCTTCTCACCGGTATTGAAGATTCAAGGCTTGGGGACAAGAATTGAAGCTTCATATGTGTTCATCATCATCTTCATCTTGTAATTCTTCCTTTCTCTCTTCTCTTATCATGTGTAGCTAAACCCTACTGTTAGGGATGAATTAACTTTGACGTAACGCTATTGTTGCTGGTTTAAAATTATGTTTATGTCGTACTCTCTTATATTTTGTGAATTGAATTTCTATGCTTAACGCTTTCTATGGTTGGAAAACTTGTAGAACGATATTTTATTCAATGATCGAATGGAAGTTTTATTATTGAATGTTTGAAATTCAATTCCTACCATTCGTAGTTTAGGAATACTCTTAGAATTGTTGTATGTTGCGAATCCTCGTTGTTAATGCTTGTTGTTAATTGAAATCGCCTAAGGAATTAGGGCTTTAGTTATCGGCAAAGGACTAGTTACCTAAGGAATTAGGAATTAGTTAGAATTGAGGGTTTGATAGCAAAATAAGAGAGAGGTTATCTTTCGAAATTAAATCAGTGACAATAGTGTGAAATCAACAGGCATTCATCCCTAGCGTTCTTCCCATCGTATCTTCTCCTAAGCATTTTAGTTTTCTCTTATTAAAAACACAAAAAGAAATATTTAATTGCTTACTTTAGTATTAGTCGCTCACTCATACCAATCGGAAATTTATTTCAACTTGGTTCGTTTAGTTGTTGTTAACGTAATTGGTAAATTAATTCGATCCTCGAGGACGATACCCGGTCTTACCGGTTTTATTACTTGCAACGATTCGGTACACTTGCCGAAATATTAACAAGTTTTTGGCACCGTTGCCGGGGATCGAAATTACATTTACCAGTAAATTCGAAGGCAACTGCTAATTCGAACCTGTACATACTTTAGTTTTATTTTAGTTTTCTTGTTTCTTTTTTTTCCTTTTTACATTTTTTTTTAATCTTTTTACCACTTTTACTCCCTTGATTCTATGAAAGCCAGGTGAATACTTTATCAATCATGGAGTCCACACTACCGCCACTTCGTTGTTGTTGTTGTGGAGGACCCCATTTAAATGGCAATTGTGAGACATACTCCTATTGTGATCTTTGTGGGAAGGATCTTGTTTATTGTTCTTGTGAACCAGAATGGATACTGATTGATGAGTCCTATCCTTGGTTGGCTCAACCTAAAGTTCTTGAGGAGCCAGAATTGATAGTCATTGACAAATCATATCACTGGTTGGCTGATGATTGGTTAGTAGATGAACAACCACTTAATCAAAATTCAGAACAAGAAAAACAAGGTTTAATAATAGAAGAATCATGGGAGAAAAAGAAAGATGGGGAAGAACAAAGAATTGAACGGGAGGATCCTCGTGTTTGGAGGGAAGCTAAAAATTCTCAATCTTGGGAAGGTGTGGAAATCCAACAAGAAATCTCCCAACAAATCATTTTCTCTACGCATCTTTTGAGAAGTAAGGAATATGGGAGTGAAGACCTTGATCGATATTTAGACTCCTTCCATTCCTTGTTCGACATCATTCACCTTGAGAGGGTATGGAAGCATACACAATTGTACCTCAAGTTCATGAAGTTCCTGCCTCATAAACGGAAGAAGAAGGATGATGTGTTCTTTGTGTCATATATTCCACCTTGAGAGAGTGGAATTGCAACGTCAAGCTAGTGACGTTAAAGAAGCGCTTTTTGGGAGGCAACCCAATTTTCTCAACCCTTATCTTTTTAATTTTTCGCATTATTTTTCTTGAATTAGGTACTTTAAGATGCATGTTAGTCACAATCAATTTTTGCAAGAATCAAATGATCTCTGCCAATTCGCGCTGCACTGGCGCTCCACGCGCCAAACAAGCAAGGCCCCTGCCAATTCGCGCTGCACTGGCGCTTCAATGGCGCGTCGCGCGCCACTCTGTGGCATGCCCCTGCCAATTCGCGCGCCACTTGCGCGTAAGTGGCGCCCCGCACGCCACTGGAAGTATAAATCTCGCGCGCCACTGGCGCTGGGCATCCTCTCACGCGTGAAGCATCTTCCAATCTTAGGTTTTCTAAAATTTTCTTGATCCAAGGAGCTTTAATCTAAAAGTTTGTTGTGGGGTTTTGAATTTACACCTTATTGTCTTCACCCACATCAATTATCAAGTAAGTATTCCCTTCTCAAACTTAATTTCTTTCAAGATTCATCTCATTGCACTTAATGGGTAAACTCAAATTTTGATGATGATTTTGATAGAAATTGTAATATGGTTGTTGTTGTGTTGATTTATGTGTTGAGAAAGTGATGAAAATCAAGTTTGGGGTTGATTAAGTTGATTGTAGGTTGTTGTTCATGTGTGGAGTGGATGTGCACACCACTTGTTTGATAAAATGTTTAAACTAGAAACCATGAACAACATGCTTGCATTTGTAAACAACAACCTTGTGCTTGAAAATAGTTTGAGAATTTGGTTATGTGAACTCAATACCTTCTTGAAAGGTAAATTATGTGTGATTATAGTTGAACAAGAAGAGTTATGTCATGTTTATTTGTGCACTAACCTTGACCAATCTTGTGCGCGAAAATTTTATTATGATGTGAACAGGATATGGCCGGCAAAGGAAAGAAGAGGAAGACGGTTGGTCGTGGTTCGACATCCCAAACTCATAATTCCGAGTACAACTCTGAGATGTTTAGATCATTGGGATGAGAGCCCTCTACAGAGCCATGTGCACGGTTCAAAGTGGAGGACAGTTGGACCCGGAGGCTGACATCTTTCAGGCACCTCCGCAGTAGACCCTGGACGCGGTTGAGTAGTCTACTCACTGCTTTGGTATTTTCTCTCTTTCCCTTATCCTTGCATTAGTTGGTTGTGTACTTTGGTGTTTATTTTAGTTAGTTGTCGCTATGTGATTCTGTTTTTGTTTTGCTTTTGTTTCTGTAAATAGGCCTTCCCCTAAATTACTCAGTGAGGACACTGCAAAGTTTTGAGCGGGGGGAGGACCTATTGTCAAGTCAGTGTCAGTGTCATGGATTATGTGCAATCATGTAGCGAATTATTGAAGAAGAAAAAAAAAGAGTTGAGCAAACTTAGTGATGAATTGGTGAGAATTGAGCGAATAGTACCCCTGTGGTGAATGAACTAGTGCACTCTTGCTTCCACACTTAAAACATGAACTCAAGTGGAACTTAGTGATCCTAGAGATGATTGTAGCTAAACTAGCTGTTTGGTGGACCATGGGAGCTGCCAAATTTTTACTAAAAATATAGGGTAGCATAAGAAACTAAGTTTGGGGTTCGTTGAGCTGTATTAAGGCAAAGCATGAAAGAATGGGATTAAGCCAAGTGCACATAGCTTAGAATGTTTGTATTGTGATTGTAAATATGTGTCATTGTTGTCATTGCCTATAAAAAAATAAAAAAAAAATAAAAAAGAAAAGAAAAGAAAAGAGTGAAATAAGCTGCCATTTTGAACTGAGTAGGGAGGCTATTCTGTGGAGACACATTATAGTTTCAGTCAAAAAGATGAGAAATGGTAGTTAGGTTGATTATGAAGTAGGGAGGCCAATTTGTGGTGACACACTTTGGTTTCAGTCGAAATAAGTAATCAACCTGTGAGAAAAGTGAGGAAAGAATCAGGGCAATGCAACATAAATGTCAAGTATTGTTTGTTTTTGAATTCTGTTTTAGTTTCTATTGCTGCAGCATTTCAGTGAAGTTGTAATAAGTGCACTGTCCTAGAGTTCGGAATTGCTAAATCAAAGCCCTTTGTCATGCTTAACCCCCATTCGGAGCGAGAATTGTTAGTCTACCTTTTGTTTTGAAACATCTTTGGCAGTCTCGGAAGAAAGCCCTCTAGTCTTAGTTAAACGCATTTTAAAACTAGCTGTGTTCCAACTGAGTTAAGTGTCACACACGCACTATTGAGCAAGAATGTGCTAGTAAAAGTACCACATGTGGGTTTGCAATTGAGGGACCAGTCTGAAAGTTGATGCTCAACTTGTTTCCTTGATGTTTGTGTTAAGTGATGGATTCCTATGTGATTGCATGTTATCTGATGTTTGTTTTGTCTTGTCTTGTCTTTGCTTGAGGACAAGCAAACGTTTAAGTTTGGGGTTGTGATGAGTCCCCATCACATGATAGTTTTCAATGATAAGGAGGGAGTTTAATTGGAGATTTTGATGAATAAAAATAAGAAGTTTGATGAAAATTTAAGAAGTTGTGAACTTAGGAAGTTGGCTTGTTATGCAGTAGTTATGTTGGTTTTCTTCGTGTTTTTGTGTGCAGGAACTAGATCGAATTGAAGATCGAGTGGTGCAAGCAAGAAGAACAAGTGGTACAAGCCAAGGACTTGTCGTGCTGAGTGGCGCGCAGGAGGCGCGCAGGTGGCGCTTCACGCGCAAGAAAACAGAATTGGCGTGCTGTGGGGCGCGCAGGAGGCGCGCAAGTGGCGCGCAAGCGCCAGTCACGCGCAAGAAGGCAGAAGCAGAGGCGCGCAGCTTGCGCTTAAGTGGATTTTCAAAAACCAAAACCAGTTTTTGTTCTGAGTTTTGAAATTTTGTTCTGAATTTTGAATTTCAGTTTTAAACAAAGTTTCAATTTTAAACTAATAACTCTTTTAACTCACTTCATTATGATTTCACCTAATATAAAAAACATTGGCACATTGTAATAATTAAAAAATGACAAAAAATAATTAAATATAGAAAAAAATTAAAATAAAAATAAAATAAATTTTAAAATCAACATTATGCAGCATTCATAATTCCAACAATCCATGCAATTATGTTTGTAAAATGGAAATAGAAAATTACAAGTCTTCACTAAAGCAAAATATAAATATTCAAACACAAGCATAAATATCCATTAGAGATTAAGGACAAAATCTTTTTTCCTCTCATCTGATAATTCCAGAAACACATCCCTCCATAAAGGGTCTTCTTTCAACATCTTCACCGCCTTTGTAAAGGGAGCAGCACCTATGCCTTCAAGTTTGTCGAGGATACCCAAACAAGTCATCAACTTCATATTCGATCCATTTTAAGAGTAGGGATTGCAGAGAAATAGAGAGAGGGAACAGAAAAGAAGGGAGTAGGGAGCATACCGTTGAGAGTTTGGGGTATAGATGCCTGCGCTTGAGAGAAGAGAGGAAGCCACACGAGAAGGGTGAGTGAACGAAAGGTCACTATTAAAACCAAAACAGGAATCGTAAAACGTCTTTTTATGGTTTTGAGAAATAGCTAAAAATTGTTTCAAAAGTAAGTAAAAAACCATATTAACCCCAATTTACCCAAACAGGTTTTGTTTTGAAATTTAACTTTCAAAACCAAAAATCAAAAACTCAGAACCACCCCAAACGGCCCCTAAAATTTTGAAAAATAGGGAACTAAAATTTAGCCTAAAGTTTATTATCAGAAAAATAAAAAAGATAATATTAAATCACTTTAAAAAGATAAAAGGCATAAACAAATATTTTAAAAGACAAAAGGACGAAAAAATAGTGACAAATCAATGACCAAAAGTGTATTTAAGCTTAAATTTGCAAAGATAATTAAGTTAAAAGTTGATTTATCACTGATCGTGGTAAAATAGTAAAAGGAATATGCTGTTTTGCAAGAGAACGGACATGTGCGTGTCAACAACCCTCCTCGTTTTCTGAGTAACATATTGATGCATTTATTGCAAAACTTTAATCAAAGGTTGTTTTTGAACACTACACATGTTTAACATCTTAATTTTTCTCTATATGTCTCTAATTATCATATCACTCACATAGCAATCTATTATGTGTTTTTTTTTTACGGAAACCAAACTACTTCATTTCAATAAAAATAATATCACGAATACATGTTGCAATCTATTATGTTTTCTATCAAGCGTCAGACACATAAAATTCACCCACACCTTCAAATATTGACAATCAGCAAACATCCAGTTTCTATGAGATTTCCTTCTTAATAAATATCATCAATCTAAAGTAAGTGATTTGCAAACATTAAGAGAGTCGTTCGAATTTGCATGCTCAACTTTCTCATTTCTGCCCACCACCTCCGACCATTTGTACAACTAAAAAAAGTGTTGATATTTAAATCAATAATGTCAACTAGGAAACAAAATGTAGGATTTTTATTAATTTAAACTACTCATTTCTTTAGCGACACTGCCCATAAGACATTGTCTTTATTTGAATTAAAGTACTTATGTCGTTAACGACACTGCCCATAAGACATTGTCTATTGTTAAAATATGAACACCATCCTTTCTCATAATGGTTTTGCTTGACAATGTCTTATTTTGCTCTTGTTTCTTAATGAGCTAAACACCTTTTAAGCGGGAGTGGATTTCCTCTCATGAGAAATCCCTCTCGTGAAATCTAGGCTATTAAATTAAAAAAAAAAAAGCAAAATCATTGGAAATATAAGAAAATAGGGATCAAATCTTGTAAGGGTAGAGATGTATACATATGAGAAAGTTGGAGGAAAAAAAAGTTAGAGAATATCTACTCTCCCATTAAATAAGGAATGAAGTGAAGTTGTATAGAGGGGGGGAAATGGCCCATTTTGTATATGTCTCCATTCTTTCTTGGGTTGCTCAAAGTGGTTTAGGTCATGACGCCCGATGAAGCTGCCATGGAAGGAGAAGGATGGGTGTTAGAATGGAGAAGAAGAGAATGGTGGTTTTTGAATCCCAAAAACGACCCAACATGTGAAGAAGACGAAGTTAAAAGTGAGGGGGTGTATTGGTAATCAATAGGGTTCATGAAATAAATACTTGGGGTATGTATACAATAACAAGCCCAAAACTCTTATTTATGCATTTTTACACCCATTTTTTTTTATTATAACCACAGTTTTAACAATTTTTAAAATTAAATAATGTTTTAAATACAATTTTTTAATAAAAATAAAGTGATAAAATAATATAATATCAGCATTTTCTAAAAATACAAAATAAATATCAATTCACATCTTGCAATGATTCAAACACACATTCTACCATTTAGACCATTTATACCCTTGAATCAACTAACATTTTAAAATAAAAACTTGTTGTCTTAACTGAAATATTAATAAATCCAACTCACAATTTTAAGTGCTGATTTAAATTTGAAAATTCAAATTGTTAATTCAAGTTATGATTTTTTAAATTATCATGTTGTTGAAATATTAGAGAATAATTTGACTCATATTGATCATTGATCATTGTTATTGTTTAATTTATAAAATAATCTATTGGCCAATACATACGAATACATAATATACATGCAACCGAATTTCTTAAAACCAACGTTAAGTAATTAATCCAAAAAATATAAATACACAGTATCCGCAACATAAAAAATGGACAGATGGGTAGCAATATAAATACACAATATCCGCAATATTTTAAATTTACTATTTTTTTTTGGACAAATTTAAATTTACTATTAAAATTAATAAAATAAACACATTTTTTTTTTGACAAGAAAATAAACACATATTTAGAAATAGTAAATTTAGTACTAGTATTACACAAGTCTCTTCTCCTATGCTCCTACATAAAGCATTTCCAATTCATTCGTAATTGGATAGCAACAAATACAAGTACAAACAAAAACTAATTAAAAATTCTCATTAAAAGTCAAGAGGTTACAACAAAATTAAACAATGAGTGGCATAGCACCATTGAATGATAACAACTGCTCAGTTTGGATAAGAGTGTTATCATGAATTATAAAGAAATCCTTACTCGTGCGACCGAAATTTGCTAGAGCATCCACAACTTTGTTTGCGTTTTGCGTGATCGAGATCTCGACGCAGACGCCTCAAAAATATAATATTTTAGGAATTGTCATCTAATTTATTAAATGAGAAAAATTGGAAAAACCTGTTTTGAACATTAATGGTTAGAAATGTGATAATGTCTTCTTCTCTGCAACCTTTTTTCCACTCTCTCTCTTCTTCTATCCATTATGTACTGCTATTTATAGAGTTCAAAAGGAGTTTCAAATTGTCAAATTACCACTACAAGTGGAGATAAAAAACAACAGAGTTGATGGTTGCTTGTTGTAGGAGACGGAGTTCAAATTGAAGAAGTTGCAAATGCAAAGCACTTATGAAGGTAATTACATTTATCTAACCCCAATGGGACTAGTGGAGATTTGAACCCGAGACCTTCTGGTGACAAATTCTGTCATGCTCCACTAAGCCAACCCCTTAGGGTTAATGGAGAGCAAAGTTGAAATCATGTAGCCAAAATTATACATTTTGTTTTATTTATTTATTTTTTGTGAATTTCGTTTTTCTTTTTTTCTTTTATTTTATTTTATATTTTTTCCTTTCAAAATCTGTAATCGGGCTTTAAGAAGATTAAGATGTGTTTCAAATAACCCAACAAAATTTTGGACCTGAAATGTTTTCTTTAAACAATTAATTGGGCGTCAAGTAAAGTAAAGAAATTGATTGGGTACTACTAAACGGACCAGATTTACAACTTAACTTTTTTTAGGGTTTGACTTTGACTTTTCTCACATCCCCTCCTACTCACTACACACCTCCAAACCCTACGAAAGTACCAGAATACCCTTAATGAATCCAAATGTTCCAAGCTTGTCTATATTTTTTTCTCTCGAGATTTTAATGGGTTCAGGTAGAGACACCCGAATATGTTCGCCTGCCCTCAACTGTACCTTATATATTTTGACACACACCCCTTTTTTGAAATTTTATGTGCATTTTTTAAAATTTTAGATGGTTCGGGAGCCCTCAGCCGAACCCGTTTGGGAGCCCTCAACCGAACTGTACGAAAGTGCAGAAAAAACGAAATGCTCATGAATAAAATGCACAAATGGAAGAATAGGAGAGTGAGAGAGTAAGAGAAGAGAACTGGGTGAGAGTACGGTTACCGTTTGGTTGTGTTTGGAGGAGGTGAGATTGAGGGTATGGTTCGGTTGTGGTTGTGTTTGGTTGAGAGTGAGAGTGAGAGTGGGGGGGGGGGGGGGGGGTGAAGGGGGTAGGGAGGGAGAGTGGGAGATGAAGTGTTTTTAAGTTAGGAGCATTTTTGGAATTTAGGAGTTTAGGGGGTGTGTGGTGAGTAGGAGCCAGGAGGGGATGTGGGAAAAGCATGAGTTTTTTTTTATGGTTGAGTGTTGACCCAGATTTTAATTTAAAAAAGAGATAAAAAGTAGTAAAAATGATAGATTGGATGATGAAACAAGTTTAAAAATAGGTGACAATGCAAAGAAAATTGGGTGTAAACCTAACCGGTAAAATTGAGTGTTCACACTTTTCAGTAGATTTGGACAATTCTTTTATTCCATTTATATTATGTAGTATAAAGAAGATATTAATTAGAGGAGAACGGTTGGAGTTGCACCATAGAATACATTGAACAAACCCAAAAGACAACATTACTTATATTGAAGATTAAGATGGCAATATAAGTAATGTTGAACAAACCCTCGTGTTTGCCTTTCGTTATTTTTGAGTTTTGGGTTTGTTCAATATTGCCAAAAAACAAACACGAGGGCAGAGAAAGTAAAATCTGAGACGAGAACAAGGACAAAAGATGGCAATGAGAGAGCAACCGACAAATGACGACAATGAGGGAGCGACACTAAAACAACAAAAGACAACTATGAGACCAAAATGATGATGAATGGCAAACGGTGAAACAAAAAAGACGCAAAAGAGGAGGAGAGGGAAAAAAGGTTTGTGAAAATGAGACATGAGAGAGTCCTTCAGGAAATGAAATTAACTCTTATTACTTTTGAAATCAATCGTTATGCAACTGATGCAGAAAGTGACAAAACTCGAGCAAATTTGTCAAGTTTCTCATTGTATGGATGTAAAACATATTTTCTAAATTGGTAAAACCCACAATCTATCTCAAAACATTCATCTTAATTTTAGATTTCGCATTGTATTTACATCTTAAATCGTCAATTTTTTTTAACCGATTTAAAATCATATAGTATTTTTTTTTCCTTCTAATTCTTCTATTTTTGAACAAGTGAGAAGTTCTCAATCTAAATATCTAATGGTTATAATTCATCAACTAAAATACTCAATCTGTCATTCTTTCAATGTCAATTTACTAATGAAATTGGTTAGAGGAAAAGCTTAGTTGGTGCAATTATGGTATTTTCATGTGAAAACACAAAATGGAGAGATGATAGGTAAATAAACACAAATGGAGGCCAACCTGAACTGAAGATAGGTTTGAGCAAAACATAAAGAAAGAAAGAAAGAAAAAAAGAAAAAAAGATCATGTGCATGGAAGCAATATAAACAAAAAAAATAGGTGGAAAAAAGGTTGGCATTTATCATCTGACGTAATATCTCCCTCATTATGCTCAACCGTCTCAATTACTGATGCATTTATGTGATTTAAATGGTCTTAATAAGAATGGCTATTTTTTTTCAATGCTTGGAACTACCCAACCCAACTCAATCTCTCTCTTCTTTTCTCTACTATCCTTCTTTAATTTCCTAACCCACAATAATAAAATTTTCTTATACTACACGACATATAACTTTCACGCTATTTTCTCTCATCTCATTATACTCGTGTATACTTGAAATTTGTAACACATGACTTCGAAATATCCCATTCATATTAGTATTATCTTAATTAATAATACTACTATTATAAGCTAAACTACCCCATTGACTACCTTATATCATGCCGGGTGATCTGAATGAAATTAGAAAAATAATTTTGATGATACTATCAACTAGCTACACTCTCCCAAATTGTTTATTTATTATAAAGTCAACTTGTACATTTAATTGCACCAATTACCACTTGCATTAGATTTTCAACTTACAACACCTTCAAACATTAATTTTTTTAACATTTTTTTGGTCAAATGCATTTTATTAGATGAATGTGTAATGTAAAGTGTAAACATTGTTTAGCCTTTAGGTGGGGTCTTAGCCTTTACATCAGAAAATCTAAATACTGTCATTCAGGTTAACTTTTGTTGCTGTTATATTTCTTTTGTATGGTGGCTAACATTAACAATACCATTGGATAAAAATAGTAATAATATTAATATATGGTAAAAAACTAAAGAGATAGAAGAGTGAGTCAAGGGTTGAATTTAACCTTAAAATTTCAACAAGGAAAATAAAAAGGGCACCTGAAGGTTAAACCCAACTACATGTTACTGCTAAAAGAGCAGGAAAATCTGAACCAACCCATTCCACCATAGATATAGATACTCCTAAGTAAAATTCCTAAATTACCCTTTTTTTTCCTTTTTTTTTCCCGCTAATTATGATTAGAATAGTGCTATTTACGCTCCACTCCACTCCTTGAAAGAAGGTAAAAGTGGAGTGCACTTAGCACTACTCATAGAAAGGAAAGATAGTTAATTAAAATAGTAATAATTAAAAAAACAAAAGAAAAAGGATATTCCTAGGATTAGTTATAATAACTAATACTAATACTATAATAATATAGCATGGTGAGAAAAACAGAGCATGAAACAGAGGACTCTGTAACTTTAACTTCAACTCTTCTTGTTAGGTGGGTTGTTGTTGTTGGTGGTGTCGTTGTTGAGAAAATCAAGCAAAACGGTGCTGAGACATTTGGGGCATTTAGGATCATCTTCAGAAAGCATCACATACATAAGACAACGAGGACAACCTACGAGAACCATGGATATTGCTTCAGGGGAGTTAGAGTTGTTGTCATCTTGATTCAGCTCCGATGAGACACATGAACTCGGCGGCGACGCCGATGATGCTGAAGCTGATCCGGTCGGTGAGTTGAGTCTCCGATGGTCAACCCTTGGTGGTGATAAGTTCAGCTTCAAGTCAAGTTTTGGACCACTTCCATTCCTTCGACTCATCGTTTGTTTCTGTTCTTTTTTTCCCCTGCTGCTTCTTTCTGCAAATTACACGTCATCAAAAACATAATCATAACTAAATAAATAAAAATAAAAAATATAGTATATATATGTGCATGAAAATTTTATCAACCAACCATCATCATAATATAAAGGTGAAACAAAAGGGATTTTTTTTAAAAGATGTAACACGAGAACTTCTCAGAAGGTCAGAAAGAAAAAGAAAGAGTGATTGATGACTTACCAAGGATGAAGAGAATGAAAGAGAAGAGAGAAAGAGGTCAGAAAGATATTGACAGGAGTGGAAGCATAAGAAGCTGCAGAAGGAGGGGGAAGGAGAAGGTGTGATGGGAGAAAAGGTGAAGATTGAAGGGGAATTTATACAAGAAAAATGAAGGGGAGTAATTTAAAGCTTAATTAAATTGTGAGAGAGAGGTGGAGGGTGTAGAGAGAGAAAGTAAAGATAGAATTGAATTGAAGGTAGAAGGAAGGGAGAGTGAGTGAGTGTAAATTGAGGGGGGGCGGGAAATGTATTAATTGTTTGGAAAAATCCCAAGAAAGAATGCAAGAAGAGGAAATTTGGAGTAAATATTGCAATTACAAAGTGCAGAAAGAGGTTCTTTCTTCATTCATTGCTTAAGGTTGGGAGAGAGAGTCGGTGTTTATTCATAGAGAAACTATACAACAACACAGCGGTTTTTAAATCTAAACCTTTATTTAAAAAAATCTAACCTCACACCAACAATATTTAATACCATCAATTCTTTTCTCTCTTCTTTTCTTTTAAATACAACAATATTTATTTAGGCTATTGAATATTGATACTCAGTTTTTAATACTCTATTCAACAGTGTCCTTAAGAAAAGGAAAGAAAACTTATTAGATGACGACAGCCCCTCTTTAGATTAAATGTAAATAAATATGTAGGTTTCATAATAGTTGTTTTTGCTTGAAATATTTAATTTTGTTTTGTAAAATAGTAAAGAGAACTAAATGCTTTTTGTGAAGGAAAAAAAAAAGAGAACTAGATGTTTTCCATTATCTTTTCTCTGGCTGCTTAAAGCAGGTAATAGTAGCAGCACCACACATTCATCGGAACCTGTTCTCCAGAAGGAAATAAGAGAGAGGAAAATGCTCTAGTTTTTTTTTTAAAAAAATGTTTTTGACTTAATGGAGAGAAAATAAAAAGAATGTATCATTTTTTCTGTTTGGTTTTGTTACAGAGAAAAACAGGGAGGAAGGAAAAGTATTAATGTAGAACTCTTGTAAAAGTTTTATGATCTTTTCAAATGGAGAAAAAAATGCCAAATTTAAGTGAGTGATTCTAAGATGAGGGGTCAACTAAGTCTCTCACCGGTGAACCACTAAAACTGATCGTAGAATACAGTATAAAATTTCATTAATGATTGAGATTTAATACTAGCTGATTCAATTTTAACTTCCTACAGTTAATTTTAGTGGTAAATCGATGAGAGATTTAATTGATCCCTCACTTTAGAAGCACCTAATTTATCCCTCTTTTTTCACATTTATTTTTTTCTCATACAATGTGGAAGAACTCAATTTATCTCAATTTATTAAGAATACAAAAGTTATTATATTGTTCATTCTTTTTTCACCTTTCAATTCAACCAAATGAATGGAAAAAATTACTAGTAATTTTTCCTTTTGTTGTTCTACTTCAACTCATACAATTTTTTTTTATCAATTTAGATGAAAAAAGTCAAATCTAAAGTGTGCTCTGTTTTCGACACACCTACTGTTTATGTATTTTTATACAATGCAGTATACACTTCATTTTTTTTTTGAAGGCAAATACACTTCATTTTATTAAAGCATAAAAATGATATCATATTTTCATTCACTTTTATTTTTTTTTCTATCCAACCATATAAACGAAGAAATTATAACTTCTCTCTCTCATCTATTTCAACTTTTAAAACTCTCTCATCTATTTCAAATTAAGAAATTATGACTTTTCTTTCTCATCTATTTCAAATTAATAATGTACTAGTATTTGATTAACCAATATGTATTAGTCGAGTGGAAATAATGAACTCCTTGAGGTTAGAATCCTAGTTGAAGTCACCCCTCCATTTGGGAAGTTGAGTATTATGAGTAAAACCCTGATTGATTAGTCAAATCAAATCAAACCCATAGCGGGCCTAAAGCCTTAAGTGGTGAGAATATCTCGGTCAATCCACTCGGTTCATGGGCTAACTAGGGCGGTTCTAAAATAAAATAAAAAATTGAATGCACTTAATTACTCTCATTTTATTAAGATAAAAACAAGTCCCAGTGGTGTAGTTAGAGATATTTTTCGTCTGCTACCGGGTTTGAACTCAGTATGTGACACTTCTAATTCTCAATTTCTCTAATATGCAGCCATGTGATCATTGTACCAGACTCTTGAACATACAAAAAAAGATAAAAACATGATATTTTTCTTTTTTATTTTATTTTCAATTCAGATAAATATACGGGGGGGGAAATCATAATAGTTCTTTCCGATATATGTCAACTCAGAAAAATTTCTCTTTTCAAATGATGAAAAAGTCAGGTCAAACTATATACTATCTCTTTCGCACCTCTATTATTCCTTTTAAAAACCAATGCGGTGTTTCCAAGTGGAATCAACTAGCCCTTATAAGGAGAAGAAGCTTAGGTTTGAAACTTTGAATCGTTTTGGAATCACCCCAATTTGGGATGTTTGGAACCAAAGGGTAAAACATAGCTCAATTAGCAGAACCGAGAATTGGTCCCATAGCAGTCCTAAAGTTCCTAATTAAGTCATAAAATTAAAAATAACCTAGTGAACCAGCTTGGCTCAATGCACTAACTCGGGTGGATTTCAAACTCCAGAAAGTAATCTATTTAATTATTCTCATTTATTAAGAATAAAATAAATATAATATTTATTCGATTCTACTTCAGTTTGAATAAATGTTTTATCTTTTCAAATGAAGAAAACAAGTCAAATATAACTGTTATCACTTTATTGCACACTTATTTATTACTTTTATACAAAATTGAATGCATTTAAATAACTAGTACTATAATGTTTGTAGCCAAAAAAAAAAACTACTCCCTCCGTTCCTAATCTTTGATATTTTTTGGTCTTTTATTTTTGTTCTAAAACATTTGTACTTTTAGAAACCCAATATATAATTTACCAATATTTCCAAATACACCCTTTATATTTATTGAGTCTTTTAGAGTTCCAAAGAATGTATTAATTGTCCTAACACTATTTTATTTAAACCTCAATTATCCCAATACAACTACAAATGGAGTATTTTTGTACTTAGCTAACACAAATTAATGATACCTTAATTTATGTATAACAATCTAAAAGTATCAAAGATTAGGAACGGAGGGAGTAGTATAATGTTAGTCGACCGGAAGAAACTCGTCCCCAGAAAGAAGGGAACTCCGAGTTCAAATCCTTTTGAAGTTACTCCCATTTAGTTAGGAACTTAGGATGCTGAAAATCAATGGTTAAAAACTACTCAATCAATCTTTTTACTTTTTAACTTAACCAAATAAACGAGAACTCTGACCTACTTTGATTTGTATAAAAATTCAATCTTTTCAAATGAAGAAAATGATTCAAATAAAACCATATCTCTTTCTGGCTCACCTATTTATTTATTTATTTTATACAAAATCGAATTCACTTAAATAACCATTGTGGTGTTAGTCAAGTAGAAGAAATGTGTCTTCATAAATAGGAGACCCCGAGTTCAAATCCTTTTAGAGTCATTCCCATTTTGAATGGTCAAAATCAAGAAGTAGAAAACTATGTAATACTCTAGTAAACTAACTTGGCCCAAAAGGAGAATGCACATAATTATTCTTATTTTATTAAAAAGAGATATGATATTGTTTGTTCATTTTTTTATTTTTCAATTCAACCAAATATACGAAAAATATAATATTTCTTTTGGTTAATTTAACATGTATAAAAAGTTTTATCTTTTCAAATGAAGAAAGGAGTCAAATCTAACCGCTCAGTCTTTTATTTCTTCTATACCACTTTAAATGCATTTACTTACTCTCATTTTAAAAAGAACAAAAAAGACATTATATTATTTGTTTATTTTTTTCTTTTCAATTCGACGGAAAAACGAAAAAAAAAGTTTTAACTTTTCATTCATATACAGTTCAACTCGTATAAAACTATACATTTTTAAATGGGAGAAGGTCAAATCGAACCATTTTTCTTTTTGATACGTCTATTTATTTCTTTTATAACATAAAAAAATGCACTTAATTAACCATTAACCAATGAGGTATATTGGTCATGTCACGAGTGGAAGTATAACTCACCTCGTAAGAGGGGAAACCTAGAGTTCAAATCCTCGTGGTAACTCACCATAGAACCTAGAGTTCAACTTAGAAAGTTGAGAACCATAGATGATAGAACCCTTGTCAATAAGTTGAATCGGGGCTTAGATACTCTAATGGATATTCACTCAGCTCAAATAACTAATCAGGGTGAGTTACAAACAAAAAAGAATACATTTAATTTTTCTACTTCTACCAATGATGAAAATAATATGATATTGTTTTTTCACGTTCTCTTTTTTTACATCTCAATTAAACTATATATAAATGGAAAAAAGTTTTAGACCAGAGTCAAATTTGACAACACTCTCTTTGAGACTATTTCTTCAATGCCAAATTCTTATATATCCCCCGTTAAAAAAAATTATTTATCAAAAATATTGGTTTATTGGATTATTTAATTTTTTTTTCAAATATCCTCACTTAATTTACTAAAATTAATTAATCAAGTTATCTAACTCCAAATTTATTTAAGAGTAAATTGCTAAATTAGTCTCTAAGTTTACCCGTCATTACCAATTTAAATCCTAAAGTATAGAAAAATAAGAACTACTTCCTAAAGTAAAATAATAAATAGTTTCTAACGGAGATTAAGGCCTAACACATTTTATATAGAGACTATTTATAATAAATTGTCTTAGTATTAGTACTAGGATTTTTTTCAGGGAGTTCAACTGAACCCCTCGAAAACAATGTAGGTCATCTATTAACTAAATCAAACATATATTTGCATTTCTATGAGGCTAGCATATCTGACAAAATCAATATTGTTAGACTGACAAAATCCATAGTTACATATCCACTCGTGAATTTACAGGTGATGTTTGCGATTTACGAAAATTAAAAATTATTGCATGTGAACCATAATGACTGCCGTAACATTACTTGTTTTTGCACAAACAGGTCTCCCCTATTTATCAATAGTTGAAAATTAACGAAGAAAGAAATATCTCTAGGTCAAGGAAATGATGAAATCTATCAAAGAGAGAAAATCTGCGAAGTGGCTTATCATTTTCCATAGGTGGAATTTTATGGTCAACGTGGCATAGGTTCATGAAACATGCTTTAAATGATATGTTTATACTTACTATAAATAGACAATCCAATTCTTCTTCAAAATTCAGCATCATCGATGACATACAGTGATTCAGATAAGAAGGACACCCATCTCCGTTTGAACTGCTTGACCAGTCGTGCCTTCCATTAAAGTTGGAAACAATACAAACATGTAGTGAGTGTTTGAAGGAGAGTGCAAAGTGAGTATTGCTAGCATTTCTCTAATGCATAAATCTCATGCAACACACATTAGAAATTTCGAGATTGTAAGTCCACTAAAATAGTAAAAGGGTTAATATGTTATTAGTCGATCCCTACAAAGTACAAAGTTATCATTTTTAGTCAGTAATAATTTTTTCTTGTCATTTGACATGTCACACTTTTTAATGAATATAATACAAATCACTTTTCTTTGATGTTAAATTGGTGATCAATCGGCTAACATATTGTTGCACACGCGAACACTTCATATCATACTTCTTAATGACTAGGATACCAAATCGCATGACATATCAAGTATATATTTTGACATATGGTTATTAAAGTGTGATATGGCAGGTATTAGCGTGACAGTTAGCAAACAATACAAACAAAGATATAAGTGAGGACTAAAAGTAGAAACAGAAATATAAGTGGGACTAAAAGTTGCAAGAGAATTTATTGGGGACTTAAAATGGAACCCCTATGTTTTGTAGGGACTAAAATTTAACATACTAATACATTTTCACAAATTTGAAATAAAAATGTTTTTACTATTTAAATAATTATAAACATAATTATAATTCTAAGAAGAATATATATTTGACAAAAATCGGAATTAATATATAATTATTTCTAATGTGACAACCAAATAAATATATCACACAGAATAAATGACATGACAATGATTAAAGAAAATAAATTTCATAGAGAGAAAATAAATACTATATTAACTCAAAAAAACAGTAATAAATAACTTCATAAAATTACTCTAAAAAGAATATTAGCATATAAAATTCTAATAGGAATTAAACTGATTTTTTATAAAGAGTTATTATTTATAACATTAGTTTATGTCTTGATCTCAAGAAACATACGTCAATAATAAAATATAATTTCTTTTGAGATGTGATATAGACTTTAAAAAACATTTTATATTGTACAACAAAAAATCAATACATTTTCTCACCAAAAATATATGCAAATATGCTTTTTTTTAAATATTGTATAAAAATTATTTTTATGAGATGCTATACTCGAAGCAGCTTCCAATTTTAATCAGTTTTTAGATTATTTGTATATTCCTTTTTTTTAAGTTGTAACAAATGAATAAAAAAATCTAAAACTAATTACTTTTATATAAAAAAATGATTATTCTTTTTTTTTACAAGAACAAACTTAATTCATTTCATTAAACAAAATTGTCTCAATACAGGTTGGAATCAAATCAAAAACGTGGGAACTAGCATATGATCTTGATGCCCGTGCTAACGTATGAGCAACACGATTCGCTTGTCTCCGGATATAGCTAACCTTAAAGCTAGGAAAAATAAGTAAACAGTTACGACAATATGATAAAATAGCACCAAACTCGGTATTTGGTAATGGCTCTAACTTCAAGCCATTTACAACTGAAACACAGTCCAGTTCAATGGAGACAGAAGTTAGCCCTAGTTCAACGGGAAAAAAACGATTATTCTTAAAAAAAAAAATGTAATAAACGGACTCTTTTAGTGCATAAATTTGTGCGAATCTTTATATTTAAAAAAATGGATGATTTTGGGGTATCATGTGAAATTTCTAATGTTGAAAATACATAGAAGAAACACACCCGCACACAGAAGTTTAAATTTGGGATTGAAATTGCAACCAATGTGGGGTTCCTAATCAAATACTGAATTTTCTTGCTTTTCTAGAAATGCCTTGTCTATGTATATGCCTTTATTACTTGCTAATCAATATTTTCTTGCAAGTTGAAACCAGCAAACCACAAACTGTTTGTACACAAAAATGTTTAAATTGAATTTTAGGGTATGGAAGGAGTCAGGTTTCTTGACGCTTCCAAAGTTCCAAAAGCTGATTTGGGTGAATTATTAAGGGTTGACCCTAGTTTTGTTGATCTATCAATCCAAATTAATGACTAATATTTTTCCTGTGCACAAATAATGGAATTTTAATTTCTTCATTTTGTATTTTTCTTGACAAAATTATTTTCATTTTGCTTTTTGTTATCTTAATTTGAGAGAGATAGTTATTTTGATGTAAGACGATTTTATCTCGAAACTCCAGAGATAATATGCTCGCAAAGGAAATTGATCCACAACCTTCCTGAAAGGGCTTGAAGGAAGGGAAAAAAGAATCCCAATTTTTGTCATATATGATATATCACATATTAGAGGATAGGTATCTTTCTAGAATTTGAATGGCAAATTTAGTTAGGGGACAAGACAAGAAGGGAGTCCAATAAAGCATGGTGTTATGTGAAAAAGGGAAGAGGGGAGAATACAAGCATATATGCTAAGGATGACTTATGTTATGACAAATTAGACGATAGCTTTGCCGCCACTGTGGTTTACTCGGCTTGAGGGATTAGTCTCTATAGTTGCGCGCACAGGATACCCGATTTATACCAAAAAAAAAGAGACAAGTATAACCAACATCGTTCACCCATTGACTTAATCTACCCTGAGACGCAGGGGATTGACCCGGTGCTTTCGGGTTTGATTTTCACAGTGGACAAACTCAGTATTGGTCAATGCGAAATTTGATCTAAGCATGAGCAAAGATTAGTCATTCGTTGAAAGCGTTGAGACTTGGGACAATCCGTGAGTAGTCATCAATGATTCTAATCAAAGAAAAAAAATGAGACAAGTATCATATCACCGTGCACAAGTACTTAAAATTTATTGAAAACTTAAATGACATTCGATGTTGTTCATTGAAAGTAGAAGTTTCTCGTTCTCTGCTCCTCATCAGTATCTAGATGGTGGCTTGATCGATTTCCCTTAGAAAAAAGTCAAAAAAATCGAATGTGAGAACCTCAAAACTCAACTTATATTCCCCTTTCTTTTCTTTTGTTAACCAAGCATCAACCAAGTCATCGTCTTGATCATGATGATGAGTCTGATTGTGAACTTCTTCTTCCAGAAGGACGACATTCGCTATCATTAGAGTTTCAAATATTGTTTAGGTACTCACACATTATAGTAAAATACTCTTTTTTATTTTTTTTTAACAATATGTGATAGAGTGCTCTTTTTCCTTCTAATATTTTTTCCTTAAGATTTGCATCAGAAGGTTTTAGTGAGACTCTTTTAAAAAAATAGTAATACTCATCTCGTTTGTGCACGGTATAAGGAAAGATGTTGAACTACTATTTCTTTGATTCATGAACCACTTGAAACATCCATTGTACTTTGTTTCATCTGCAAACGAGGCGAATTAAACTAATTATAATAATCATATAATAATAAACTCAACATTTATAGAATATCTCGTGACGATGAGGCCAAGTTAAAGAAAATTTATTGGCTGGTTTTCTATATATGGCATTCTCACTATTACAAAGTCAATGAGAGAAATTAATAGGGACATAATGTTGTCTGCTGCTTGATCAAATTTTTATAGTAAATTGAAATTGAACTATTTGTGCCAGAGCAAAAGAAAAGTTTGAGAGAGCGATAGACTAACCATTACTCCCAAGAAAATTTTTGGATTTAATTTTAGTCCCAAATATAAGAAAATATTCTAGCTTTTAGCGTATATTTATTGTTTAAATACCATTTTTACCCTCATTGAATACCTTGTCTTTTCAATTTTCAAGGTAAGTGGGAGTAGTACACATAAATCTATGTGGAGTTGAGTGGAGGGTATTTTGGAGACTTAACTTTAAAAAAATAAGTATTAAATGAACTCATTGGTATTGATGATTTTTGTATTTTCTTCTTATAATAGGGACCGGGGGAGTATATCCCAATCAAAAGTTGCCTTTGTGATTTCCCTAACCCCTTTTGTATAGAAATGGATGCGCGATACAAGCATGCCTAAAGATTTTTTTCTTTTTTTTTTAAAGAAGATCAATAGTGTTTCTTGTTTTATCTCTTTATAACTCGAACTCACGACCTTTTAGGTGTAGGTAAAACGTCTCACTAAATGAGTTACGTTTCGTTGTCATGTCTAAAGTAATAATGAACTTGAGTCAAAAATTGATTAGGAATTCTCTTTCATCAAATGGATGATTGTTTTTTAAAATTAAAAAAACATGTCTAGAGTATTCATCAAAATGAAATAATTTTGGGAAAACATAAGAATGCTCTCAACAAAACAATTTCAGTACTTTCTATTCACAAATAGAGCATTTTCCCCCTATAAACTATAGAAAGAAAAAGCATCATAAGAACTTGAAAATCTATCTAAATAGTGTCGTCATACAAGTATGTGTACAAATACAACTCAATTTAGCAAAATAAAAATTCAATTTTCGTAAGTAAAATTATAAATTATTTACTTTTTATGAAATATGTTATATGCTAGTTGTTCTGTAACTTGCTGTCTTTCCGGGTTGATCTGAGATTGCAGTTGGTAGTGCTCCTGTCGGGTCGGATCTCCATGTGTTTTGAGCGAAAGGGGTACCTGCAAAGACACTTTGACGCTCAAGTTAGAAGAGAATCGTCGAGTATGCAGGAAAGAGGGTAATGCGAACCTTTTGTGACTATGCTAGCCAGTATTTAGTCACTTAAATTAAAATGTTTTTCCATTTATTGAGTCATTAGAAAATGTCTCAAAGAGACAACATATAGAAGAATAGAAACAAAAGTCCTAAAAGGGTATAAAAAGCCTAACTAAACAATACTGAAAGAAAGTCTAATTAATTGAAATTCAACACTTAATATATTCTAATTTAGCTTCTTTTTAAAAAATCAAATATTTTAAATTTTGTTATAATAACATTTAGAAACTAAATTGCTTAATTTCAAAAAAAAAAAGAAACTAAATTGCTTAATTTTAATTTTTTACATTTTAAATATTAATCGTTATTAGAGAATAAGTATGATCGTTCAACAAGTTTTGAAAAAAGCATCACGCTACAAGTTGAAAAAAAATTATATTTATTTTGTAGATAACAAAATTTTCCCTCCATTTGTGAATATAATCAAAAACATCTATAAATTCATGTTATTAAATATAAACAATTCAAAACTTTTCTTGAACAAATGGTTACTTTTTCTTTTCCAATACAAGTAATCTTAGTTTTTCAACATTTGTTTCCTTTTTTCACGGTGTTCAAAAAAAGTTAATAAAGGTAACATATATAGGAACCATAAGTACTCCATCAGTTTTTAATTTTTGGTACTTCCAGGGACAAATCCATTTGTAATAAATTGGGGGCATTGCCCTGCTTAAAAAATTATTTTGGTTAAAAATATATATAAAAAACTTATTTTGCCCCCATAAAAAAATAAAGGTTGCCTCCATATGATCATTCTTAAAATTAAATGTAGAAATTTCACAAAAGATGAATAAAATAGAGAATAAGTTAATACTAATTTTACTTTTTTAGCAATGTGATCCGTAGAAATTTAGGTATTTTAAGATTTTCTTGTCATGAAATTA
The DNA here is from genome assembly GCA_963573325.1 of Astragalus glycyphyllos. Lineage (NCBI taxonomy): Eukaryota > Viridiplantae > Streptophyta > Magnoliopsida > Fabales > Fabaceae > Astragalus > Astragalus glycyphyllos. The sequence goes on from OY754312.1 coordinate 26,145,620, forward strand.
TATATTTTGTAAAAATTCACAAAAAAAAAATTAGGAAATATTATACAGTATTTTTTTGCCCCTAGTAATAAAAATTTCTGGATCTGTCACTCGGTACTTTTCGTCTTTTATTTTTGTCCTAAAATAATGGTAATTTTAAAAACTCAATGTAAAATTTACCAAATTTTTTCAAATATGCCATTTATATTATTTAGTCTTTTAAAATTTCAAAGTATGGATAAATTATTCTAAGACTCTTTTATTTTGATTTCCGTTATCCCAAAATAATTACAAATGAATTGTTTTAGTACTTAAAAGAACAAAGGGAGTACTTTTTTTAAATAGTTTTTAATAGGCGTAGATAGCTGTAATTAAAAAACACGTTTATATCATATCTAATCTAATCTATCTAATATCTAATCTAATATCTATTTATTCAGACAAACCTCTTATGAAATTACCAATTTGGATATTTTATTAACAAGACACATATTCAATTTAAGGGTAAAAGTGTCATTACACGTTTTCTTTTCTTCTTACACTCTCTTTCTTACTTTTTTCTCTTTCTTCTTACACTCTCTTTCCTAATTTTCACTTTTCTCTTATACTCTCTTTCTTCCTTTTTTTCTTTTTACTTTACTTTTATTTTCCCCATGAACAATTATTCTCTTTCTCTTATCACTTCACTTTATTTTTTTTAACTAGATTTCTAAATTTATATAAACATCACTCTACTAAAATTACCTATAAAAAAGTAAATAAGTCACACTAAAAAACAAAAAAGAAACTATCACATTTTTGGAAAAAGTTATCACCTTTAAATTTTAATTTTTCTCTCCAAAATTTGTTTAACTCTTAATGAAAATCTACTATAAACTATTATTGATAATTTACTATCTATATTTTACTATCTTCTATAATCTACGAATCAACCAAAATATTCAATTGAAACCACGAGATAATTTCAATGATATATGAAAAGATACGGGATAACTGCACTAATATATAAAACAACATAGTATTAATATTGGTCATTTGATAATTAAATTTTTTGAAGATTACTATAAACCTACTATCTAAAAAATAAGAAGATTTAATGACTATTTAAACTACTGATTAATATTTAAAACAAATATTTCTTTTTTTTGAAACAAATATTTTTTCTTGATCGATAATCTACTATCCCTTTTTTAATATCTACTATAATTTACTAATCAACTAAAATAATCAATTGAAACTACGAGATACCTGCACTGATATATAAAAAATACGAGATAACTGCACTGATATATAAAAAACACGAGATTAATATTTGCCATAGATAATTAAAAAATTTGAAAACTACTACTACAAACCTACTATCTAAAAAACAAGAAAACATAATGACTATTTAGACTACTAATTAAATTTTAAGACAAATATTTCTTATTGGCAATTTACTATCTAACTTTTACTATCTACTATAATTTACTAATCAACTAAAATAATCAATTGAGACTACGAGATAACTGCACTGATATATAAAAAAACACGGGATAACTGAAGTGATATATAAAAAAACACGGGATTAATATTTGTCATTGATTATTATAGTTTTTGAAGACTACTATAAACCTACCATCTAAAAAAACAAGAAGGCTTAATGACTATTTAAACTGATTAATATTTAAAAAAGACGTGACAAATATTTGTCACTAATACCTAAAAAGTACCAAATAATTGTCACTGATATATAAAAAGCACGGAATAAATATTTCTTATTGATAATCTACTATCTATCTTTTACTATCTACTATAATCTACTAATCAACTCAAACATTCAATTGAAACTATGAGATAACTGCATTGATACATAAAAAAACACGGGATAAATAATTCTTATAATCTACTATCTATCTTTTACTATCTACTATAATATACTAATAAACTAAAATAGTCAATTGGAACCACAAGATAACTGCACTAATATATAAAGTAACACGGGAAAACTGCAGTGATATATAAAAAAACATGGGATTAATATTTGTCATTGATAATTGTAATTTTTGAAAAACTACTATAAACCTACTATCTAAAAAAAGAATGCTTAATGACTATTTAAACTGATTAATATTTAAAACACACGTGACAAATATTTGTTACTAATACCTCAATAACACTAGATAAATATTTCTTATCGATGATCTAGTATCTATCTTTTACTTCCTACAATAATCTACTAATCAACTCAAACAATCAATTGAAACTATGAAATTGCATTGATACATAAAAAAACACGGGATAAATATTTCCTATTGATAATCTACTATCTATATTTTACTATCTACTATAATCTATTAATCAACTAAAATAATCAATTGAAACTACGAGATAACTGCACTAATATATTAAAAAACACGGGAAAACTGCAGTGGTATATAAAAAACATAGGATTAATATTTGTCATTGATAATTATAATTTTTGAAAGACTACTATAAACATACTATCTAAAAAAACAAGAAGGCTTAATGTCTATTTAAACTGATTAATATTTAAAACACACTTGACAAATATTTGTCACTAATACCTAAAAAACGCTGGATAAATATTTCTTGTTGTTAATCTACTATCTATCTTTTACTACTTACAATAATCTACTAATCAACTCAAACAATCAATTGAAACTATGAGATAACTGCATTGATACATAAAAAAACACAGAATAACTGCATTGATAATTTGATATATTAAAAAACACGGGAATAACTACAATGATATATATACACACACACACGCAACACGAGATAACAATGATATATAAAAAATGCGAGATAAATGCCTAAATTGTTTTTAAATGATACTTTTAGAGTTTTAGATTTTAATATTTATCTATTTTTCATTTGAAACTTCTTTTTTATCTACTTTAAGTTTGTCTTTATTTTCATGGGGTAGTGTTCAGACTATTAAATATTGTCTAAGTTCATTTATAAAAATAAAAAGAACACGACAGCACCACCGTGCATATGCACGGGTATCCTACTAGTGTTGCTTTAAAACACTTCTAGATATCGACCAGTTGTCAGTATAAGTTTATCTTTAATAATCACATGACATATGAATTTATGTACCAGCAAAATAGCCTAAAATTTCCTCAGAAAAGAGAGAAGCAAAATAGCCTAAAATAACCTTAAAAAAATAGCCTAAAATAAATACACAACATATGCGCAGCCCGACACGTGTAATGAAAAATGTAATTATGAATAAACAATCAAACTCACTTCACGGGCTCTTTGTAGTTATTTATTTTTGTAAGTTATGAATAAATAATCGGCTTAAATATGTTTTAGGCCCCTGCAAATATGAGGTATTTTAGTTTAAGCCTCTGCAAAAAATTTTTTTATTTATAAGCCCTTGCAAAATGACACGTTTTGTTTTAAGCCCTTCTTTTAGCAAACTGTTAGTGAGACGTTAAAAATCTCTTCTACGTGTATATTTGCAGGGGCTTAAACCAAAAAAAATATATTTTCCAAGGGTCTAATAAATAAAATATATTTTTGCAGGGGCTTAAAATAAAATAAAAAACACACATGGAAGAGATTTTTAACGGCTTACTAACAGTTTGCTAACAGAATGGCTTAAAACAAAACGTGTCATTTTGCAAGGGCTTATAAATAAAATAAAAATTTGCAGGGGCTTAAACTAAAACACCCCATATTTACAGGGGCCTAAAACATATTTAAGCCTAAATAATCAAACTCACTTCACGGGCTCTTTGTAGTTATTTATTTTTGTAAGTAGTTGGTGTAATTAATTGAATCTCCAATACTCATAAAAAAATTAAATGTCCAATGTTCTTATAATTTTATTGATAAGGGCAGCGACCAGCTTCTTGCGGATGATATTAGGTTAATTGAGTAAGGTAGATAAACAACTTTGTTTTGACAAAACTGAAAAATTGAACTCCTTCAATTTGTATTATAAGAAACAAAATTCTACCAAGAAGGATGAGTCCAAGTGGTAATTGGACTTAGATCCCACCTCAAGGTCTCGGGTTCGAATATTGGGTGGACAAAAACTCTATTGGGAGGGGAGAACCACACACGACGCAAAGCTGGGTACTCGTAGCCAGCCAAGTTCCCCGACGTAGATTAGTCATCGGCAAAGCCGGTGGAAACTGCGCACAAAAAATATGGTAAAAAAAAAAGAAACAAAATTCTTATTCACACATATAAAAGGTGCATTGAAATTAGTTTTTATAATTAATAATACTTCTAATAGTTAATTTTTTTCCCAAAAATATCCCTTTTTGAAATGGTTTTGATAGCTTGTATAATTAATAGTTGTATATCTAGCAAATATAAGTCTCATTTTTAATAAGGGTATAGATAGACATTTAGAGTTTAATAGTTTTAAAATTTGATGAGTATTTCTTATAATTTGAATAAAAAAACTCTTTTATTGTACAACATAGACATGAGGGAGTTTTGATCATTAAATCTAGGTTGGGATGAAGTTAGAGGAGGTGGTGGAGGTGAAGCAGGAAGTGAACGGATTTTTTGAAGCTAGTTAGGTTGAACCGCTTTTTCAGAGACCTACTCTCAGTGGTATTGAGTTTGGTAAAATTAGCAAAGAAGAGTATCTTCGTCTCATTGCCCCTTTACCAGAAGAGGAGGTGAAAGAAGAAGTGTGGGGATGTGATGGAAATAAAAGTCCAAAACATGATGGTTTCAATCTTAGTGTAAAACCCCACATTTCTTAATTAATGGTCTACACATTATTTAATTTGATTGATTATCTTAAATTGAATTGTTAGAATATATTAGACATGCATTTTATAAATAATTAGGAATAGGAACATAGAATTGTAGGGAAAAGAATAGAATTCAACAACATTAGCATCAATTAGAGCAGGGAGGGACCTTTTTGCAAAAAACCAAAACAAGCACTTTATCACTCCATATAACTTGCCACCGAGACATGCTTCAACCAATAGGAAGACGTGCAAAAAACCTTATGTTGCTTCAACTGAACCATACCTCAACACTTAAAACAAAGGAGTAGAAAAACAAAACAAGAAAATAGAGAGAATGAGAGGGAGAGAGGGAAAACGTGAAAACAAGGGAGAAGAAGGGAAGGGAAGAAAACCACTAAGAGAAAAACGTGTTTTTCTGACAGAAAAAATACGTCGAAAATGCATTAAATCCGCCCGAAGAGTGACGTTTCCGGCGGATTATTCCCCCGGTAAAACGCTCATACGTAAATTTTTCCGGCGGAATTTCCACTGGTAATGAGCGCTTTCGACGGATTTTTTTCTTTCAAAAAGGATTAAAAATCCACCAAAAACGCACATTACCGGCGAATTTTTCCGTAAGTAATTTCCAGTGGTTTTTTTCCGCCGGTAATGTGCAGCACATTACCGGCGGATTTTAAAAAAAATAAATCTTTTTAAAAATTTCTTTGGAAAAATCCGCCGGAAATGCACATTATTGACGGATTTTTTTTAAAAAAGTTTTAATTTTTTAAAATTAATTTTTTTTAGACTTTTTTTTTAAAATCGCCGGAAATGCACATTACCTGGCAGATTTTTTTTTTAATTAATTTTTTTTACAGTTTTTCAAATTTTAAAATTTAATATGTAATTTAATAAAAAGTAAGAAAAAATTAAAATGAAGTAGTATATCATATAATATATGAGAGAAAGAATGAGAATGAAGAAGTAGGAAGGAATACGAATGAAGAAGTAGGAAAGAATAAGAATGAATGAGAGTATGAGAAGTAATAATATATGAGAGAATGAGAATAAAGAAGTAAGAAGGAATAAGAATGAAGGAGTGAGAATGAATGAGAAGGAAAAAAAAAGGGGAAATACAAAAGAGGGATATGTAGAGAAATTTATGGAGATTGGAGAGTATGAGAAAGAAGAAGAAATATATAATAAGATAGAGAAAATGTAGAAGAGAAATAGAAAGAAATAAAGAGTGAAATGAGAGAGTGAGAAGGAAATAAAAAAGTGAAATGAGAGAATGAGAAGAGTGTAGGAGAAAGTTTTATTAATAGGCATTTTCGGACAGTTCCGATAGATTTCTTCCCTCAGAATTTTTCCGGCGGATTTATTTGGATTTTTTTAAATCCGCCGGTCATTTAAAAAATCCGGCGAAAATGTTATCGTTGGATTTTAAACATTTCTGGCGGTTTTTTTTTAAAAAAATCTATTTTTTTTTCAAAAAATCCGCCGGTAACATTTGCAGCTGATTTTTCAAATTACCGGCGGATTTGTAATTTTTTTTAAAAAAAATCCGCCGGAAACATCCTCAAAAGTTCTTTCGACATGATTCTTATTTATTTAGAAACTAGACTAATTTTTCTTCAATATGGACACTTGATTTGTTGAATTTGGTTAAGTATTGCAAGTTGAACAAAAAATTCTGTCGTGTTTCTGTACCACTGGGTCTTATTTTAACAAATTGTACCAACTGAATTCTTAACTTGCAAAGTAAAAATCATATTCAGAAATTAGACTTATAAAACTTTCCAAGGAGTGGTTGTTTGTGTAAATCTGATATTGTTTGGCATTTTAATTAATTCACCGAAGTAGATGTATGACCGCAGAAAATCATGCACATATGTTGTATGTTAAAATACTTGAGTAGTGCAAAAAAATTATGATTTTAAGGGGCCCAAAATGCAATTAAAAAGTATGAGGATTAAAATTGTCAAATTCAAAAAGTTAGGGGACCGAAATAGCCAAAAACAAAATAGAGCGACTGAAATTGCCATACTAAGATAGTTGGGGGACTAAAAATGCAATTAAACCTAAATTAAAACATAACATATAATTTTAAATTAAACACTTTTAAGAAAAGGGAAACTTAAAGACAGGCGAAATTCATCTCTAAATCTTTAAAATCAAAGTTGATTTGCAAATATTGGTTTTGTATAAGAATTTGTCACTAAATTGTGCATCACAAACTTGTTAGAGAGTATAGTTCATCACTCCTTAAGTTCACCTCTAACTACTACTCAATTTTTTTTTTGACGTGAACTACTACTCAAATTTGCTCAATATGAAACGGGTCAAGTATTTGCATCTGACATAAAAATTTTAAGAAAGTATTGGGGTGAGTCGTCGGACGATGTTGGTGATCCTGTTGTTTCTGATTCCCATGGCTCACCTGGGCGGTTTGAACTGGTGGTGTCCAAGACTCAAAAGAAAAATTGAAGCAAAAAAAGGAACTGGTCGTTGGATACAATATTCGTTCAAAAGCGAATTCCGTCTCTGGCTCCTTTTGATCTTGTTTTGTTTTTAGCCGTTTCTTTTGTATTTCTATTTTTCGTTATTTGTCTCTAGTTTCTCTCCAGCCTTGGGTTTTGGTCTAGTCCCCTTGGTATCTTTTATGTTTTCTTTTTTTTAATAAATTTATTTTTTCTTTGGTTAAAAAAAAAGGGTCAAAAGTTGTGAATTACTTATAGAAATAGTCACTTAAAACTCTCTCTACATTTTCCTCACCATGCTACCATGTAACTCCCATTACCATCCTTGAGCCTTCTTTTTTCATTTAACTTCTTTCTCCAACTATCTTTTTTATGGAAGAAGTTTATTTTTTTGTCTCCATCCTTAAGCCAAATTGATCTTATTACATTATGTAATGGAGAGAAAAACATAAAAATAAAACATAAAATAAAAATAATAAACAATTATTTTGCTCAATCGAGTATATGTTTTTAAGTTAATTTTTTGGCAAAAATAAGGGAAAAAAAACTTCACTAAAATCTTCTGATACAAAACCTTAGCTCCTTAGGAAAAAAATATCACAACAAAAATCATATTGTTAAAATGAGCTGGCCAAAAGTTTTTCCAATTAAAATAAAAGGTTTCACGTAATACAAAATTTAGCCCAAACAAATTTAAAAAACATATAAGTTGATGTCTTAAATGTCACATAGGCATTATCATGATGAGAAGGAAAAAGAGTATTCCACCCTATCTTTATTAAGAAAAAAAATAAGAAAAATGACAGACAAATCAACCAAAATCCTCGTACAAAACTAACCTCTTAATCTTGAAATCAAGAAGTTCTAGCCTGTTACGAGAAAGTCCTCCGTATTATTTTAACCAATTACAACAAAAGGCTAACAAAAATTTCATTCATAAAATTTTCTGAATCACCTAATTACTAAATGTAGGTAGCTTGAAAGACCAAAACCTTAAAATGGACCACAAAGTCAAATATATGGACTGTATAAGCAGATAGTTTTGAATTGATTTTGTTAACTCATACATTTGTATATATACTTGATTGTCATTTACTCTCCCTCTTTAGCTAGAGTTGGTAGCTGAAGAATTCAAGTTCATTTTGCCACATAAAGTAGTTTTTTCAATCTAAGACAGAGAAAATTTATCTACCTTTAGGTGATCAGAATTAATGAATGATAATAAAATGATCAGTGTGAACAGTTTGGTTGATGTAACTTTGAAAGAAGAGTTTGAGAAGCATTTGTTTGCATAACTCCCCCACCAAACAGAGCTTATATATATTAAATAATATTATTACATAGATTGTCAAAATCAAAATTAATTTTCACGACAAGTAGTCAAAACTCAAAAGAAACCTAAGGAATAAAAAAATGATGCATTTACAACAGATATATTTTATAGTACAAATGAAGCAGATCCTAGCCATAAATATTAGTAATACTCTAAATTGATGAACTTTGAATTGAATTGAATTCTCAACCTCCTTCATTGAAATGCATGCAAAGCATTTAGTTGCATAGCTACAGATTAGCCTCTAAATATGGAGGCAGAAGAGCTTTGATTACTCTTACGGATCAGAGTGCAGCATTCAAACGCCATTAACGGATCTATTTCATGTGCCAACCAAACTCACCAGAAACTTATCAGCAAAATCAAATGCTACACTGCTATGCATCAAAGATATCATTCAAACCTCAATTAATTTAAATCTCCCCACCCTTTTCTTAGTATATATTTATTTGAGTTTCTTAACATTGGACTTTAATAAAAGTTGCAGATTTCAATGAGAAATACTTCAATGCTCATTATGCTCACATTAAACACCGTAAGGATCAAAAAATATATTTATGGATTTTAAGATCTAGCCTTTCACGTGACAGTAGATTCTCTACCTTGTAGATATTATTACAAAATTAACTGCGATTTTAGGTTGCTTCTAAGTTTTTGAGTAGTACATTGAATTAATGTTGTTTCATGCATGTGTTGCGTATTTTGTGAGCAGTATTGTATAGAGTTATAGATTAGACATCATGTATAGTTCATGTTACTCTTTGTTACCTAGGACAGAAATAATGTGTATGTATGCTTGGAACAGGGTTTTCCAGTAGCGACCCAAATTAGAAATGAAATAAGTGAATAGTGACTAATTTTAGAGTTTTTTCATCGTGATATTGGTGCACAGTATCTACCGGTTTTGTCGACTGGCCATGTGTATACCCAACTTTGTTGGACCATGTGGTTCTCCTCTCCCAACAGAGTTTTCGCCACTCCCAAAATTCGAACCCGAAACCCTAAAGTGAAATTCAAAGCCAATTATGCTCGGACCAACCCTTGTTGTTAATACTTAGTGATAGAATACGTGTTAGATTTTTTTGCCTTTAATTTTTGTTGTGATTTTTACTTTTTCTATAGTGATTTTCTTTATTTTAAAAATTAATGAATACATCCTTTTTTACTATTCGTTTTTTTAACAGACTATTTGGGAACATAGTGGATTGCCATTTAAAAATTTATGATTACATCCTTGCAGATTTGGCTTAAGAACCATTACCGTGAATCCAAATATTGGCTATTGCTATGTCATGAATTGTACATATATATATATATATATATATATATATATATATATATATATATATATATATAGGGAACATATATTATGAGAGGAGTTTTAAAATGAGAGGGTGAGAGGAACCCATCATGACCGTTGATCAAAACATGAGCAGTTGAGATTAAAATCAAAAGTCAAAGTGATAACTACCCACCTTTCAATCACAATCACAACTACCCATATATATATATATATATATATATATATATATCATAATCATATCATAATGAAGAATCAAAGGATCGAACCTGTAACACCCCAATTCTACCCAATAATACTATAAATCAGAGTGCGGAATTTTCAACATAAATATTGGAGTGCTACACTTACTTCCCAACACAAACAATATAATTCATTCATGGTAAATTCAATTTGATGCAATCTTAACAATCATTGTCCATTTGACAACTCAAAATCAACAATTTGCTTAATAGAAATAACTTCGAGTTCAACAAATATTGCAACCTAAATGATAAAGGAAAAAAAAACAGCGTTCAATCCCACGAGTGTTACGTATCAGAGTGACGACACCGACTCAACTAAGGAAGGATCACCGCCTTCATTCGCGACTACCTGCACGTTACCACATAGGGGTAACATTCAAACAGAAGGGGTGAGATATCGAACTATATAAGAGCATGTATGAAGAACAATATGATAGGTCAGGTACTATAGAATTACACATATCATCAATAAAATCCTCAATAGAGTCATCAATAGAATCATCGAAGTGCAATGCGGAATGCGACTCAACTGTGCATATGCATGTGGTACCATTGGAGCAAAACTCCCGTCGTAAAAATCGTCGTTGCCAGTAAATAGTGGCTCACAGGGCATAGCCCTCATCGTTCACGTCGTAAAGCAAATGCAAAGGTATGCGACACAATGTGAATGTACAAGTAACGCTAATCACAGTCACGCAATCGCACGACAACAACACCAAAACGTCATGGCAGCCATAGGCCTACAATTTATTATCTTTGCCAATAAATAGAGGCAAATCAACTTTTACAACTTCACCTGCAATTTACCACATTTTCGACAAGGTATTCAACGCAACAATTAACCACAACAGCAACTGTGGCAACAATATTGACAAAGCAGCAACATCAACAGCGCAAAACAGCAAGAATAGCAACAACACAGCAGCAAAACGTAACAGCAATGACAACAATAACAGCAAAACCGCAACAGCTTTAACAGCAAAACATCAACAGCATTAACAGCAAAACAACAACAGCATTATCAGCAAAACAGCAACAGCATTATCAGCAAAACAGCAACAGCATTAACGTAACTATCAATTCAATTACGAAAATTATTTATAATTCTTACTAACGAGTTATCTATATTCCTATCATTTTTTTTGATTATAATAGTGAAAACCTTAATCCAACAAAATTACAATTCGATTTAATTAGAACTAACGACATAGGAATTCAAGCACACACGGTCAATTCATCAAACATTTCTCTTACGATATATATATATATATATATATATATATATATATATATATATATATATGAGGGGTTCGGAACCAGGAGAGGGGGATTAAATTAAAGAGACAGAGGGGAAGTAGGTAGCATACGGAATGCAACAAATAAATTAAAGATAAAAACTCACGAGATAGATTAGGAGGTAAAACCTTCCATGTACTATCTATGAGTTACTTTGATTGATTGAGATAGTAAGAACTATCTATGAGTTACAAGATTGAAGATTGAAGAAGAGAAGAAGAAGATTACAAGTGCTCTGGCTTCTCACTAGAACTAGAGAGAGAAGTAGAGATGATAGTGTTTCTGAATTGTGTGTGTGTGTGTGTCTCTAACACAAGCCTATGGCACGATTAAATAGATTGGAAAAATGAATAGTAACCGGTTACTAAACCGGCACTATGCACTAAATGACCTGCACTGTACAGAATCCAAGGGCAAGAGACCTGAACTATGCGGCATCCAATGCAATAAGCAGAAGCATCCAAAAAGTGCATGATTAAAATATTGGAAATAAGATAATGGGAGACCATGGTTGAAATTTTCAAGGGGTGGAGGTCCCCATGTATGCGCCAATTATGGCCCTTCAATAATGCTTTGTTTTGAAAATTGCTCCCAACGAATAATTTGACTATACCCTGTAAAAATCAGCAGAATAAAAATTAAGCATAATTTTGAACAGTTTTTCATGTCCATAAGGACACTACAATCACCATGTTCAAGGGTGGTGGAGGACCAGTTTTTCATACCAATAACGGTACTACTATCACCATGATCCAGGGTGTTATTGGAACAGTTTTTCATGTCTAATGTAGACACTACAATTACCTTGTTCCAGGGTAGTATTTAAGCAGTTTTTCCCACAAAGAGTGGTACAGTTATCATGCTTAAGGATAAATATTTCCCTGTAAATATTCACGAGTGAGGTAATCAGGAAGAGAATTGTCAGAACCTTTAAGATATTCAATATCAAAATCAAATATACTTAAAATTGCTTGCCATCTGGCAAAAATTTGTTTAGATGCAAGGTTTTTAACATCCTTTTGCAAAATATCTTTTGCAGACTTGCAATCAATGCGGACAAGAAATTTTTGATTTAAAAGATCGGATTGGAATTTTGAAATGGATAGTACAATAGCTAAAACTTCTTTTTTGATAGTGGAATAATTCTGCTGGGCAGGATTCCAATGTTTAGAAGTGAAAGCAATGATTTGTTCTTTTCCAGAAATTTTTTGTTTTAAAATTCCGCCGTAACCAATATCAGAAGCATCAGTTTCGATAATTTTGAAGGCTTCAGGATTGGGTAGGTAAAGGCAGGGTAGCTCTTTAACCTGGGCTTTGATTTGTATGACAATTTTGGTGTGATCATCCGTCCAAGGAGGAGGATCCTTTCTTAGACGATCATGAAGAGGTTTGATGAGATTACTCAGTTGTGGAAAGAAGTCTGAGACATAATTTAGACAACCAAGGAACCTTTGTAATTGAGTTTTGTCAATAATTTGATTGGGGAATTTATCCGAGAACTCAATAGCCCTAGTGATAGGAGTAATAGTTCCGTGATGGATATTGTGACCTAAAAATCTGATTTTTGTTTGAAACAAATTGATTTTTGTTTTAGACACAGCAAGACCATTTTTCTTTATGACAGAAATAAAGATGTTGATATGTCTGACATGTTGATCAAAAGATTGTGAATAAATAAGCACATCATCAATATAGACAATGGCGAATTTTGCATAATCATTGAATATATGATTCTTTGGAATTCAGAAGGAGCGTTTTTCAAGCCAAAAGGCATAACGTTCCATTCATATTGACCAAAAGGGACAGTGAAGGCAGTTTTGTATCTATCCTTCTCTTTAATCTGGATTTGCCAAAATCCAGATTTCATGTCAAATTTTGAAAATATTTTTGCGTCATGAAGACGTTTGAGAAGGTCCTTTTTGTTAGGGATAGGATATCTAATCCAACAAAGAGCTTGGTTGAGAGGTTTGTAATTAATGACCAATCTGGGAGTTCCCCTTTCTATTTCTGCTTGTTTATTAACATAAAAGGCAGAGCAAGACCAGGAACTCTTACTTTTGCGAATAAGACCCTTTTTTAAAAGATCATTTATTTCCTTCTGACAAACCAAGAGGAGATCCTGATTCATCTGGATAGGTCTAGCTTTGGTGGGAATTTGCCTTTCATGAAAATCCTTTTCATAAGGAAGTTCCACAACATGATGTTTTCTTTCCCAGAAAGCATTAGGAAGATCAGAACAAATGGTGGATTGTATTTGCTCTAAAAGACTCTTAATTTTGAATTGATTTTCCTTTTTGAGTAATTGGTAATCGATATTTCTAAAAGTAATTTCATCTTTTAAAAAATTGATTTGATTTTCTTTGTAAGAAATTGGATTTAAGTTTCTGACAAAAGGTTTTCTTAAAAACTTAAAAATGATTGGTTGTCCCAAATGCTGGGCTATGATACCTTCTTCAGTTATTTGAAAAGGAAAAAGTGATCTTATGAACGGAGTTCCTAAAATTACCTGATTTTTCAAATCTTTGACAAGAAGAAATGAGGTATCAATTTTGAAATTGTTGTTTTCGATGATAGCTGAAGACAATTTGTAATTGATTCTTAACTTAGTACCATTTGCAGCACTAAGTTGTTCAGAGGTTTTTTCAAAGTATTTTGTTGGGATAAGACCCTCTAAAATACAATTTGAATCTGCACCTGTGTCAAACAAGGCAACAGTTTCAAAAATAAAATCTTTGATAATAATTTTGACATTTATGTAAAATTTTTGAATTTTTACATAATTGATCAGCCCTAAGAAATCTGAATCCACTTCCTTATCAGAGTCAGGGACACTTGAAGAGGAATTGGTTTCATGATTATTCCAACGGTCAATAATGGACTGGTGATTAGCCTGTTTTTCTTTTAGTTTATTGACCTCAACTTTTAAGTTGTTGATCTCATACTGAAGATCTTGGATAGTAACAGGTTTGATACTGGTTTTCTCTAACCTTTTGAAGGTATCCTTGAGATTATACTTATTGGTTACTAAAGGGTTTTTGGGAGGTTTAGTTTCAAGAGTAGACTTAAGCTTCTTGAGATACTTTTCCCTTTCCTGGGGGTCAGGAATGGCATTTATGGCTTCAAGGAGAAGATCTTGTTCTTTGGTGAGAACATTGATGCTATTAGAGGAATCAGAATTAGATAAATCATCATCCTGAATTTGATTTATTTTCTCAGAAGGTTGATCCGAGGATTCTCCTGAAGATTGGGCTAATAAATTGTTAATCTTGCTTTCAATGTCTGAACCAAGATTAAGAACTTTGAGTTTGTTTATAACTCTACAATTTCTACTAATATGGCCTGGTTTGCCACATTTGAAGCAGATGATGGGGTTTTTATCATTATTCTCATAATGATTTTTGGTAAATTGACCAGTAATCCTTGGCCTAGGTTTCCTATCATGCCTTTCCTTGTAATAGTCAGGTCTAGGTAAGGTGTTGATAGGTTTTGGTTTGGCTTTGGTTTTTTTGATGCAAGGGAGGCCGAATTGTTCGCAGAAGGTTCCTAAGTCTTTGCGATTTTGAGCCTTTTCTTTGGATAATTGTTGCTGAATTTTGTCGTCTTGACAAATTTTTAAAGCAACTCTTTGGATGATAGCAATAAGCTGACCATAACTTAATTGCTGATAGGGGATATTTCCATTAGGGTCCTGATTGCGCAGTTTATCTCTAACCTTATCACCTAAAGATTTAGGGAGGCCTGCAAGGAATTTCTCCTTCCAGAAGGCTTGTTGGCTATCTTCTCTGGTATAGACTCTTGTAAGGAATGTGTCCTTATACCATCTAAAATCACCGAGGGTTTTGCACCTAAGATTAGACAACAACTCTGCAGATCTATCCTTAATCAAGGAAGGGTCTCCTACAAAGTGTTGGGCAATGGTGAAGATTAAGGTGTTAACTGCATCAGGAATCTGAATCCCATTTTCAAGGATGGGTTCTCCGTTGGGTTCCTTTTTGATAGCAGTAAGGATAGATTGCTTATCTTCATCATTGAGGTAATTATCCCACCAACCTTTAAGCTGACCACAGAATCCTGCAATGAGGATTTCTACGATCATGTCTTCTGAGCAGTTGTTGGAAGTTTCATAAGCAGTGGCAACCATAGTCATATTTTGGAGGATTTTGGTTATGCCATACTCATTTTCTCCATCAATGTTCCATTCATAAACATTGTTAGCACTGAAACTTTTGAAATTGGTTTCCTTTTCTTCTAAGAGAAGGTCAGGAGCAGTGGCCCTAGGGTAGTAAAGCTTGGTTTCTCTACGCCATTTGTTTTTAGGATTGTAAATGATTGGACTGACTCTATTCTTAGGGGAGGCATCTTCTGAATGGTCAGAGGAGGTCTCATTTATCATATTGATGCTTTTCCTAGGGGTATGAGGAGAAGGCGTATCAGGGACAGTTGTTTTGAGGAGAGTTAAATGTTCATTGATTTTCTCCAAGATTTCATCTTTGGTTTCATCAACTTCTCTTTTGATATGACCTTCTTGCTTGAAGGCCTTTTTAAAGGTTTTGGATACCCTATAGGGATTGAATAGGGGTTTCTCAATTTTAGCAGAAGAATAAGATGACTCAGTTCTAGGGGAGGTATCTTTATTTCTACTTAATTTGGAGTCTCCTAGTGCTTGGAGGTATTTGTTTGTATAGTTAGATTGTTCCATGAGATCTTTGATATCTCTGGCTGTTATGGGTTCATTATCAGGCCTAGCTTTAAAGGGGGCAGCCATGACAGGGGCAGATTGGTTTTGAATGTTAAGGGTAAAAGGGCCTTTAGGAGGTAATTCTGATTGGACCTTTTGACCATCTTTTAGATGCCATATAGTAATGACATCCACGATTTTTCTTCCAATAATGTCATCCTAGAAGGGATAATTGATATTTTTCTTGATGGTATACGCATGAAACCAATCAAAAACAGGAATATTGTATTTTACATTTTCAAGAAATTTATAGAACTTTTCCTGAATGGATTTTCTATTTTTCCCTTGATAATGTTTGAAGAACCATTCTCTGTGAAGAGACCATTCTTCAGAATAAAATTCCTTTTTGAGGGAAATTTTATCTATGACAAAAGAAGTTTGATTGTTGATAAGATCTTTGCAAAGTTCTTGATTGGTAAGACCTTTACTAAGATCTTGATTGTTATTTTCAGAAAATTGATTTTCTGATAAAGGCATAGCAATAAAAGACATGTCTGAGAGAGTGAGGAAAGCAGTATATAAAAAGCGGTTTTTACAAAATATTTTGTTTAATTCCTCACCCATAAGTATCGTCGCCTTCACTTGGTTTTATTAGAAATATAAATATTAAAATATGAACTAGTAACTACTTTCTAGATTATGCTGGGGATTTAAACGTGTTTTGTTCTAAGATCATAACAAGGCCAAGTGCAGGATATTAAAACTTGGATAAAAGAATTATTATCTAATTTATACTTCAGAGTGAAATCCTTTTACTCAGAAAACAATAAGTAAAGTAAATACTGAAATATATCTAATTTGGACCATTAAATTATATTTTGAGCTTGATTCTGACAGACAAGTGATCAATAAACAAACTGTTTTCTGTTTTTACTTTCTTTTAAACACCAAGATAGTTTCAAGAATACAACATCTCTCTTGGCGGCAAGGTAGCTGCTCTATCACTCGCGAGTCTTACGCATTCGTTATGTCGTTCGTCGCTTAGTGAGATTTCCAAGTATTCTTTCAAAATCCTATAATGTTAAAAGAGTAAGTAAAACATGGTTTTGAAAAAGTTGAAGATGTTCCTGATCAAAAGCACAGAATACATTTACAAAATATAACTTAGAAAAAGTTCAAATTAAACATATGACAACACACTTTGACAAATTGCTTTAAGATAAAAAGTAAATCTTTGCAAAATATAAACATAGACGAATAATTTTCTTATTCAAACACCTTTTATGTTTATATGTTATAAAATAGTAAGCTAATTGACTATGGGATTTCTCAGATATCTGGTACTGCTCACAACAGACATTGGCCACGTTTGTGAGGCTCTCAGAAATTTCCTTGAAAATACACCAGTGAACTGGCCTGAACATTGCTAGCCATAGTCAAAGAGTATACTAATAGTGTAACATTTAGAAAAATTTTAACTTTGAGTTAATATCCATAACAGGCACTTATATGATTATGGACAAAAAATAATTAAATGCAAAGCATAACCCAGATAAGTAACCAACAGTTCAAAGTTAATATCTACATTCCTACTTCCACCATCTGGCTCTGATACCAAGATAACAGGCACTTATATAATTCATGGACCAATCTTTTTTAATTGCTTCCCAGACTTAACTGTCAGTCTGGATGATAAGAACATCCTTGATGTTCTTTATCTTAATGTCAAGTGTCACGGCTATGACATGAAGGAAGGATCTGTCCCTATCACTTTGTATACAGAATTCATTACAAAGTAATGAACTCTATCAGGTCCAATTTCCTTAAAACTAAATGCCACAAATTAGGAGAAACAACTTTGTTTCTTACTGACCAATCTAAAGCCAATATTATGGTACCTAAAACCATACAATGGAGTGATATTACACTTCCTGAAACCTGGACCCTAGATAAAGCTGCCCCTACAGCACCTAGGATAACACCAGAATTCCAGGATGTTATTCAGCATCAATCTGGAAGAGTTGATCTTGTTTTTAACAGAAGTAACTCCTTCACTATCCCTAGGTCCCTCAGATCTGAAGAAGACTTCGGAACGGCCATGTCCAGAGGATCTTTTTCTAGAAGATCCTTCTCTATAACTAGAGAATCCTCCAAACCTCAGACAGGAACCTCCCATGATGGTTCCACTATCCACCTACAGGGCTTTGAAACCACAACCCCTGTAAAAACCTCCTATCAGAAAGAGGAGGAAGACCATAGGTCTATTCAATCTCCAACCTATTCCTCCCTTAATAATCCTTATGATGAAGTCTAAATTCATCGTGGATAAGGAATCCCTAAGAAAAGAATTGTATTCTGAGGAATGGTCTCCTCATAGGAAATGGTTCTTTTCTCAGTATCAGGGACACAAACGTAAAGCAATCCAAGAGAAATTCTATGAATTTCTCAGAAAAACCAAACATAATATCCCTTTCTTTAAATGGTTTAAAGATTATGCTTTTAGGAAAGGTATCAATTATCCTTTTCAATCCATTTTATTTGATAGGAAACAGGATGTCCCTATTCTCCCCTCTAAACATCCCAATGATGTCCTAGAACAAACTAAGAATGTTTTAGGTATCCCTATCCAGATAAAGAAACCTATTACCAAACCAGTTCTTCAGCAAACCAATAATGTAGAACTCTTAGCTAGAATCAATGAGCAATTAAACCTTCTTAAAGATATGGCTCTTGAACCTAAAAGCAATGGCTCTATAAACACGATAACCAGAAATCCTTTTGATGAAAGAAAGGTTATCTGCTTCAAATGTGACAATTTTGGCCACATTGCCAGAAAATGTCCTAATCAACCCAAACCTGGTTATATACCAAAGCCCTACATTAGAAAAAAAGACAAGAAACCCAACACCCAGGTTAAATCTCAAATCACAGAAATTTATTGCACTTGCAATAAAAGAAAACCTGAGATTTCTCCCAACAACCAAGCTGCTAAGAAGAAGCACAGTAGACCTAATAAGCAGGTTACCTGCTTCATTTGTGGTAAAATAGGTCACAAAACCAAAAGTTGCTGGATCATTAGAAAGCTCAGTACTTTTAATATTGATCCTAGTACCAAAAAAAGAATTAAGCTCTTCTGCAGAGATGACAAACCCTATAAGTACAAAAGGATTTTATCTGAGCTTAAGAACCTTGAGCCCAAACCTAAGATTAAATCCAAAATCTACAATTGGTTAGATTATTATTTTGATAAACCAGAATCTGGGTTTATTGACCTAGCTTCTGCCATTTGCGGATTCAATATATCCATTTCATCCATTACTACCAACTTTGAAAATAGAGTTATCTGGGAATCCCCAGCTCTGCCTTTTTCTTTTCATATTCATAATTTTGGTATTAATGTTTATTATCTGGGGCAACCCTTTATGTTTAATCATCCAGGTAAATCTTTTAATAAGGTTCAAAAAATTTGCTCCAAAATCAATTTTAATTCTGGTATAAGCATCAGAGCTAAAACCCAGGAGGAAATGATAGATGTTACTTGTGATATGGTTTTTTACGCTGTCTCACAAGAAATTCTTGACTCCTATAATCTTGCTAGAAATTTTCATGAAAAATTTCTAATAATTAATCTTTTTATGTCTAAAAACCAAATGGTGGGAATTTTAGACAATTTATTTTATTATAATAATCATGTTAATTATGTTTTTTACAATACTATAGATATTGTAATCAAAATATTACTAACTGGATCATCTTTGATTATTTTCAGGGCTTCGATCAAAATGACCACCAGGGCTTCCTCCTCAAGAGGAAGAGGAAGAGGAAAAGGTAAAAACCCCATGATCTCTACAGGGCCTTCCACCCTAAACCTTTCTGGAAACCAATCTGGGCATTCCTCTCAGAATACCCAAAACCAAATTAAGCAGGCAAAATCTGACTATGCCTTTCCAATCCAAACCCTCCTGACTTTTCAGGAACAAGGGTTAACCAATCTTCCCTCTAGAACTTGGGCTAGTATAGCTGAGGATAGTGACCATGATCTCCCTGCCTTGGACCTAGCTATTCAAACCCAAAAATCCCAACAATTGCAGATTAAACCAAAATCTCAGGTTACCTCTGCCCAAAATCGGTCAAATTTGGTTATTAATACCAACCCGATTACCCCTGCTCAAACCCAGTATGTCCCAAAAGAAAGCTTTTTCTTTGTGGCTCATATTGAACCAGAATTCTGGAATGAAAATCCCAACAAGATCCCTCCAAAAATCTTTCCACCTCAATCCCATTTCTTACCTTTTACTCCGAATAAAACCCAGAAATTTTATGAGTTTATTCTCATAGATACTGAGTCAATATCCCTCAAACATTATAGGGATCCTAAGGATGATGCTGTCATCACCCATTCAACCCTTCAAATTCTAAATATTCTGACACCCTCAGCATTTGGGCCAAATCCAAACAGCACAAAGAAATTTTCCCAGCTCTTTGACCCTATGGGTTATAATTATTGGGATTATATCAAAGCTTGGGATTATATTATCCTAGGTTTACAAAACAAAATTTTTAAACATTCTTGGTTGATCTATTTCAAAAAGAAAACCAAGTATTCTTTCCCTAATTGGTTCCTTCAATGGTGGGATTTCTTTGGCCCTTGCCCAGAAATCTTTCCCACTGAAGTCCAAGAAGGATTTCAAATATTTTCAAAAAGATTTAACAAAGATCTCACTAATTATCCAATCACTTTAAATTTTTATGCCACTTTTTCATTATCATGGATATTTTCATGGCAATATAAAACTGGGTATTTTCATCATCCAAAGACTTTATTGTCTTTATACAAACAAGGGTTTGTCAAATGGTGGCCTCGTTTTGATGCCTCTGCTGCATCTCCTGCGGGTGTGACCAATTGGTTTAAAACCAACCCAAAGGCTTTGCAAGTTGCTGACCCAGAAACTTGTAAATTTTTAAATCAAAAGGCTAGAATTTCTGCAGCTCTTGCAGCTTCTACCTCTAAAGATGATATTCTGGAAAAACTTCAGAATGTCATGAAACTTCTTCAAAACCAATCTGAAGCTAAGGATGCCCCTTCATCTTCAAAAAAGGACAATAAGATGAAACAGATTCTTGTCTCATCTTCTTCCTCCTCTCCAAAAGATTTCTCTGAGGAAGGTGGCTTTGATTATTATTCTGATGATCTTTGCTGATCCCCTTGGGAATTTTAATCATAAACTTATTTTATAAAATTCCTTTCTTGTTGGTCTTCATTGATCCTCATGAAAGCTTCAAACTTATTTTCAAATTTTATCCTTACCCTAGAACATGGTAATTGTAGTGTCTGCATTAGACATGAAAAACTGTTCCAATAACACCCTGGATCATGGTGATAGTAGTACCATTACTGGTATGAAAAACTGATCTTACACCACCCTGAACATGGTGATTGTAGTGTCTGCATCAGGCATGAAAAACTGTCCAATTTTTAAAATCTGACCTTTTATCAAGTTCTGTTGTTTCTCAGTTTGCAGGAACACGACAAATTTCATCATAGCAAGACTTAGTGGGCGTTTTCCACCCACTATTTTGTCAAGTTCTCATCATAGTCAAAGATTCTTGCTTTTAAACAAATCTTTGTGATCAATCCATGGGGACCCTTGGTCTCCCACCATCTTTTGGCATTTTGGAATCCAAGGCTCCATTATTGCTCAGGTCTTGTGTACTTATCAATGCTGCTGCACAGTTCAAGTCACTTGCCCTTGGATTCTGTACAGTGCAGGTCATTTAGTGCACAGTGCCGGTTTAGTAACCGGTTACTATTCATTTTTCCATCTATTTAATCGTGCCGTAGGCTTGTGTTACACACACACACACACAATTCAGAAACACTATCATCTCTACTTCTCTCTCTAGTTCTAGTGAGAAGCCAGAGCACTTGTAATCTTCTTATTCTCTTCTTCAATCTTCAATCTTGTAACTCATAGATAGTTCTTACTATCTCAATCAATCAAAGTAACTCATAGATAGTACATGGAAGGTTTTACCTCCTAATCTATCTCGTGAGTTTTTATCTTTAATTTATTTGTTGCATTCCGTATGCTACCTACTTCCCCTCTGTCTCTTTAATTTAATCCCCCTCTCCTGGTTCCGAACCCCTCTTGGTATATATATATATATATATATATATATATATATATATATATATATATATATATATATATATATATATATATATATATATATATATGTGCTGCGAATGGTACTAAGTTAAGAATCAATTACAAATTGTCTTCAGCTATCATTGAAAACAACAATTTCAAAATTGATACCTCTTTTCTTCTTGTCAAAGGTTTGAAAAATCAGGTGATTTTAGGAACTCCATTCATAAGATCACTTTTTCCTTTTCAAATTACTGAAGAAGGTATCATAGCCCAGCATTTGGGACAACCAATATATATATATATATATATATATATATATATATATATATATATATATATATATATATATATATATAACTACGCAACATACACAAAGGCAATCTATAATAAACCCCAAACCCCGCATACGATCCCTCATATACGCTATTATAGAATTCGAACCCACCCTTACCTCAACTATGGTGGCGCAAACTCCCTCCTAGCCTCGTTCCTCGATTCTCCGAATACGGCGACTCCCCTGCGATAGTAACGACGCGTGACGATCACGAACGTAGAGAATTGCAATGAAAATCAACCCTCCCAATCCAATCCTAGGCTAGAGCTCTTGAAAATTGAGGCTTTTGTGTAACTTAGAAGTGAGAGGAAGAAGGAGAAGAAGGGAAAAGAGGGCGGCTGCGCAAAAAGACCAGCCCTAGCTCATATTTGCGCTATATTTATAAGGAGGAGTGGCGCACAAGCGCCTTCCTTGCGTGCGCACTGGACACGCTGCTAGGGTTGCGTGAGCGCTGCGCACTCGCGGTGCTAAGCCCAATGCTATTTTTAACTGGCCCACGACACGTGATTATCATCTAACTCATTTTCAACATAGCTACTACGCTCATAATTTCAATTCTTACAATTATCCTACGGCAATCCAACTTCGAAGTAATTTGATTAAATTTTAGGGCGTTACAGAACCCCCTTCCTCACACCCGCACCTTCCATCACTAACCATTTGAGCAACCACGTTTTGTTGTAATTGAAGCGTATTATATAATATTTAACCTTTTTTATCTTTTATTTCTATCAAAACCTATTACCTACTAATTATATTTATTTATATGTATTTTAATACTTATATATTACATTTATATATCATATTTATTTGACATCTAATATTTTGTATCACTTTCCATAGAGTTTAGATTCTATATATTTATTAACTAGAATGTTATTAAATATGAGTAATTTTATTGATTTTCAAATTTGTTTTTAATTCAAAATTATATTAAATTTAAAAATATTGACTTATAATATCTTACATTTTTCTAATTCTCATATTAATTTAATACCAAATTTATTGATATCGGGTCATGCGGGTCAATTAGTCACCCCTCGGTTCAAGTACATTATATGGGGACGGGGACCATTCCGCTGTTTGAGTAGATTATGTGTTTTTAATTAAAAATAAAAATGTGCTAACTGTTATCTTTTATTCTTAATTTTATTTTTTGAATATCACTAAATAAAAGGAGGACTAAATTTTATATTAAAATATTAAACTATGATTTTTTAGTTTAACTATAATATTTTTTAGTATACAATCTCATCTAATAAACGTGTCATACTAAAATTTGTCATAGTGGGTTTATTTTCTAAGGTGTCCAAAGTAGTCAATTTTTTTGACATAATATATGTAAATATTTAACTGGCTCCTTTTTAATCCCCAAACAACAATTTTAAAATTTAAGTTAAAAGGAAATGTATACCCGTACTGGCACGGGTGATACATACTAGTATATATATATATAAGTAAAAAGTAACTAAATTGTAGTTATTAAGTTTTTTATTTGGAGTATTGCTGACTAGGAACGAGTGCTCTAATACTTTTAACGTAAGACTAATCTTCACTCTGTTTAGAGAAAAATTTCGCACGGGTAAATTATAAGCAAAAAGTAACTAATTTGTGCTTGATAAGTTTGTTAGTTAATCACATTTAATTTTTATAATAATTAAGTTTGTTAATTAATCACATTTGACTCAATTATTTAAAAAACATATTACCCACATGATTTGATTTTAAAATATACAATTGGAACCAAATTTTTCGTATTATATTTTCTTTGACTTATGATTTGATTTTAAAATATACAATATGAACCAAAATTTTCTTATTTTATTTCCTTTGACTTATGATTTGATTTTAAAATATAAAACTTGTACCAAATTTTTTTTATTTTATTTTCTTTGACTTATTTTCATTAACTGGGCGAGACCCAAATCAAGCACCCCAAGGGCTAAACACAAGCAAACAGACTGGGGTTTTCAACCCATTACAATAAGGGACTTATAGTTGCTCATCGTTGTTTTCCTGTTATAGTAGCATATAGTTCTAGTGGTCAAATGTGCTTGATGCCAAGCATGTATTGTTTTTTCTCTCGATCTTGCAATCCTTCTACTCGTACAATCCTTCTATTCAGTGGATACCCCCAAAACGCATGAAAAGACTAAATTGTCATTAATGAATCTTGTGCTCTTACGATTGTTCAGAGCAGCGTGCTCCGAACCAGTTCTGACTAGCATGGTCCGAATCAGTAAACAATGCACAAACACCCCCCTTTTTCCCTTTCAGTTATGTTAGAAGCACTAGTGTAAAAATGACTTTAGAAAGCACCATTTAGCATCGGTTGTATGAACAGCCGATGCTAAATGTGGAACCGGTGGCATTTTTGAAATTATGAGCAAAAGTTTAAGTTCACGTTAGACATTTAGCATCGGGTCTTTTAACAGCCGATGCTAAATGTACAACGCAAGTACATTTAGCATCGGCTGTTAGAAAGACCCGATGCTAAAAGTCGAAACCCAATTTTAATTTCTCTTCCTCATACAACCCCCTCACGCGAATCCTCTTCTCTTTCTCTCACAAACCCTTGCTCCTCTCTTTCTCGCGAACCCTTGCTCCTTGGACTGCTTCTGTCACCTGAAACTTGCTTGTTCAGAAATCACTGTGAGAGATTTTGTTTTTCGTTTCCCTTTGTTCTCTCTTCCTCTCCCTTCATTTTCGTTTCCCTCCGTTCTCTCTTCCTCTCCCATCGTTTTCGTTTCCCTTCGTTCTCGCTTAAAACCCTAAGTTTTGCGGCTCTGTCGAGAGTTTTGCGGCTCGTTCTCCTTCTTCATGCTCGTTCTCGCTAAGTTTGGTTCTGCTCAGGATCGTAAACACGCTGGTAACTATTTTCTTATTCATCTCTCTCTCTCTCTCTCTCTCTCTCTCTAATTTTTGCCTAATTGAAACTCACTGTTCATAATTAAACAACTCTATATAACTTTTGGGAATTTTAGAATAAGTATAAATGGAGAGACGTTTGACATTGTAGAAATGGAAAGAACTTTTCTTGTTTTCGAAATTATACTGTCATTGATTTGCTGCTTGGTTGAACAAATTGCCCGTTGTTAGAAATCAGCTTTTATTGCTTTGCACCTTGCTAATCTGTTTCTAGTTCAAGGTGCTCTTTTGTTTTATTTTACATAGAAATAAACCTTGTTCTTGTATTTTATTGTTAACTTTGAGATTTATTGTTGTTAACTGCTAGTGCTCCTTTGAGATAGTTGAATGATTTGGACTCAAATCTTGACACAATTAGTCCATTAGTAGAATTCTTGCTTGAGATATGGTTTTCTTGTTAGTAAGTAGTTTTGAAGCACCTTGTTTCAGATTTTGTATGTACAAGCAAGTTTGCTTGTGTAAATTATTAATATATGTAGTAGGAACTATTTGCTTATTGTGGATTGTGAGCATGCTTTGAACTCAGATCAAACTCATGAGATTATTGGAAAGTATTGTGATTTCAGTTCTGAAAAGCCTTTAGCAATTTGTCTCAAAGCAACAGGAAAGGCCTTAATTTAGAAAGGAAACATAGATTTCTGTAACATTTATGCTCCACAATGTCATGACTCTTCTCTGAAAAATGGATCAACTGGTTCTGTAAGTAGTTCACTAATTTTACAGAAAAACACAAACATTGTTTATTTCAATAGTAACATAAATTTTGAACCATAATTTCAGGTATATGATTTTGACCCATGTTCTGATTACTATGGTATTGGCTATCTAAATAGACCAGAGGTTCAAAGGGCTCTTCATGCAAAACGTACAAATTGGACACATTGCAGGTAGATTTATAATTTATAATAACTTTAGGAAGATGCAAAATACTACTATTTGAGACCTCTATAGCTGTATTTCTGTATGTTAACCAAGCAAGAGACCTAACCCCTCACCCCACGACAGCAGGTTGTGATTGAGAATTAGTCCTTATTGTTAGAGCAATTGTCAACTCCTAGTGCATCAAGCAAGAGACCTAACCCCTCACCCTGCAGTTAGATATTATGGTAACTATGTTAACTTAAACAGTGCTTTGAATCATTTTGAAAGCAAACACAAAAAAGTTGGGTTAATAACTTCTTTTTCACTTACTGATAAAAAATAGAAGATATCTACAAAGGATGAAACCGCTGTCTTGTTTGAAAAACTTAGAGAGCCTGGTGCTCTATTTGGGAAGGAGGACTGCATGGAATGTTTTTAGGATCAAGCCAACAATGTTTTCACCAAAGATGATGCCGTTTTTCTTGTGGATGCCTTGGACTATTCCATATCAAAGTTGTGAAAAAAAAGTATGCATCCTGAATCAATTTTTTTTTTTTGAATTTGAAGATTCAATGTGTTAAGAAATCAGTTCAATGTCAATTGCATGCAGAAGCAATGTTTTTACCCTTTGGAAGAGATATCTAATTAAATTTGTATGTTTTTTTGTTTTTCCTATTGCATAGCTTTTCGAGTTTATTCGTGATGGTGATAAGACTGTTGCAGAGCTAATGTCTATATTGGGATAGAACTCTTAGGAAGGTATTATAATAATTTTCATCATCTGATTTAATTGTTTTTCCCTTTCTTGGTAATAGTTTTGTATCATAAATTGGGTATCATTATTGACCCCCCAAACAAAGATTGATATCATTATCCAGTAAAAAAAGCAGAACTAACCATTTATTAATTTATAGTCTAAATTTGGGTTCATATTTTAACAGGAGACAACTTCTTCCAGCTGTTCCACATCTTTTGGAAACTATTCAGCTGTTTATAGTCTAAATTTGTTTGAGTCACTTTCAAACTTGTTGGTATTTGATAACTCAAAGTCATACAACTCAAAGTCATAACAACTTTTGAAAACATGCCATGTTGTATTGCCATTGCTTGAACTAATTTTGGTACTCTGAAAGCTTGTATTATTGTTCTTGTGATTAGGACCTATGAGAATCGAATAGCAGCAATCAAAAGGTATGGCTGAAAGTGTCCATAATAGAAATTTAATTATGATGTCTTGGGCTGGTGGAAAGAGTCCAGCTGTTGGAAAGGATTAGAGTGTTGTCTTGGAGATGGTTATTGACAAGGGAAAATCCCGATGTGTCCTTCTATTATGAGTGTTTTGTAGATCTTTTGATGTATGTGTATGCAATGTACCAATGAGTGTTTTTGGAGAACCTTTTATGCTTCCTATACATGAATATACTCTTGAGTCTTTTGTAAAAAAGTTAAAAACTAACATCTGCCATCATTTGCAATGAAGAAACCATCCTGCATTTATACAAGGATGATGAATTACATTGTGTTATGACTCATGAGTTAGTAAGCTAAATGAGATGTGCTTAAGTTAGTAAGCTAAGTGAGATGTGCTTTTGTAGGAGCATCTTGAAGGAATGTTGCATGGGATTATTATTATTATAATCATAAATAAGGAGAAGATAAAGGTGGTTATAGATAGAGTGGTTGTATTTGAAATTATAGATAAAATAAGGTATCTGATCTGAACAGGAATTGTAGCTAGGAATTGATTCTCAATTTGTTGTTTTATATCTTCCATCTCTTCCTTTACATCATTAACTGTTTTATTCTCCATCATCCATCTCAATTTGTTTCTTCTTTCTTTGAATTTTTAGTTACTTTTTGAGAGGTTTCTGAATTCTTTTGAGAAGGATTGCTTTTAGATGGTTGAGATCTTGTTGAACCAGCTAAGGCATTTCTTTGAGTTGGCCATGGATGATTGTTCTGAAGTGCATGTAATAACTAACATGTTTGGATCTGTTCTACTTCCCTCAACTTGTTTCCTAGCTGAACAAACCTTTGAGCTACTGCTTCTATAATGCTGACCATTGCGAGCGTCGGTATTGTTGATAATTGGGAGAAGGTATTAAATTTTGTCAAAGCAAAGTCTTTTTTAGTAGGTATTTGATAATTAAGAGAAGGTATAAAAGTTTGAAATCTAATTTGTTTGAGTAAATTTTAAACTTGTAGGTATTTGATAATGCAAAGTCATACACCGATAAGGAACTTGAGGAGACTCGTCAGCTTTGGGCAGAATTCTTTTTCAAGATACGTACAGAGCAAAAAGATACACTATTTCGTGCGTAGCTTAACTTGTGTAATTAGGAAAGGGTCGCCACATTTTGTGCACAATAGTGTTATATATGCTATGGTGGATACCACATTTTGTTATGTATTTTGTTTTCTAATTAGTTTAACTTATGTTCTCACTATGTAAGACATTATTAAGTTTAATGGAATTTTAAGTACTTTTATATGTGTTGATGACTGGAATATCTCTCTGTCTATAACAGGTTATTATATATTAGATGACTGGTATGGACAAAAACCAAAAAAAATATAAAAAAAAATGAGACATTTAGCATCGGTTGTTCAATATAACCGATGCTAAAAGTACCAACAGTAGACCTTTAGTATCGGTTGTATAGTACAACCGATGCTAAATGTACCAGTTGGAGACATTTAGCATCGGTTGTACAGTACAACCGATGCTAAAAGTACCAGTAGGGGGACATTTAGCATCGGTTGTACAGTACAACCGATGCTAAAAGTACCAGTAGGGGGACATTTAGCATCGGTTGTACAGTACAACCGATGCTAAAAGTATCAGCAGGGGACATTTAGCATCGGTTAAATAACCGATGCTAAATGTCCCACATTTAGTATCTGGGGATTTAGCATCCTCTGATAACCGATGCTAAATGTCCAAAACAACCGATGCTAAATGTCTTTTCTGCACTAGTGAAGAGGTTCGGAGCAGCGTGCTCCGAACAAATTCGGACTAGCGTGGTCCGGACCAGTAAAAACTAATTATATTAGAAAAGAGGTATTTTGGAGATTTTAAGAATGAAGGGGTGTCTACTGAATTGCTAGGAGATTGTAAGAAGTATTGACCCTCAAAATTGCTACCCAGACTTTAACACTTAACTGAAGGGCCCATACTCCTTCCAACCCCCGAACTACTCATTGGACACTCCCAACACTTAAATATTCCCAAAATACCCTCACGTGAAAGACTCCCTCACACTGCTTTTTAACCGGTTCGGAACACGGTCGTCCGAAGCGGTTCGGACGGGGTGCCACCGAACTGGTTCGGTACACTAACAACCGAACTGAGCTTGAACTGCAAAATACCAATTTATCACCTCTAATTTCATTCTTCTTTCTTCAACTTCCGTTCTCTTAAGCATTATTGCATTATTACATAATTCACCTCTGATTTAAATAATTCATCGCTGATTTCAAAATAATTTAAATAATTCACCTCTTATTTCACCTCTAATTTCAAAATAATTTCAAAAAAAAAGTATTAATGCTTTAGTAACGTGTCGCATAAGGCCTATACAAAATAATTTAAATAATTCACCTCTGATTTCATTCTTCTTTCTTCAACTTCCGTTCTTCGTCTGTCGAGGAAGAGATGAATTAATTTTAAAAAATTTAAAAAAACAAAAGGAAGAGAACACGGGTAATCTGTAAAGGAAAAGATGAACGGGAAGTGTTTTGAGTGGTTCGACCGGCCGTGCTCCGAACCTAATAAAAACATTTTTAGGGGGATGCTTTGAACTGGTTCGGTCGACCATGCTCCGAACCATCATTATCTCTAAAAAAAATTAAAACCACGTGTTTCATTAAGGGTATTTGTGTCTTTTCACCCGTTTAGGGGGTGTCCAGTGAGTAGCTCGGGGTTGGAATAAGTATAGGCCAACAGAAGACTTTTGCCATGGAGTGTGAACTTTTTGGGCTTCACGTTGGGCTCTAATCTTGGACGGGGAAGGAGCTATAAGTGGACTACCCAAATTCTATAACTAAAGGCCCATTCAACTGTAAGAGAATTTTCGTGTAAAGGACATGGGAGAAAATGGAAATATTAAAGGCACCTATTAATGTATTAAACACCCCTGCAAAAACATGAATTGATCAAGATATTCCTATCCTAAAATTCATTAATTTCTCTTCCTCTTCCCATAAACTTCACTTTTTGTCCTACCATAAATATAGTTTATGATATTTTTAGTGCTTAACTGATTATCTATATATATAACATTTGACAATGCATCTCCATTAATGCATTGCCAAATGTCAATTTTTGGTTAAAAACATATTAATTATGTTTTCAAGTCCCCACATCTATATATATAACATTTGAGAATGAATCTCATTTATTACTCTTCTATGTGTCAACTCCTAAGCATTTTGGCAATTAATATCCTTTTGTAATTAATGTTTTGTGTTTAATGCTCCATATGTAATTAATGTTATATCTTTTAATATTTTGATTTCTTATAAATTTATATCCTAAGCATTTAAAAATTTATTTTTAATATTAATTAATTTATATCCTAAGCATTTTTTTGATAGGCAAAGTGGTTAGAAATTAGTGCGTTAGTAGTTAGAGGGGAGGGGTATATCCTAAGCATTTGATTTATTTTAATAATTGCATCTAGAAAATTACAATAAATCTGTTAATATTAATTAATGTTATATATTTATTCCTAATAAATTTTTTCCCATAATAATAATTCGGTACAATCACACAGCAAGTCGTCATTAAAGAAAACACAATTTTTCAATATAAAACATATCTATAGACTATAATAGTATATACAAAACAACATAGCACATAATGTGCGCATGTGCTCATAAAAATATTAATAAACCTATTAGTATTTCAAAATTTAAAATATGCAAAACAATAAAGATTAATGGCTAATTATAAAGATTATAAATATGACTATCTGAACATTGAAATATAGTAACCATTATTTTTCAAATTGTCAACAAAATAAATGTCAATTAAATCAGCCTATTTCCAAATTCAAAATATAGTAATGGTTATTTTACAAATTTGGTTATTTCCATTTGCACCTATAAAATATCTGTATTCCCCAACTGCT
Organism: Astragalus glycyphyllos; assembly: GCA_963573325.1. Lineage (NCBI taxonomy): Eukaryota > Viridiplantae > Streptophyta > Magnoliopsida > Fabales > Fabaceae > Astragalus > Astragalus glycyphyllos. The sequence goes on from OY754312.1 coordinate 26,177,050, forward strand.
AGAAATATCAGAAAATCAACTTTCAATCAAGTATATAAACGAATTCAATCCAAGAAATCCCTAACTTTGGCATACCAATTAATTTTTTCAACTGATAATTTTTTGACTATGTAAATAAGGACAAATGCTAAATATTTTTCATTTCAAATAATGATTATTTTTGAATCACATATATTATTGCCGCCTTCTTACATATGCAATAGAAGGTAAGGATAGGGAAAGTTGACTATGACTTGCTAATATTATCAATCATATATTTTCATTTTCTCTTTAATTTTTAAGGGGTATTCTACGATTTATGAATCTATTTTTTTAGTTGTTTTCAATTTTACACCCATTTATTTGGAGTATTGTTGGCCTCTCTGCTTCCTATCATTGAAGTGAAAATCTACAATGTCTGCTTTCCTGACTCTAACAAGTAAGCAAGTAAACTACCTTGCTAAGAAATAAAAACAAATAGGATTTCATAATAGAACTGGGGGAATAGAGGCCTCTCTGATTGAGAGGATAAAGTCTGTGATTTAACATGATTGGTCCCGTCCCATTTTTTAGAGTTGGGTAAGATAGGCAATAAAAATGATTGGATGTGATAAGATAGTGGTCGATTTCATTTTTCAAAGAAGACGATGGAGAAAAACAAAGGAAATAAGCTATATCTTAAGTCCCACATCGAGAAAGTTTTGCAAGAAAAGTGGAATGTGGGAATTATAAAAGTAGATCATGAGAGTGTAGTTGAATGGTTGATTGCGTCATTAGACACTTACGGTGTAACATCCGCTGGTGATTGTCGTTTCGCTTATTAATAGTTTTTAATTTTTTAATTTTAATGTAGTTAAAAACTTTTTTCCTCTGAACCGTCAGAATCGCTTAACCGCCGATTTTCTACGATTTCTCTCCAGTTTCCCGGTTTGAAATTCGGTTTTTAGGCTTGCCTGTTGTTAGGGCTACTTGGACTGGATGTGGAGCCGGTTCACGGTTGGGCCGCCCGGGCCGGTCCGGTTTTGATAACCTTGCTTTTCCCATCTACATGTAGCTTATCTTATATTTTCTTCTACAGTGATGGGTGCATTGGTTAAATTTTCTATTTGTTCTATACTGATTGTTGCATTGGTTACATGAGCACGCTTTTTGGTATGAATGAATGAATATATTCTTCTTCATTCATGTTTTAATGTTCTCTTCTAATTTTATTGTCTTGCTTAAGAATGATTTACCCAATCCAGTTGGTTTTATTTTCCGTTATTTGGTTTTTTAGTCTTTTGCTGACTTGACTCACATGTTGTCCAACTCTCCTAAATGTTTACTATAACTATGATAGGAATTCAAACCACCTTTATTATAAGTGGAGGTTTCTAATGGCCAGGGACGGAGCTACTTGATGTGCTGCTGGGGCTCCAGCCACCCTTGTTCTAATTTTGTTAACCTTGATATAACAATATAAATGTATAATAGTAATGCTAAAACAATAGTATAATAGTAAGTTTGGACAAGATTGGAAAATGCATATAATAATAATAATAATACATGGTCATATTCATAGATTCTGTCATTTTCGTCCATATGAATCCTTTTTAATTTTTTTTATAAATTTATTAATTCTTATCTCTAAATTTGAGTGAAAAGGAGAGATAATGGTGAATAAAAAATCAGACTTTATAGCATTTCTTCATGGAAAAATTTCCAGCTTTAGAATGAGGCGCCATTTTCTTATCTAAAATTTTTATAGCAAAAACAATCTCTTCACAAAAGTTAACTGGATGGATTTTAATTTTGGTTAAATAATTCTAGGTGCTAAAAATTAAATTTGTAAAAATAGATCATTAAACTTGAGAATATAATATTTTATCAAGACAAAAATTACGACATCTATTTTCTCCCGACTAATAACAAAATTAGTAAGTTCTATGAAAAATATATATAATCCTAATTTTTGTAGTTCACCCCCTCAAGCCTCAACTATTCAATCCTGGCTTCGTCCCTGCTAATGGCTACAGAACTTTTTGATTTTTGTAGGACTTTTGTCAAGTAAGTATATGCAACTTTCTTTGAGCTTGCAAACTTTATTGCTCACAGTTCATTAATTTGAGCTCTTGTGATGTAAGATTTTGAAACTGAATAAAACTTCATTAAAGAATGCATTTGGTGGATTTTAACAGTCTATCCTCGAAAGAGAAGACTCCAAATATGAGATGGATGATATTTGGAGGTATAATTTTTTTTTTCTAAAGTCGTCATGTTTTTGGTTTCACATGTCCTCAGCTAATTTGATATTGTGTCAGCTTAATGCCCACAAGATATGGGTTTTACATATATAGTTACAGCACATCTATATTTTTATTTTGACTAAGAGGGGATTCAAATTTAGTCAGTTATGATTTACTATACAACTGTGTTTTTTATTAATATGGAGATATGAGGTATTTATTTTTTATTTTTACTTTTCCTAATGCTATTTTAGATACTGCATTATGGTGCTCACTTGCTATTCTTTTAAAAAAAATGCTTAATATGTCTTCTTTCACTTATGGAAGCTTAATTTATCGATTGTTATTATATGCTTTCTTTCATCATGTCTTCTTCACATATAGTATCTGAAAGAAAATATTATATGACCAGCTGTTAAATTCGGTTGTTGTAAAATTTAGCGAAATCCATTTTTTATCAACCGTATAATTTTCTCTTGATTTTAGTTGGTTATCAAGAAGATGATATTTACATACATGCTCTTTTGAAACTTTTGGAAGGAATTAGTGACAAACTTATGAAATTGGAAGGCTCGTGCATTGCATGATTGATTTATGAGTGCTGCTAATATTGATTTGAAGACAATGAGCCAAAGAGTTATCTTGCAGAAAATCAATACATCCGAGAGGGGGATTTTGAATTTGATAATTCTCTATGGTGGTTGCTGCAATATCTGACATAAAATTTAGTAGGATGAGTGAAAAATGATATAGAGCAGAAATGCAAAAGGGGAAGAACTCCAAAACATTCGGGTGTTGATATTGAGGAATATCTGTTACAACCACTACTCTGCAAGTTTCGAATCTCTTACTCGGTCTTGACTGAAGGTTCCGCAAAATAAGTTGTGCAAATGGAGCAAGTAATGGACATGAGACCGGAGGTAGGAGACTCGAAAGTTGTGTATTTCCTTGACCAAATATATGACCGGATATGACCATGTCAGGATATGCTCATTAACATCGTCGTATTCAAAGATAGAGTATGCGATGAAGAACTCTAATAACCACAAAATGATATCCTTTGTGCTTAAAGATAACAAATAAATACAAAGTTTTTATAGCTTAAATATTACTAGCCTCATATCCCGTGCGATGCACGGGGTTGGCTAAATTACACCGTATAATCGAGTAATTAAATTTTTTCGAAAGATTAATATCTTATCGGCTCGAAAGCAAATTTCACACTGACCAACACCAAGCTTGTCAACTGGATAATCAAACTCAGAAGCACGGGGTCCACCCCGATTGCCCCAGCGTAGCCTATGCCATTGGGCAAATGGTGTTAGTTTGCAAAATAAAAAATCTAATAATTGTGAATAGAAAATAAATTATAAATATAAATTAAATAAAAAGATTATAAATTTTAAAAAGAATATTAACAAAGATATTTAAATTGAACATCCTCCATAGATAAAATAAGAAGAAAAAGTCTAAAGAATTTTAATTACATAATTTACATTTGTCAAATGCAAATATAAAAAATTAACTCATAATTAGAAAGAAAAGAAGATTACACCATTAAAAAGTGAAACACGAAGACATCATATATGGTTGAAGGAAAACTCATGATAAAATAAGAGCAGTTATACAAAGTTGAAAAAAATTGTGGAGATTTTATTCTAAATGTGGTTGAAGTTCCCGTTGCAAGAAGATGATGAAGGTTCTATTGTAAATGTGGCCGAAGTTTCCTTGGGAGTCAATTCAACAACTGTACTCGAATATTAAACAGAGATAAAAATATAAACATCAATTAAAGAATGGTTTTAATACCCGTTGGGATGAAATGACCAAAATAAAGAAGAAAACACAAATAGAAAGTGAAACACATGGTGTCGTGCAGAGTTGAATGGAAATTACCAATAAAATAGAAGCACTTATAGAAAGTTGAAAGATTACGATTGAGGGATCTATTGTAAATGTGACTGAAGTTTCCGTAAATATAAATTAAATTAAAACTATAAATTAAATAAGGAGATTATAAAATTAAAAAGAAAAGGTTATTGAGAAACGAACTTCGCGTATTTGAACATCTAAAATTTTTTGGGACCCTAAAGTATCCAAAATACACTATCAGCATCGCAGTTTACGTATTTTTTCACAAACTTATTATTATTTTTTTCCAAATCGGTTATTTACGAATAACTTCTGGTATTTGAAGAGTTAAAATTTTTTCTGAATCCTAAAGTACCTCAAACACACTGCTTAACATTTCAGGTTATGCATTTTGTTATAAAACAATTTTTTTCACCATCAAGTAGACTAAAACACACTTTTTAGCTTCTCACTTTACGTACTTTTTCATTAATTTTTTTCACCAAATTGATTATTGAAGACAAAATTTACATATTTAAATATCTTAAATATTTCGAGACCGTAAAGTACTCCTTAAAATATAAAAGAAAAAAAAATTGAACCAAAAAACAAAAATGAAACAAAAAAAGAAAAAGGAAGAAACAAAAAAAAACTTGAACAAAAAGAAAAACGTCAGTTTCCCGCGGCATTGACAAGCCGCATACAATTGTTAGATCTTCAATTGACAAAAATACCGCTATTTACTTTTACATGCATTTTGCTACCACTTACAAAATATAAGTTATTTGACAACAATTTTCAATAGCATATACCCGTGCATGGCACGGGTCAATTATTCTAGTATCATTTCATCGTAAATCAAATAGGCAATAAATGAAGGGATTGAATGAAAAACATGGTGACAAGGATAAAATAACAAAACTCTAGCCAAAGAGTGAGCAACCAAATATACAAGCAATTGGCTTTCTAGTCCGCGGTTCCTCATTAGCATTCTGACAGATTCTATTCATAGGAAAGAAATAGACTTTTGAGTCTTCCATTATGCGACTGATGAAACTGTAATTAGGGACGCCTAAGAGACATTTCCCCCCTTTTATTATGAAAAATTGGCTATTACTAAACTTCCTTCAGACAACCTAAACGAGTCTTCCTTCGGACACTTTATTTAGCTTAGTAGTCTTCGGGTTGTGGAACGATAGAAATTTCTTGGTTTTTTCTCAGGTAACACGCCTAAGCAGAGCCGTTTATTATTTGATCTATGGTATCTATGCTTACACCCTCAAGCACAAGATAGAGCTACAACATAAATGCGACAACACTCACCATCATAACATATATGTAGCTTGGGAAGTGCCTCCCCAAGGGTGTCTCAAGTTCAATGTAGATGACTCTTTTAATGCTTCCAATGATAGTACGACTTGTAGTGGAATTATTTGAGACTCAAATGGAAGCATATACATAGGTTCGTTCGGGAAATCAATTTTGGCAATGTTATTTGGGTAGAAATGTGGGCACAAAGAATGGATACAGACATCGCTAAAAATAAGAATCTTTTTTTGAACATTTTTTATGGATTCCAAGGTGATAGTTGATATGATGCATATTGGTTCTACCACAAATGTGTTTTCTCCTCCCCCTTGCTTAAAGAGATTATTAGTTATCTTAAAAGTTCAAAATGGAATACTACATTTGTTCCGGCATATAGAGAAGGAAATAATCGTGCAGACTTTTTGGCTAATAAGGATCATGCTTCCTCTTTTGAAGGATATTATTTTATGTTACTTGTAGAATTTCTAACGGGTGTTGTTCATCTATGTTATTTGATTCGTGATTTAATTAAACAGTACCGCTATTCGATACGACAGATTTCTGACGAAATGTCATAATATATAAAAAGCAAATAGGGAAAAAATGGCTCACAGTAAAAAAGGGACCGGATAACCCAACATGGAAGGGTGGGTGATATAGATTTAACAGGTATTCTTCTATTTGTTAAGCACATTACTCATTTTTTAGCATAAATAAGTGCAACGAATATCCTTTCAACAAAATGATGTAATGAATACATTATATATAAATCTAATCAACTTGAAAGCATTATTTGTGATTTGAACAACAACAAAAAAGCATTATTTGTGAGATGATAAATAACCATTTTATTTTCATGGATAAGTTATAGATAACTTAAATTAATCAAAGTGTTGAGGGGATGTCGTTGAGAGGCTCATCCTCCCTTAACCAAGTGTTGAGCGTTCGATCCTCATATTGAGTATAGAGCAACTGTCTGGACCAGCTGTCTCACCCTCGAGGTGTCTCCGGTCCAGCGAAAAAAAATCAAACAAAAAAATTTGTCCATCATCCATGTAACCACAAGAAAGGAATGATTCCCATCCCATTGTCGAAAGTAAAAGGGAATATCATATCACTCAGTAGATGAAAATCTGAGGCGAAAGCGAAGTAGCAATGGGCAACGCTCAGTCTCCTCCTCCTTCTGATCCTCGATATCTTACAGCATCCAGGTTCCTTCTTTTTATTCCTTCACACAATCACACATATTCTCACAAATTCAATTTTCATAGATTAATCTAAAAAATAATAATATTATTATTGCAGAGCTTTTACTCCAAAGGCACTTGAAGACTTAAGGTCTTTGTTCAATTCTCTGGCAACTCAATCACAGAGTAATGGTGAATACATATCTCTCTCCGTTTTTCAGGTTTGTTTTTCTCTCTGATCTGTAATCTAGTGATTCTTTGCTTTTATCCATAACCTGTTTGTTATTATTCTCTATATGACCAATAAAAATATATTCTTTTTGTTTTTTTTGATTACTTTTCATTTTTTTGGGTTATAGTCATATTTTAAACTCCATGGCCCTGTTGGGGAGAGGATGTTTGATTTAGTTACTCAGGAGCGCAAGGATCAAAAGTTAACTTTTGAAGACCTAGTTGTTACTAAAGTGAGTTCTTGATTATCATCATCACCATGTTTTGTTGATGTTGTTGCAAAGTAGGATTTTTCTAACATTATTTATTTGTATGTGTGTGTGTGTGGCTTACTTTTCATGTGTAGGCTACTTATGAGAAAGGAACAAAAGATGAAATTGAAGAATTCATGTTTCGCTTATTAGATGTATCTGGAGATAATTTTGTTGGGAGGTAGAGTCATTACTGATATCCACTTACAACTTCTAGTTCTATACTTTTAAAATTTGAATTTAGGGTCTAGTCATATACAATACATCTGTAGCACTAGCACTTCAATTACTTCAATTTTTCAAATTAAAACCGGTGTCTATGTTTCTGTATCAATGTTGTGCCTGTCTGTGTCAGTGCTTCATATGATGAAAATAATTAAGTAGTGAAGTGTTCTAATTCAGATTCTTTTATTGTTCTTTATGAAGCAAACTTTAGTCACTTTATATGTAGATATCTGTATCTGTGGATACTTTTTATATTAGTGAAGTTGAATTTCTTGGACTTAAACAATTTTTACTAATTCAGTTGGCTGAACTGTCAGATTAGTTCTAAGTGCTACTTACTTCTTTAGAAATAGTGTTGTCAGACAGATTGATATTCTGTTTATGTTTCTAAGAATAGGGATTTTGAAGTGTTTTGAAATTTTCATTTTATGGATATGGATATATCCATTTATAATGCTGTTCTAAAAACTATTTTGTATTATTTCTGCCCTTTTATAATTTGTTGATGCATGTTACATTGGACATGCAGGTCTGATTTGGAATCTGTTATGAATTCCATTTTTAATGATATATTATACATAGAAGATTCTGAAGTTAGATCAAATTCACATCAAGATATCGTCAACATATTTCTGAATTCTGCAAATTTCTCCGTGCATGAAGGTTGCACTGAAGAGACTCTATCTTTTGAAGATTTCAGAAGTTGGTGTACTCATCTCCCAGCTTTGAGGAAGCTTCTTGGAAGTTTGCTTTTGCCTCCTGATTCAGGTCTTGCTGCACTTAATTTCAAATGTTTTTGTTATCGACTTAATTTCACGAGTTTATCTGAAATATGACAATATTAAAATCAAGATATGTAGGTATGAGCAGATGAGCTATGGCTTTGATTGTATTTGAACTTTTCCCAACTAAGTTCCATTCTCATCAAACTTTTCCTTTGATAGTTGATGAGGACATTGCTAATGAGGAACTAATTGGGGCCACAGAATTAAGCACTCACACCTGATGTAACAAACTACTGCCACACTGGCAGTACTCACGTAGGAGAGGAGGGAATATCCTAGTTGGTTAGAGGTGAGAGAGTGAATATGAGGGAGGGTCAGTAGCTGTTTGTAGTAGGCTTTAATTAGGATTGTGATTGGAATAGGAGAGAATTGGCACTCTCTAATTGCCATTGTTACTTTTTCATTCACTCTTGTAATAGTTTCTACTCAATTCTGAGAGATCCTCAGAATTGTTGAATTAATACAAGGAGTTTGTTCATTTTGTTCTTCTCATTTCTTGGATACCTATCAAATGTGCTTTTTGCTTTCCCTGAATTTACCTACTAAGATCCGATCTTGGGTACAAGAGGCAGTTGTGTTATGCAGTCAACATCTAATTTAAAACTTTGTTGAACCTTTCATAGCATGGGTAAACAATAAAACTATGACAATACTTGGTTGTTACTTGCAACTTTTAAGCATTTGTTGCATTGCTTGAGTTTAGTGTCAAATACTATGATTTTCTTGGATGGCGTATGAGACTTGATTTTATATGGCACTTAAATTATCGGAATGCCTATAGGTAAATATATTGAAGTAGTTGACACTTGACACCATGAAATTGAATGTAAATAGCAGTAGGAGTAGGAGTAGGAGTAGGAGTAGGAGTAGCACTAGCAGCATACATTATTAAGTAATATTGAATGTAAATAGCAATTGATGGTGATGATCTGCATAATACACACCAGCTACGTGTATCTGACTGGTTGGTTCCTAGGATCCAGTTTGTTATAAAAAGGGAGCCGATAAGGCCTTAGGGATCTACTTATGTCGGCTGATTCCCCATTTAGGTTCGGGATTAAGTTGTGTTGTAAATAACAAATGGAAGGGGAAGATAGTTGGAGGGGAGGGAGAACAAATCATTTATATAGGGAAGTTCAGAGGAACAATTCTTACCTAACAAAGGGAGATTGTATGATTGATAAGAAAGGAGAAGAAAATACAGAAACTTAGAGCAAATTTTCCCAATTCCCAGCCAAGGTAAATCCTAGTGCCCGAATCGATAAGTTGAAACTGAAATGGGAAAACACAACCTCCTTCTGACCCTCTGAACTACCCTACCTAACAGATTTGTTCTGTCCCCCCGCCCCCAACGAACTTTCCTTCCCATTTGTCATTTATAAATTAATTCAGCCCACATGAGTAAATAGCTAGGGCCTTATCACTTGTCGTGCCCATTCATATGACTTGCCGAACCCAGAAACCTATCCATATATATATCAGACTTACATAGGCAAATGCAGTTTCGTTAAACTATATATGCTTCACTGTTTTACTGTATTCATTTTGATACCACCAGTTTGTAAATAAAATACTATTAGATTAGTTTTGATGAAAATTCAGGGTAATGATTGACATATTTTCTTATTCCAATGTTCTGTTTTTTCTAGAACGACTGGGTTCTCAAGATCCTAAACTGTTGACCCCTAAGGATATTGATTCCAACATTGTACTTTTGAGAAAGGAGTATGCTTGGCATATAGGAGGAGCACTTTCTCCGCATGAGCTGGAAGCTTGGAAGCTTTTGTATCACAGTTCTGTTAATGGTCTCAGTTTCAATACATTCTTGGGCAACATTTCGTAAGTATTTTTTATTTTTTGCTTTTGAGGCATCCAGTGTTATAATCTTTCATTGCCATAACTTTGGTAGTAATGTGCAACTAATTCATATTACCATTATTCCAGTTTCTTTTTAACTAAGAAATACGTATTTCAGTTTCTGGGCTGCTTTAACTAAACTTTGTAGGACTGACATTTAACTGCAGAAATCACGAAGGCCCAACTGTGTTAATTATTAAAGATCAAGAGGGTTATATATATGGAGGATATGCTTCTCAACAATGGGAGCGGCATGCTGAATTTTATGGAGATATGAAATGTTACCTTTTTCAACTAAATCCAAAGGCATCTATATTCAGGCCCACTGGAGCAAACAGTAATCTACAATGGGTAACAATCTCATTAATTTTCTACTATTCTAAGTTGCTTGCTTTCGACATACCTTTATATGCTGAACCGTAATCATCAAATGCTTTCATATTGTGCCAATGTTACAAAGTAGATTAACATTATTACAAAATTTTCATGGTTTCTTTATGACTATATAACTCTTGAACGTTCATGTCTTATAGTGTGCTGTCAACTTCAGTTCAGAAGAGATTCCAAATGGCATTGGTTTTGGTGGACGAGTTCATCACTTTGGGTTATTTCTCTCGGGGAATTTCGACCAAGGGCACACATTTTCATGTTCAACATTTGGTAGCCCTTGCCTCTCTAAAACTAACCGTATATTGCCAGAAGTAATAGAATGCTGGGGAGTGACTCAAGATGCAGGAGAAGGCAAGAATAGTGCTGCTGTCAAGGGTACTGTACTTGAAAGGTTTAAGGAAGATCGGCATATGCTCAATATGGTAGGACTAGCAAATTCCAGCGAGTAAATTATTGTCAATATATACCATGAGAAGAAAACTTTTTTTGTGTAGCTGTAACTCTGTTAAATAAATAACATTTATTCTATGCTTTTTTTTTTTCTGAAAATATCTTGAGTTTAGTCACTGTGTATAAAAGTTCTATATAGATGTCCAATCATATCTTTGGTATCTTGAGATGATCATACTCATTTCATCCCCGATGAGGGAGGGGGAAGGGGGTTATGGACAAGGGAAGGTGGTGGTGGCAGCGCCGATGGGCGTGGATGGGGAGGGACTGTTGGACAAGGGATGTAGAGGGTTCGGTTTCGAAGTGATATGGTGAGATGGACCGATTTTGAACATGTCAACAAATCAGGAGGATGAAGTGCCAACATGAACGAATGTTAGATGTCAATGCATCTGATACTTCAATTATATGAGGCACATTTTTCACTTGGATGACCACTTAAACTTTTAGCACATTTCAAGAATTGGAACTCAATTTTTTTGTGAAAATCAGTCCAAATTGGAATGTAGTCCGTTGAATTCCCAAAACCGGTTTGATCCACCAATTGAGCCAGATTAAACTGTTCGGAATTATTTTTTATGCACTTTTCGCTCCAAAATTCAATACTTTTTATTTTTTATTAGTATGATTGAACCGAATGAACCAAATATTAAATCTTAATTCAGAGGTCTCACCGGTTCGATCTCTAGTTTTAAAAGCCTTGATCGAAAAAAGTAAATCGAATATGATTTTAAGTTGGAGAACTAAAAGCATATTAATTTTGTTAATGACCAAAAATAATTTATTAAAGGTCAACATTGAGCACAAGCCGTAGCCAAAGACAACAACCATACAGAAAAATACCATCTAGACTTTGTCTAGTACAATGAATATGTTGGGTATTTCAAGTGTGAGATAGACTCACATCGCTTAAAAATGAATAAAATAAATAGTATTTAAGAGATTATATCTATATAACCTTCCATTTTAAGATTTTACGGATAAATATAGTTTAAGCGTATTATTATATACCAAGTACATAACAAAAAATAGAAATAAACTGAAAAACCTCACTAGTGGTATAATAGCTCATTGATATATGACCCAATAACAAACCATAATCTCCCGTAACCTGTTGTGTACATATGGGCCGAGTCTTACATTTGAAGGAAGATGTCGGGTATCTCAAGTGTGAAATAATCTCACGCCGCTCAATAATAATGACTAAAATAAAGAGTATACAGATAAATGTGGTTTAAGCCTCTTCTTATACACCACAAAAATACATAACAAGTATAAAATAAACTGAAAAACCCAACATAATGAACATCCCCCACTCATCCAAGTACATCAACCAACCATCAACCATGCATATACTTAATTTCCAATAGACGTCGTACAAATTACTGACATCTTATCAACCCTCCTATCTACCACAAAAAAATGTGATTCACTTGCAATATACATGAGAAAGCAGGTAGCCCATGCTGTCAAGTTGGTAAGGTTGAGCAATGTCTTCACACCAAAAGTGTAACATACACTCAAGGGACATTTGCTTTTGAAGACAAAATGACAACGTTGGACCGATCCTTACAACTTTTTTTTTCCTTCATTGTTCTGAATGTCATATGTTGTCCTAACAAAAAGGGATCTTTTTTTTTTTTGACATCAACAAAAAGGGACCTTAAAACGCCACAGAAACAGAAAGTGGGCTACCTACTAATTATTAATAATAACTTCAGAAATGATTATTGCAAATGATTGAGTTCATGCATTATCGCTTATTGTAAAAGGTGGTCAATTCTGAATCAGAATTAGACACAGATGTAGAATCTACAGATGAAGAATTGGATATTTATAGGACATTGAAGTCTTATTAGAATTATTTAAATGGTAGTTTTGCTTGCTCTTGAGGATGACAATGAAATATGGATGAAACATATAAAATCATATGTCGTAAATATATTCTCTTCTTTTTGACAAACCTCGTTAACATATTTTTGTTTTGAACCTAGGAGGACATATTAGAATTTTCTTGCAGTGTGCTTTATATTTCCTCTGAGTGGTGAAAAATATGGTAGATTTCATAAGTTTTTTCTCTGCTACAGCCATCAAATCATAAGGCGGCCAAGATCTCATTCTAGGCCTCAAATTTTTTGTCCAAATATGGTCTTAAGAAGAATGATTTTGATATTTTTTTTATTGTGTTATTAGTATGCATTATCAATTGGTTTTGTCGGTGACTAATCTACGTCGGGGAATTAAATTGACGACGTGTACCTAGCTTTCCTAGTCAGTGTGTGGTTCTCTCCTCACAATAAAATTTTTACGATACTCAAAACTCGAACTTGAATCCTTAGGATAGGATCAGAACTCAGTTAGGCAATTATCATTCCAACTAACCATTATTGGTATAATTTTGATACTCATGTTGGCGAGTTTTGTCAAACGATATTTGTAGTTTGAATGGTAATTGCATCGACCCTCTTAACTTCTTGAATGGTAGTTTGATTCCGTTAACGCCATTAAAATTATTGCTTTTATATTCTTTTCTTGAATGGTAGTCTGAATCCCTATGGTATAATAGTGGTGCCGAACTTTTTTTAAAGCCATCAATCATCTTGACTAGCCTTCTTAATTAATTAATAATTAACTACTCCTTAATATTTCAAATATTTTTTATATGTACAAATACCAAAAAGTATAGATAAAAAATTAATGGCTAAAATGCACTTTGGGTCCCTTATCTTTATTTAAAGTAACGACTAGGTCCTTTATGTTTTTTTTGTCCCAAATAAATCCTTTATCTTTCAAATTTTAAGCAAAATTAGCCTAAACCGTTAGTCTCTGTTACAAAAATTCATCACATGCTGATTTGTTACGTACGTGTCAAACTCCTAACCTATGTGTTATATTACGAACCTACGTGGCAACAACCAAACCTACGTGGACTAAAAATAACATTTTTAGTAACATAACCCTCCCTTATCTTCTTCTTCAACTCCATTCACGGTTGCAGCAGCAGCATCAATTTATGCTTATGTGAAGAACATTGCCTCTTTACCCTCTCTCTCTGTAATCTCGTAAAATTCTTCCCTAAATTCTAATTTCTCTATTTCTCCTTGCGATTCCAGTAACAGCAACCCCAAAATCATTCATTTGGTTTTCGTTTTTGCCATCTTCTCGGATCTGTGTTTTGATAAACAAAGGTTTTGATTTTCGTTTTCGTTTTCGCAACATCATTAACAGGGTTCTGTTTCATTTTCGCCATTTCCTTTCATTTCTTGGTTCTGTTTTGTTTTCATTTTTGGGTTACATTCACTGTTTCTGTTTCTGGTTCTCAAATCTTCAAATGACGAAATCGAAAGAGGTGCAGATTGTTGGGTTTGTGCAGATCGTTGTACATTGAAACCATAAACAAACTTCATCTTCATTCCCAAAACGAAATCGATGCAGCCGTAATTTCATCTTCTTCATGAATGAACCCTAATTTCATGCCCAAATTGTAGGAAACCCAAATCGAAGTTGCAGAAAATATAGACGTTTATGGAATAGATTGGTTATGGAACAAAATGATTATGGAATTGGAATGAAAACGAATTGATATGAATTGATATTAATTGGAATGAAATCAAATTGAATGCTCATAGATGTAGGCAATTTGAAACGCTGCAAATTGATGAACCAATCATCAATTTTAATTTATTTTTAACAAATATTAATTTAAGTTAAATAATGACTCAGCGCCACATAAGCATAAATAAAATAAAAAATGTGACTCAAATGATGACTGGATATTTTTTAACGGAGATGGATGGAGACTAACGGAAAAGGGCAACGGTGCTAAAAATTTAAAACATAAAGGACTTAATTGGGACAAAAAAAAGATAAAGGACTAAATCGTTATCTAAAATAAAGTTAAGGGACCTCAGGAGCATTTTAGCCAAAATTAATACACTCCAAAAGGTCTACACTCTTAGAATAGACAATAACTCGACATGATTTTAGCCAAAAGCCATTTCCGTAAATAGAATGATTGCAAAATAGGTCTTAGATGGATCTAGGATCTTATTTGAGAAGATTACCTCCTTAATGGTTTCCTAGATAGCCTAAAGGATAGCATGCCAAACCATAATCAAGCCCTTCCTAATCCGACGTTGGAAAGTAACCACCTATGTATATATGCAAAAATAAAAGAAAGTATTATTACCCTTTAAGAACATTTTACCTATGCGTGCTTTATTTTTTTGATGACATTTTACCTATGCGTGCTTAGCACACACGGATGCACATGCAATACATAGGTGTATAGTGTTTTTTTTTTGACGTGTTAGATGTATAGTGTTTGATCTACCTTAAATTGAAAAATTGTTTTCATATTCCTTCATAGCCACCAAGTCAACTCCAACCAAGTTGATCAGTGATGGCTATATATTCTGCAGTTGAGCCTATTTAATTATTCTATATATTTTGAGGATTTTCTATTTAAAAAGCTTAGGGTGGTATAGCCGTATAGTAATGGTATTTATGGAGTGGGAATGTGCTCTGAATTTGCTCCTATTTTTGGGGAAATAAACTAACTCTGTATTCGATCCATTTACTTCTCCCACTAAACCCATGATCTCAATTCCTAAAATTAAGCCCTTTATCGTGTAGTTGGAAGTTGCTGAACTCTGTGATGGACAGAGCTCTATAAATACAACTTCCACTCTCTGTTTTGGTCACCGAACCTACTTCTCTATTCAGAAAAAATTACACCATCGAAGAAAGAGTGAGTGAGGGTTTGGAAAGAAGAACAGAGTTCTTCCGTTGCTGTGAAGTGCAAATTCGAATTGTTCTCCGTTGGGTGTGAAGTCCAAAACTGAAATTGCAATGGCTGGAGGTTAGTGTGTTATTCAATATTGCTTCCGCTATAGCGATTTAAACGTTGTTGATGTATATGTTTAAGTCGAATTCAGTTAATTTTCTTACATTTGGTATCAGAGACATTGTTACCTCTGCCTTGCTTCTAGGTTTCATAATTTTCAATTTAGGGTAATTTAGTTTACACCCTTTCAATGCAAATTAAAATCAGAAATCAATAGGAAATCATTCGTATAGTGATTCTGGGTAATTAATTTTTGGTTTCGGTGCTAATATTGGCTTAAAATAGTCGGGTCCCGGCTGTAGGTAGAAGATGAAGTCTGCGTAACGTTTTCTGAATATATATTAAACGTCATTGCCTTGAATCATATCTGTATGATTGGCTTAGTGGTAGTGCGGCGATAACAATAGGTTTGAACAGCCGATTAGTCTCATGTTCGATCCCCACGTAAAATAGTTTTCTTTTTATTTACGTTTTGAATTGTTAAAATAAAAGGAATAGGATGAACAGCAGATAATAAATGGCTTCATAAAGACTCTAACCCACGACCTGCTGGGTTTATTAATGTTGTCTTAGCTGTTATTAATTTATATTAATGTGCTCATTTATTTATTTGAGTAACAATATTGAATGTTTAATTGGGTATTTATTTAAACATGCAATGTTATGTTAAAATTGTTTATGCACATTAAGATTTACGGAGCTTTATTTATTTAATTTGCATTATTTGGAATACCATGCAACTATTTAGCTCCTTATAGATAATTGACAATGTTTAGTGATCAATATAATTCTAGCTAATTAAGGAATAGCCACAGCATCTTTGATTGATTAGGATTATATATTAGTTTTAAGATCACGTTAGAAACATTAGTTGTAATTTATCATACGTGATATAATAGAATCTACCCACAGGAATTTTGTTATATTTGTATGGTTAATTAGGATAAAATATCATATTGTATTTCTTAATCTACCCACAGGAATTAAGAATTGGAACATAATTTGATAGTTTTGTCATTAAGTACTTATATGATGAGTCTAATTGAGTAAGACTTTAGCCCACAGGCAAGTGTTATGTCACTAGATTCACAAATTAAGACATGTTTGCATTGGTAAAACATGAAAATTATTTTTGTCTCAATTATGAATAATGAGCATGTATGTTTGAATTTTGCAGTCATTAATTCTGCGAATTTCTATGATATTAAGTGTGACATTCCCGAACTAAGTGGTGACAACTATAAGGTTTGGAAGGAGAGAATTCTTCTTCATTTGGGCTGGATGGACATTGACTATGCTATAAGGAAAGATGAGCCAGCGGGTATTACTGAAACCAGCACTCGAGATGCCGTTGATCTTTATGAGAGGTGGGAGAGATCTAACCGTCTCTCCATGATGCTCATAAAGACCAAGATATCTGCTGGTATCCGCGCCTCTATCGATCAGCATACCAATGTCAAGGAGCTTCTGAAGGCTATTGATGAGCAATTTGCTACATCTGACAAAGCCCTTGCCAGCACTCTGATCATTAAGTTCTCCACAACAAAGCTCACAGGGGTGAAAGGCGTGCGTGATCACATAATGCACATGCGGGATATAGCGGCTCAGTTGAAAACCTTGGAGGTGACCATGTCTGATTCTTTCCTGGTTCACTACATTTTGTGCACTCTGCCTCATCAATATGGCCCTTTCAAAATCTCTTACAACACACATAAGGATAAGTGGTCAATCAATGAATTGCTGACCATGTGTGTTCAAGAAGAGGAAAGGTTGTTGATGGAGGAGGGCGAAAAAGTGAACTTGACCTTTCATGGAAAGAAGAAGAAGGAAACTGCTAAGAACAAAGGTAACATTCCTCCTGAGCAAGTCATAAAGAATGAGTCAAAGTGTTTTTTCTGTAAGAAGAAAGGGCACATGAAGAAAGACTGCTTAAAGTTTAAGAACTAGCTTGACAGGAAAGGTATTCCATCTGCTTTTGTTTGCTATGAGTCTAATATGGTTAATGTTAATCATAACACATGGTGGATTGACTCTGGTTCTACAATCCATGTTTCTAATACCTTGCAGGGTATGCAAAACCTAAGGAAACTAGTGGGAAGTGAACAATACATCTATTCAAGAAGTCAGATGCGTTCACGTGTTGAAGCCATTGGGACATGCAGTTTGACTTTAAGTAGCGGTTTTACTTTGATTTTAGAAAAGACTTTTTATGTTCCTAGTTTTTCTAAGAATTTGATTTCTGTTTCAAGACTAGCGCCTTTGGGTTTTTCATTCAAATTTATGGATTCTGGTTTTACTTTAGCTGATAAATCTAGAATTGTTGGTTTTGGTGAAATACTTGATGGTCTTTATTCAATTAATTTACAAAACAACGCTACTTACGATTCTATGCATGTCACTACTGGTTTGAAACGATGTGTTGTGAATGAAAAATCCTCAATGTTATGGCACCGAAGATTGGGACACATCTCAATCGAAAGAATTAAGAGATTAGTAAATGAAGGAGTACTTAGTACCTTGGATTTTGCTGATTTTGAGACTTGTATAAATTTCATTAAGGGTAAGCAAACTAACAAGTCTAAAAAGGGTGCACAGAGGAGCTCAAACCTATTGGAAATCATACATACAGATATTTGTTGTCCAGATATGGACGCAAGTAGTCCGAAATACTTCATCACCTTTATCGATGATTATTCACGATATGTGTATCTCTACTTACTTCGTTCAAAAGATGAAGCCTTGGAAGCCTTTAAAGTTTTTAAGGCTGAAGTAGAGAAACAATGTGGAAAACAAATTAAGATCGTGAGGTCTGATAGAGGTGGAGAGTACTATGGTAGGTACACCGAGAATGGGCAATCTGCCGGTCCATTTGCGAAGTTTCTTCAAGAAAATGGGATTGTTGCCCAATACATTATGCCTGGTTCTCCGGATCAGAATGGTGTATCAGAAAGAAGAAACCGAACTTTAATGGACATGGTAAGAAGTATGAGGAGTAACACAAAACTTCCTCAATTCTTGTGGACTGAAGCACTAAAGACGGCTGCGTATATATTGAACCGAGTGCCAACCAAGGCTGTCTCAAAGACGCCTTTTGAGTTATTCAAAGGTTGGAAACCAAGTTTGCAACATATACGTGTTTGGGGATGTCCGTCTAAAGTGAGAATTTATAACCCACAAGAAAAGAAGCTAGACCCAAGGACTATTAGTGGGTATTTTATTGGATATGCTGAAAAGTCCAAAGGGTATAGATTCTATTGTCCATCACATAGCACTAGGATTGTGGAATCAAGAAATGCCAAATTTCTTGAAAGTGAATTGATTAGTGGGAGTGATCAGTTTCAGGACACCGTTCATGAAAGGGATCACTATGAGGCTCAACCCTCTGAATCAAGTGATAGGTTGATTGTCATTCACACCCCTCAAGTACAAACGGGTGTTAGACCACCAACTGCTGAAGTTCCACAAGGTGCTGAGAATGATCATGTAGATCGAGTTGTTAATGAAGAACATCAAAATAATGTTGAACAACCTATTGATGAACCGGTTGGACAACAAGTTCCTCAAGAAGGTATTGAAGCAACATTAAGAAGGTCTACAAGAGCTAGAAGGCCAGCAATTACTAGTGATTTTCAAGTGTATCTACAAGAATTAGATTATAACATAGGAGCTGCAAATGATCCTGAAACGTTTTCACAGGCCATGAATTCTAAAGAATCAAATTTGTGGCACAATGCTATGAAAGAAGAAATGAATTCTATGGCATCAAACCAAGTCTGGGATCTTGTCAAGCTGCCAAATGGTGTAAAAGCCATTGGATGTAAATGGGTCTTCAAAACAAAGAGAGACTCAGAAGGCAACATTGAGAGACATAAGGCAAGACTTGTTGCCAAAGGATTCACTCAAAGAGAGGGAATCGACTACACCGAGACATTTTCTCCTGTATCTAAGAAAGATTCTCTTCGTGTAATTATGGCATTAGTAGCTCAATTTGACTTTGAGTTACATCAAATGGATGTGAAAACGGCTTTCCTCAATGGCAATCTAGAGGAAGAGGTTTACATGAAACAACCTGAAGGATTCTCCTCTAGTGATGGTGAGAACTTAGTGTGCAAGCTTAATAAATCCATCTATGGATTAAAACAAGCCTCCCGCCAATGGTATTTAAAGTTTCATGAAGTTATCACTTCATTTGGTTTTGAAGAGAACGTCATGGATCATTGTATATACCAAAAGGTCAGTGGGAGTCATATTTGTTTCCTTGTGCTATACGTGGATGATATTTTGCTTGCAACAAATGATAAGGGTATGTTATATGAAGTGAAACAATTTCTCTCAAAGAACTTTGATATGAAGGATATGGGAGAGGCATCTTATGTCATTGGCATTAAGATCCATAGAGATAGAAATAGAGGCATTTTGGGTTTGTCTCAAGAAGCCTATATCAACAAAGTTCTAGAGAGATTTAACATGAAAGATTGTTCACCAAGTATAGCTCCCATTGTGAAGGGTGATAAACTCGATTTGAGTCAATGCCCGAAAAATGATTTTGAAAGGGAACACATGAAGAATATTCTTTATGCTTTAGCTGTTGGAAGTCTTATGTATGCTCAGGTTTGCACCAGGCCTGACATTGCATATGCTGTTGGAGTTTTAGGAAGATATCAGAGTAATCCAGGTATTGACCACTGGAAAGTTGCAAAGAAAGTGATGAGATATCTTCAAGGTACAAAAGACTTCATGCTCATGTACAAACAGACCGACAACTTGGAAGTATTTGGCTACTCTGACTCAGATGATGCCGGTTGCATTGACACCCGTAAATCAACATCGGGTTATGTTTTTATGCTAGCCGGTAGAGCTGTTTCTTGGAGGAGTGCAAAGCAGTCACTAACTGCTACTTCCACTATGGAGGCTGAGTTTGTTTCTTGTTTTGAGGCTACCTCGCATGGTGTGTGGTTGAAGAGTTTTATATCTGGACTTAGAGTTGTTGACTCTATTTCTAGGCCACTAAAGATGTATTGTGATAACTCTGCTGCGGTATTTATGGCTAAGAATAACAAAAGTGGAAGTCGAAGCAAGCATATCGACATTAAATACTTAGCCATAAGGGAACGTGTTAAGGAAAATAAAGTGGTTATTGAACACATTAGCAAAGATTTGATGATTGCTGATCCTTTGACTAAAGGCATGCCACCAAAGAATTTTACGGATCATGTAGTGCACATGGGACTTGGTTCCATGATGTGATTTTCATTTTACGTACATTTATCGCTTTTAATGAAACTCTTATATTCAGTTTGATTTTTCTCATATGTTTGTGTACAAATTTGTTTAAATTTGAGGAAATTCATTTAAGTTTGACCTTGAATAAACATATGGTTTATTCATTAAGTTAGGGACTTATTTTGAGATGCTTGACATATCGTAATACATGGAAGATAATACTCGTATTTAGAGGACCTATCGCCATGATTCATATATTAAGTTTCTCGTTATGATTGTGATGGGTTAAATGGACCAAGTGGGAGAATGTTAGTTTTGTTTCACGTTTCCTATTTTTATGGAGTGGGAATGTGCTCTGAATTTGCTCCTATTTTTGGGGAAATAAACTAACTCTGTATTCGGTCCATTTACTTCTCCCACTAAACCCATGATCTCAATTCCTAAAATTAAGCCCTTTATCGTGTAGTTGGAAGTTGCTGAACTCTGTGATGGACAGAGCTCTATAAATACAACTTCCACTCTCTGTTTTGGTCACCGAACCTACTTCTCTATTCAGAAAAAATTACACCATCGAAGAAAGAGTGAGTGAGGGTTTGGAAAGAAGAACAGAGTTCTTCCGTTGCTGTGAAGTGCAAATTCGAATTGTTCTCCGTTGGGTGTGAAGTCCAAAACTGAAATTGCAATGGCTGGAGGTTAGTGTGTTATTCAATATTGCTTCCGCTATAGCGATTTAAACGTTGTTGATTAATATGTTTAAGTCGAATTCAGTTAATTTTCTTAGAGGTATTCCCTCTGTTATGGTACTTTAATTAGTTTGCTTCCTCTTTATGGTACTTCTGCTTACATGTGTGGTGACATTGTAGTATAAAAAATATATAATGTATTAAGATAATTTCACTGAAAAAAATGTTGCAATACTCTTTTGGCTCTCTATATTTGAAATTCCAATTTTTATAGTTTTTAAATTGTGGCATGGTACTTTTTTCCTTTTGGCTCTACATATTGTTGCAGTTTTGGTTTCTTGTATGTTGTATTGCTGTTGCCATAGCTTCTGTGTAACTGGCATGTAGTCTCTGGACAGAGAAGTTTGAATGCTTCGAAATGTACAACCTACCTAGGGACTTTAATTATAGGTTAATATTTTTATGTTCAAATGTCAAAATCAAACGGACAAAATTAAAATTGGCAGACTTCTAAATGAAAGCCACATACAGACTTATTGTTAATGGAGAGGTTGTTGGTCCCATTTTTCCTGGGAGAGGTTTTTGTCAAGAGTACACTTTTTCTCCTTACATGTTTATTTTATGTGAAGAAGGTTTAAGCTGTTTGATCCATAATGCAGTATCTCGTGGAGATATTCATGGTGCAACAATTTGAAAAACTGCTCCCACAAAGTCTCACATTTGTTGTTTGTAGATTATTGCATGTTGTTTTTAGATGGCCAAAGCGCAAAAAATGAAGGGTATTTTGGTGACATATGAAAGCGTCTCAAGGCAATCCATCAACTACTACTACAAGTTTGAATTTTTTCTGTAAAATACTCATCCGGACAACAAGGAAGGACAACAAGGAAGCCGCGTCCAACATTCTTGGTGTGTGTGTGACCTTAGGTACGGGAAAAATACTTGGGCCTACCATCCATGATAAGCAGGAAGAAGAAAAGCACTTTTAAATACATATGTGATAGGGTGTGGAAGAAATTGAACTCTTGGAGCGGGAGGTCTCTATCAAAAGCAAGGAAGGGAGGTTCTTATTAAATCAGTTATTCGAGCAATTCTCACTTATGTTATAAGCATCTTCCAAATTCTCGAAACTGTTGTAAAGGAATTAGAAAAATGATGAATTCTTTTTGGGGGGCTCCAAAGGAATTTACTAGAAATTTTGGGACAAGTTGTCAATGCATAAGGATATAGTGGAGGTATGGGTATTAAAAGTTTACATGCTTTAAAACTTTCAAAGCTAGATATTTTCTCTCAAAGAAAATATTTTTCATTAGAACCTCTGACCCTCATTACCCCTCCTTTTTTGGTTACCGTGTTATTGGTGCGCAGAGTTTTCATCACACCCAAGATTCTTATCGAAGAGAGTTTTCCCCTCCAACAGAGTTTTTGTCGATTCGTGTTGCTCTCCCCTTCAACCGAATTTTTGTCATACCCAAAATTCGGACCCGAGATTTTGGAGTGAGATCCAAGTCTAGTTAATCTCGAACCAACCCTAGTTAGTTTAAAACTCCTCATTTAATGTGTTAGAACCACAATAGTTAATTAAAATTTTTTTTGGATATTAGTCGACATTTGCATTGATGAAGTATTTGTTTTAGTATTGGTGCCTAGTAAAATGCATTCAGGGTATAATTGACATAAACTAATTAATTCAACATTATGGGACAAAATTAAAAGACTAAAACATAAAAAATAAATTCCAGAAATATATTCAGAAAAAGGCCCAAGGAGCCCAAGCATAAAATTACAGAAGAAGCCCAATACTCTGTTGCTAATAACAGTACAATAACTGGAGACGAAAGCAGCTATCCCTAATGCCTTGCCCCTATCCCTCCAGTCGGGAGCTCAACCCGGGGAGTGAGAAGAGAAGGAAGGGAAGAATCTGCTAGGAAAAAAGAATATTTAATCGTGTTAATGCTAAAAACTCAAATACCCGGTATTCTCCGACATTTAAAATATCTTAGACTTGGTTCGAATCCAATTCCCGGTAAGGAAGGCAAAGATTCTAAAGAAATTCCTGGATGATGAACAAGATGCATTGCAGCAGCAATAGCAAGTCACTTTGGAACGACCCGGCATCGAGGTCTCTACTCCCCAACCGCACCACCTGGGGAAACCAAGCGAAAGAAGACAAGATCGAATCTCCAAGCACTGTCTTGTCCTCGTCTCGGTGAATGGACACAAAAGATATATTTCATATTATCATGAGAAAGCATTCTGAATCGGCATGAGCAAAAGCCCCCGTAAAAGCTTCAACAGTTCAGCAAGACAATGGAAGCAAAAAAAAAAGAATATAAGGCGCGTTAGCGCTTTAGTTTTCCAATTAATAAGGGGCGGAGCTTGAAGAAGCGAAGCGGGCCTAGAATAGCAGCCTATTACGTTACGTTTTCAGGCCCCTTTACTTTTTCTTGAAATAAAGCGCTAGTGCCCCTAATCCTATAGAGTCAGGCTCTTCTGCTATCAATGAAACCGAAAGAAACACAAAAACCCAGTGCATTTTGTATAGATCGAGACTTGTAGCTGGATTCTTTACTCGTGACATACTGGGAAGAATTGCAGGAAATCGTTCGATAACACTTCTGACTACTATTTGAAAATGATATCCGACGATCAAGACAATTCCCGCGAACTCTTTCATTTCATATCAGTTTATTCTTCTTCTTCAAAAGCAAATACCATTTCCTATTGATTTGTCCCCTATCCTATAGAGCTGGACCTATTCTGATTCTGAATTATCCGTCGCTACGCTGTTCCCAAGAACTAGCAAAATCGAAATAGCGAAATTCTTGGGTCATCTCAATGGGTTCAGAAACCACACGTTTCTTTGGATCATCATAGCGTACTTCTACATATCCACTCAGAGGAAGGTCTTTTCGTAATGGATGACCCTCGAAACCATAATCTGTTGATATACGGCGTAGATCCGGATGATTGATGGAAGAAACACCAAACATATCCCAAACTTCTCGCTCCCACCGGCTGGCTGATGGAAATAGACTGACTACCGGAGATATTCGTGTTACTTCGTCTGCACTGGTCTATCTATGAATCGATCTAGACTATCCTCTATCCTGATAGATATGTCCCTATGAGCGACTACGCTGATCTTTATATGTTTTGGCCACGTCCGTTTCCGCTCCGAAGAGGAAGGTTTGGATCTTTCAATCTGATGTCGTGAGGGATGTGACCTATGTTAGGTCCATAAAATACCACCGCTTTTGGTGTTCTATGATTCACCTCCGAATAATGAGTAGGTAGTTCGATCCTTTTGATTCTTCTCTTCATAGTAATCTGATGGGGGGATGAGGAGCAATAGGTCGAATTACTATATAAATAAGATTATAGTTCTTGTTCAAGTAGAAAGATATCGGTTTTTCTTGTTTCTTCTCTTCGATAAGAATAGGGATTTGAAATGATACAAATTCATCTTCATTCTGTTGTGCTCGGCGAAGGAACTGCCTAAGCATACTTTTTCGGATCCAAACTTCTTTGTTCTTTCAAAGTCTTCTTCTTGCATAGAATAACGCAACTTTTGTTGCAAAAACCGGGATTTTAGTAGTAGGCGGCATCCCCGCTTAGTTTTGAGTAGTTTGAACCATTCTGTTTTTGTTCTTCTCCACCTTCTTACCGGGTGATCCCGGAATTTGCCTATGATTTTATCAACTGATATTTCGATATAGAAAGATCTCCTTATTTCTTCACCGCGGATTCTCGCGTCATTTTCTTGAAAAGATATTAGATCACCGTGGGAAACTTTACATCAAAATCCCAATCCTTGGGGAAATATTATTGCAAGATTAGCTATTGCTCATGGTCTAATCGTTGCAAGAAAACAAGACTATAATGATTTCATTTGTGAATCTCACTCTCAAGTGGCTCTATCTTTTATTGAAGAAAGAGTTCTTCGGGCAGATCCGCATGCTTCCATTATTGATTTTATTCAGTCCCTCAAATGTTTGAATTGGAGTATTTCTTTCGTGCACTCTCTCAGAGAAGGTAATGTTTGTGTAAATTAGTCGGTAAAACACGGGTCAACTATGAATCATTGAGTTCATCTTTGGTATCACTGTCTTGCTACGGTTTCCTCATCCCCCTGGCTGATGCTATGGGGAATGTGAGAATTAGAGTCTAGTGTTGCTGTTTTTTATTTCTTGTTCATCCAAAACAAAAAGTAGACAAAATCAAGCCTTGTTACTGAATACTACTAAAAAAATCAAGCCTCCATCAATGAGCAAATTATGGCCACTCACATACCTCGAATCATCATCACTAGCAAAATAAAGCGCTGCATTAGCCACATCATCTGTTTTAAAAGTCACCCCCTTAAGATTAGCCAACTAGTTCATAGTATTTTCAAGCTCTTCATTAGTACAACCAACAAAGCTCGTAGCCAAGGGAGTAAGCACAACCATAAGGCGACAAGCAATTCATCCTTATCCAAAATTGCCCAAGCTCAACTGCTGCATTTTTAGTTAAAGGAAAAAAATTCATGCATTTGGTTGAAATTAATTGATAGAAACATGCACAAGAATTCTTTTTAAAAATGCAGTAGGTGGTTAGTTGAAGGGGGATAAAAATCTGCTGTCCTCAAATTTACTGTCTCAAGCCTGTCCCACCAATCAACATATATGCCATCACAATTAAAAATCCACGTCATCATTTCTAACGTTATCGGACAACACTCTTCATCTTCCAATCACACTATAGGAGAAAGAAGACAAACACAGGATTTAGAAGACGGAGAGGTGCTCTCCGTTAACGTTACAAATTATGATGTGGATTTTTAATTGAGGCGACATATGTTGATTGGGGGGACATGCTTGAGACAGGAAATTTCAGGACGGCATATTTTTATCCGTTGAAGGGTGATACCAACTCCATAGTTTACTATCATAATTTTTTGTTCAAAAAAATTCATACTTTTATTTAATCAAAATATCATAAATTGAAATCACCACCTGTAATGAGTTGTTTTTGGTTTCACGATTTAACAGCTTACAATGTCAATAAACCCCAAATCTTAAAAGTTCCAATATTATCAATTGTAATTTTTTCGCAAATAACTTAAATTAATTTCCAAAAAGTTATTCTTTGGCTTTTCCGAAAAAATATTTTCAGTCCAGAAAAAATTAAAATATGATTTTTCTAGAATTATTTTAATTCCGAATAAATCATTTTTTATCAAAATTGTTTTGTTTTTTAGATTTTTTTTTAATAAATGGTATTTCTTAAAAATTGTATTTTTAATTTAAAATATTATAAATTTAATTTTGGTTATTTCATTTAAATTTAAAAATTGGTGTTCAATAACTTGGCTGGTTTCCTTCGAAATCTGGGCAGAGAATTAAAAAAATAAATCAAAGATCATTAGTCCCAAATCAAAGACCGGTTACTAAGACAATAAGCTCAAAATTCAAAATTCTTTTGTTTAGACCACTTTTTTCATTTTTGTTTTGTTTTTCTATATCGTCAAAAAATCCAAAAAAAAGCATCAGTTTCAATTGGTTTTTCGAGGTTTTAGGTATTATTCTTAGATTTTATTTTGCATGTTTTGTAAATTTTCCTATCACTAGTCTTATGACCCATGCGATGCACGGGTTGCGCACACACTGAGCTACAGTGAATGACTTAAAATAATTTAAAACGGGATACTTTTATATATTTTTATATTTGGTGGGTTTTAAGCAGTTTCTATTGGCTTTGCCGATGATTTATCTACGCCGAGGAACTTGGTTGGCCACGTGTAAACCCGGCTTTGCCGGTCCGTGTGGTTCTTCCCTACCAACAGAGTTTTGCCACACTCAAGATTCGAACCCAACACCTTGGGGTGGGATTCGAGCCTAGTTACCACTCGGACCAACCCTTGTTGGTGGGTTTTAAGCAGATTGATAACAATTGAAATCTATAATGGGTTTTTGGAAATGTAATATTTTTATGTCAATACATAACTGAGATTATTTCTAACCCGTGTGATGCAAGGGATGCGCTAGTATCGATGAATGCAAATACACTAAGTTAATAATGGTTAGTAATAATTTAAGCATAATTAAGACCTCAAATAAAATTAAACAGTAAGAACCAATACATTCCATCAAATTAAAAACGAACATTAAAAAAACATTGAAATTGAACATACATAGATAATTAATAAGAAGAATTTTTTCTGTCAAAAAAAAGAAGAAAATGTCTAAAGAATTTTGATAACATAATCCATGTTCATCAAAGGTGAATATAAAAACTTAACCCATAATTAGAAGAAAAAAAAGAGGACAACACAATTAGAAATTGAAACACGTGGGTATCATGAAGGTTTGATGAAAATCAACTATAAAATAGAAGCAACTATACAAAGTTGAAAGAAGACGATAAGGGTTCTATTGTAAATGTGGTTGAAATTCCCGCGGATTCACTCATAATTAGATGGAAAATACGACCATGCATTTAGAAAGTCAAAAGAGAAATATTCGCTTTTGCTTAGGAGCAAATTTTGCATTGGCCATACCGAATTTGACTATTGTGGGAATCGAGTTCGAGAGCACCAAATCGACACTTGTGTCCCAGGGTAGCTTATGCCTACTGACCAACAATGTTGGTTTGTAAAATATATAGTCTGATAATATGGAATAAAAATTAAATTATAACTATTAATCATAT
Organism: Astragalus glycyphyllos; assembly: GCA_963573325.1. Taxonomy (NCBI): domain Eukaryota; kingdom Viridiplantae; phylum Streptophyta; class Magnoliopsida; order Fabales; family Fabaceae; genus Astragalus; species Astragalus glycyphyllos. The sequence continues at coordinate 26,205,234 of OY754312.1, forward strand.
AAGAAGATTATACAATTAAAAGGAACATTACCAAAGACATTGAAATTGAGTATCCATAGATATTAAGAAGAAAAGATCTAAATTTTTTTAATAACATAATCCATATTCATCAAATGTAAATATAAAACTTAACCCGTAATTAAAAATAAAAAGAGACAACACAATTCGAAAGTGAAACACAGGGTTCTTTTGAAAATGTGGCTGAATTTCTCGCTAGAGTAAAAACAGCAACACAGTACTCGAAAGTAAAAGAAATATAAAAATATAAACACCATTTTAGATATACTTTTAATATTTTTTTATGGAAAAATATACTCCTAATACGTGTTTGTGGGAAATGACCAAAATAAAGAGTACAACACAAATAGAAAGTGAAACACGTGATTATCATATAGGGTTGGATGAAAACCACTAATATATAGAAGCACCTATATAAAGTTGAAAGAAGATGATGTGGGGTTCGATTGTTAATATGGCTGAAGTTTCCGTGAATAAAAATTAAATAAGATTATAAATTTAAAAAGGAACATAATAAAAGTTGGTACGAAATGACCAAAATATAGAACACAACACAAATAAAAAGTGAAACGTGTGGGTATCATGAAAGACTCGGTGAAAACCATAAATAAATTAGAAGCACCTATAGAAAGTCGAAAAAAATATGATGTGGGGTTCTATATATTGTTGATGCGGCTAAAGTTCCCCTGAATAAAAATTAAATAATAACTATAAATAAAATAAGAAGATTATAAACTCTTAAAAAACAATATTAACAAAGACATTGAACTTTGCGTATTTGAACAACTAAATTTTTTTTCAAACGGTAAAGTACCTCAAAAGTCACTGCTTACATCTCACTTTACGTATACTGACACGAATTTATTTTTTAACCAAATCAGTTATTGAGGAACAAACTCTACGTATTAGAACAACTAAATTATTTTCGGAACCATAAAGTACATCAAAACACACTGCTTAGCATCTAACTTGTATTTTGTCATCAAATTAGTTTTTTTTTGGTATAACCGTTTATTTTTTTCCGAACTTTAGAGTAGTACTTGAATAGTTTAATTTTTTCCGAACGCTAAAGTAAAACTAATCATACTGCTTAGCATTGCACTTTACGTATTTTATCACGAATCTAAAAAGTTGTTTGTTGCTTATATATGAGTCCGGAGGTAGTATTATTTTTCTTAGAACATTAAAATATTCAAAAAAAGAGAAGAAAAAAGTTGAAGTTTAGAATTAAAAAAATAGAAAAATGGCATAAAAGAAAAAAAAGGGGAAAACTAAAAGTTATAAAAGAAAAAAAAAACTAAGAGTTGGCGCGCTTCAGCGGCCAACTCGCTTATTATATAGAGATTTTGGCGATTAGGACATTTTTTGTATTATCATATTTCTTGTGTGGCATACGCGTCGCCGCCAAACTATTCACACACAATGGACTTAAATTTAAAGAAAATATATCAACAAGAAAATATTTTTAAAAACTAATAACATAGATTTTAAGTAAAAACAATTAAGAAATAAAAAAAATCCTATTTCAGAAATTCCAAAAAATATGATTTTTGAATCAAAAAATTATATTCAAAAAACGCTAAAAATGTATTTTTCGCAATTTAACCTCATATTCCGAAAATAAATTTTTTTAGAAATTTCGAAATTTAATTTATATTACAGAATTTCGGTTAACTTTTTTTTTTTGGAATTTAAATAAAATTCGCAATAATTCTAGAAAAACTGAAAAAAAAAATTTGGCAAAAATGTAGTTGCAGAAAATAAAAATTTCTTTAATTCTGAAAATTCCAAAAAATATAAACTTTACTACGGGACATGGTAAAATTAGAAAAGGGTACATTTTTTAGGGGCATTGAGACAAATTTTTGTTGGGTAATACAGGTGTTATTTATTTAGAGGCCCCTCATGTTGGGTTCCATGTGCATCTTAATGCAAAATAAGATTAGGCGGCGCTTGTCCAGCCTTATACTAGGGGATAATCCCGTGCGTTGCACAGATTTATACAAATAATTTTTGAAAAAAAATGTTAATGATAAAAATTAAATACGTATAGTTAGAAACAATGGAATAACGATTTTCATACAATTTATTAAGATATTAATTTTTAAACATATATAGAGAAAATAAAAAATTTGATTTAATATAATTTAGTTCAATATGATGTTGATAAACAATATGATGTCACAAACAATTTATTAAAATTCGATTTAATATAATTTAGTTTAATATAATTTAGTTCAATATAATTTAGTTTAATATAATCAAAATTCTTGATCATAATATATGTGTAAGATTTAAAAGTACAAACCATGCATTCTTAGAGTCTCACTTCTTAAAGCTACAAATGGAAAGAATACAATGAGGTTACAAAGGTTTGAGAAAATCATTACTAATTAGAGTCTCACCCCTTAAATCTGCAAACAAAAAAACACAATGAAATTACAAAGATTTGAGGAAATCATTACTCTTCTTTCAGAATACGTTTATTCTTTCAAAATGAGATTTGTACCCATACATACCCATGTGGGCATGTGTATTGAGGGTTCCTATCATGCATATATAGTGCATATAATTAACTCATACAACTATTTTTTTTTTGTGTAGATTCAATGGGAATTGAATACTTTATTTGGTAAAAATTCAATTGGAATAATGATTGAACGTTTTATTCACTATAATAAACATTAGATGAAATGAAAAGTTGCTATAATTGATGCCCTTAAATATTGGTGGATGAATTTTAACCATTGTTTGTGACATTTAAAACCAAGCAAATGAAAAGAATGTAAATGAAATAATTTAGTGAGAAAAAAACTGTAACGTGTGAATAAGTATAACATATTAAGGTCAGTTATATATAAAATAGTAACTATTTTTTATACACTTATTGTAAATAAATCTCTGATATATATAATATACATAAATATAACACAGATAATTCAAAGAAACATACACATAATTTTTTTTTTGAAGCACACATACACATAATTTATGTATATATGTAATATACATAAGTATAACATAGATAATTCAAATAAATATACAGATAGTTTATGAAAATTTAGAATCACGTTTTACCTAAGATTTACATTTATATTATATGTTGTTAATATAAAAAAATCGTTAGATAACAATATTCTAAAAAGAGCAATATTTAAAATGTTAGTGGCAAATTTGTCAAAAAAAAATGTTAGTGGCAAATATGTGCTTTCATTGCTTTTTAAAAAATTGGGTGTTTTCGTTAAAATTAAAGTCTTTTTATATGTAAATTTTATAAGTATTTTAGTAGATAAAATTCATGAGAATATATCATTGTGGAGGCTCCTTTAGGTTAGATGAAATGAAGTTGCTATGAATGATGTCATTAAATATTGGTGGAGGAATTTTAACCATTGTGAGATTTAAAACTAAGCAAATGAAAAGAGTGCAAATGAAATAACTTAATGAGAAACTGATTCTAACGAATCATTATAAACAAAAAATAGAAAAGTTAATATATATATATAATATAAATAAATTTAAAATTGATAAATATTCAAAGAAACATACACATAAATTAGGAAAATAAAGAAACGTGTTTTACATAATATTTATATTTATGTTATATTTTGTTAATTGTTATTTTCTATTTCTATATTTTCATAAGATATGTCTCATTTTAATATCAAAATGAAAATAGTTAAATAACAATATTTTATAAAGAGTACTATTATTTAAAAAGTTAGTGGCAATTATGTGTTTTGATCGCTTTAAAAAATATACTATATTTATAATTTACAAAAATTTATATAATTTTACAATTTATATTATATTATATTTTACCATTTTTTATCAATTTTTCTTTAATAATATATTTTACCAATTTTTCTTTAATAATAATATAATTTAGAAAAATTAGTTAAAAATCCATGTCATGAAATATATTATATTGCTAATTTACAAAAAATTAATTAAAAATCCATGATATCTTTTAAACTACTTAATTTTTTTATTAAATCTACGAATTTGGATACTAACATGTTGTTTTGTTGTTTTTGAAAATAATTTATAATGATATTAAATAAATGTTATTTAAGTTATATTTAACACCACTATTTGGATGTCATAAATGTTGAATGGAGAATTATTAATAAAAGTAAATTATTAAGATTTAATTTAAAAAATTAAGTGAAAATATGGAGGAGCATCCTAGAGCCTCCAAAAAAGCTTCCTTTAGTAATTTATATAGATAGATAGATATAGATATAGGTCATGGAGTATATTCACCAGAAAATAAGAACATGTGGAATACTTATAGAATGGAAAAGTAATAAGTAAGTGTTTATTTTCCTTTTAAAATTTAAAACTATACCTCAAGTTTATCGAAGTAAGAGAAGGTAGTAATAAAACTAAAGTCTCGGTGTAAATTATACATAAATAAATATAAATATTAGTTAAAACAATTAGGAGCGTTTTGGAGGTTCTATATCAAGCAGTTTTTTTAATTAAAAAAAGTCTATTAGTCTAAGTATTAGTTTATGCAAAAAGTTTTAGAAACCCTAATATTTATGTAGTTAGGCTTCAAAAATACATTCGCTTAAAAAATGATATATATATATATATATATATATATATATATATATAAATAAGGAAATTTTTCTTTATAATATTTTAATATGTTTTGTATTTTTATTTTGAGTGATTAAATGTTGAAGACATTAATTAGTCCGTTTTCATTTTTATTGTGAAAGTTATTTTAAATTGAGAGAATCTGAATGACCATTGTTGCCTTGCCATTATATATTTTGAAACTTTGGTGCGTTTCCTTTGAGTGAGGTTCATGCAAAGAGTGAAGGGAAGGATTTACATTGGCTAGAGGTGCTTCAACCCGGTGTTTTTCACTGCTCTCTGAGTTCCTCTTTCTCTTCACTGCTCTTCGATTTGCCTCAAACCACAATTCTCAAATCACACTGTTCCCCTAAACACGTTTTCCTTGCTTCATTGTTTTGTCCTGATTCCATCAGACAATCGAAATACTCAAGAGAGCACTATCAGAGTAGTCAGACCAAAAATTGCTCCATACAATTCCTAACTCATTATCTTCGCATCTATTTCCAAATCAATACTCTTGGCTTCTTTATCTTGTGGTGGTAGCGGACATTATTACTCATATTAAACTCACGCACTTTTTTTAATTCTTTCTCCAATTCATCATTCGAAGCTTCTGCACTCTGGAGAAAGAGGTGTGTTGTGTTGTCAACATGAGAGTGTGATTTGGAATTTGATTTTGGGTGAATGTGAGACATTTAATTTGGAAGGAAATGGGTGACTCTCAGTATTGAAGGGGTTTGGATTTTTGTTCAGCAGCTGGGGCTAGGGTGACAACATGTAGAGGCGGTGGGAGAGAGATTTAGAGTTGAAGAAGATAGGATCTAATTTGGGAATTTAGGGTTTTTTTAATTTAGTGTATAATGTAATATCTTATGTGGCATACCAAATAAGCATTTAAAAATATTAGAAATGAAAAAAAATTGACACATCAAAACTCTGTTAGTCACACAAGATTTTTTTTTTAACAGAAGGACCTATTTAAAAAAGTTTGATTTTACAAGGATCTTTTTTAAAAAAATTGCTAGGACTAATTTGAAAAACAGCTATATTTGCAAGGACCGAAAACATATTTAAACCTATATTTAAAGTGGTTAATACCATTCAAATGTAATGAGTTGTAACACCTTTGTACCCGTCTATTTTGCTTATCAAAAATAAGGAGACTCAAGCCTCTCAAAGGCATTCATTCTAACAGGTTAATACACCAATCTAAATACAAAAGTCCATATAGTGCCTTCCTATATATCCTATGGAAAATTGTCAAAAAAAATATATCCTATGGAAAGTTACCATAGTCGCATGGCCTTGATAGATTCCACTATCTTCTTTGGGTTGATGGTGATTCTTGGGCATCACACATGACTACATCCTTGTCACAATTACGTATATAGATAAGCATATACGCAACTGGGTCCTGTGTAAATTTATGATGAGTGATGTTAGAATTGTTTGAGATGACTGTAATAAATAAATGAAGCAAATATACAAGATAACAGATACGGAAAACAAAATATTAGAGAGACAAATACAAAAATCACCTCAACTTTACAATCACCACCATATAGATCTTCTAAAAACTGGTTTTGTAGTCTTGATACTGATCCCTCCTGGATCTTAAACCTAAAACAAGCAAGTTAATGAAAACACAGAATTCAGAATTTAAAATCCTAGACAGAAAATAATGAAAACCGAAACAAAGTGATAGAGCAGAGTTTACACAAAATTCAGAATTGTATTACTGATTAGAAAAGGCTCCTCAGAGTTAGAGAACACGTAAACTACTTTTATTTAAGAATATCAACCTTCTAAAGAATCCACCCCACCTCTAAAGAATAGTTTTTTAACAGCAATTTCAATCACCTGAATTCATAAACCTGAAGAATAGAACCCACCCCACCTCTAAAGAATAGTTTTTTGACAGCAATTTCAATCACCTGAATTCTCCACCTCAAAAACCTTTTACATCTCTGTTGTGTTCCAAAGGTATTATTATAAAACATTTATAACACACAGGACGACCTCCCCTGTCCCTACTATCTAAAAATCCATCCAAAACCCAAATCCTCATCTAGGATTCCATGAATATTATTCTTAAAAAACAAAGTAAAACCTTTGCCATCAATATTATTCAGATGCTGCCTTTTGATGCTAAGTTACATAACTGTTTTCAAACAATTTTCTAAGGTAGTTTCTATTAAGGTAGTTTCTATTAATAGTGTATACAATATGATGAATAAGATAACACATAAATAAAGAGATTTAAAAGATTCCTTAAACTGGTACATACCACTTATCTGAAAGAGCTGGCCGAACGTCAACAAAGTAGCTACCATCCTCAAATCCACCAACATGAACCAAAATGCTGCAAAAAAATAATTCAGACAAGGTCCATAGGTCAATTAGTAAATCAATGCAAAACTATTAGTCATTGCAAGCTATTACAAATTGTTAAAATAATTACCCATATATACTATACAACATAGTAGACTCAGATTTGGTAATAACAGACTGGTCAATTTGATTAAGTTTTTTCAATACCTGTGAAGAGTATAAAGATTATCTCTATCCGCTTTGAAAGGTAGATATCTTCCACCACCTAGATCTAGTTCCAAGGGGAACTTATAGCGGTCAACGAGCTGCAATGAAATGTCACTCATAAGAAGAACAATCTGGTGCTACAACATTTTAAGCATTTTATCGAACATAATTCTAACCTTTACAGTGTGGCGGCCATCATCACTCGTCTCCCACCGTTTTAATTGAAGCCGCAGAACTGGTGGAAAATGAAGGAACATTACATGCTCCATCACGTCAAATGCCTGTAATCACAATTAGAATCCCCGATAGCAATAATGCAAGTCACCAAGTAGGGTTGACAACTAAAAGCTAAAGTACATACCTCATTGTGTTTCGCTTCAATATACTTATTAAAAGAGGCATACACATCTGCACAGCCTTTAACCTCAAGGCATTGATCGAAGAAGAGAGTACCAGGTTTGTCCATTACTATCATGTCAATTATAAATTCGAGAAAACTCCTCTATTTTTAGTCGTTGTCTACCGTCTATTATTTAACCTAAATTTGTTTCCTAGGTACGTCGGTTTGAGAGATCGATATAGCTTCAAAAATAGTTGCATGCACTCTCTCATTCAAATCCTCTATAAGGTTATTGGTAGCTTCTACTACGCTTATTGATATCACCTTCATGCTTAAATAAATTTGTTTTTTCAGGCCGTGTACAAAATTCCAGTTGTTCATAGCACGACTATGACTTTGGTGGCGTTGCAGAATGTTTTTTTTGCCTTGTCTGGAATTTTGCAACGCCACCAAAGTCATAGTCGTGCTATGAACAACTGGAATTTTGTACACGGCCTGAAAAAACAAATTTATTTAAGCATGAAGGTGATATCAATAAGCGTAGTAGAAGCTACCAATAACCTTTACCTTTCTGAAAGCAGGAATGTGATAGAGGATTTGAATGAGAGAGTGCATGCAACTATTTTTGAAGCTATCTCGATCTCTCAAACCGACGTACCTAGGAAACAAATTTAGGTTAAATAATAGACCGTAGACAACGACTAAAAATAGAGGAGTTTTCTCGAATTTATAATTGACATGATAGTAATCGACTCTTCTTCGATCAATGGTCTAAAACTAGGGATTTTCTGATCATCTTCCACCTCTACCGCAACCGCCTTTCCTTTCTCTTTGATCAATTCTTTCCCAGCCTCCTTCTTTGCGTCCCTCTCGGCCGTATCTTCGATCAGAGGAAAAATAAAATACGAAGAAACTGTTAGAGGTGCGTCTCTGTTTTAGAAGAGAATATGAACGTGCTCTGTTTTGTAGAGAAGATGAACACTCCACTAACTCGAATTAACCCCACAGTTAATCTATACCTATACATAAAGGGGATTCATTTTGTAACTGATTTTTTTGGTGTCAGATTTTTCTGACCAAAATACCCTTATACCCACTAACACTATTTCACTATATTTTTATTTATTATTTATCTATTACTTCTATAACCACCCATCAACCCACCAACACATGAAAGACGGCCCGTCTTTCCCCCTAGTTAAAAGATAAAAAGGCTTTTAAAAATTAGGTCTTTTCGCAAATAAAATTTAAGGCTTCTCAAAACCCTTCCTCTTTGCCCCCTCCAGACTCCGACCCACAATAACCTGAAACCTTTTCCGTGATTGCCGCCGCAACCACCGCAATTAACCATATTTCCGTGCTTGCTTTAACTAGAAAACTACAAGCATTTCACCCATCCTTTACAAACTACACAATAATGTCACAAATGGAACTGTTCCGGATCCAACTTTGGGCTAGAGATAATGGGCCTAGGAGCCCAATTGTAAGCGAGTCCAATTGCACCACTATATATATATATCACTCCACACTCTAAAATATGGTACGCTTTTTCCATTCCTCTCAGATGCCCCATATTTACTATAGACTGACTTGGGCGTCCGGGCGAAGCTGCAGGTGGCGGCCTCCCCGCGCTTCACATCGGAGCTGATATCATCCCAGACCTCGGATTTCCATCACCATCGTGAAGTACGATTTTCTTTCGGTGAGTTCCTTTCGGAACATTGGCGACCATAGTGTGGGAGGTTTCTCCCATCTCTTTTTCACTCACGGTGATGGATTCGAGAAGGAAAAACTCCATGGTGATTCAGATCTGTTCTCTCCACTAAGATTAAAGAATGCGAGAGTCCAGGAGATGAAATCACGTCGATACATCAGTTCTCGAGGAACAAATCCCTAGCCAAGATTCGATTTTTCAGCACGATCAAGATTTAGAATCAATATGTGGTCTTTTCTTGCTGCTAATTTGGGAAAAAGCTAAGTTCTTTTCAAGTTCATATATGATTTTACGGAAACAATCACGTTAGGCTGAGTTCCTCAACTTGTTATCGTTCACGCTCCTACAACTTCTCAAGATCGGTGTCAGATTTACCCAATCGATTTGGGTTCGAGTCGAAGGCTAATAACACCAGTTCAGGTGCGAGCTCGGTACGCGATCTCGATCCAATCAGTTCCTCGGCGCCGATCTCAGGTCCAATCACGGTCCCAACCTCATTTTTGGTATTGTTCGGCGACCTCGTCTTCAACACCGACCATTCACCACAAATGGTTTCGGCATTAGTTCCAAACAACGGGACGACTTTACGGAAGGGCAACATGTTGAGGTCGGTTCCATGGTGCTGAGTCCGGTTCTCAAATACTATTTTATTTCAATAGAGTTTGGCTTCGCAAGCGAGTTCGGAAACATCGTGCGAGTCCTTGAGGCAAGTTTCCATGAGTCATGGTAAATCCTAACTGCTCTCAAACTGACAAAGGTAAAGACGCACCGCTCCGGCATTACCAGCGTCAGTCAAACACATCAATTTCACAAGCGTGAGTTCGGTTGCCGAACTGATATCTGATGTATGCTGATTGAGATTACAGTTGTGGGATTCTAAGGAAAAAGTACACCTTGGCCAGCAGAATTGTTTACGCAGGAAATCCCAAAGGCTTTCAAAGCTTATTTGGAAATTGGGTCTCAAATAGACCACTGCTCAGGCATTATCAACTTCCTTGTGGTTAATTTCAAAGTCAGTTCGGCCAATATATCATGAGTTCAACCCAAAGTGTTTGGTCCATCTTTGCAAAAGGGAGCACTTTTGGGCTTCAGAAGTCATGAGCTAAAGGTCCACATATATTTATGACATGAGCAAGAAAGATATCATGAGGGTCTTGAATTTAGCAGCATGCTAACTGAACTATCAAAAGGCATCCTTTCAAATCCAACCTCGTCGCGACACTCGAAACCCAGGTTCAATTTTCAATTTTAGAATATTTAGATGTTTAAACAATCATTGATATTGCTTTTGTCATTGATTGAATTGATCGCAAATCTTCATTGCATGATACCCCACTACACTAATGCTTGATAAAAATTGGGGGTAAATGTTGTTTATCTCTTATCACATGGTCGAGGCAAAAATGCCTTAATTTGGTTTCGTTTTCACATCACTAAACCATGTTTATGCCGCTCATCACCATGTGATGTGTATAAATGGTTGGGAAGTTAGGCTTGCACTTTCTTTGATCATGAGCTAAAGGAACTTTACACATGTCATAATTTTGTCAATATACGAAGTACTAACGCATGAGCCGAGTTAAATGGCTACATCATTTTGAGGTTGTCAAATGAATTTTGATCGAAGTATTAATTTAGTAGTTACTTTTAATAATCGCTTTCATTGCATCCACTTCTAAACCGTCATTGCCCGAGCATAATGGATAAGCATGCACATCCACCGTATGATATTTCAATCATTAGAATCATGCTTTGTTCCTCATAGTTTTGAACAGCCGATATGATGCATCGAGATTTGCTCTATTTCCTTATTGCGCTATGTTATCTATATTAGATAAAATGTGCTCGGTACACTTGTGTTATTATTGCTTTCTTAGCTAAATTGACAATGTGTTTCTTTGGAGTTGTTGTCTGGTTTTTTTTGACAGGAAGTAACGACGAGTGGGGGCCACTAGAGAGCCTGGACACGACGTACTACATATGTACGAAGTTACCACTTTGAACTGCTGGTGTACCCAACAATCCTAGACACACTAGCCACATGGCCTATACGGAAAGAAGATCGGCTCTAGCACAAGAGCTCGGTCTAATCATAAGGGCAGATTTGACTCAGTGCACGTACATCAGGGTGCTACGCTCTATTTCTTCGGCTTGTTTCACCTATGTCGATACTTTAGATTGCAATAGATCGGCACGATGCCGATTGTTTGGGATACTTGTGATTTTCGTTTCATTTCATATTTACATCTCACCTACAAATATCCTGTATGCTCGCATCTGTTGTTCAATTTCAGGTACGAGATGCACCCAAAGATCCTTGCTAAGGGCACAAGAAACCGAGCAGTCGGTTAGATACAAAATACCCTTTAGCAGAGGATCTGAGGCTGTGAAGATGCATCATCAATCCGACTCTAGCCTATGTTACTGGGCCAACATCCAACTTGCAAGGACAAGTCACATGGCCCACTTAGTGCCAAGTGATGTAAGCTTTAATTCTCACGTGACCAAAAAGGGGAGTAACATTCCACTCAAAGTTTGGAACCAATGGATCAATGTCGGAGTTTGGGTCAATTCGTCAGGCCAACAACGTCACAGAAACCTTGAATTTGGCAGCATGCTAACCGAGCAATTGATCGGCATCATTTCAAATCCAACCTCGTTGCAACACTCGACATCCAGGTTCAATTTTCCATTAATTTAAAAATACTAAAGTAGTAGATGCATAATCAAAAAATCATTGAGGTTACATTGCCATCACTGGATTGACCGCACGTCATTGCATGGAACCTCGCTGCAATTATTACTTAGCATGCTCATAGATATATTTGGATAGAAATTGTTAACAAGTGTTGATTGTCTCTCATCGCAAAGTCACAGAAATGCCCTTATACGATTTTATGCACTTATGCTACTCGTCATTGAATGTGAGCTAGTATAACTCTACACATGTCATAACTTTCTCAATGAACAAAGCACTAAATTATTAGTCGAGTTAGATGCATACATCATTTTGAGGCCATTAAATGAATTTTGGTCGAAAGGTTGATTTAAGTAACAACTTTTAGTAATCATTGTCATTATGTTTGCTTATACATCATCTTGCCCAAACATAAAGGATAAGTGTGCACAGCCACCATATGATACTACAGTAATCAGAATTATATTTAGATCTTCATAAGTCTTAGAGAACTAATATGAGGCATTGACATCAACTCTATTTCTTTATTGCAAGCTCTATTTCTTTATGACATTCCATTATTAATGCATGAAAAATGAGCGCGGTCTACGCTTGCGTTATCATTCCATTTTCAGCTAACCCGACACTGATCACTCTGACAACGTTATGTTTCTTCGAAGTTTGTGTTTTGTTTATTTGATAGGAATTAATGATAAGAGGGGCTACAAAGAGCCTAGACACAATGCACTTCAAATGTTCGAAGTTGCTACACGACAAGAAGATTGGCTCTAGCAAAAGAGCGCAATCTAACCATAAGCATCGTGGATACTACTTTATGAATGTGTTATAGATTTACATGCATACTTGTAGTTGTAGAGAAGTCCCTTCCGATGAAGATGATAGGCGGCGACCTAACTCTGTATTTAAGATATTACCAAGTTTATGTGAATAAATATGATTGCAGGTGACCCACACAAAAGAGCGGAACAGTTCGAAAGGAGCAGAGGGTAAAGCAAACTCAGCTTCTATAGAAAATGCGGTCGACACCTTGGAAGAATGGGAGCCTATGGCTTATGTAGACAAATTACATTTAATTAGGACTGATTAATAATCATTGTTGATGTCTGCCCATGAGGTTGTTTTCTTGTATGCAGGAATCGATTTCCATTACTTCGGCTTAGTGCACCTATGCCGAGATGCTATATTATATTAGATCGGCTCAACGCACCTGCACACAGGGTCCCGCGCCTTAGCAGATACAGAGTGTTTGGAACACTTGTATTTTCCATTTTATTTCAGATTTATATCTCACCTGCAAATATATGTATGCTCGCTTCTATTGCTTCATTTCAGGCACTAGAAATACCTATAGATCCTTGCGATAAGTCCATAGAATCGGACAAACAGGTCGGCCCTTCGTCGACACCTTTGAATCGATGGTCTAATCCACTGTAACTCTGTGAAGACAAAGCCGTGGCCTTCCGATGGTCACGCCCTCCGACATCCGAGCTAGATCGGGTCGTGACCCGTAAGCTGGATTAAGCGAGGTCGCCAAAGCCGTGGCCTTCCGATGGTCACGCCCTCCAACATCCGAGCTAGATCGGGTCGTGACCCGTAAGCTGGATTAAGCGAGGTCGCCAAAGCCACGACCTTCCGATGGTCACGCCCACCGACATTCAAGCTAAGATCGGGTCGTGACCCGCAAGCTGGATTAAGCGAGGTCGCCAAAGCCGTGGCCTTCCGATGGTCACGCCCTCCGACGTCCGAGCTAGGTCGGGCCGTGACCCGTAAGCTGGATTAAGCAAGGTCGCCAAAGCCGTGGCCTTTCGATGGTCACGCCCTCCGACGTCCGAGCTAGATCGGGCTGTGACCCGTAAGCTGGATTAAGCGAGGTCGCCAAAGCCGTGGCCTTTCGATGGTCACGCCCTCCGACGTCCGAGCAAGATCGGGCCGTGACCCGTAAGTTGAATTAAGCGAGGTCGCCAAAGCCGTGGCCTTTCGATGGTCACGCCCTCCGACGTCCGAGCTAGATCGGGTCGTGACTCGTAAGCTGGATTAAGCGAGGTCGCCAAAGCCGTGGCCTTCCAATGGTCACGCCCACTGACATTCGAGGTCGCCAAAGCCGTGGCCTTTCGATGGTCACGCCCTCCGACGTCCGAGCTAGATCGGGCCGTGACCCGTAAGCTGGATTAAGCGAGGTCGCCAAAGCCGTGGCCTTTCGATGGTCACGCCCTCCGACGTCCGAGCTAGATCGGGCTGTGACCCGTAAGCTGGGTTAAGCGAGGTCGCCAAAGCCGTGGCCTTCCGATGGTCACGCCCACCGACATTCGAGCTAGATCTGGTCGTGACCCGTAAGCTGGATTAAGCGAGGTCGCCAAAGCCGTGGCCTTTCGATGGTCACGCCCTCCGACGTCCGAGCTAGATCGGGCCGTGACCCGTAAACTGGATTAAGCGAGGTCGCCAAAGCCGTGGCCTTCCGATGGTCACGCCCTCTGACGTCCGAGCTATATCGGGTCGTGACCCGTAAGCTGGATTAAGCGAGGTCGCCAAAGCGGTGGCCTTCCGATGGTCACGCCCTCCGACGTCCGAGCTAGATCGGGCCGTGACCCGTAAGCTGGATTAAGCGAGGTCGCCAAAGCCGTGGCCTTTCGATGGTCACGCCCTCCGACGTCCGAGCTAGATCGGGCCGTGACCCGTAAGCTGGATTAAGCGAGGTCGCCAAAGCCGTGGCCTTTCGATGGTCACGCCCTCCGACGTCCGAGCTAGATCGGGCCGTGACCCGTAAGCTGGATTAAGCGAGGTCGCCAAAGCCGTGGCCTTCCGATGGTCACGCCCACCAACATTCGAGCTAGATCGGGTCGTGACCCGTAAGCTGGATTAAGCGAGGTCGCCAAAGCCGTGGCCTTCCGATGGTCACGCCCTCCGACATCCGAGTTAGATCGGGCCGTGACCCGTAAGCTGGATTAAGCGAGGTGGCCAAAGTCGTGGCCTTCCGATGGTCACGCCCTCCGACATCCGAGCTAGATCGGGCCGTGACCCGTAAGCTGGATTAAGCGAGGTCGCCAAAGCCGTGGCCTTTCGATGGTCACGCCCTCTGACGTCCGAGCTAGATCGGGCCGTGACCCGTAAGCTGGATTAAGCGAGGTCGCCAAAGCCGTGGCCTTTCGATGGTCACGCCCTCCGACGTCCGAGCTAGATCGGGCCGTGACCCGTAAGTTGAATTAAGCGAGGTCGCCAAAGCCGTGGCCTTCCGATGGTCACGCCCTCCGACGTCCGAGCTAGATCGGGTCGTGACTCGTAAGCTGGATTAAGCGAGGTCGCCAAAGCCGTGGCCTTCCGATGGTCACGCCCACTAACATTCGAGGTCGCCAAAGCCGTGGCCTTTCGATGGTCACGCCCTCCGACGTCCGAGCTAGATCGGGCCGTGACCCGTAAGCTGGATTAAGCGAGGTCGCCAAAGTCGTGGCCTTTCGATGGTCACGCCCTCCGACATCCGAGCTAGATCGGGCCGTGACCCGTATGCTGGATTAAGCGAGGTCGCCAAAGCCGTGGCCTTCCGATGGTCACGCCCACCGACATTCGAGCTAGATCGGGTCGTGACCCGTAAGCTGGATTAAGCGAGGTCGCCAAAGCCGTGGCCTTCCGATCCGATGGTCACGCCCACCGACATTCGAACTAGATCGGGTCGTGACCTGTAAGTTGGATTAAGCGAGGTCGCCAAAGCCGTGGCCTTTCGATGGTCACGCCCTCCGACATCCGAGCTAGATCGGGTCGTGACCCGTAAGCTGGATTAAGCGAGGTCGCCAAAGACGTGGCCTTCCGATGGTCACGCCCTCCGACATTCGAGCTAGATCGGGTCGTGACCCGTAAGCTGGATTAAGCGAGGTCGCCAAAGCCGTGGCCTTCCGATGGTCACGCCCTCCGACATCCGAGCTAGATCGGATCGTGATCCGTAAGCTGGATTAAGCGAGGTCGCCAAAGCCGTGGCCTTTCGATGGTCACGCCCTCCGACGTCCGAGCTAGATCGGGCCGTGACCCGTAAGCTGGATTAAGCGAGGTCGCCAAAGCCGTGGCCTTTCGATGGTCACGCCCTCCGACGTCCGAGCTAGATCGGGCCGTGACCCGTAAGCTGGATTAAGCGAGGTCGCCAATGTCGTGGCCTTCCGATGGTCATGCCCTCTGACGTCCGAACTAGTTCGGGCCGTGACCCATGGCCTTCCAATGTCCATTCCCTCCACGGTCTGAGCTATGTCGGGCCGCGACCCATAAGCTGTGTTGCAACTGAGGTGAATCACCGCGCGAGGGCTGGTCTTGTGAGCATCTCGACTTTCAGGCAACTTTAAACGTAGTCGCTCCTCGCTTTGATCCGAGTTAAGCCGAGCCAAGTTTTAAAAAACTAAATCAAAGGGGGGGCCGGTCTCGTGACCCTCTCAGCTCGATAGTAACGACGTTAGAGGAAAACACAAACCCAATAAACTGCGCCAAAGGAGGATGAAGTCACGCGTCTGTCTTTCTGACTTGGATAATTTTCATGGCCATGTTGTGGTTATATAACCAACATACGACTGAGAAATTAAATCTAGGTGAAAGAAAGAGCTTCGTTGCACATGTATTCCGGGGGCTATGTGTTGCCATCTAGAATCGGTATCAGATTGATCCGACTATCCACAGCTTGGAACGCCTGCCGACCTTGACTTATCTTGCCATGGTTGACGCTGATATTGTCGATGTCGGACTACTAATCTTGACAACCCAGTTTGGCACTACGACTGTACAAAGTTCAATTCTCTTTCACAAGGTTCACACCAAGTTACGCTCTATTCGAGAGAGATACCTTGGTGGCGCAAACCACTCACACCCAACTTGGGGCCATTAACAAAAGTGTCACAGTATTCAATTGTTCGACTTTAGAATTGGGGCTGACAACAGGGATTTTAAGACTTGGTACGCTCACCTTTGCTCTCTTTGAGGTATACACTATCACGGGTTATGTTCGTTGCAGAACTTAAATATTGCTAAAAGAACGTCCATAACTCAGGGACTAGTCCGGTGTACAAATCTTGACGATAACGTATGTGTGACTATATTACATGAGCTATTATTTCTTTCATTATTTAGCTAACTTCAGCAGGTTGGATCTCTTACGAGCAAGACTTTACTCACAAGTCGACTCCACAACATGTGCAACCGACTTGGGGGGCTACTGTTCCGGATCCAACTTTGGGCTAGAGATAATGGGCCTAGGAGCCCAATTGTAAGCGAGCCCAATTGCACCACTATATATATATCACTCCACACTCTAAAATATGGTACGCTTTTTCCATTCCCCGCGCTTCACATCGGAGCTGATATCATCCCAGACCTCGGATTTCCATCACCATCGTGAAGTACGATTTTCTTTCGGTGAGTTCCTTTCGGAACAGGAACTATACAGAGAATCGCAGTTTTTTTTACCTCTTTGACATTCTGATCTACCACAAACAACACTCCCACAATGATCCCGTAATAACTAACAACTCAAATCAAATAATGCACATGAAAATTAATGAATTAAACAAAAACCTTAGGGTTTATGCATAGAAGAACAAATGCAGAAGAAATTCAAATTCAAGATTCTCTTACCTGTGCAGCTACTTCCTTCTTCCATGGAAATGGAGTTGATGATGGAGAGTGAGGAACGTCAGGAAAGAGCAAAGAGAAACTAGTTTTTTTTTTTGACAGAGCAAAGAGAAACTAGTTGATGGGTGTGAAATGGAGTTGATGGAGAATGAGTAATACCACTGACGCAGATCAGGCATACAAATTTTAATTGTTTGTCTTAAAAAAAAATATAAATTTTAATTGTCTTAAATACGTAACACATGCTCTTTTTTTTTTTTGTTCAAAAATGTATTGATTAAAGAACCAAATTTGACACAATGCTTGACACAACTAAAAGCCTTAAATCCAATTCTTCTATCTTTGCAAATCCAGTTATGTGATAATTAACCTTTTCTCTCGTACTCCTTTTTCAAACTCGCATTTTCTTTCAACGTATTGATTATTAATATTATTTTGTTACATTATATTTATTATTTAAATAATTAGATGAGCACTTGTATTGTATTCGTTAATGTTACTATAATATTGTTTTAGTTATTTTTTATTATTATTTAAAGATGAGATGAGGATCTGTATTGTTTCTTTCAAAAAAATCACTTGTAGATTGTTAGAGTTTACGATTGAGATGTTAGCAAATACCAGCGCAGTGGAGAATGATGATAATTGTTTGCTTACCGTGTAACATTCGAAAACCGGTAATGAGCTGATGCTAAACTAGATTTAAATTGGTTTACTATTACACATTGGATTTATAAAAACCTGTTTTGAGAAGTGGTAAACCGTTTTCGGCAGTAACAATTGGTTTGTAGATATGGTAAGCCGTTTTCTGGTAGTAATATTTTAAATTTTAATTTTAATTTTAAATGATATACAAGTACGAATTCAAACTACAATACATACAATTATTAAGATGTTTAATTTTTTTTTATAAACCGGGTATCCTCTGCGCAATTGCAGAGACTAATCTCTCGAGCCGTGTAGGACCACAATGGATGGCAAAGCTCACCCTCAAGAGATTTAGCACTGCTGCAAAGCTCATGATTAAATTTGAAATCGTGATTTTAACTATAAAAATAAATTTTTTTGACAAAAAAAATATGAAAATAAATTAAACATAAATTCTAAAAGCTAATTTTTAATTGAGTATGAATATAGCTATTTTTTTAAAAAACTACTTCTAATTTTTATTGAGTATAATATATTAAAATTTATATTAAATATTTTTTTTAATCTCATACTCTCCTAGAGCATTAAAATTTTAAAAATGTTTGATAGTTGAATAAATAGGTTCAATTCAACGCATTGTCGTACACACTTAATAATCTTTTCTATTATTTCTTTGGCCTTTCATTGTTAGCTGTTCTTTGGCGTTATTTTTAAGTATCCTACGAGACTCACCTTTATTTTTACACATCAAAAGTGATTCTACTTTTATCATCCAAACGAAATCAATTCTTTTGTACCAAACACAAATCATTTTTTTAGACTCACTTATTAGAACTAGTTCTTTTAACATTTATTCTCCAAAATCAATTCTATCACAAAGAGAAAATAATCCTTGGAAGTAGTTTGATGGCATAAGGTGAAAGTGATGTGATAGAGGACAAATAAAAGCAATGGTGGATAGAAGGAGATTACACTCCAAATCCTGCAGTTTTGGGCTGATTAACGTACTTGCCGGAGGCCCATATTGTATGGGCCCAAATCTTGAGCGAGCAATGTGGAAAGCTCGTGTTTGCATCGAGGAGGGTGAATGGTGCTGAAGCGGAAGAGGTTGGAGTTGGAGGCATGGCGATGGAGGAAGAACTAGATCCCTCTCTCCTTTGTTGCCAGTATCTGGTTTCTGCAATTCAAGCTATGGAGCCTTCGGACTGCTTAATCTCCCATGCCAGGTTAGTTTCTCTTCCACTTTCACATTCTACTTCGTGAATACAGAGTAGTAGTAATATACTGTACATCTAACTAAACTGATACACTTTCTGGAAATCTCAACTCAGAGCGTGTGGCGGAGGTTCAGTTACAGAGCAAGTTCAACACTTCATCTGGAATCATTGCCTTTCCACCCCTGTACTGTACATTTCATTTCTCTTCTTATCTCTTTGTTTTTTCTTTAAATTTCCATGCAATTGATTGTGTTGCAGTTTTTGAATGCTTTTATGATAAAAATGTAGGCTGATTTTTATGCTCCTTACTTGAGGAATTTTCTCAAGAAGCTTATTACTCAAGTTGAATTCGATCATGGCTATGTTTTGGATCAATTGTATGAACTGTATGCTCAGTACATTACATCATTTAAGGTTAATTTAATTTCTATTTTATTTTATCAACAAGTTTCTTCAATTCAACCATCATTTTTCTAGCTGCAAGTGGTTGGTTAGAGGTTTTAGAGTTTTTTTTTTTCAACCTTTTAATAGGATGATGGTTCAGGCAAGAGAGATGCAAGAATCTGCAAAAGAATTTCGTTTCTTTTTCCTGATGGTAAATCATAATTCAGGCGATTTTTCTACTTTGATTCTTATGATGTTATTTCCTTTTGGCTTACCTTTGGTTGGTAACTGGTTTTTGCTAGAATGTTCTGAACTACGAAGTTGTCCGCACTCAAAGGTGTTGGTCTTTCCATTGCAGTGTTCTTTAAACATGGTTGAAGGTGATACTGGGTAAGCTCTTATTTTATGTCTTAGAAGCTTTTCATATAGAA
This sequence comes from Astragalus glycyphyllos, assembly GCA_963573325.1. Lineage (NCBI taxonomy): Eukaryota > Viridiplantae > Streptophyta > Magnoliopsida > Fabales > Fabaceae > Astragalus > Astragalus glycyphyllos. The sequence goes on from OY754312.1 coordinate 26,225,410, forward strand.
TGCAACATTTCAGGGTTGTCTTTTTGCTAATTGTGAATTTTTTTGGTGTGACAGTGGTTTCCCCATGCGGCAAGTGTTTGTTTCCGTATAATCAGTCCTGTTTGATTGTTTCTATATGAAAATGGTGTTCGTACTTCCTAGATATGTTTTTTCGAGTTGAATTTGCATGCAACAATCACTAAGCAATTTCACAAGTTTTCAGAAATTTTGATAGTTGTTTTTATTGTTTTTAAAAAAAGTATTCTCTCAAGTAGTGTTTTTTCAAACGCTAGTAGATAGCATTTAGCGTTTCACTTTTTTCTCTTTTTTACTCTTATTAATTCTCTTAAATTCCCTCTCTATCCTCATCAAACATTTTGTCATTATTGAATAATTTAATCATGAATTAAATATGTACTTTTATATCATTCTAGATTTATCATTTAGTTTAACCGCTAGTTTTTTCAAACACATGGTTTGTTATCAACTATCTTGTCAGCTATTTGCTAGTTTTTACCAAAAAGAGCTTTACTACTACAAGAATCTTAGTCTTTTTGTCTGAAGTTTAAAATAAGTAAAAACTTTCCAAAATGAATGAAAAGCTTAATGTAATAAATGATTCATAAAAAAAATAGTTGGTTTTAGATCATCTCATGTTGACGGAAGTAACTTTTATTAGAGTGCAGCATGTGTAATTGTGACGGAAGTAACTTTTATCAGTTACCACGAGTCAGTCTGTACATCCGTTGTAACCAACCAACCATATTCTATTTCTATATTCTATTGACACTTGAGCATTGGGATTCCCAGAAACAAGGGTCCTAATTTATTGGATTTATCTATATATCTATATCTATCTATTTTTATATATCATATCATAAGTGTATTTTTGATCGAACCATAAATAGGAAGCAACTAAGCTGAGTGAATCAAAGTCAGAGATGGAGATAGGGGAGAGTGAAATTGAGGTTATACACTCATGGTCTGCTCCAAGATCTCTTAGTACTAGTCTTATGTATTCTTTTGCTCAGGTAATTTTCTGATTATTATTGATTAATTATTCGTTGATTAAAAGTTCCTTCTTCTGATCTTTGTTGTTTCATTTGTGCTACTTATTAGAGGGATGATATTGAAGTGCTTGATGAGCCCCTCTATGCAAATTTCCTTCGAGTTACAGGTCTTGATAGACCCTACAGGGATGACCTACTCTCCAATATGGTATGTTTCTGTCTCAGTATTTCCTAAACCTGGGGAATTTATTGGTTGCAGAATTACTGAATTCTGAAGAGTAACAGCTTGTAGCATCTAGAGTGAAAACTTATAAGCATTGCCATTTCTTTTTTATCAAGATATTTGCTGTTTTCTTGCATATAAGGAATATGAAAAGTCTAGTGGATTTTGTTTCTCTTCCTATGCTTCATATTGAAATTTTGGTGTTTCAATTGTAACAGTAATCTGATGGAAATAAGGTTATAAATGACCTGATTTTTAGTCCAGGAAGGAAGAAATATAGATTCTGTAAGGTAAAGAATACATCTTTCAAGATATGCAATTAGTGAGGAGCTGTTGTTAGATACACAAGATGAGTAGTTGATCACAAAATGTTACTATAGAGGAATATTATGACTGTTTATTTTAATGATCTGAGATATCATATCATTGATTTGTTATAGAGGTGAAAGTAGTCTATATTGCTCCTTCCTCGTGCCAACTTTGTGATGCAGTAGTTTGTTGTAACTTAAAGGATTGTCATAAAAAATCAACATATTAGCTATGCTATGCTGGTTAAACATTGCTAGTAGTTTGGCTAGGTAGGAAGGGAGGGCCCACCACTGGGGTGGGTCCAAGGGGAAATGAATTTCTTACCGTTGACATATCCAGCAGTCGCGATCTCGGCTATGGGATGATCACACAGTTCAGATTCCAATGAAGTGAAAATACGCGCCATCCAATTCTATCCATTGGCCCGACTGCACCGTTTCATGACTACAGGAAATCTTGGTCTGGATCCAAGGGGATCCCAATAGGGGGCCTCATGGGATGGAAAGAGAATGAGGAAAAGAGTTGATAAAAATCTCATTAGTTAAGAGTGATGTTGAGCTTTTATAATATACTAGTACTATACTCGTGCATCCGCACGGGTGATACTGTTTTTGTTATAATGTGCTATGAGTCCATAAATACATTGAAATTTGTAAAATGTAATAAAAGAAAAAGGCATAAGCTAATGAAAAAAAATTATATTTCAAGATGCTTAAAAAAATTGTATTGCAGAAAGTTAAAAAAATCAGTATCGTCTTTAAATCTTAAAATGGAGTAAACATTAGAAAAAAAAAGTGAGATGAAAATAGGATGAAAGAATAGACAGATGAGAGAAAAAGAAGATACATTTAAAGTGAATCCAGCGACATTGCAACCACCGCGGTTGCCTCACCCCCATGTCCGTTCCCCATGGCTGCCCCCGTTTGCACAAAGTTAAAAAAAAGTTAGTACCTTTTTCAAATGTTAAAAAATAGAGTAAAAATTGGGAAAAAAGAAAATGAGATGAAAATAAGATAAAATAATATACAAATCAGAGAGAAATAAGATACGATTAAAGTGAATTCCACGACGTTGCAACCACCGTGATCGTCGCACCCCGTAGCCGCCCCTCTTCGCCGCTCCCCGTCGCCTCCCCCCCCCCCCCCCAATCGACACGTGGGTACTTATATTTTTGGTAGTTTGATGACTAAGTAAATAGTTGCAGTTTTGATTTAAAAGTGTTAAGATAAAAGCTTAAATAATGGATTGAAAAATTAGGAACATACCTTTATTAATTATTGCAAAAAAATCAATCGTATAAGTTGTTTCCCGTCAATAGTCAAAAGTAAAGTAATCATTTATAAATAATAAAGACATATGTGAAAATAAGATGTAAAATAATTGTATTTCAACAACGTATAATATTGTGCTGTGGCAAAAAATAACAATGGATAACATAGAGATTTTAGTAGTGAGAGTTAGATTAAATAGATATTAGAAGTAGATGAAGTATTTGTATTCCGAAGCAAAATGTTGACAACGCCTAATGTTTTTTTATAGACTCCAAAACAAAATTTTCATTTTAAAAAATAAAAATATTCATGAAAGCAAAATATAAAATATGATTATAGCCATAGCGTGTTATGTTTTCCCGTAAGAAATCAAAAGTCATAATTCTAAACAATTATAGCAGTAATGTGTAATTGTTAACTGTCGAGACTCCAAAGCAAAAAGTATCAACATGTAAAATAGATATTTTAGTATTAGGCGTTTTGATTAAATAGATTGTAGAAGTCCCTTTATTAGAATTTTTTTGTGAAGTCTCGACAAAAACTAACATTTTATTGGCAAGACTACTAAGAGATTATTAAAAAATAAAAGTATTCATGAAAGAAAAATATTAAAAGTGATTATTAAAAGTCATAGAACAAAAATATTATAGCAATAATATGTAATTGTTAATCGTCAATACACAAAAACAAATAGTAGATATTGGTAAATTAGAGATTTTAATATTGAGTGTTTTGATGAAATGAGAAAAAATCATTTCCTTAACAAATATAGATGGAGAAAAATAAAGATTCCAATGAAGTGAAAATACGCGCCATCCAATTCCATCCATTGGCCCGACTGCACCGTTTCATGACTACAGGAAATCTTGGTCTGGATCCAAGGGGATCCCAATAGGGGGCCTCATGGGATGGAAAGAGAATGAGGAAAAGAGTTGATAAAAATCTCATTAGTTAAGAGTGAAGTTGAGCTTTTATAATATATAATATCATTTAAACCAAAATTATTTTCCATCTAACTTCATGGTTCATTAATACTTTACTGTCTACAGCATATCTCAAAGCAACGGATTCAAGGTTTGACTGATGACCTAATGAAGAAAGGAAAGCACTTCATTCTAATAAGAAATCCGCTTGACATACTGGTAAAATATCTCATTTATTACTTACTTATCACTAATGCGGCAATGCAGTTCAGCATATTTTTTCTCAAATGCACATGTAGTTGTATTGGTCCAAAAACTTGGATACTGTCTACATTAAAAAATGCTAACTTAAGCCTATAAGCTTCATGTTTAAGTAATGCTTAAAATGACTCTGCAAATACTTCATTGGGATATTGGGTAGTTATCTATTTCTTTGCTTAGCAGCTGATAGATCTTGTTTGCTCCTCCTAATTGTGTGCCCAGCCATCCTTTGACAAAGTTGTCCCACCATCTTTCTATGAGTTGGTTTGGCAGAGCTGATTTGTATATACAACGAGCTTCGTGAGATTGGGAAGGCACCACCTGTTGTAGATGCTGCAGAACAACAAGATCCTGAGGTATTAACTTAGCTATCTGAACATACTTGATTCTAATCCCTGAATAAATCAACTATTGAGGCCTATTTACAAACTAAATTTTAAAAATACATTGAATAATTTTTATTATCTTGCAAAACTGTCATGATCTTGTTCATTTGCAGGCTACTCTAAGGTGTCTTTGCAATGATTTGGAGATTCCTTTTCAACCTGCAATGCTCAAGTATGTGGATTCTTTTTTTGTCCCTTTTTACAAAGTTTAAATCCCCCACCCTCTGCACATAACAGAAAAGGAAGAAAAATAAAGAAGGCTTCATCATTAAAGCTATATTAATGCAGCCGTAAAAGTGAAACAAAATTTTCTGGGGTGGTTGATGGATGAATGATCTGGTGTGGTAAAAACTTATGTTCCTTTCTTTAATTCCCCAAGGTTCCATTAAAAATGCCCACTAGTTTTCTATATACTCCATTAGCATATCGTGACTATCTACATTCTGTTTGCATTCAAATATGTTGATATGCAAGCCCAGACATACCTTTTGCCACCTACAAATTCATTTTCTAATGTTTCCAATTTCTGATAATTCGAGTTTTAATCATTTTTGAGACATTTGGTTATTGAAAAATTTAGTTAAGGTATTACTATTTGATGTATATACAAAAATGTTCTTATTGTTGATCTGGAAAAATTATTTTGCATGCACACTTAACGAGTTTACAATGTAAAAACTTTCCAGTTGGGAAGCAGGCCCAAAGCCAATAGATGGATTGTGGGCTCCTTGGTGGTATAAATCTGTACATAAATCTACTGGTTTTGAGCAACCAAAAAAGTATCCTCGGGTATGTGGTTGTTTTTTCATAGTATTCTTCCAGTTTAGTTTCTGTTGTGCAGAGTCCAGGATGTTATTTTTTTAGAAGCAACCATTGTATTTGTATCTTATCATTGTTTGTTTGCCCCATTGTCTAGTACTATTATTTTTCTTATCTCATAGAAATTGCATACAAATTGGGTTTATATTGTAAACCCGTGTTTTCCTACATTTTTTTCACACAAAATCCTGATTGTGGTTATGGTGGAAACTTAACTTCTTTTCAGCAATTTCCGTTCTCTCTATGATTTGTTGGAGCAAAGTCTACCCCTGTATAATATGCTTCGGCGCCATGTGAAGAAAAAGTCATCCCTTTTGAGCTCGTCTCTACCTCCTCCTAATCTTCCAGTTTCTGCAAATGAGAAATTGCTTGCTTGGGTTGTTGATGAAATTGTGCCACGTGATGGTGCCAAGGTGCTTAATTGTAGGACACTCGGCGGTCTTTTGTATATAGAAAAAGACTCAGATTTATTGTGGACACATTCTTATGGTTTTTATTTGTTATCCGATCATTCAGGTTTCCGTGTTTGATTCAGTTGTCCAAGGAGGCGACTCTGTTTGGGAGGGTATTCGAGTGTATAATGGAAAGATATTTAAGCTCGAGGAACATCTTGACAGGTGGTGTCACAAAAATGAGAAAATGAATAGCTTATGCCTAATTTTGTCATTTTATCGCAATAATGTTCTTACTGATTAATTGAAATGCATAATAGAATTCCTAAAGTAATAAATTATTCTAATTGATCATTAACTACGGTAAACTTATTTGCATCACAGATATGTAACATGTTCCAGCATTTGCAATTTGAGATAGTTAACATTAAAAGGAAAAATAAAATGGTAACACATGCAGGGTTAATAATTTATCTTCACATTACCCTTGGATTTGCAGCAATCAATATATGCATACTTCCTCTTATTTCTTCTTGCTTGCATATGTAGTTTCATGATATTTTCTTCGTTCATTTTAGGCATGCGATGTCTGATACATTGGATGAATTTTCATCTCTTTTCCTGCAGAGTTTCTTTGTCTTTTATAGTTATGGTCAATTGTTCCTTATAATCCTGTGAGTCTTTCATATCTTTTCATAAGATGCATACAACTTGTGTACTCCAATAAATCATTGCTCATGTTGCAAAAAAGTCTACTTGGTTGAATTTCCAAGGAGTGGTTCTATTTCATCTGATGTAGCATAAACCAATTTGTGTTGAAAATCAATGTTATTCAATGATTCTCGGAATTGAAGCAGTCAATCGTTCCAGACAAGGTTCATTATCAATTTGGTGGATTTCAGTGATATTTGGCAGCAAAAGTAGTGTTTTCTTATTCAATTTACAAAAAATAATAGCAAAAAAGTTCTGACAACTTATATGTTGAGTATTGTACCCTGATTAAAAAGTTAAAGTAGTACAAGTGAAAAATTGATTACTTTTTCTAGGTTAAAATTTTAGTGTATTTCTCGTCGAATCATGGTTTATGAGTGGGTATGTTCTTCAGTTATGTGTCATGGATTTATAAAACTAAAGCTGAAGATGATCATGTACTCTATACTGAATTTGTTTTTATTTGTAAAATGATATGCTTTTGATCAATTTTGTTGATGCTGACATTTCTTACTTCTCATCAGGTTGTTTGATTCAGCAAAAGCCCTGGCTTTTGAAAATGTTCCAACTCGAGATGAGGTGAGTCTGAGATGCACTTCTCATCTAGCATGTCTCACTTTCAATGCAGCCTCATTAGTTATCCTAATAGGCTGTTTGTTAGATGATACGCATTTCCGTGAAAAACAAAGCACTTAATGTCTTTGTCTTTAATCTTGTTTAGGTTATCATCATAATGAATGTACCCTCTTTCACCCACACGAGAGCGATCCGAGAGAAACTCTGCAATCATGTTGGTTTACCAAGATCTCCTTACAGGTGATGAGCTTCTCTCGGACTCTTTTCCATACAAGGAAATTGAGAATGGAGTTTTGTGGGAAGTTGAGGGGAAGTGGGTTATCCAAGGAGCAGTTGATGTAGACATTGGTGCAAACCCTTCTGCCGAAGGTGGAGAGGATGAGGGTGTTGATGACCAAGCTGTTAAGGTTGTTGACATTGTTGACACATTCAGACTTCAGGAACAACCGGCTTTTGACAAAAAAGCAATTTCTTACCTACATTAAGAGGTATATCAAGTTGTTGACACCCAAACTCAACGAAGAGCAACAAGAGGTGTTTAAAAAGAACATTGATGGAGCTGCCAAATTCCTGCTAGGCAAGCTCAAGGACCTTCAGTTCTTTGTTGGTGAGAGCATGGGTGACGATGCTAGCTTGGTCTTTGCCTACTACAAGGATGGTGCTACTGATCCAACATTTTTGTATTTCGCTCATGCTTTGAAGGAGGTGAAGTGCTAAGTGACGCACAGAACTAGTTTATCTATCCCTAAGCTATCTTGTTTTTGTCCTACATTGGTACCAAGTTACTTGAGAGTTGAGACTATGACTTGTATTTTTATTTAAGTTAATGGCATGACGATTTTGTTCTAAAATAATAATAATAATAATGAATGTATTTCTAAAAATTGCAGATTAAGGAAGCAATTTTCAGAAATATAAGTCATATAACATTATTTCTTTTACTGTTTTTTAAAAATTATGGAGATGCAATTCTAATTATATTATTATTTCAGGTTGGGTGCAGATGTGATATATGATTCACTCTGCCTGCCACATCTTGTTAGATTAATTGTCATTCTATTGAATCGGACAAATCTGGATTCTTTCAGACAGCACACAAGTTGTGAGGGTATGTCTCCAAAGAGTAAACATGAAAATGGTGGATGCAAAACAGTTAATAATATTGATGGTTGCAATGGCCAGTCAAAGGAAGCACCAGTAGCTTATATTGCATGCGTCATACGGAATATTGAAACTTTCAACTATTTTCTATCACTAGGGGACCAAGCCAACCTTGATATAATGGACCTAACTGTTTCACTGAAGCCAGTAAATCTCCTTCGGTACATGCAGTCATACAATCAAGACGATGTAAAATTATTGCGTATCACTAGCAGTCATACGAGTAAAATCAGATTAGCATAAGATGATCACTATGAAGTTGTAAGTAATTAGTCACAGACCCGCTAATAGCTTTGGATGGAAACTAATCATTTTAAATTATCTTTGAAAAAATAATGTTTTTTATTTTTGTGACTAACAAGGTAGTAAATGTTTAGGGCTCTATTGGGTAATACGAATTCGCTAGCTTATAGTGGATAACTTATAGCGGATGAGCGATTGGTAAGTGTTTGACAATGGTAGCTTATAGCGTTTTTTAGTAGCTTAATGCGGTTTTTTGAAATGCTACTTGAAGCAACGTTTGAGTTTATAGTTTATGGTGTTTCATTTTTTCTCCCATTTTTACTTTGCTACTTTAATTAAATTCCTCATTTATCCTCAATTAAGATGTTCTCTCATTTAAACATTAATTACAAATGTCTATTTATGACATTTTATATGTTTAAGTTAATTCAACTATTAATTTTATCAAATACTTTAAATTCAATCTGCTAGCTTATCCGCTATCCACTAGTTTATCTGTTATTCGCTTCTTTTTGTCAGGACTGTGCCTATTTCTTTGATAACCTTGTGAATTTGACATCTAGACCACCTTCCCCAATTTCTCTATCGTTTTTCATCCATGTACTAAGTTCACCGGGTCGATTTTCATTGATATTTTGATAATAACCTTGTGAGTTTGACATCTAGACTCAAATTTTTTGGATCTTTTTGGTTATAGACTTTTATAGGCGTACCCGTAAACATTTTGCCGAACTAGAAAAAAGGCTACCACACTTGGATGTATTTAGACGATAGGATTCGTTGTACAAAATGGATGTATTTACCAAAATTAATAGGTGATTTTTGTCATTACTTATTGAGTATGAGTGAACTGATTACCAACTGAGCCAACATTCATTGACATGGTAATACTAGTAGTAGTAAGTAAAGATCACCTACCAAAATATGTGAGAATGGGTTTGATGTAGTGCCATGGGTTCGTAGGAGCTTCCGCTCCTGCACACTCTGGCGCGCTCTTGTCTACCTTGCCATAGAAGGATAAAAAGATAACTTGGTATTATATTGTACTTGTATGATAGGGTCTAGGGAAGGAATGAATCCACTATGGGTCTATCTTAGGCACTAGAGGCTGATTTGAGGGCCCAAACTTCGTGACATCCTAGTCACATGGTAGCAATGACTAATGCATCAATGTATGCTTGTTATGTAGTGATTTACGCAACAAAATCAACAAAACAGTATTCCTGCGAAAAGAACAAACGTTAGAGAAAAACAACCGGAGGCGCCTGGTGGCTGTCCTGAAGAATTTATTCGCCTCTACAACGCAAATTCCCTGAGATACAACCGGTCTCGTCCCAATCGCAAATAACGAATGAGGAATCCGAACTGGCAAGAATTTAGTGTCAATGAGTGACTTTGGTTAACAGGAGATGAACCCAGGATTTGTATCAAGAATGAAGTGTAGAAGAGATCTCGGTTATTGGATATGTCCAGAGCTACCTCCTACTATATTTTGTTTTCAAAAACCACCTACTATGTTCTCAAAGTTTTTCTCATTTTATATCCAAAATTATATATCTGTTATATACATAAGTATCCAAGGGACTCATGCTTTAAAGCTCATAGCATAACCTCTATACACATAAATATATATTATTATAATCATAAAACCAATTGAAACGTATATGTAATAAAGGTAAAACCAATTGTATCATGTATATTATAATAATAAGAAACAGAACAATTAATGAATCATAAACGTTTCAGAATTGAAAATTAAATATATATAATTTATACCATATAAAGAGAAGATTGGCTATGACATTATATTTGAAACGTAAAATAATCATAACTATATATTATACTTTAATATAAATTATTCCTCACTTTTGAAATATCTCATAAAATTACAACAATCCCCCACATATTTCAAAAGTTGGAAAATAAATAAATAAAAAGAAGTTTCCTGGATTAACATCGTAGATGTAATGCATCGGATCTGTATAGCAAGCTATGGAACCAGTCCTAGACAGATAAAACTTAACATACAGTGAATTGGTTTAGCAAGCTATGGAACCCAAGACACTTATTATATGTTAGAGGTTTTACTATCACATTACACCGCCACAATTCTTGCTGTTTCCGCGGTGGTGCGCTACTAGGCCCTGCACATGCTCGGTGTTCATCAGTGCTCTAGAGACCTCGCCAGGATCTCATGCAAGCGGCCCCACTTGACACTCATATAGGTGATTTCATCAAGTGTATGCTGCAAGTCATACACCACCCATAAGGGCTATGATAATCATTAAAAGCTTTAAGCGTAACCTCTTTACCTTGCAGACTAGCACTATCACAATAATATCATAACATCATAGGAAGGGACAAGAATAAAATTAATTACATGAATTAATTTTCAGTGCTAGTAATATCAAGAAGCAACTTGTTTTTACCACATTGAACCTTCTTCATGGGATCTCCAATCACAAAGGTTGGGTTACCATCACTTCTTGATTTAAATTGGCTTAAGTCCCATTCCCCTCGATGTTTCACAAATCATTTTCTTCCCAAGGGATTTTTCAGAAGATTATTCACTTCTGATTTCACATAACTCAAGGATATAATCCTTCTCGCATATTAGTAGCTACTTTACACAGTTATGAAAGACACTATTTCTTCCATAAAGGAACATTGACCAAGACGTCTCTTAGTCAATCAATCTCATATATCACAAAGTCTTGAGTAATATACTCAAACTCAATCGTCTTTAAGTAATAACCTTAATCTCTATAAGGTAATTATTCAAGTCTACTTAGACAATTTCTAAGTGACAACCATTCATAAATAAATCCACTTTTAGATTTATTCTCATGTGAATCAAACTCGTCTATCATCACTGTATCATTGCAATACAATGGATATTCACTATATATAGTAACATAGATGCCTCTATAGACAATTTATATAAATGCTTAGATAATTTCTAAGCCTCATCACCATAACATACTTACACATACAGGTCTGCTTAGATGATTTCTAAGCGACAACATTTCCATAAAATATTTATAGAGTTTCACAAGTATGTTAATAATGTTTCATGCATTCACATATTAGTAAGTGATCTCAAAATATGGATATCTCATATATCCAAAACAAAAATCTCATAATTGATAATTATCCACGACATCTTTGAATCTAAAATATTGCTAGATATAATCATTTTGAACATGTCGATAAGTGATCACATCTATATAAGTGATGTCATTTTCTATCTCTTAGGGAATCTAATTTTTCTCGCTCTAAAAGAAGACACTTTTATGATTTTTATTAATCCAACAAAAACATAGAAAGTAGAGACACCAAGAATGTCAATAATCACATTTATCAGTTGTATAGGTCTTAACAAAACATTCAATTTTTATAGGAGGCATGAATCCAAGAACAACCCCCACAATGCCTCACACAACATAGCATTCCAAAAATCAAAAGCAATACATCATTTATTAACGAAAATATTACTTGCAAGTTGAAACTCTAAGTAAAACAATTTGTTTTATATAATTAGCTATAAATCATTAGCATAATTTTTTTTCACATATGATTCATCCGATAGGATCAATCTCAATTTCTCAATCTCACATTGCATACTACACAAAACATGCTTACATTAAAATCAATAAATTGATTATGCAAAATCCTTCCAATAAAATTGATGTACATTCTTAAAAAATGTAATTATTTTATATTTATTTTTCTGTTGACTAAGTTTTAGAAACATAAAGGATATTCAATGAATTAACTTCAAAGCATCTAAACTTCTAAAGAAGTATCTTAAAAAAAAATATTTTGGGCATAGCATCATGATACTATTGTACTTCCTTATGAACTAACAACAGAAATTTCGCTTATTTATATAGCATGTCTTTCACATCAAAGTTAGAAGACAAAATTATTCAATATAAATAATCACATCATTAGTAAACCCATCAACACATAAGCAATTTGAAATTTGACAATGAAATCTCAAGAATTCAATTTGTCAAAGATGCAATCATACTCACAATCTCAAAACAAAGACTAACTAGCATGAGTAAAATTCCAAATTTGTCACATATGACCACAACTTGGTAAGACAGTTTTCAATCAATCCCAAATCACAAATTGACCTTCACTCAGATGATACAAACTGATTTTTTAAAAAAATAGTGCTAAAAGCAAAGAATGGGATCATAACGATAGAACCTGATAAACATTGATGCGCAGAAACCTTATAGAAGCACACTACTCTTTTATGCGCAGAGAGATTTTGTTTCAGTTCCCATTCACGGTTGTTTCGGAGGAATAAAGCAATGTCACCTCATTTGTACAACTCGTTACCACACAACTTGGTTAAAGCTACGGAGCCATCAGAGACAACATGTTTGAGCAATTCTTTGGGAAGCACAAGCCTAGCCGCGTTCTAGATCTCTTTGGACGAGGCTTCTCAACCACCATCGAATTATTCTCCCCAGCGGATGAACCACATCAAGAAAATATTTGTCATTCATATTAAAAAATAGTTTGACATAAATTCGGGAATGTAATTTGTCTTTACATATATGATACACAAAATTAAAATAAAGTTTTGGTGAACCTATGTCTGTGGTACACAAATTAAGATCTTTTCATGTATAAAACGAGTAGACATGGTGTTGAAATCTCCAAACATTATACATGGCCAGCATAAAGAACAAAATAACTTAACCAAATTGTACTTGAAACATATTGAAAAGCTGAACTCATTTTCAAAAAGAGTAAGAATTATCTCACTCAAAAAGAAGTTTACACTTTAACAATACACAAATATGTGGCATGTTGTATACAACTATAATCACTATAGATACCCTCATTAACTTGAAATAAGGAAATACTGTGTTGATCTTAAAAAGAAAGAAAAGATTTCTGTTGGTTTACAGCACAATGAATATGAAATAAGCACATCCCAATTTTCGGCAATGCTTAGACAAGAAGCTACAAGTATCTAAATTGAAAATTTAGATCGACCACACAGTAAAAAAAAATCACCCTAATTTTAAACTGTATCAGTTATATTAATTTCAATACGATAAAACAGAAACTATCTATACATATATAATATACTTAATAGTATATTTAACCACCAACAAATAAAGTATTTATACTACTATAACAATCACGGTGTAATGATCACACTACATGGGAGCATGCTCAATGACCACTGTTCAGGTTAACGAGTTTTCAAGTTACTCCAAATTTCTTTTCATTCAAATGGATGTCCATAAATCATGTTTTTAGTTCATCTCCAGTTTAATTGAAATGAAATAATGATAACAATAGAAAACCTCATAATCATAATCCAATATTTCAATGGAAACCACGTAAGAAAAGGATTTGAGAAAATTTAGAACCTGGAGTGTTTTGTTTTCTTCGAAATCATGTTTATGGTTGCGTCAGCCATGGAATAAATTCTTCAGATTGTAGTGATTTACGCAACAAAATCAACAAAACAGTATTCCTGCGAAAAGAACAAAGGTTAGAGAAAAACAACCGGAGGCGCCTGGTGGCTGTCTTGAAGAATTTATTCGCCTCTACAGCGCAAATTCCCCGAGATACAACCGGTCTCGTCCCAATCGCAAATAACGAATGAGGAATCCGAACTGGCAAGAATTTAGTGTCAATGAGTGACTTTGGTTAACAGGAGATGAACCCAGGATTTGTATCAAGAATGAAGTGTAGAAGAGATCTCGGTTATTGGATATGTCCAGAGCTACCTCCTACTATATTTTGTTTTCAAAAACCACCTACTATGTGTTAGCCTGTAATTTCGACAGGCTTCATTAAAGATGGTCAACATGGCCTGATATATATTTCGACGAAGACCAAATTATTTCGACAGAGAAAATGGTCATGCGCAAGGAAAACTCGACAAGCTTACGGGGAAGTAAAAGCAAGAGAGAGGAAAATGGACACAAGCTTTCGACAGACAGAAAACAGAGCAGTTATGCGCTGAAGACTAGCAGTTAGTCGAAGCGTGACAGAGCGGTTCTGGTCGAAAGTAGGAGTAGCAGTTACTTATTTTCAAATTTCTAGGCAGTTACTTAGTTCAGTTTTTCCCCATCTTTTTCCTTTGTATAAATAACTGTTTCTGAGAAGAAACAGGGGTCGCAAATCACAATACACAACCCGATTCCTGAAACTCTAACTTCCAAGCCAGAGCGAAAAATGAGTGGAAGAATCGCTGTACGTGATCGTGTACCACTTTTATGATTCGATGCAATTTACTTGTCTGTTCTTTACAATTCCTGCACCATTTACTGCTTCTTTTCTTTTCAATTCTGTTAATCATTTGCAAATCGTCCCCTTTTCTACATTTTCTGAAACAAAAACCATGAGGAATTCAAAGGCAATTGCTTTGAGATTTTTCTAGTTTGATCTCACAAACCTTCTAATAAAACTAGTGATTGTTTGCTAAAAACACCAGCAAACAAATTGGCACGCCCAGTGGGACTTTGCCTTTGATTTTGTTCATTTTTGTACTCTCTTATTTGTATTCGCTGTTGTATGCACTTAAGAAGTGGTAAAATGGTTCGTTCTAGTACGAATAATGCGTCTAGTTCCAACCTTGTGGTTTCACAAGGGCAAGGAACAACAATGGATTCTGCGAGCATTAGCGCAGGACCATCATCGTCGACAACCGTTCCTTCATTATCAACGACTAATGTTGGTTCAACGCAGTCAGAAATGGCATCTTTGCCTATGTCTTTGCCGTTAAGTGCAGGGCTTCATAGCCCTTACATGGCAATGGGAAACGGTTTAGACCCTCGTTTGAATAACGTGCATCTACCCCCATTTCCTTTGGGAATGTATGGCATGCCTACTGGAATGCCACATATTTTGATCTTTTCCCCTACACATGTCTCTTCTGAGAGTGTATTTGGTCGGAATCCCCCAGCATTAACCAATACGTCTTTGTTGGCCTTAAGACAGCAAGTAGACGAGAGTAATCACGATATGGTTAATATGCTTACCCAACAAATTGGTACAGTTTTCAATCCATTGATTCAAAATACCAATGACAGTTACCAGATGTTGGCAAATCAGATGAGTAGGATTGCAGATTTCTTTGGGGCTCCAGGGGTTAATAATAGGCAAGTTCCTATTATTGCGGGTAATGCGTCGCCAGTTAACCCCCAAGAAGCAGTTGCAGTCGAAGCGTCCACAACTGTAGGCGGACTACAAGGGGCAGTAAACCACGTCCCTGAAGTAGTTTTGGTAAATAGACACCAGAACGCTGACGAAGTTGTTCGACAAGTGCAACAACACAATGTTGGCGCAGAAAACAATATAGCCACTTTAGTCGAAACTATTTTGGCGCAGAATGGCCTTAACATAGGTTTACAAAGGCCTAACTTTGTATCACCATTATGTGAATACGTATTACAAACTGAGTTACCAAGGGGATGGAAAGTTCCCAAGTTTACTAAGTTTGGTGGTGATACAAATGAGTCCACAGTCGAACACATTGCTCGTTTCTTGACTGAGGCTGGGGACTTAGCACAAAATGAGAATTTGAAGATGAAATACTTTCCAAATTCTCTAACTAAAAATGCTTTCACTTGGTTCACGACCTTACCCCCTGGTTCTATGTTCACATGGGGGCAATTAGAAAAGGCATTTCATGCACAGTTTTACATGGGCCAGTCGAAAATTAGTCTTAAAGAATTGGCTAGTGTTCGGCGCAAAATGCCTGAAACTATTGATGATTACTTAAACAGATTTAGGCTGTTGAAATCTCGTTGCTTCACACAAGTCCCTAAACATGAGCTTGTCGAAATGGCTGCTGGTGGCCTTGATTACTCAATTAGAAAGAAATTAGACACATCTCATTTGCGAGATATGGCTCATTTGGCTGATAGAGTTCGACAAGTTGAAAGGCTTAGAGAGGAAAAATCTAGGTCGAATAGGTATCATAAAAAAGAAAAAGTGGCATATGTCGAAGAAGAATTTGACGTTACATATAGTAATGTCGAAGAAGAGGAGATAGACGTGGCTGAACTTAAGCCTGGTCCTCCTTATACCTGTAAATTATTAAGGCCTGCGAATGGGAATAACCCTGTAGAGCCTAAGAATGATAGATTTATGCCTAAGACTTATACTTTTGATGTTACTAAATGTGATGAAATTTTTGATCTTTTAGTAACTGATGGTCAAATATTAGTGCCTAAAGGCCTTAAAATACCAACTCTTGACCAAAGAAAGAAAAAGGGTTATTGTAAGTTCCATAATTTTTTGGGACATAACACTGACCGTTGTGTGCTCTTCAGGGATATTGTGCTGTTTGCTGGTGTTTTTAGCAAACAATCACTAGTTTTATTAGAAGGTTTGTGAGATCAAACTAGAAAAATCTCAAAGCAATTGCCTTTGAATTACTCATGGTTTTTGTTTCAGAAAATGTAGAAAAGGGGACGATTTGCAAATGATTAACAGAATTGAAAAGAAAAGAAGCAGTAAATGGTGCAGGAATTGTAAAGAACAGACAAGTAAATTGCATCGAATCATAAAAGTGGTACACGATCACGTACAACGATTCTTCCACTCGTTTTTCGCTTTGGCTTGGAAGTTAGAGTTTCAGGAATCGGGTTGTGTATTGTGATTTGCGACCCCTGTTTCTTCTCAGAAACAGTTATTTATACAAAGGAAAAAGAGGGGGAAAAACTGAACTAAGTAACTGCCTAGAAATTTGAAAATAAGTAACTGCTACTCCTACTTTCGACCAGAACCGCTCTGTCACGCTTCGACTAACTGCTAGTCTTCAGCGCATAACTGCTCTGTTTTCTGTCTGTCGAAAGCTTGTGTCCATTTTCCTCTCTCTTGCTTTTACTTCCCCGTAAGCTTGTCGAGTTTTCCTTGCGCATGACCATTTTCTCTGTCGAAATAATTTGGTCTTCGTCGAAATATAAGTCAGGCCATGTTGACCATCTTTAATGAAGCCTGTCGAAATTACAGGCTAACAAATTGCCCCCCAAAAATGTCTTTTTCGACTGAACTTGAAGAGGAAGAAGAGAAAGACATTTTTGAATTCACCATCGAAATAACTTTGCACTTGAGTAAAATAGCTGTATACCTGATGTCACCACTGTTAAGTGTTGTTTCCATATTCAAACCTTGAGCTTGAACAACCTGTAATTTTGGCAATGTTTTGACAACTTAAATGCCATGTTTTTACGCTTTCTTTATATTTATTCCAGCGTTATTTTAACTTCTTGCAACGTTGGCTTATACTTTTTCAAGTATTTGCCATTTATACGCAAAATTCTTCCATCAGCGCCAATCTCTTCGACCTCATATGCGCCGTTTGAATAAACTTGTAAAATTTTAAATGGTCCTTCCCAACTTGGGGACCATTTACCAAAGACTCTATCTTTTTTATCCATAGGCAATAGGACCTTCCACACTAGATCACCTGAATCAAAGGCTTTAAACTTAACCTTTTTGTTATAAGTTTTAGCTACCCTCTCTTTCTGTCGAATAAGCATATCTAAAGCTAATAACCTTTCTTCGTCTAAATCAACCAATTCATCAAGCATCATATTCCAATAATAATCAGAAGGAATCTCCCACTGTCTTTGAATTCTTGTTGATTGTAGACAAATTTCAACAGGCAACACTGCATCGTGTCCAAATGTTAGCCTATAAGGAGTAGTGTTGATAGGTTCTTTGGGTGAATTTCGACAAGCCCATAATACTTGATCAAGGGTATTATGCCAATTTTTTGGTTCCTGTCCAACATGTTTTTTAATCAAATTAATAATAACTTTATTGGCAGCTTCTACTTGACCATTGGCTTGCGCATAATATGGTGTCGAAGTTAATAACTTAAAACCAATTTCAGAAGCAAACTCTACCATTTTTCTACCAGTGAAAACTGATCCCTGATCTGTAGTAATGGTTTCTGGAATTCCAAACCTATAAATGATATGATTTTGAATAAACCTTATCACTGCTTCTTGATCAACATTGGCTAAAGGTATAGCTTCAACCCATTTGGTGAAGTAATCAATTCCCACAAGGATATATCTATGGCCCTTCGACGAAGTTGGCTTTATCTCTCCAATCACATCTAGAGCCCAACCTCTAAATGGCCAAGGTTTGACTATGGCATGTAATTCATTTGCAGGTACATGTTGTATCCCAGCATGCTTTTGACACTCTCGGCATCCCTTAGCAAATTCTATGCAATCTTTCAGCATAGTTGGCCAATACATTCCTTGTCGAAATAATAACCACTTCATTTTGTGGCCTACTTGGTGTGAACCACATGCTCCACTATGTGTATCGGAAACTGCTAAATATGCCTCATTTTCACTAAGACATTTTAATAGTACTCCTTCAGGAGTCTTTTTAAACAATTCGTTTCCAATTATCACATAGCTCAAAGCTCTGTATTTTACCTTTTTATTGATATTTCTTGTGGGATTTTGCAAATATTCCGCAATAGGCCTTCGCCAATCATTATTGGTCATATTGTCAAGAGCAAAAATTTCTGCTAAGTCAAAGTCACCAAAAAATTGACGTTTTTCGACAACGACTAGTTCATCGTTTGCGTTTGTTGCCCCCCCAATTTTTGGTGTTGACAATAGTGACGAAGAATAGTCATTAGAAATGATTTTATCCTTTATTCCAATTAACTCTTCCAGGCTTTGTTTCGAAACTTTATAGCCTGAAACAATTTGTGCCAATTCATTTGCCACTTGATTATCAATTCGTGGTAAATGTTCTAAGTGAACAGACTCAAATCTTTTTAACAAAGCATTGGCAACAACAAAGTATCTGATAAGGTGCTCTTTAATGCATTTGTACTCCCTTGTCAATTGTTTGACAACCAACTCAGAGTCACCTTTTATTTCGACATGACTTGCCCCCAGCTCAAGTAAAATTTCAAGGCCTACTATTAAAGCCTCATACTCAGCTTCATTATTGGAGCAAACATCTCGAATTTTAAACTTATACTTCGTTGGAATGTTAGTAGGAGATATTATTAAAATACCAATCCCAACTCCATGTTTATGGCTTGAGCCATCAAAGTACAACCTCCAAGGATATACGTCTACAAAACTTAATGTTTCTTCGACAACAGAATGGTCTACTATAAAATCAGCAACCACTTGTCCTTTAATTGATTTTAGAGGTTGATAAGTTAAGTTGTATTCTGACAAAGCCAAAGCCCATTTACCAATTCGGCTATGCATTATTGGTTTCGACAGCATATGCTTAATAACATCAAAATGCGAATAAACAGAAACATCAGCTGGTTTTATATATTGCTTTAACTTTGTACACGAGAAATACAAACAAAGGCACAACTTTTCTATAGGCGTGTACCTCGTTTCGGCTTCATTTAAGACCCTACTGAGGTAATAAATGGCTCTTTCGACACCACTATCATCCTCTTGTGCTAACATGCTACCTATTGTTCTATCAGAAGCTGCTATATACAATTTGAGCACTTTGTGTTTAATAACAGGCAACAAAATTGGTGGCTTCATCAAATAAGACTTGATTTCGTCGAAGGCTGCTTGATGCATTGGTTCCCATTTGAACTCTTCTTCCTTCTTCAGTCTTAACAATGGCGAAAAAACTTGTGTTTTGCCACTTAGATTTGATATAAATCTTCGAAGGAAATTGATTTTTCCCAGCAACGACTGAAGCTCCTTTTTGGTCGAAGGGGCCTTCGTTTCCATAATTGCCTTAGTCTTATTCTGATTGATTTCAATGCCTTTTTTGTGCACTATAAAACCCAAGAAATCACCTGCACGCACACAAAAGGCACATTTTAATGGATTTAATTTCAATCCATATTTCCTCATTCTTTCAAAAGAACGGCGAAGATGGTCTAAATGACCACTTTCTGAGGAAGATTTAACCACCACATCATCTATGTATACTTGCATAAAATCATCAATAAAATCATGAAACATAGAATTCATGGCCCTCTGATATGTAGCACCAGCATTCTTTAATCCAAAGGGCATTACTACCCATTCATAAACACCCAACGCCCCCGGACATCTAAAAGCAGTTTTCGACACATCCTCTTCAGCAATGAAGATTTGATTATACCCAGAATAACCATCGAGCATACTAAGATAATCAAATCCTGCTGCTGAATCTATTAGCATTTCTGCCACAGGCATTGCGTATTCATCCTTGGGAGATGCATTATTTAAATCCCTAAAATCTATGCAAACTCTAAGAGTCCCATTTTTCTTTATTACAGGAACTATATTGGCTAACCATTCGACATACCTGGCAGTTCTGATGAATTTGTTTCTTAATAGCCTTTCGATTTCCTCTTTGATCTTAGCCAACACTTGAGGAGCAAATCTTCTTGGCACTTGCTTCACTGGTTTCTTCCCTGGTCGAATTGGTAATTGCATTTCCACTACTTCTCGACTTAACCCAGGCATTTCATCGTAATCCCAAGCAAAGCAATCTTTGAACTCCCTTAGCAATGTGATTACTTGGGTTTTCAGAGAAGCATCAATATTCGCACTAATATAAGTTGGCCGTTTTATTGAGCCATTTCCCAAATCAACTTCTTCTAACGGGTCTTGAGCTTGCATATGCTTTGTCAAATCTCTAGGATCCTTTTCAAAACCTAATGGATCATCATCATAGATACAGTCAAGTCTTTCATCTATGACTATGCCATTTTCTTCATGTAACTCACTGGCTTCGACAACCATTGTTTGTTGAATAATTTCGGCCTCTATAGCCGCTTTAAACTTGTTTTCGGCCATATAAGCCGTAATTTTGTCCCATGCATTGGGCACTGACATAAGAACACTTTCAAGAACCAGTGTTCCACCCCGTTGGTCGAAAAACACCATCAGGATAGACACTATCATCTCCCATTATTTCTCTTTCCCAAACAAAACCATAATTTGGGTCAAGATGAACTGAGGCAAAAACATTATCCGCAGGAACATATGCCTCATTAGAAGATGAACATGGCGCAATCTTCGCCATTTGTTTCTCAAAATTTTCCTTGGTAACTTGGTTCACATCAGCACGGAAGTAGCTCTGATCGGCTTCAACATACTCTACCAAACCATCTTCCTTCCACATTACTAAACGTTGATGCAAAGTTGAAGGGACAACACCAACTCCATGGATCCACTCTCTACCAAGGAGTAAATTAAAATTCGCTTTAGAGGCTATCACTAAGAACAATGTAGTCCTCTTTATGGAACCAACAATTAAGTCCACCTCAATGGCCCCCAAAGAATGGCCAGTTTTGCCTTCATAGTTGCTTAAGACAATGTTATGTGGCCTGAGGTCAGTATCGAACTTACCAATCTTCTTCAAAAGACCATGTGGCATTAAATTCACTGCGGCTCCACCATCCACTAACACTTTGTTAATTCCAACACCATTGACCTTGGCTTGGACATACAGGGGTTTCAAGTGGTTTTGCATACTCATATCTGGCTTCTCGAAGGTAGCCATTTGGTCTTCGACACAACCATTGTTCATCACATAGTAACACATTGGCTTATGATGAGCCACATCCTCTGTAAAATCCTCTTCAACGTCATTTGGTACTGTGATAACATCGTACTCAAGAGGCAGTATTGACACCACGTTGCAAACAACGTCGAAATCATCTTCAGAATCATCAAAATCCGACTCCATGTCTTCATCCATGTCGAAATCAGCATTCGTTTCTTTCACTGTTGACAATGGAGGAAATATTCTTTCAAGAGCAGGCCTTCTTGGCTTTTCTGTTACCACAGCCTTGCCTTTGGCCTTATTTGCTGCACACACATGACTGGCAACATCAGCATTCCCCTTTGTGGCAACTTCAGCTTTGTGAACCTCACTCTTCGCCACTATTATGCTGCGTGGAACTTGATTATTAGCCAAATGACTTGGAACCTTGTTAATGTCAAATTGTGCCTTCTTCTTCTGTTGTCTTTGGTAACGACGCCACTGTGTTCTAGTCATAGGGTTCTTACCCTTATAGTTATTCTTATAATTAAACTTAACAGCATCAGTACCTGGCTTGACAGCTTTAGCACGTTGATGATTGGACACCCACGCTTCGACAGGAGCACCAGCACTTGGGACAAAGGATTTATTTGTTGACAGCTTCAAATACCCTTTCGCTGAGGACTTCTCCTTAGCAAATTGTCGTTTGCTTGTTGAAGGCTTTGTTGACACATTAGCCTTATAGCCAGGAAGATCTCCTTTTGCAAAGTCAAATTTTGGCCTGTTGTCAAGCCATTTTCTTTTACGTTGTTGTTGATCCTGATAACCTTCGACAGCTTTAGCTGCTTCTTTGTCGAAGACAGCACTGCACCTTGGGCAAAGCATAACTTCAGAGTTATTCCACTTACACCGATTGAGGAAATCTATCAATTCTTCCTCAGCCTTTGGATACACAGCATGTATCTTCCCATCATATTCTTTTAGGGACACTTCCTGTTTCTTACCTTCAGCATACATAAAACCTTTTAATTTTTCGGTGGCAGTCTTGACACACTTAGGAGGGTCTGCCATTTGAGCATCCACCATGCCTACATCAGCTTCGACAGGTTCAGAATACATAGCTTCAGCCTTAGGCAATGGATCAACATCAATCTGCATAGGAGCTTTCATTTTCTTATCAGCAAATTTGAGTCTTCCTTCGTCAACTGCTTTTTGCACAATATCCCTGAAGAGCACACAACGGTCAGTGTTATGTCCCAAAAAATTATGGAACTTACAATAACCCTTTTTCTTTCTTTGGTCAAGAGTTGGTATTTTAAGGCCTTTAGGCACTAATATTTGACCATAAGTTACTAAAAGATCAAAAATTTCATCACATTTAGTAACATCAAAAGTATAAGTCTTAGGCATAAATCTATCATTCTTAGGCTCTACAGGGTTATTCCCATTCGCATGCCTTAATAATTTACAGGTATAAGGAGGACCAGGCTTAAGTTCAGCCACGTCTATCTCCTCTTCTTCGACATTACCATATGCAACGTCGAATTCTTCTTCAACATATGCCACTTTTTCTTTTTTATGATACCTATTCGACCTAGATTTTTCCTCTCTAAGCCTTTCAACTTGTCGAACTCTATCAGCCAAATGAGCCATATCTCGCAAATGAGATGTGTCTAATTTCTTTCTAATTGAGTAATCAAGGCCACCAGCAGCCATTTCGACAAGCTCATGTTCAGGGACTTGTGTGAAGCAACGAGATTTCAACAGCCTAAATCTGTTTAAGTAATCATCAATAGTTTCAGGCATTTTGCGCCGAACACTAGCCAATTCTTTAAGACTAATTTTCGACTGGCCCATGTAAAACTGTGCATGAAATGCCTTTTCTAATTGCCCCCATGTGAACATAGAACCAGGGGGTAAGGTCGTGAACCAAGTGAAAGCATTTTTAGTTAGAGAATTTGGAAAGTATTTCATCTTCAAATTCTCATTTTGTGCTAAGTCCCCAGCCTCAGTCAAGAAACGAGCAATGTGTTCGACTGTGGACTCATTTGTATCACCACCAAACTTAGTAAACTTGGGAACTTTCCATCCCCTTGGTAACTCAGTTTGTAATACGTATTCACATAATGGTGATACAAAGTTAGGCCTTTGTAAACCTATGTTAAGGCCATTCTGCGCCAAAATAGTTTCGACTAAAGTGGCTATATTGTTTTCTGCGCCAACATTGTGTTGTTGCACTTGTCGAACAACTTCGTCAGCGTTCTGGTGTCTATTTACCAAAACTACTTCAGGGACGTGGTTTACTGCCCCTTGTAGTCCGCCTACAGTTGTGGACGCTTCGACTGCAACTGCTTCTTGGGGGTTAACTGGCGACGCATTACCCGCAATAATAGGAACTTGCCTATTATTAACCGCTGGAGCCCCAAAGAAATCTGCAATCCTACTCATCTGATTTGCCAACATCTGGTAACTGTCATTGGTATTTTGAATCAATGGATTGAAAACTGTACCAATTTGTTGGGTAAGCATATTAACCATATCGTGATTACTCTCGTCTACTTGTTGTCTTAAGGCCAACAAAGACGTATTGGTTAATGCTGGGGGATTCCGACCAAATACACTCTCAGAAGAGACATGTGTAGGGGAAAAGGTCGAAATATGTGGCATTCCAGTAGGCATGCCATACATTCCCAAAGGAAATGGGGGTAAATGCACGTTATTCAAACGTGGGTCTAAACCGTTTCCCATCGCCATGTAAGGGCTATAAAGCCCTGCACTTAACGGCAAAGACATAGGCAAAGATGCCATTTCTGACTGCGTTGAACCAACATTGGTCATTGATAATGAAGGAACGGTTGTCGACGATGATGGTCCTGCGCTAATGCTCGCAGAATCCATTGTTGTTCCTTGCCCTTGTGAAACCACAGGGTTGGAACTAGACGCATTATTCGTACTAGAACGAACCATTTTACCACTTCTTAAGTGCATACAACAGCGAATACAAATAAGAGAGTACGAAAATGAACGAAATCAAAGGCAAAGTCCCACTGGGCGTGCCAATTTGTTTGCTGGTGTTTTTAGCAAACAATCACTAGTTTTATTAGAAGGTTTGTGAGATCAAACTAGAAAAATCTCAAAGCAATTGCCTTTGAATTACTCATGGTTTTTGTTTCAGAAAATGTAGAAAAGGGGACGATTTGCAAATGATTAACAGAATTGAAAAGAAAAGAAGCAGTAAATGGTGCAGGAATTGTAAAGAACAGACAAGTAAATTGCATCGAATCATAAAAGTGGTACACGATCACGTACAGCGATTCTTCCACTCGTTTTTCGCTCTGGCTTGGAAGTTAGAGTTTCAGGAATCGGGTTGTGTATTGTGATTTGCGACCCCTGTTTCTTCTCAGAAACAGTTATTTATACAAAGGAAAAATAGGGGGAAAAACTGAACTAAGTAACTGCCTAGAAATTTGAAAATAAGTAACTGCTACTCCTACTTTCGACCAGAACCGCTCTGTCACGCTTCGACTAACTGCTAGTCTTCAGCGCATAACTGCTCTGTTTTCTGTCTGTCGAAAGCTTGTGTCCAATTTCCTCTCTCTTGCTTTTACTTCCCCGTAAGCTTGTCGAGTTTTCCTTGCACATGACCATTTTCTCTGTCGAAATAATTTGGTCTTCGTCGAAATATAAGTCAGGCCATGTTGACCATCTTTAATGAAGCCTGTCGAAATTACAGGCTAACAGGCAAAAACCAAAAAATTGGCATAATACCCTTGATCAAGTATTATGGGCTTGTCGAAATTCACCCAAAGAATCTATCAACACTACTCCTTATAGGCTAACATTTGGACACGATGCAGTGTTGCCTGTTGAAATTTGTCTACAATCAACAAGAATTCAAAGACAGTGGGAGATTCCTTCTGATTATTATTGGAATATGATGTTTGATGAATTGGTTGATTTAGACGAAGAAAGGTTATTAGCTTTAGATATGCTTATTCGACAGAAAGAGAGGGTAGCTAAAACTTATAACAAAAAGGTTAAGTTTAAAGCCTTTGATTCAGGTGATCTAGTGTGGAAGGTCCTATTGCCTATGGATAAAAAAGATAGAGTCTTTGGTAAATGGTCCCCAAGTTGGGAAGGACCATTTAAAATTTTACAAGTTTATTCAAACGGCGCATATGAGGTCGAAGAGATTGGCGCTGATGGAAGAATTTTGCGTATAAATGGCAAATACTTGAAAAAGTATAAGCCAACGTTGCAAGAAGTTAAAATAACGCTGGAATAAATATAAAGAAAGCGTAAAAACATGGCATTTAAGTTGTCAAAACATTGCCGAAATTACAGGTTGTTCAAGCTCAAGGTTTGAATATGGAAACAACACTTAACAGTGGTGACATCAGGTATACAGCTATTTTACTCAAGTGCAAAGTTATTTCGATGGTGAATTCAAAAATGTCTTTCTCTTCTTCCTCTTCAAGTTCAGTCGAAAAAGACATTTTTGGGGGGCAATTTGTTAGCCTGTAATTTCGACAGGCTTCATTAAAGATGGTCAACATGGCCTGACTTATATTTCGACGAAGACCAAATTATTTCGACAGAGAAAATGGTCATGCGCAAGGAAAACTCGACAAGCTTACGGGGAAGTAAAAGCAAGAGAGAGGAAAATGGACACAAGCTTTCGACAGACAGAAAACAGAGCAGTTATGCGCTGAAGACTAGCAGTTAGTCGAAGCGTGACAGAGCGGTTCTGGTCGAAAGTAGGAGTAGCAGTTACTTATTTTCAAATTTCTAGGCAGTTACTTAGTTCAGTTTTTCCCCCTCTTTTTCCTTTGTATAAATAACTGTTTCTGAGAAGAAACAGGGGTCGCAAATCACAATACACAACCCGATTCCTGAAACTCTAACTTCCAAGCCAGAGCGAAAAACGAGTGGAAGAATCGCTGTACGTGATCGTGTACCACTTTTATGATTCGATGCAATTTACTTGTCTGTTCTTTACAATTCCTGCACCATTTACTGCTTCTTTTCTTTTCAATTCTGTTAATCATTTGCAAATCGTCCCCTTTTCTACATTTTCTGAAACAAAAACCATGAGGAATTCAAAGGCAATTGCTTTGAGATTTTTCTAGTTTGATCTCACAAACCTTCTAATAAAACTAGTGATTGTTTGCTAAAAACACCAGCAAACACTATGTTCTCAAAGTTTTTCTCATTTTATATCCAAAATTATATATTTGTTATATACATAAGTATCCAAGGGACTCATGCTTTAAAGCTCATAGCATAACCTCTATACACATAAATATATATTATTATAATCATAAAACCAATTGAAACGTATATGTAATAAAGGTAAAACCAATTGTATCATGTATATTATAATGATAAGAAACAGAACAATTAATGAATCATAAACGTTTCAGAATTGAAAATTAAATATATATAATTTATACCATATAAAGAAAAGATTGGCTATGACATTATATTTGAAACGTAAAATAATCATAACTATATATTATACTTTAATATAAATTATTCCTCACTTTTGAAATATCTCATAAAATTACATGTTATTCCGATAAGCTATCTGAGTGAGTGTATATTGCGTTTGAGTTTAAATTATCATAACATACTCAATATAGAGTAGTTATTTAAGCACTAAAGTGCTGCTCGAGTGCATATTTTCCATGCCATGACCAATTGCTGTCACTGGTTTCCATCCCAATGCGTATTCCTGTTTCACATACCACAGCTGTTGTCCCGGCCGCGTGCAGTGTAATTGATTGCCACTGTAACTGTTACCTCGCACATGATCAAAAATTGGGTTTTGTTGCCTTACTTTATGTTTTCCTCCACCTCTTAAGGAAGTATTTTGTGATTTTCTCTCTTTTTGCATCAGATGCATTTTAAATTTGAGACCCTTATCCCTACGCTTTCCAACATCTCTTAAAGGAAGTATTTTGTGATTTTCTGTCCTTTTTGCATCAGATGCATTTTAGATTTGAGACCCTTATTATCCCTTCAAAAAACAACCACTTCCCATGTTTGTTCCCAACTTCTTGCAGCCCGGTGGTTTTCAAGGCCATGTCTTACTCAGTGTTAGCCAACTCCAAACAGACCTCAGCCTTGGCCCCTTGTTTACTGACAATACCCGCTTGTTAGAGTCTCGAGTTTTAAGTATGTGTGTACGATATTTATAGATTGTTTGATTTGGTTTGTATCCCTATCACATAGCATCCAGAATACAATCTCCCATACTGCCATAGTGGTTTGGAGTTTTTTTCCTACACCAACATACTTTTTTTCATGTTGTATGCAAGTAATCCCGAGGGAATGTTATGCCTTCTTATGCAGCCACAAAATATGACAGCATGGTGTGACATTTTCAACTTTGCAGGCCTTATTATAGATATTTCCATTTTATGTAATAAGGCTATTACCAATGGGGTATTTATTCTGTTGTCTGATATCATGTGTGTGATGTATTAGTAACTAGTAATTTATGCCTGCCTCTCCTCTCGTATGGAAGATATTGACTGATTTCACTTTTCAATGCTGCAGGAATTATCAGAGCATGTTGGCGTTCGGCAGCTAAATGAGCGGTTAAATGATCCGACAATGAATGGCTCTTTTGAATCCATATTTCCAAGAGATAACCCCAAAAACACAAGATTCTGCATAAATTTCTTCACATCCATTGGGCTTGGTGGCCTTACCGAGAATCTTCGTGAGTATTTGATCATGCAACAATAGAAACAAGTTTCAGATTCTGATTCGGATAATGAGTCTGGGAGCTCTGATTCGCTGCTTCGGGAACTATTTGTTCTGCTTGGAATATTTGCATGTGTCCTAAGTGTTAACACATTTCAGTTTTACATATAGAACTAGCGAGCCGATAACCACATTGTCCTAAGTACTATATGTAAAACGCTTATAAAAAAAAAAAGGTACTATATGTAAAACTGACTTGGTTTTATAATGAAAATGAAAAGAGTAGAACAAAGAAAGAAAAATGGTTTTTTTTTATACCCCACCACCTCCCTCTATACCCCACATAACTACTTTATCCCCAAATACTCCTCTTGTAATCTCAAAAAATTCACTTTTCAATTATTCTCTGCTGGAGCCCACAATATCTCTAATCTGATTTACCACCATAGAAGGTAAATCCGATTAGGAATAAATACGCAGTTAATACGCCACCCACCAGTCAAATCGTATTTACCTATAAATAGATAAATACGATTTGACATTTTAAAATACCCAAAAAGGAAATTTAGTCAGCGCGTATTTACCTAAATACGAGTGGAAATCGTATTTACGTAACCCCTACGTAAATACGATAGTTGAATTTTGGCCATCGTATTTATCTGGTGGTGGGGGTGTATACGATTGGAAATCGTATTTACGTGTGGGGCACGTAAATACGATTTGTATTTTTTTTCCTAATTGTTATTTTTTGTCTATTTCCGAAACAGATATCGATCCGCAGTCAGAGTCGCAGCTGGTTCGTGTCGTTGTAGATACTACAGAGTCATTCAGGACGGACCAGGTATAATGTTTGTAATTAATTTTGATAGACATGTATTTTTTTAACCACGTAACAATTTTTTATTTTGTAGATATTTTCTACGCAGGATGATGTTGTTGAGTGGGCGAAAGCCGTTGGGAGATGTATCGGTCTAGTTGTTATTATTGTCAGATCTGACTCAGGTGGAGGTAAAAGGGGGACTCGAGATAAAATCATTTTTGGCTGTGACAAGCTAGGGGGTTTTTGTAATAATTCTAGAATTATCGGATCGAAAAGAAGAAGGTGTTTGTTCAAGTTGAGAGTTGTTCGTACCATACGTGGTGGGGGTTGGCGCGTGTCGGTTAGGTGTGGTCTACCATTGAGGGGTGACGTGAGGGGTAACCATTGGGTGCATGTTTGTCTTTCACCTGCTTGTTCTTTGCCTCCGATTGCTCATTTATGGAAGCATAATGTATCTCGCGAGGCCCTTACATGGTTGGATCCGTATACATGCCGCTTCGCCTTATGACATTCCCTTGCTCTAGTCTTGCCCCCACCGACTGATGCGCCCACCGTGGTAAATTTATCGGATGATTCTGATGGTTGACTGACTGCCTGACATTTGTTGTATTTATTTTTGTACCACGTTTTTTGTAATTATTTATCCATATCATTGTGTGTGTATATATATATATATATATGTATATATATATGTGTGTGTATATATATATATATATATATATATATATATATATATGTAATTATTTATCCATATCATTGCTTGCTTTCGACATACCTTTATATGCTGAACCGTAATCATCAAATGCTTTCATATTGTGCCAATGTTACAAAGTAGATTAACATTATTACAAAATTTTCATGGTTTCTTTATGACTATATAACTCTTGAACGTTCATGTCTTATAGTGTGCTGTCAACTTCAGTTCAGAAGAGATTCCAAATGGCATTGGTTTTGGTGGACGAGTTCATCACTTTGGGTTATTTCTCTCGGGGAATTTCGACCAAGGGCACACATTTTCATGTTCAACATTTGGTAGCCCTTGCCTCTCTAAAACTAACCGTATATTGCCAGAAGTAATAGAATGCTGGGGAGTGACTCAAGATGCAGGAGAAGGCAAGAATAGTGCTGCTGTCAAGGGTACTGTACTTGAAAGGTTTAAGGAAGATCGGCATATGCTCAATATGGTAGGACTAGCAAATTCCAGCGAGTAAATTATTGTCAATATATACCATGAGAAGAAAACTTTTTTTGTGTAGCTGTAACTCTGTTAAATAAATAACATTTATTCTATGCTTTTTTTTTTTCTGAAAATATCTTGAGTTTAGTCACTGTGTATAAAAGTTCTATATAGATGTCCAATCATATCTTTGGTATCTTGAGATGATCATACTCATTTCATCCCCGATGAGGGAGGGGGAAGGGGGTTATGGACAAGGGAAGGTGGTGGTGGCAGCGCCGATGGGCGTGGATGGGGAGGGACTGTTGGACAAGGGATGTAGAGGGTTCGGTTTCGAAGTGATATGGTGAGATGGACCGATTTTGAACATGTCAACAAATCAGGAGGATGAAGTGCCAACATGAACGAATGTTAGATGTCAATGCATCTGATACTTCAATTATATGAGGCACATTTTTCACTTGGATGACCACTTAAACTTTTAGCACATTTCAAGAATTGGAACTCAATTTTTTTGTGAAAATCAGTCCAAATTGGAATGTAGTCCGTTGAATTCCCAAAACCGGTTTGATCCACCAATTGAGCCAGATTAAACTGTTCGGAATTATTTTTTATGCACTTTTCGCTCCAAAATTCAATACTTTTTATTTTTTATTAGTATGATTGAACCGAATGAACCAAATATTAAATCTTAATTCAGAGGTCTCGCCGGTTCGATCTCTAGTTTTAAAAGCCTTGATCGAAAAAAGTAAATCGAATATGACATCTTATCAACCCTCCTATCTACCACAAAAAAATGTGATTCACTTGCAATATACATGAGAAAGCAGGTAGCCCATGCTGTCAAGTTGGTAAGGTTGAGCAATGTCTTCACACCAAAAGTGTAACATACACTCAAGGGACATTTGCTTTTGAAGACAGAATGACAACGTTGGACCGATCCTTACAACTTTTTTTTTCCTTCATTGTTCTGAATGTCATATGTTGTCCTAACAAAAAGGGATCTTTTTTTTTTTTTGACATCAACAAAAAGGGATCTTAAAACGCCACAGAAACAGAAAGTGGGCTACCTACTAATTATTAATAATAACTTCAGAAATGATTATTGCAAATGATTGAGTTCATGCATTATCGCTTATTGTAAAAGGTTATCTTATAGGACATTGAAGTCTTATTAAAATTATTTAAATGGTAGTTTTGCTTGCTCTTAAGGATGACAATGAAATATGGATGAAACATATAAAATCATATCTCGTAAATATATTCTCTTCTTTTTGACAAACCTCGTTAACATATTTTTGTTTTGAACCTAGGAGGACATATTAGAATTTTCTTGCAGTGTGCTTTATATTTCCTCTGAGTGGTGAAAAATATGGTGGATTTGATAAGTTTTTTCTCTGCTACCGGCCAAGATCTCACTCCAGGCCTCAAATTTTTTGTCCAAAAAAGGTCTCAAGAAAAACGATTTTGATATTTTTTTTATCGTGTTATTAGTATGCAGTATCAATTGGCTTTTTCGGTGACTAATCTACGTCGGAGAACTAAATTGACGACATATTCCTAGCTTTCCTAGTCAGTGTGTGGTTCTCCTCTCCCAATAAAATTTTTACAATACTCAAAACTCGAACTTGAGTCCTTATAGGATAGGATCAGAACTCAGTTAGGCAATTACCATTCGGACTAACCATTGTTGGTATAATTTTGATACTTAATGCTGGCGAGTTTTGTCAAACGATTTTTTGTAGTTTGAATGGTAATTGCATCGACCCTTAACTTCTTGAATGGTAGTTTGATTCCGTTCACCCCATTAAAATTATTGCTTTTATATTCTTTTCTTGAATGGTAGTTTGATTCCCTTATAGTATAATAGTGGCCCCGAACTTTTTTTAAAGTCATCAGTCATCTTTACTAGCCTTCTTAATTAATTAATTAATAATTAACTACTCCTTAATATTTCAAATATTTTATTTTTTTATATGTACAAATACCAAAAAGTATAGATAAAAAATTAATACACTCCAAAAGGTCTACACTCTTAGAATAGACAATGACTAGACATGGTCTTAGCCAAAAACCATTTCCGTAAATAGAATTTGATTGCAAAATAGGTCTCAGATGGATCTAGTATTTTATTTGAGAAGATTACCTCCTTAATGGTTTCCTATAGATAGCCTAAAGGGTAGCATGCCAAACCATAATCCACCCCTTCCTAACCACCAAAGAAATTATGCATAGAGAAGAGGTGGCTTTATATGATTCTTTATGTCCTTCACAAAGAACATCGAGAGTGGTTTGCATATCAGAGATGACCCCTTTACGAAATAGATTAGCTCGAGATGAGAGTCTATTTAAGAGGAGCTGCCAGTCAAATGCAAATTTACAAATATAAATTAAAAACTTCAACTCTTTTGAAATTTATCTTCTCTCTCATATATATGCAAAAATAAAAGAAAGTATTACCCTTTAAAAACATTTTACCTATGCGTGCTTAGCACACACGGATGCACATGCAATACATAGGTGTATAGTGTTTGATTTACCTTAAATTGAAAAATTGTGTTCATATTCCTTAATATTTATCTATTAATATTTTTTTATAATATGATAATTTTAAGATAAAAAATAATTCTCAAATAAAAATACAGAATTATATTTTGATGCAAACGTTTCTCCATCAGTAATAAAGCAAACTAGCTGTTGTAACAGTTTGGTTGGTGGCATTCATATTAATTTATTTCTGTTCTAATAAATGCCACTTTTAATATTTGATCATGACATTTGCACACAAAATACTAAAATACCTTGCTCAAAAAAAATATTATCAAGATATAAGTACCTGTTTGTATAGTTATAGAAGCATTCAAACTTGTGTCCATTGCTTTGGTCACAAAATAGTGCTAGTCCTAGATAAGTAAATCCTCTCCAATGGCTTCAATTGCGAAAAGGTACCATTCACATTGTGTAGTCACTTCTTTCATCTATATTTGTAAGAATCATAAATTAATCGCTTTTGCATATGGTACAGGCTTGAAGGTAAAGTAGCAATAATCACAGGAGGTGCTAGTGGCATTGGTGCAGCTACAGCTAGATTATTTATCAAACATGGTGCTAAAGTTATCATAGCAGACATTCAAGACGAACTTGGCCATTCCCTTTGCAAAACTCTTGAAACAAACAACAATGTTCTCTATATTCACTGT
This sequence comes from Astragalus glycyphyllos, assembly GCA_963573325.1. Classification (NCBI taxonomy): domain Eukaryota; kingdom Viridiplantae; phylum Streptophyta; class Magnoliopsida; order Fabales; family Fabaceae; genus Astragalus; species Astragalus glycyphyllos. The sequence continues at coordinate 26,259,067 of OY754312.1, forward strand.
GATGTAACTTGTGACTCAGACGTAAAAAACGTGGTTGAAACTGCAGTTTTAAAGTACGGTAAACTTGACATAATGTACAACAACGCTGGCATCTCTGGTGACTCAAATCAAACCCTATTGGATACCAATAACGAAGGTTTCAAAAGGGTTTTCGATGTTAATGTTTATGGAGCTTTCTTGGGTGCCAAGCATGCTGCTAGGTTTATGATCCCACAGAAAAAAGGAGTTATTCTTTTTACTGCAAGTGTTGCTTCATTACTTAGTGGCCAAGCATCAAATGCTTATACAGCTTCAAAGCATGCGTTGGTGGGGCTTATGAAGAGCTTGTGTTTAGAACTTGGTGAGTTTGGGATTAGAGTTAATTGTATTTCTCCTAGTGGTATTGCTACCCCTTTGTTTAATAATGCTATGAAGATGAATGAGAATGATGCAAGGAAAGTGTTGTCGTCGATTAACGTGTTGAAAGGGGAAGATCTTGAGGTTGAGGATATAGCTAAGGCAGCACTTTATTTGAGTAGTGATGACTCAAAGTTTGTTAGTGGACTCAATTTTGTGTTGGATGGAGGTTATACCACCACTAATACCTCATTCATTTCCGCACTGAAAGGTCTGATGATGATCTGTAATGACAGCACCGACAGTTCCAGTTGAAGACATGGTCGGTGTTCGACATGTGTCGTGTTGAACACAGACACAAACACTTTAACTACTTGTATTTTTTAAATTAAAATTAGTATCTACGTGTCCGTGTCTGTGTTCGTGTGTGTATCTGTGTCTATGTTCCATGTCGTGTTCTGTATCCAACTCATGGCTATATATATTATGCTGTTGAGCCTATTTAATTATTCTATATTTTGTGGATTTTCTATTAAGTTGATGATTAATAATTTTAATTTGATGTTGGTTTGTTTTTCTTACTTCTTCTGTTACTGTTATTGTTCTATAGTTGGGTATTCATTTTTTCTTTTTCTAAAAAATAATATTTTACTAATGAATTCAGTACCCAACCCAATTCATTTTAGATTTGGTTATGTTGGTTCGGGTTACCTACAATTTTAAGCATAATTTTACAAAACTCAACCCGTAAATATTTGACTGTGTTGGGTATTTAAATACTTCAAAACTCACCCAACCCAACTCAACCCACGCCCACCCCTACCGGTGAGATTATAGAATCACAATCAGCTACACCAAAATAAAATGCAATCTAAACTACAAGTCTACTGAGTCAATATTGCTCAGGGGCCAGTAGCTTCTTGATTCGACCCCTGCACCTCCTATTCAAACTCGTGTGCTTCCAGTGTCCACATGATATTCGTGTCCCTTTCATATATAGTAGTTTCTGAATAATTTATATATATTTAATATAATACGTATTTTTATTAACTCATTAAGAGTAGTTGACGATTGATACAATTCTGGGTAGGGGTGTTCTTCATTTGAGCATGCGCATATGTTTGTCAATGTTATATATTTAACACCTCCTTTGTGATTGTGACCAATTAATGAATGTGTATGCTTCCAACAAGAAAAGGAAAGCTGAATAGTTGTTTGTTTCGCTGAATAGTTGTTTGTTTCTTACTTCATTTTTTAAGGCAAAATAGTCATTTTTATCTCTAAACGACTTTTTTCCGATCCGGTAAGTATTCAGATATTGAACTGACAAACATAAAATATATTTGAATATATTTAAGGACCAAATTCATTAACAATAGACACATTCACAGATTTTTTTTTTAATTTTGACATAGTATTATTAATATTGCTAGGGGCTAAAACAACGAGTTACATTTACGTACCATCAGTGCTAACACTACAACATTTTCACCCTACGGCAACGCCTAAACTTGCAACACCAAAAAAACCGTTGCCTTAGACATCAATGGCAACGGTTTTTTGACTCCGTTGCTGAATCATTTTTTTTTCAATTTTTTTTTCTGCAACGGGTCAAAACCGTTGCTAAAAGGTCTACAGCAACGGTTTTTTTTTGTTAAGCTATAGCCAACGACTTATAAACGTTGTCATAGGTCGTTTGAGCTTTATACCACTTTTTTTTCTATTAAAAAAATCATTAAAAAAATAATTCCTAAATGTTTTTGTGCCAAACCAAAAAATCAACACCACAAATTTAGTCTCACACAGAAAACAAAAAACTCACGCATTCGAGAACTCACCCTCCGCATCAAAATCTCAAATGCGAACTCACCCTCTGTTCCCTTCTCAAAAATTCATCTCCTCCCTCGCGCGAACTCACATCTCTAAGCGATTTCATCAGTTTTGTTTCTCTCATTCAGAAATTCGTCTCCTTCCTCCCTTTCTCTCAACCAACGATTTTGATTTCAAGATTCAGTTTTGTTTCTCTCTCCCTTACCCAGCGATCTAGATTTCAGGTTCCTCTCTCTCTCGTGTTAGTGTTTACGGTGAATCAAGGTTTGTGTTTAGGGTTCTATTTTTGAGGGAATTTCGGATTCTAACTGAATATAGAGTTTAGGTAATATTTTTCGAACTAAAAGTAGAGTTTAGGGTTCGCAACTTCAGATTGGAGCTGAAAGTAGAAATTGTTTTAGGGTTCTGGTTTCTCTCACTTCCTCCCTTTTCCTAATTGAGTCTTCAAAATCAAAGTTTAAGTAGAAATTGTTTTAGGGTTCGGTTGTTTATATTGTTTTTCCATTTGTTTATATAGTTGAAGAATGCTCCCATTTTTATATTTTTTTTCCAGAATTTGTTTTGGTAATGTTATCTTGTTCTCATTGTTTTTCCCTTTGTTTACATAGTGGCAGAATACTCTAGACAAGGAGCTTTTGATTATGTAGAGGTGGCGGTTAACTCAAGGAGCATTTGTTTATAATGTTATCATGTTGTTGTGCTAGCATATAAGGCGGCTACTATTCTTAGATTTCAAGGAAATTGGGTTTAGTTACATCTCGTAGGTTGTTGAATCTTAATAATGTATTTTTTCTTAGTTTGAATTATTGATTACTTATCTGGTGTGAATTGTAGTGCAGCTGATGTTACTTCTATTAAGTGTATAATAATACAAGTAGTAGTTCAATGATTCTGGTTTCATGCCTCCTCTGTGTGTGTTGTGTAATTTTATTTTAATTAATGGACATTGACTAAATGATATGGAATTTTCAGGGATTAGGTGCTGTTGTGAAGCCTCGAGTCTTCTAAATTTCAATTTTCCAATCTCAGGTAGCGTGTCTTTGCTGCTTGTTTAAAAGTTATTGACCTTGACTTACGTTTTGTGTTGTACTTGTTCCTAATTATTGACCTTGAATATGTGCCTTACCTTAATCATGCCACTCTACTAGTGGTGGGTCTATAATTTAAATGTTTGTGCTATTTCTCTTCTGTATCTCAATTAACTGTGTTTATTATATTCGAGTTTCATTGCTTGGCTGTCAATAAGTGGACAAGGAATGGATGGAATTTGTAAGGGGTATACTTATTACAATATTTGTTCTTCAGGATTTGGCTGCCAAATTTTTTATCTACATTCACATGATTCGTTTTGCCTTTTCCTATTAGTTTCCTACAGTACATCTGTTTGCTTTTATGATGCTCGGTTCCTTGTTGTTGCTATCTTATATCCATGAGACATCAGGTTAGGGCCTAGTGCTATCTTTGAAACAACATAAACTTTGCATCATATGTTCTCACGTTGCCACGTGCTTCATCTTTTTATGGTTCAGCTCAGGTAAAACAATGCTGTCAGAGAACCTCTGAGGACAGCTCTGTGGTGTTTTTTTTATTCCTGTTCCCATTCCTTCTTTCTCAGTAATACAATTGTTATTATTATCGGATGTACTTCTAATTTATTTTGCTTGGCTTTAATTTGATTGTGCATGTTCTCTAATTCTTTATTCTCTATATCTGTAGCTTTATTTTGCTTTCCATGGGTGATTTTATTGTGCTGGTTGATTAACTTGTTTTTGGAATTATATGATATAATTATGGAACTTTACATTTTTCAATAATTATTGGCTCATCTAGTTTTCAGTCATGGGTCCTTCATCCACATGCTTGTGAATAGGTCCTTAATGATTACAAATGGTAGTGCTAGTGTTCTGGATATTTGGCTAAATCAAGTTTTCCGACTTTTTTATTCTGATGGCAACTCTTTTTTCTGGTTTGTAGTGGAAAGTTTTATTGGGTTGAACATATAAACATTTGTGTTTATTGGGTTGAACACATAAACAAATACTGATTCAGAACTTATGCCAACAGGTTACTTTGATTAAAAGCAGACGATAATATTGTTCGGTTCGAACAATCATGCAGCTAGTGTAAATTCATGGACTGCTAGAGTTGCCATTGATTACTATCGCTAAGATGCTTGGTTCACAAGTTGAATGGAAAAGTTGGTATAAGGTTTTCAAACTTGTATGAGTTTCCTGTTAAAGACTTGTCATTATTTCAACAAATGATATGTAGGAAAGGAAGTAACTATAGGATACGTTTAAGTAAGCTTTCGAGTTTTTTTATTGGTATTTATTTCAATTTATTTTCAATTGTAATCATAAGATTTTGCTCATGCATATGAATGAATCAGCCTTCTGAATCTATAATTTTTTTTATTTTTTACTGTCAACAGCAACGGTTTTGAAGCGTAGTCTATGATGTCGATAGGCAACGGTTTTAGGTTAGGCAACAGTAAAAAAACCGTTGTTAATGAAGGCAACGGTTTTGCACTGTTGTTTTAGGAAATTCCAGAAACCGTTGCCTTTTTCCTCTCAAATGCAACGGTTTTATGTACTCGTTGCCTTTGCATGCAAAAAACCGTTGCCTTAAGAATAGGCAACTCCTGCAGAAACAACGGTTTCAAAACCGTTGCCTAAAGAAATGACAACGGTTTTTTGACATTATCCAACGGTTTTTAAGCGTTGCCGTAGGGTTAAAATGTTGTAGTGTAATATTGGTATGTTTGGGGCAATGAAAGACAAAAATAACTGATTAGTCGTTCTACTATAATCTAGAATATAGGCATTTTTTTTTTGTTCTAAAAAGAAGCAAATTAAGAAATATTCATGGTAACCATTCGTGCAGATGAAATTAGTAAAATTATCTGTGAACGTATTGAGCAATATAATACCGAAGTAAAAATTGTAAATACAGGTACTGTACTTCAAGTAGGCGATGGCATTGCTCGTGTTTATGGTCTTGATGAAGTAATGGCAGGTGAATTAGTAGAATTTGAAGAGGGTACTGTAGGCATTGCTTTGAATTTGGAATCCAAAAATGTTGGTGTTGTATTAATGGGTGATGGTTTGCTGATACAAGAGGGAAGTTCGGTAAAAGCAACAGGAAGAATTGCTCAGATACCAGTAAGTGAGGCTTATTTGGGTCGTGTTGTAAATGCCCTAGCTAAACCTATTGATGGTCGAGGAGAAATCTCAGCTTCGGAATCTCGGTTAATCGAATCTCCCGCTCCTGGTATTATTTCGAGACGTTCCGTGTATGAGCCTCTTCAAACGGGACTTATTGCTATCGATTCCATGATCCCTATAGGACGCGGCCAGCGAGAATTAATTATTGGGGACAGACAAACAGGTAAAACAGCAGTAGCCACAGATACGATTCTCAATCAACAGGGACAAAATGTAATATGTGTTTATGTAGCTATTGGTCAAAAAGCATCTTCTGTGGCTCAAGTGGTAACTACTTTACAAGAAAGAGGAGCAATGGAATACACTATTATAGTGGCTGAAACAGCAAATTCTCCAGCTACATTACAATACCTTGCTCCTTATACAGGAGCAGCTCTGGCTGAATATTTTATGTACCGTGAACGTCACACTTTAATCACTTATGACGATCTCTCCAAACAAGCACAGGCTTATCGCCAAATGTCTCTTCTATTACGAAGACCACCAGGTCGCGAAGCTTATCCTGGAGATGTTTTTTATTTGCATTCGCGTCTTTTGGAAAGAGCCGCTAAATTAAGTTCTCAGTTAGGTGAAGGAAGTATGACTGCTTTACCAATAGTTGAGACCCAATCCGGAGATGTTTCAGCTTATATCCCTACTAATGTTATTTCCATTACGGATGGCCAAATATTTTTATCCGCCCATCTATTCAATGCTGGAATCAGACCTGCGATTAATGTAGGTATTTCCGTTTCCAGAGTTGGATCTGCGGCTCAAATTAAAGCCATGAAACAAGTAGCTGGTAAGTTAAAATTGGAATTGGCACAATTCGTAGAATTAGAAGCTTTTGCACAATTCGCTTCTGATCTCGATAAAGCTACGCAAAATCAATTGGCAAGAGGTCAACGATTGCGCGAATTGCTTAAACAATCCCAATCAGCCCCTCTCACTGTAGAAGAACAGATAATAACTATTTATACCGGAACGAATGGTTATCTTGATTCATTAGAAATTCAACAGGTAAGAAATATATTAACAACGCATCGCTAATACAGTTATGGGCTAAAACAATCATTTTAGTCCGTAAATGTGTGAGACATTTTGCTATACTCTAGTAATATTAATAATACTATGTCAAAATTAAAAAAAAAATCTGTGAATGTGTCTATTGTTAATGAATTTGGTCCTTAAATATATTCAAATGTATTTTATGTTTGTCAGTTCAATATCTGAATACTTACCGGAAAAAAGTCGTTTAGAGATAAAAATGACTATTTTGCCTTAAAAAATGAAGTAAGAAACAAACAACTATTCAGCGAAACAAACAACTATTCAGCTTTCCTTTTCTTGTTGGAAGCATACACATTCATTAATTGGTCACAATCACAAAGGAGGTGTTAAATATATAACATTGACAAACATATGCGCATGCTCAAATGAAGAACACCCCCACCCAGAATTGTATCAATCGTCAACTACTCTTAATGAGTTAATAAAAATACGTATTATATTAAATATATATAAATTATTCAGAAACTACTATATATGAAAGGGACACGAATATCATGTGGACACTGGAAGCACACGAGTTTGAATAGGAGGTGCAGGGGTCGAATCAAGAAGCTACTGGCCCCTGAGCAATATTGACTCAGTAGACTTGTAGTTTAGATTGCATTTTATTTTGGTGTAGCTGATTGTGATTCTATAATCTCACCGGTAGGGGTGGGCGTGGGTTGAGTTGGGTTGGGTTAGTTTTGAAGTATTTAAATACCCAACACAGTCAAATATTTACGGGTTGAGTTTTGTAAAATTATGCTTAAAATTGTAGGTAACCCGAACCAACATAACCAAATCTAAAATGAATTGGGTTGGGTACTGAATTCATTAGTAAAATATTATTTTTTAGAAAAAGAAAAAATGAATACCCAACTATAGAACAATAACAGTAACAGAAGAAGTAAGAAAAACAAACCAACATCAAATTAAAATTATTAATCATCAACTTAATAATGAGTTCATTTGTATCAAAAAAAACTTAATGAGTTCATTAATTAAATCAAATCTCAATATTTTCTATTCGATTCTCATTCACAACAAACGTAACGAGTAGTGGAACACATAATTAAAATCCACATATCAATTGTTAGTAGAACCATTTGACAATTCAAAGACAAAAAAGACTTCAATATTAGTTTCTCTTTTATAAACGATTGTGTGATATCCCTTTTAATAGTCCTAGACTTTGACTAGATATCTTTAAGGTTACATTTTATGGGTTAGGTTCTCAACATTCAGGCCACCCAACATGTACACTATGAGTTTGCCAATTTCGAAACCAACCCAACCCAAGTTATCCAAACCAACCAGAATATTATGGGTGGGTTGTATTGGGTTGCGGACTGGGTTAGTTAAAGTGTACTCGTGCCCACCCCTACTCACTAGTACTATTTTTCCTCTTCGGGTCTTTTTCCTTTTGGGTGTTGGCCTAAAAAAATTTTAGGTAAATTCTAGCATACCCCTTACACTACAAAAAAACGCAGGATAGGCGACAGATTTTAGCGAGGGAAACTCAGTACGTTGCTAAATATGGCGTAGCGAGGGATTTAGCGACACACAAGGCCGTCGCTAAAAAGTCGCGCTTTTTTTTTTGAAAAAACTCAAATCCGTCGCTATTTCAAAATTTCGTCGCTAATGCTGACGTGACCATCGGCAAACATTGAAACTCATAATATTCCCTCTGTTCGTCGCTAATTCCCCCGTCTGTCGCTAATGTTCGTTGCTATAGCTGACGTGACCGTTGCGCAGACCTCGTTTAACGTGAATCACACAATCCGTCGCTAATGCCCTTGTCCGTCACTGTTTATCCCTCGCTAATTTTAAGTGAATTTTTCACTATCTCCGAAAACCCACCTCACTTCCATCTTCTCTCACCATTCTCTCAAACACACCTCACTCACTCTCTTCTCTCTCCCACCGTGCCATCACCATGCCACGACCACCCATCCCCTTCCCTCCGTCGCAGCAGACCCCTATTCTGGTACGTTTTCGTTTTGGTAAGTTTTTTGTTTGTAACATTTTCGTTTTGTAAGTTTTCGTTTGTGTTATTGCTTTCCTTTATTCTGATTCTGAAACTCTAATTTGTGTGTTAGATTTTTGTTCTCCTTCATTCGTAAAGTTTTTCGTTTTTGACGTTTGTGTTGTTGCTCTCCTCATCTCTTTTCCTCGCCCAACAAACAGGTAAGAAACACATATCCCTGATATGCTTCATATTTGTTCTGTGGTGTTTTGATTTTTGAATCCTTTTATGCGAAAAACTCATTTTCAAAGGAAAATTGATTTAACAAATTCATGTTTGGGAACCTAAATTAGGCGCACAAGTGTTCAAATAGGAAGAAATTCTGACTTAGTGTTAGTCTACAATATTGTTTTCAATTTGATCGAATAGGCTCTTTTAAAAAAATATACCTAGGAGCTTTGAATAGGTCTCTTGCACTTGCACCACTCATTAGAAAGTATCATGAACAATGAGAAATGTATATTATATGGGGGTAAATTGTTGCACAGCTCATTTGTGTATTGTTGTTTTGATGTTTGATGAACCCTACGTTACAATTTTTCCATGTAATGCACATTACAGTTTTGCACACCCAAAAGATGAACCTGGAGACTCCATTCCACCTCCCATATAGATCTCGTTTCAATGAACTTGTTTCATGAGCGGAGGAAGTTTCTTCGAACAATTACGAAGATAAGAGGAAGAGAAGAAGATGAGAGGAAGAAGAAGAGAGTGGGAGAAGAAGACTGGAACGTGGAATTGGGGTTCATGTATATAAATGAATTTTGGGATTAATTTTTTAAAATATTTTATCAAATAAATAAATACGTGACATATAATGTGTCTCATTAATTGATGTGGCAACCACGTGTGCTAACTCTATCAGGTGCCACGTCAATTAATGAGCTCCACTTCAGTTTGATTATAAGCAAAATCCCATGTTGGAACTAAATGTCAGTTTTTTTTAAAAAATAGGAGGGCTAAATGTCTGAGTTTTAAAATAAGAAGACCAAATATTTGAATTTTTAAAAATAAGGGGACGAAAACTTTAATTTAGTCAATTATCTATATAGATGTTATATCACTTAAGAAAAAATTTATAACATAGGGAACGAAGGGGTGACCTACCTAGTCCCCTTGTTTGATATAATTTGGCTAGTCAAGGTTCAATTAGTGATAAGACAGCTCAATTGCTTGTTGTATACGGCTACTAATACTTAAATTATGTGTCGGCAAAACCACATATGGGTAAATTTGTTTATAACCATTAATTAATCTTTGTCAAATATGTTAAATGTGCATGCCAGCGGATAGATGTTAACACCCAAAAGTTACTAAGTGCTCAATCGAGTGAGACCTCAGCCGAGTCATAGGTGTAGCCAATGCAAGATCAGCCAATTGAGAAGTTAATTTCATGAAGAGCGGCTTCAAAAAGTTTATTTAGAACTTCTGACTTCTCAGTTCTTCTTTTCTTAATAACTTCAAAAGTAGTACTAATGGAGGGCTTAAGATAAGTTTTCTTGGTAGCTCAGCGTTGCATATTCATGATATAGCCAACGAGCCATCAGCTGAGGGAACTGTTGGATACACGGTAAACTCGAGAAGGCAAGTGGGTCATGCATGTGTTGATTTACGTTGAAGATCAAAGACGAAGTGAGAAAGCGGTCAAGATCACATCAAGGCGCCTAAAATTTAGAGATGGTGGATAACTCCCATGTTTCATGCCTTAGGCAGTTAGTGAGGCAGTTTCTCGGGTTTTAGCGCATAATAGGTATCATGTACGTTAATCTCATCTGACTAACCATTATTTATCTTGCAAGTTAGCTTTAGACTAGTGATCGTAGCCAATAGAGACCATTATATATAAATATCAGGTGTATAAATAACTTTATAATCAATTGGGTCTCAAAATTTTAACGAAGTCTTAAATAATTCCTAATTACATCAAACAATTTGCAATTTGGTATCATATGTTTATTGAAAAGTCAAGAGAGTAGTTATGAATTATTAATGCAACACCACACCACGTCTAAATTTTTTTAATTTAACACCAGTTGTATATGTAAAATTCAGTGTTAAAAATAAATGCGGTGGCATTTTTATAAATAGAATGTAGTATTTCGTTTAAGGCGTTACAAACATCAAAATCGATGATGGTTTTGAGAGGAAGACCACCATAGTATCTCTAATATAAATAACCTTTAACACTTAAAATACAAGGCAAGATGTTTGTAAATGCTCGGTTTGAATACGTTAAACTATTTAAAATGTTTAAAACGCTAAACATTTTGCGCCAATTGTTTTGTAATACCTAGTTGTAGATTCTTTTAGTGAATTTAAAACGTATAAACGCTGTCAATTTCACGTCAGGTCTTTATTAATGCCCGACATTAATTCATTTAGAAAACTTAAAACGCTAAGAATCCTACGTCGGGTGTCTCTTAATACCCGACGTGGTATCTTCTTTACACAGAAATTAACGCAAGAAGCACTTTATTTAATCCACTCTCTCTTTTGCACAAATCACTCGAATACTTTGTATACTTTGTATTTTGACATGGATTTTATTTTCCATAGAGAGATGGATGAGGATTAGGAATTGAACGTTTGTCGCTTGACATTCGTGGAAGCTACACTGTTCTATAATCGGTGTAGAAAGTCTGATTTGACTGGTATTGTATCTCTTTCCTGTACTAGTGATTGTCATTGGTGACATCAAATCTCAAGCGATTCAGCATTTGCAAAAAAATTAATGTTGGTGAAATAACAAGGTTCTCATGAAAATAGTTTCTTTGAGACTCAAGTCAAAATGATTATTCTGAGAAATTAAATTATTAATTAAGCTTTTGTCAATAAATGTTAGAAATATATTCCGAAAAAGGCCCAAGGAGCCCAAGCATAAAATTAGGGAAGAAAGCCCAAGCATATGTAGTTAACAACAATACAGTATTATATCAAAAGCCCATTCCTTGGGGCAATATTATTGCACCTGCTTCTTCATTTCATACTTCAAATATTTTCATACTTGATATTAATTTCTTATTCAAATATAGTAGACAATCAAAATCAAGCATGTTCATTCATACTGAAACATGCGAAATGATGGATTAACAATGCTGAAGCCTCCATCTATGAGCAAATTATGGCCACTCACATACCTCGAATCATCACTAGCAAAATAAAGTGCTGCATTGGCCACATCATCTGTTTTAAAAGTCACACCCTTAAGATTAGCCAAAGAATTCATAGTATTTTCAAGCACCTCATCTGTAACACCAACGAAGCTAGTAGCCAAGGGAGTAGCACAAGCATAAGGTGATAAACAATTCACTCTTATCCCAAATTGTCCAAGCTCAACTGCTGCATTTTTAGTTAAACCAACAACAGCATGTTTTGCACAACAATAAGCATGTGAGGCAGCACCACCAACGTAAGAGCTTATGCTAGCCGTGCTTATAATGGTGCCGCTACGAGCTGGAATCATGGCTTGTGCTGCGTGCTTGATGCCGAGGAAAACACCTGTATATGGTGAACGACATCAAAAAGAAACAACTAAGAAAGAGATATATGTATACTAATTACTGATCACTAACATTTGTCATTAAAAAAATAAAACCTGTGACATTGATGCTTAGGACGCGCTCGAAATCTGCCTTGTCGTTGTCGATGATTCGAGAGTTGTTGGGACCACCTATGCCAGCATTGTTGAACATGATGTCTAGTTTTCCGTACGTTTGTATGGCTTTGTCCACTGCATTTTTGATTTGGTTCTCATCAGTGACATCACAGTGGACATATGAGCAGTTTGTTATGGATTCAGCAACAGAATGTCCAAGTTCGTCTTGGATGTCTGCGATCACTACTTTTGCTCCATGCTCCACGAATATTTCTGCAGTGCGTTTTCCAATTCCACTCGCTCCTCCGGTTATCAACGCCACTTTTCCTTCCAGTCTGCACGCATACAAAGAAAAGAATCATTTACGCCACTATTATATACATTAAAGAGAAGACTTATGAGGGATTAGTCTCTCCAATTGTGCGCAGAGGATACCGGTTTATACCAAAAAAATAAAAGACTAATGTGCGTCCATTCGTGTTATCAAGTCAAGACTATCTACCACTCATTTGGTATTTTTCAACTTATACAAGGATTTCAACTTAAGTACACGAAAACATCTCTATGCCTCACCGGTTGAGTTGGTAAACAAGCTTATAAATTTGGTCTAAATTTAGACTTAATAATACATAGACTTTTTTTTTCTTATATTTAAATCGAGCAAGAGTCTTTGTTTTTAAGCTAAGAGTCCAATCCCAAAATTTCACAAATTCAGAAACAAAAATAAAAACATATCCGTTACAGAATATAAGTAAAAGTGGGTCAACAAAAGTTGATGTATCTGGTTAAAAATTTGGACCAGATACATCAAGTTTGATTGACCCATTTTTGTTTATATTATGTGATGGAGTATATGCCAATTGGCTAGATTGACTGCAATAATGATAAGAACAACTAATGATGAAGAAAATTTTACTCTCTCGGTTTTAAGATACATATCTGTTTTTAGAAATAATTTTGTTTCATTTTATTTATCGTTTTCAAAGTTCAATGCAATATCAACTATTGCTAATTTAGAGACACGTAGTTAGAATGAAATAATAAATAGTTGAGAGTATTATCGGAAAAAGATAAATAATTCCATCAAAAATAATAAATTTTATTAGTTTTCTTAATATCCATAACTAACCTCAAAACGACATGTATTCTCAAAGAGACGAATTAATTAAACTTTGGGGAGGGGGTGTGGAAGAAAAAACTAAGGGTGGACACAAAGTTTAAACCGACCCGAAAACCGAGTTGCCCAAACTGTATATGTAATTACGATCGGTTTGAGATGGGTGCCGGATTGTATATTAACAAATTTGGTTAATAATGATCTTATTTGGGCGATGGTGGTGGGAATAGGCTGGGCCGAGCTAGGCTTTGCATGGCCTGGGCCTGGCCTGCGTTGAAAGTGTTAGGCCTGAGCCTGGCCTGTGGTCTGTCGTAGGCTCATTTTTTAGGCCTAGCCTGGCCTTATTGAAAGTCTGTTAAGGCCTGAAAGCCTATTTAAAAGCCTATTGGGATTAGCCTGCCTGGTCTATTTAAAAAAAGTCTGGCCTGACCTGGGTCTGACGTAGGCTAGGCCGTAGACCTCTGTGGGACGGTCTGGTCTATTCCCACCCCTATTGGGCGGATTCGATTGCCAAAAAATTGGACCTACTCCAGACTCCAGACCGAACCCGCCCGTGACAATATCATTGGGTACAAAACACTATTATACTGGTGGAACCAAGAAGTCAGACTGAGAGAGAGCTTTTTTTCGTTTTTTCAACTTTCAAATTTCAATCACTCAGCACCACTTTCACATAGTACTACTACTAATTTTTAATTTAAACAAATTAAAAGAATAAGGGAGAACTCAAAGAAGTAATATCATATCACTTTGAAAAAGTAATGTTATCTCTCTCTCTTCTACCTCCGTCTTCACCCTCTGTAAGATTCATCTTCACCATTTAACAGTTGCAGAGAAAATAAAAAACACGTAAAAATAAGGAGAACAACAACTTTTGAATAAAGAAGCTCAAAACCGAGTCTACCCAAAACCGCCACCCGCCAAAACCGAAACCGCCACTCCATATGGGCGGAAGTGGGTGGATGTTTGTGTTATACGGTTATTATTGGATCTGACTTTTGCAACCCGAATCCAGTATAACTGACCGCTTATCCAGCCCTAGAAAAAACTATTGGTTTCCGATAGATATAGTTCATGTCAGTGTTATGAACAAGTATGAAAGGTTGTGTTTGATTATTTTTAGACAAATTTATTAAACTAGCATAAAACATATACATAATATCTATCTCCAAGACACAGCAAAATGTGTCTTGCTAATTTGAGGTGGGATCTCCAGAGCAATTTGTAAGATGAGCATACAAAGCAAAGCAACAAGCAAACCAGATAGATGATACAACAAAATATCAAAGTATTTGCCAAGTAAATTTACATTAACCTGTAACCAAACCATGGTCTTTACCGTTTACTATAAATAAATTTACATACCTTCTATTGATTGCAGTGGTTGAACTTGCCATGATGTTTTATGAGAGAAAAGAAGAACAGTACTATGTTAGAATGTCAAGTAGGCTGAAGTCACTGGACTCACTCCCATTTTATATTATTCTAATTCTAACCTTGCCTAGTTGCCTCTTATTCTATGGATTATACTAGTATTTATCACCCGTGTCATCACGGGTATACATTTCCTTTTAACTTAAATTTTCAAATTGTTGTTTGGGGATTAAAAAAGAGCCAGTTGAATGTTTACGTAAATTATGTCAAAAAAATTGACTACTTTGGATACCTTAGAAAATAAACACAAATTTTAGTAGGACACGTTTATTAGATTAGATTGAATACTAAAAAATATTATAGTTAAACTAAAAAACCATAGTTTAATATTTTAATATAAAATTTAGTCCTCCTTTTATTTATTGATATTCAAAAAATAAAATTAAGAATAAAAGATAACAGTTAGCACATTTTTATTTTTTATTAATATTTTTAATTAAAAAACACATATAATGTACTCGAACAGCAGAATGGTATCCGTCCCCATCCTCATCCCAGAGTTGACAGTGGGGGAACTATCTCTCTCGTCCCCGTCTCCACATGGAAAAATTCCTCATTCACGCTCCACTGTGGGCAGTCCCCGTCGAGATTCCCACGTACAGGTAGAAAGCACTCGTTTAGTCGAGTGTGAGACTATGAGGGAAGGATGAAACAATACATCCATCCATAAGTATACATAACAAAGATCATTTGGTCACTCTAAGATCTTCCTCATGATCATCAAACTTCCACCTTGAGTAACACCAAGTTTTGCTATCTCCGAACCTTCATCGCAGAGAAAGAGAGTCAGGAAGTTGGAAAAAAGTAGATTAAAAAATATTTTATTACCAAATATTGGGATGTTTATTATTACTTATTTAAAAAACAAAATTGTTATATTAAAATATTATGTTTTAATTAAAAATTTCATGTGGCACTCAAACATGGGATGCCATGTCATTTAACTTAGTACCACTTCAACCATTAGTTTGACCAATTTCGGCTGGGGGACCAAAATCGTGAATGAACTATTATAGGGGGACCAAAAATGTAATTAAACCTAAAATATTTGATGTTATAAGTTTGAAAGCAAGATACAAAAAGAAATTAGAATATCAATATTAGTATTACTTATTCCCCATATATTCTTTTTTAAAAGAGACTTATTCCCCATATCTTATTTGCCTATTGTTAGCCTGTAATTTCGACAAGCTAAATTAAATGCAGTCAACGAGGTTTGACTTATTTTTAAAGTTTGACCTTGTATTTCAAGAGACAAGTATCAATTTCGACACTGAAATGAATTAAGCTATCAAGTTGAATCAAGTAGATTTCGACCTCAGATTTGGCAAAGTCGAAGAGGCTGAAGATAGATATTTCGACAAGAAGGAGTTGGAGGCTGATGACGAAGTAGGATCAAGTAACTGTTACCAAGAGCACGTAGCAGTTACATTTTTTAAACTTTGTACAGTTATTTTCTATTTGTATAAATAGTAGTTTCTCATGGGAAAAACGGGTCACAATTTCATTACAGAACTCTCACACTCTAACTTCCAACACATTACAGAGAAAACGAGCAAAGAGAAGAATGTATGATTGTTGCTTGAAAACGTGAACGTTCTTTTGTGCAAGTGTACACAATCGTAACAAGTAATATAATGAAAGTAGAGATCGTTCCCACGAGGATTAATTTGCCAAACAAAAGTTTAATCAAAGTAACAAGTAGTGATTTTAGTAACAAAAGTAAATGACACACAATTGGTTGGGTAACAAGTAACAAACAACTAAAAAGGTATTAGGGTAGTGGAAATCAGATTTGGGACAAGTTGAGATGCACTATGTCAATAAATCCATTACAATGATCAGAATGCTGTGTTAAGTGCTGCAGCACTAGATGCTGCCGCAATGCGCATAATTCCTTAATGCAATACACTAGGCTTTAGTCACTCTGACGTATTCCTAACTAACAGAGAATGATTATTACCCTAGGCTACTGAAGAACAAGCAGTGTTACACCTAAGTGTTGTATCTCATGGCTTATGCCTCTTCTATTCCTAGAACTCAAGCAAGGAGCACATGTATTCCTAATAGTGCAACATACCATGTTATCTTGTGAAGATCTAAATACAAACCATTCCTGAGAGTGTATTTCTACCTAGATTAGACGGCCAATCCTAATCTAAGATGGATAAATTAAAACACACAAGATAAAGTACTCAACACAATAACACAAGCATTAAAATCAAAGTAACTTCATTAAATTCATAAAAGCATCCCAACTACAGAGGTTTAGCTCATATTGAGCTTACACAACATTACAACTAAACTAAACATCAAGGGAAGTAGAAATTTCATACTAAAACCCGAGAAGAGAAGTTCAACTACAAGTCTTGATACTGAGACAGCTTCAATGGTGATCCACCAAGCAATTCCAGCTCTCAAAATGTAGCTCCTTCGAAGTTGAAGTAGATCTAACGTTGCTGCAGCAATCAATATCCCAGCAATTGATTCTAAGTAACAATGGAGGCACGAAATCAAAAGGCTATTCCTATACCTCTGAAATTCGGCTTAACCTAATTCTGGGGGTGAGTGCCTTTATATAGGGAAAGCCTTGGGATGAGAGAAACCCTAAATGGTGGAGGCACATTTTGTCCTTTTCAAGGCACAATGTCCTTTTTGCCCAAAACCCTAGGTCATTCACGCATCACCAATGATTGGCACGCACACCCACGCATGACACACGCTGACAGCTGTCCTTGCCTTGATTTCCGTGTTTCTTGCTACATTCTCTCTCATGTTGCGTAAAATGGCAATGCTGCCACAACAGGTGCTGCAGCAATTAAACACACATATTAAACCACAATTGGGCACCAAAGTGCCCATTAATAACATAATTCAGCTTGCACCTTTAATTATTCTAAACTAACCTATTTACAACATTAATCACTAAATTGCTTGAGAATTAACAATGATTTAAGCTTGAAATAAGAGGTAATAACAATCATATTTGATTGTTATCACACCCCCAAACTTGAACCATTGCTTGTCCTCAAGAAATGACACTTGACACAGACAAGCAAAATATCAGCAACAAACCAGATAGTTGAATTATTCATAAAGGCACACAAAACAGAATATTAAGCTGAGCATAGAACTTTCAGATTGGCCACTCAACTTGCAAACCCACTGAATGATAAGTTCCCTAAATTACTCCTGCTCGGAAGTGTGTGTGTGGCATTTAACTCAGTTCAGAACATAGCAAGATTCAAAACTTCACTTAACTAAAACTAGAGAGGCTTTCTTTTGAGATTGCCAAAGATGTTTCAAAACTAAGGGTAGACTAACAATTCAGCATAGAAAGGGGGGATAAGCATGACAAAGGGCTTTGATTTAGCAATTATAGGATTCTAGGCCAGTGCACTTATTACAACTGAAATTTTAATGCTGCAGCAACAGTTGCTGCAGCAATACAGACTATAACAGAATTTTAAAAACACACAATACTTGACATTGATGTTGCATTGCCCTTATTCTATCCTCACTTTTCACACAGGCTGACTGCTGATTTCGACTGAAACCAAAGTGTGTCACCACAAATTGGCCTCCCTACTTCACAATCAACCTAACTACCATTTATCATCCTTTTGACTGAAACTATAATGTGTCTCCACAGAATAGCCTCCCTACTCAGTTCAAAATGGCAGCTTATTGCACTCTTTTCTTTTTCTTTTTCTCTTATTACTTTTCTTTTTTTTTTCTTTCAATGGGCAATGACAACAATTACACATATTTACAACACAATACAACGACTTGACTATGTGCACTTGACCTAAACCCATTCCTTCATGCTTTGCCTTAATATAACTTAAAGAACCCCCAAACTTAGTTTCTTATGCTACCCTAAGTTTCTAATAAAAATTTGGCAAGTCTCTAGGTCTACCAACACTAGTCTAGCTTCAGATCATTTCTAACTTACTAAGTCATTCCTAAGTTTCATGCATAGTGTAAAAACAGGAGCAATATAGTTCACTCATAAACAGGGGTACTAATCACTCAATTCTCACTATTTCATCACTAAGTTCTGCTCAACTTAACTACTGAAATTAAAAACTTTCATTCAACTACTAGGCATACTGATATATTACAAAGACGATGACCATAGGTCCTCCCCACCCCCCCCCCCCCCCCCCCCCCCCCCCACTTAAGACCTTGCAGTGTCCCCACTGCTCATGAAATATAAGGGAGAGGCCTATTTTAAAGCAAACAGAAATAAAGACAAACAAACACAGCTATTGAATAAAAACACGAACACGACACACTCAACAAATTTATTTAACTTGAAAGACTAACAAGATAAAGACAGAAATTTAAAGACAATTTAAAAGAGAAGGGTGCAGGGGCTCCTCATTTGTTCCTTGGGCTTTGCCTTGTTGCAGTGCCTCTTCTGACTGGCCTCTTGACTCTAGGTGTTTTAATCACAGGGGCTTCTGGTGCCTTTGGGGTTTCTGTTGCTGCAGCACTGGGTTGCTGTAGCACTGGACCTGCATCTGCAACAGCAGGGCCAGCAGCAGAAACACTTTCCTTCTTTTGGGCAATCACCAAGTCCAGAGCAGCCTTTGATCTCCTTTCATATTCAGCCAATTTCTCAGCTTCAATTGCTGCAGCATCAGCTGCTGCAGCATCTTTAATTCCTGTCAGCACTGATTCCACAGTAGCAGCAACAGCAGCGTCTTCCTCAGCAGTTATCTCTTCAATATTCAGCTCAACATCTTCAGGCACAACAGACATCTTCCTCCTTTTGGGGGCATGCTTGGTTCTCATTCTCTTAGAGGGTGAGAACATTGGGCTTTCAACATCAGCATCTGCAACATCAGTTGCTGCAGCAACAGGTACATCAGCAGTTTCAAGGACTTTTTCTGGTTGGCTTTCTTGTGGTGGATTTGTGGGTTGTGGTGGTTGATTTTCTGGGATTAGAGTGGTGGTGGGGGTTGATGGTGGTGGAATGGTAGATGTGGGGGCTAGTTTGGCAGTTTTGGTGGTATGAGATGGGGATGGTGGTGGATCCATTTCAATATCAGTGGTATCTTCGGATTGATCTTCACTGTCATCCTTCCTATTCAACTCCTTCATTATCTCTCTGTTTTCTTCCTTTTCCCCTTCACTTAATGTTTCATCAGACTCAGAAATTAGAAGCTCTTCTTCTTCTTCACCCACCTTCTTCTTTCTTCTTTTTATTTCCTTCCTCTTCCTCTTTTTCTCAACAACTTCCTCTGGCATATCCTCCTCAACACCAGCATCTTCAAATAAATCTTTATCAATTACTTCTTCATCAAGCACCCACTCAGGAAAAGAAGGTGCTTCTACTCCAATATCAACTTGCAAATTTGCAGCAAACAAGGCCTTCAACCACTCCTGCTGCTTCCTCATAAACTCCCAGACAGAGCGTTGCTGCAGCATAAACTGTGGCAGCATGGTGGGATCACCAGATGCTGCAGCAACCTCAGGCTTTGATTTCAGAACAGTAGGGAAAGCAGCAAGAGGGAATCCTTTTTTCTCCCCCTTCATTTCAACACCAGCTTTAATACATAAATCAGTAATCAAGCAGGGAAAGAAAAGATACCCAACATTTTTGGAATAGCAAATCAGGATCTCCCTTGAAATAAATCTTCCAACATCAACGTCCTTTGCACCCAAAATTGCGTCCAGCAGCATCATTCTTTCCTTTTCAACATTTGTGGTGTGAGAAGTTGGCAGTAGAGTGTGCTTGACAAAGTTAAACCAGACCATTGCTTCATGGTTGAGGTTGCTTCTCTTAACCTTGAATTCGTTGGCACTGCAGGGTTCCCATGGAGTACCAGGAATTGTGATGTTCTTCTTGACTGCTTCCATCTCCTTCTTGCCCCATTTTTCAAGATTCTTTGCAAACGTGAGGCCATGGTAACTCAGACCTAGACATTCATTGATCATCATTGAGTCGAACTTGATGATTACTCCTCTGACTTCTGAAAAGAATTGGGGCTTTCCATCTTTTTCTGGCGCAATCCCCGCATAAAACTCACGAACCACAGAGGGGTAGAAGTATTTTGGTTGTTGCACCAACTGCTCCCAACCTAATGCCTTCACAACAGATGCGAGCGCATCAGATGCATTTGTCAGCGAGAATCCCCTCTCTGCCCAGAAATTCATAGTAGAGAACTTTTCCATAGCAGATACTTCCTGATTTTTCATGCTTCTTCGCCTTGCATGACTTGATTCACCGCGGCCAGAGGATGATTGGCCCTTTCCAGAAGATTTGTTAGCACTGACCTTAGTTCTCACCATTCTTGATCAAAGATTGAAGTTAAAAAACGTAAAGGTGAGTGAGAGATTTGGGTGATTTGGGAACGAGGGTTTGCTGTTTAGAGGGTTACAACTTCTTGATCGCAATTGAAGAGGAAATTGTGGGAATATTGGAGAGAGTGGGTGGTTATAAAGCTGAGGGGATGGGACGGTTTTGTGGATTTGGTGCACGCATTAAAGAAGTAGCTGTTGGATGAAGGATGAGGTGTATGGTGAAGGTTTAGTGAGTGGACGGTTAAGTGATTGATTGGACAACACATTGGTGACGCAATCAGGCCTTGGGTGAATAACTGCCATTATTTTATTTTTTTTCCTTAACTGTTCTCTATTGCTGCAGCAACGTTGCTAGAAGCACTGCTGCAGCAACGTTGCTAGAAGCACTGCTGCAGCACCAACTGCTGTCACACCCTCAAACTTCAACTTGCTGAAATTTTAATTCCTGCAACAAACACCAAACAAACAAAACAACTAATTTATTAGATTAAAAACCCTGGGCTGCTTCCCAGTAGCGCTTGGTTTAAGAGTCCTCAGCCAGACTTCCTTCTTAGATCATGGGTCTTGGATCATGGTGATGAAACTGCATCTCACCACTGATTCACCGTAGTATTTCTTTACTCTTTGCCCATTAACCTTGAAGGTATTTCCACTTGAATCATTATACAAATCCACAGCTCCATGAGGGTACACCTTTGCTAATTTGAACGGCCCAGACCACCTAGACTTGAGTTTTCCAGGGAATAGTTTAAGTCTTGAGTTAAACAATAACACTTGGTCACCTTCCACTAATTCCCGTTTTTGAATCTTTTTTATCATGCCATGCCTTGGTCTTGGCCTTGTACAATGCTGAGTTCTCATATGCAAAGTGCCTCATCTCTTCCAATTCATTCAATTGTAATAGCCTAGCTTCCCCTGCCTTTGTATGATCAAAATTGAGCTTTTTGATAGCCCAATGCGATTTGTATTGAAGCTCCAAAGGCAGATGGCAAGCCTTGCCATACACAAGTCTGTATGGGGACATTCCCAAAGGAGTTTTGTAAGCAGTCCTATAAGCCCATAAAGCATCATCAAGATGATTTGACCATTCCTTTCTGGTAGGCCCTACCATTTTCTCCAACATTCTCTTGATCTCTCTATTAGACAACTCTGCTTGACCACTTGTTTGAGGATGATATGCTGTTGCAATCTTGTGCTTAACCCCATATTTGGCCAAGAGATTTTCAATCAATTTGTTGCAAAAATGAGAACCTTCATCACTGATTATTGCTCTTGGAGTTCCAAACCTTGTAAAAATGTTTCTCAATAAGAACTTGCTAACAGACTTTGCATCATTGTTAGGTAAAGCAACTGCTTCAACCCACTTTGATACATAATCTACAGCAACAAGGATGTAAGAGTTGCCAAAAGAGGGAGGAAAAGGTCCCATGAAGTCCATACCCCAAACATCAAAGAGTTCAACCTCTAAGATGTTTGACAATGGCATTTCATTTTTGTGTGATATATTTCCACTCCTCTGGCATCTATCACATTTCTTAACAAACTCATGAGCATCCTTGAAAATTGTAGGCCAAAAATAACCAGATTGAAACACCTTTGCTGCTGTCCTTAAACCTCCAAAGTGTCCTCCATATGCTGCAGCATGGCATTGCTGCAGCACTATTTGTTGTTCTTCATCAGCCACACATCTTCTTAGTAACTGATCAGGGCACTTCTTATACAGATAAGGTTCATCCCAGAAATACTGCTTGATTATGTGGAAGAACCTCTTCTTTTGCTGATAATTTAAATTACATGGCACCACTTTGCTCACTAGGAAGTTAACAATGTCTGCATACCAAGGTGCTGCAGCAGCAATGGCTAACAACTGCTCATCAGGGAAGCTTTCCTTGATTTCTCCAAATTGATTACCTGCACTATCACCTTCCAATCTAGACAAATGATCAGCAACTTGGTTCTCCACCCCTTTTTTATCTTTAATTTCAAGATCAAATTCTTGGAGGAGGAGAACCCATCTTATTAGCCTAGGTTTTGCATCTTTCTTAGCAATCAAATACTTGATGGCAGAATGATCAGTGAAAACAATTACTTTTGTGCCAACTAAGTATGATCTAAATTTATCAAATGCAAAAACCACAGCTAAATTCTTTTTCAGTGGTAGTGTAATTTAATTGAGCTTCAACAAGTGTTTTGCTAGCATAATAAATAGAATGAAAGACTTTACCATACCTTTGGCCAAGGACAGCACCTATGGCATAATCACTAGCGTCACACATGAGCTCAAAAGGCTTGCTCCAATCAGGAGTCACTATCACTGGGGCAGTAACTAGAGCATTTTGAAGTTTCTGGAATGCTACAGCACATGAGTCATCAAACACGAATGGAGTGTCATGCTGCAGCAATTGACATAATGGCTTTGAAATTTTAGAGAAGTCCTTGATGAACCTCCTATAGAATCCAGCATGTCCTAAGAAACTTCTAACACCTTTGACATTTGTTGGAGGATGCATCTTCTCAATCACCTCAACTTTAGCTTTGTCAACCTCAATTCCCTTCTTTGAGATTTTGTGTCCCAACACAATACCCTCTTGGACCATGAAGTGGCATTTCTCCCAATTCAAGACCAAGTTGGTTTCTTCACATCTATCCAGAATCTCTTCTAAGTTGTCAAGGCACAATTGGAATGTTTCTCAAAAGACAGAGAAATCATCCATAAACACCTCCATAGATTTTTCAATGAATTCAGAAAAGATTGACATCATACACCTTTGAAATGTTGCTGGGGCATTGCACAACCCAAATGGCATTCTCATGAAAGCAAAAGTACCATAAGGACAAGTGAAAGTAGTCTTTTGTTGATCTTCAGGCACTATAGCTATTTGATTGTAACCAGAGTAACCATCCAAAAAGCAATAGAACTCCTTGCCAGCAAGTCTATCAAGCATTTGGTCTATGAATGGTAGAGGGAAATGATCTTTTCTTGTAGCCTTGTTGAGTTTCCTATAATCCATACAAATCCTCCTTTCTTTGGAACACATTGCACAGGACTCACCCATGCACTATCAGTGATAGGATACACAATGCCAGCATCTAACCATTTGATGATCTCCTTTTTCACCACTTCTTTCATGATAGGATTTAGTCTCCTCTGCCCTTCAATGCTGTTCTTAGCATTTTCATCAAGAATGATCCTATGCATGCAGATGGTAGGACTAATCCCCTTTATGTCAGCCATTTGCCACCCAATTGCCTTCTTATGCCTCTTTAGGGTAGTAATGAGATCATGCTCTTGACTATTGGATAGGTCAGAAGCAATGATCACAGGCAATGTATCATTTTCCCCTAAATAGGCATATTTCAGGTGATTGGGTAACTCTTTTAATTCAAGAACAGGAGGTTTTTCAATAGAAGGCATATTCTGTTTGAGATTAGAATCCCCTAGATCAAGAGATTCATAATGCCTACTCCATAATTCTTTCACCTCAGCCTCCTTGTGCACAATACCTTCTTCCACAAGTTCACTCTTATCAATGTCAGCAAGAGCTTTCACCAGATGATCACTTTGCTTGTAGAAGTGCTGTTGAACCACAGAATCAAGAGACATCACAAAAGAGCACTCCTCAGTTCCTTGGTCAGGGAGCTTGAGAGCATTCAACACATTAAACTTAATCTCTTGATCATTGACTCTCATAGTCAATTCTCCTTTTTGCACATCAATTAGAGTCTTTCCAGTAGCCAAGAAAGGTCTTCCAAGAATAATAGGTACCTCCCTATCTGCAACAAAATCTAAAATTACAAAGTCAGCAGGAAATACAAATTTATCAACCTTTATCAGAACATCCTCAATAATTCCTTCTGGATGAACAACAGATCTATCAGCAAGCTGTAAGGTAACAGTTGTAGGTCTGGCAACACCTATACCAAGTTGATCAAAAATAGACTTAGGCATCAAATTGATGCTTGCACCTAAGTCACAAAGAGCTCTTCTGCCAGTATAAGTTTCACCAATTGAGAATGGAATAGTAAAACTGCCTGGATCCTTCAACTTGCTTGGAAGCTTGTTCTGCATGATCATACTACACTCTTCTGACATAGCTACTGTTTCAAACTCCCCAAGTCTCTTCCTTTTGGAAAGCACATCTTTCATAAACTTTGCATAATTGGGCATTTGTTGAAGTGCTTCTACCAAAGGAACATTGATGTGAAATTGTTTTAGCACCTCCAGAAATTTTCCAAATTGCTTATCTTGTTGAGCCTTTTTCAACCTTTGAGGATAAGGTGGATCAGGCAAAACTTGATCAGCAGTCTTTGATGGAATTACTGCAGCATCAACTGTGACAGAATCTGGTGCTTTTTGTTTCTCTTTTTTATCTTTTTCTTTTATTGCATTTCCATCACTAGAATCAGTTGATGGTCCTTTCAAGTCCTTCCCACTCCTTAAAGATATAGCCTTGACTTGTTCCTTTCCCTTAGAAGATGTTGGTTCAGTAGTGGAAGGTAATGCTCCACTAGGTCTTTGGGTCAGGGCAGTGGCTATTTGACCAAGTTGATTCTCCAAGTTCTTGATTGCAGCTCCTTGGGTTTGATACTGAGTTTTAGTTTCATTCATGAAAGCCTTCAACATAAGTTCCATAGAGCTCTCTTCTTTTGCCTTGGATGGAGCAGGTGCTCCTGGTGGTGTTGCAGGAGCTGTAGCAGGTGTTGCATTGTTGCTCCATTTAAAATTAGGATGGTTCTTCCACCCAGGATTGTAGGTACGAGAATAAGGATTATTGTTCTTGTCATACCCAACATAGTTGACTGAAATAGGGTTTGCAGGGCATTCTTCATACAAATAGCCTCCTCCACAGTACACACAACTAGCAGAACCCACTGGTACTTGTTCAATTGCTGCCACTTTAGTTTCTGGTACAGATTCAATTGCTGCATCAGGTGTTGCTGCAGCAGGTGTTGCACTCATATTTTTGATCATGTTGGACAAGGATGCAACCTGAGCAGATAAAGCAGTAACCTCACTCACTTCATGCATACCAGCAACTTTCTTTTGAGCACTAACCCTAGCTGTTGGCCATTGATAACTGTTTGCAGCAATAGTTTCAATAAGATCATAAGCATCTTGGTAAGAGCCATTCAGCAAGACTCCACCAGAAGAAGCATCAAGCATCAGTCTAGTTTGAGGTTCCAACCCATTGTAAAAAGTTTCCATTTGAACAACCACAGGCAACCCGTTATGTGGACATTTTCTTAACAATTCTTTGAATTTTTCCCATGCTTCAAACAATGTTTCAAATTCAGTTTGTCTAAAAGATGTAATTTCAGTTCTCATCCTGACATTCTTGATAGGTGGAAAATATTTTGTCATAAATTTTTCAGCCATCTCATTCCAAGTAGTGATAGAGTTAGGTTCCAAGGAATTTAACCAAACCTTAGCTCTATCCTTCAAGGAATAAGGAAAAAGTTTAAGTTTAAAAGCATCATCACTTACACCAGGGAGAATGAAATTACTACAAACTTCTACAAATTGTTTTAAATGCAAATGTGGGTCCTCAATAGGTCCTCCACCAAATTGCCCTATTGTTTGAAGCATTTGAAACATCATAGGCTTAAATTCAAAATGATTTGTGGCAAGTTCAGGCCTTACTATGCTAGTTTGCATAGTGTGAGGGTCAAAAATTGCATAATCCCTCATAGGTCTGTCCCTGTCATTAGCCATGCCTATAACTGTTTCATTCAAAACTTGTCTCACATGTTCAGGTTGCTCAGTGGCAGCTAAAGTATGTCTGTCAGAACCATGGTTGCTAGGAGGTAGTGTGTTTCCATGATTAGAAGGTGGTGGTGTAGCCATATTGACAGCTCTTCCCAAAGAAATCAGACCAGAATGGTCGTGTCCCCTTCTCAAAGCTCTAAACAGTCTTTCTATCTCAGGATGAAGTTGATATTCTGGTGATCTGCGTCTGTACATATGCTGCAGCAATAGTTGCTGCAGCAATTAACTTACTGAAACAACCAAAAACAGAGCACCAGAATTAGCAACAAAAGAAATCACTAAATTGCCAATTAATTAAACAGTGTTTAATCAATTTAATCCCCGGCAACGGCGCCAAAAACTTGTTGCTTGAAAACGTGAACGTTCTTTTGTGCAAGTGTACACAATCGTAACAAGTAATATAATGAAAGTAGAGATCGTTCCCACGAGGATTAATTTGCCAAACAAAAGTTTAATCAAAGTAACAAGTAGTGATTTTAGTAACAAAAGTAAATGACACACAATTGGTTGGGTAACAAGTAACAAACAACTAAAAAGGTATTAGGGTAGTGGAAATCAGATTTGGGACAAGTTGAGATGCACTATGTCAATAAATCCATTACAATGATCAGAATGCTGTGTTAAGTGCTGCAGCACTAGATGCTGCCGCAATGCGCATAATTCCTTAATGCAATACACTAGGCTTTAGTCACTCTGACGTATTCCTAACTAACAGAGAATGATTATT
The DNA here is from genome assembly GCA_963573325.1 of Astragalus glycyphyllos. Classification (NCBI taxonomy): domain Eukaryota; kingdom Viridiplantae; phylum Streptophyta; class Magnoliopsida; order Fabales; family Fabaceae; genus Astragalus; species Astragalus glycyphyllos. Next base: position 26,286,464 of record OY754312.1, read on the forward strand.
ACCCTAGGCTACTGAAGAACAAGCAGTGTTACACCTAAGTGTTGTATCTCATGGCTTATGCCTCTTCTATTCCTAGAACTCAAGCAAGGAGCACATGTATTCCTAATAGTGCAACATACCATGTTATCTTGTGAAGATCTAAATACAAACCATTCCTGAGAGTGTATTTCTACCTAGATTAGACGGCCAATCCTAATCTAAGATGGATAAATTAAAACACACAAGATAAAGTACTCAACACAATAACACAAGCATTAAAATCAAAGTAACTTCATTAAATTCATAAAAGCATCCCAACTACAGAGGTTTAGCTCATATTGAGCTTACACAACATTACAACTAAACTAAACATCAAGGGAAGTAGAAATTTCATACTAAAACCCGAGAAGAGAAGTTCAACTACAAGTCTTGATACTGAGACAGCTTCAATGGTGATCCACCAAGCAATTCCAGCTCTCAAAATGTAGCTCCTTCGAAGTTGAAGTAGATCTAACGTTGCTGCAGCAATCAATATCCCAGCAATTGATTCTAAGTAACAATGGAGGCACGAAATCAAAAGGCTATTCCTATACCTCTGAAATTCGGCTTAACCTAATTCTGGGGGTGAGTGCCTTTATATAGGGAAAGCCTTGGGATGAGAGAAACCCTAAATGGTGGAGGCACATTTTGTCCTTTTCAAGGCACAATGTCCTTTTTGCCCAAAACCCTAGGTCATTCACGCATCACCAATGATTGGCACGCACACCCACGCATGACACACGCTGACAGCTGTCCTTGCCTTGATTTCCGTGTTTCTTGCTACATTCTCTCTCATGTTGCGTAAAATGGCAATGCTGCCACAACAGGTGCTGCAGCAATTAAACACACATATTAAACCACAATTGGGCACCAAAGTGCCCATTAATAACATAATTCAGCTTGCACCTTTAATTATTCTAAACTAACCTATTTACAACATTAATCACTAAATTGCTTGAGAATTAACAATGATTTAAGCTTGAAATAAGAGGTAATAACAATCATATTTGATTGTTATCAATGATCTGTGCACCAACCCTCTTTACAGCTAATGCAATTTTAATTTGTTTTCTTCTTTGCTTTTCTGCAATTTTTTCCTTTGTTTTATTCTCCCTCATTGAGGAAACTCGACGGTTTCGCGCGAGATCGACAGTTATCTTCTTGTTTTACTTTTAAACTGCAAGAACACAAGTAATTCTGGGAAAAACTTTAACACAAATGGTCTTAGGATTTACTAGTTGATCCTGCAAACAGAAGCAATTTCAAACTAGCGGTGTTTACCAAAATCCAAGGTAAACAAATTGGCACGCCCGGTGGGACGTTTGTGCTAATTTTAAAAGTTTTTCGTTGAATTATTAAACTTTGTGTTTGTCTGTGCATGCAATTAAGGAGTGGTAAACATCTTCCAGAGATGGCACGCTCTAGTACAAGTAATGCTTCTGCATCAAATGCACAAAGTACACAAGAACAAGCGTCAGTTAGTGACGTTAACGCTGCAAATGTCGCAGGCATAATCGATGCTATGCCTTCTTCGACAACAATGGGAGTAACCGCTATAACTTCTCCCATAATTACTCCTGTGTCAATGATGACCACTGCAGCATTAACAAATGTTAATACAATGGCTTCTGTGCCACCAATAACAGGACCAATGAGTCCTTTGATGGCAAATCCTATGATTGGAAATATGCCATTTACTATGAGTGGAAGGGTTTTACCGTATGGCATGCCAACAGCATTGATGGCGGGTCTTCAGACAAATTCGTCTACATTTGCAGAAAATGCAAGTACAGGGTATTCTCCTATTCATAGTTCAACGGAGGGCATCCATAGTCGAAATGCCCAAACTAATTTGACTACAACATCTTTGTTGGCATTATGACAACAAACGGATGATAGCAATCATGATATGGTCAATATGTTAACACAACAAATTGGTACTGTGTTTAATCCTTTGATACAAAATACTAATAACAATTACCAAATGTTGGCAACACAAATGGGAAGGATTACTGATTTCTTTGGTACTCCACCAGTACATCACCAGTAAATTCCCCAAATCCAAAATGCTAGGCCTGTAGAGATACCTGTAGAAAGGCCTAACAATGCAATTCCTATGAGTCAGGGAAACCAAGGACAACAACAAATTGTCGAAGAGCCTATGAGGATAGAGGCAATCCCTGAAGTTGTGTTGGTGAATAGAAACCAAAATGCTGACGAAGTGGTCAGACAAGTGCAACAAAACAATTTTGGAGCACAAAACAATCTGGCTAATATGGTTGAAACTATTTTAGCCCAGAATGGCCTGAACTTAGGTTTACATAGGCCTAATTTTGTGTCGCCCTTGTCAGAATACACCTTACAAACAGAGCTGCCTAGGGGATGGAATATTCCCAAGTTCACAAAGTTCGCTGGAGAAACCAGTGAATCTACCGTCGAACACGTGGCTCGTTATTTGACTGAGGCTGGCGATCTAGCACACAATGAGAATTTAAGGATGAAATACTTTCCAAATTCTCTAACTAAGAACGCCTTCACATGGTTCACTACACTGCCTCCAAATTCAATTTTTAATTGGAGTCAATTAGAAAAGGCCTTCCATGAGCAGTTCTATATGGGTCAATGTAAGATTAGTCTTAAAGAACTGGCTAGCGTTCGACGCAAGGGGGCAGAATCTACTGATGATTATCTCAATAGATTTAGACTACTCAAAGCAAGGTGCTTTACTCAAGTGCCTGAGCATGAGTTAGTCGAAATGGCTGCTGGTGGTCTAGATTACACTATAAGAAAGAAACTAGATACACTACATTTAAGAGATATGGCACAATTGACTGATAGAGTTCGACAAGTCGAAAGACTCAAAGCCGAAAAAGCCAGAACAGGTAGATTCCAAAGTAAGAAAGAAAAGGTTGCTTATGTCGAAGCTAATAACAGTGACCAAGAATACGACATATCTTATGAAGATGTCGAAGAAGAGGTTAACATTGCAGAACTAAAACCAGGACCTCCTTATATTTGCAAGTTGTTAAAACCTTCTAATGGCAAAAATCCGGTGGAACCTAAGAATGATAAATTTGTCGCAAAAACTTACACTTATGATGTATCTAAATGTGACGAAATATTTGATCTGCTTGTGGCTGATGGTCAAATCTTAGTGCCTAAGGGCCTAAAGATTCCACCATTAGAACAACGACAGAAAAGAGGCTTTTGTAAGTTTCATGGTTTCTTAGGTCATAATACTTCCCGTTGTGTCATTTTCAGGGATTTGGTTCAAAATGCTATCAACGAAGGAAGGCTGAAATTTGGTGACAAGTCTAAGCCACCAATGAAGATTTATACTAATCCCTTGCCAACAGCTGATGCATTGCTGGTCGAAGTTGATCTCAATGTGGTCGAGGTCACAGAAGATGTTGCTGAAAATGCTAAGGCAGAGAAAGCTGTCGACAAGGTTGATGTCGAAATGGTCACTGATGACCAGTATGCTGAAAAGATGAAGATAGTATATCCAAGGGCTGAAGAAGAATTGATTGATTTTCTCAATCGCTGCAAAATCAACAATACTGAAGTCATGTTTTGTCCTAGGTGCAGTGCTGTCTTCGACAAAGAGGCTACTGAGAATCTTGAGGGATTCTCAATTGAAACGTAAAGGAAAGTGGGTCGAAAAAAGGCCAAAGTTCAGTTACAATGACAGAGGAATCCAATATAAGTTTACTTCGACAAGGAATCCTCAGAAAGGTCAGATTAGGACTTATGTTCCTCCAGCAAAGTCACCTGTCGAGAAATGGGTGCATTCTGGTGGAAAGAGCACTGGGTATTACCCAGTGTATTATGCTGGAAAGGATGTTGGAAATCAACAAGAACCAGCAAAATTGGTCAGGGGCAGCACTAGTGGTACTAACCAAAATAAGGCAACTGAATCTAACAAGTATGCCTATAACAATAATTACAAAGGGAAGAACCCTATGACGAGAACTCAATGGCGTAGATATCAACGCCAGAAGAAAGTTGCTGCTGCAGGCAAGGTGGAAAATTCCAACAAAGAGAAAGGCAAACAAAAACCTTCAAAGTCTATTGAAATGGCTAGAAAGCCAGCTATTGAAATGATATTTCCACCACTTTCAGTGATCAAAGAGGGTCTCAACATAGATGAAGAAATAGGCTCAGATTTCGCTGATTCTGGGTTAGAGTTCGACGTCTTGTGTGGTGTAGTCTCAATCCTCCCGATTGAGTATGACGTGGTTTCGGAAGTAAACGACGTCGAAGAGGATTTCGACGAAGAAACCACTTACAAACCCATCTGTTACTATGTCCTCAAGAATGGTTGTGTGGAAGAACAACACGCTGTCTTTGAGAGACCTGATTGTGGGATGAGGAATCATCTCAAACCTTTGTATATCCAAGAAAAGGTGAACAATATTGGGGTAAGCAAAATCTTGGTTGATGGTGGCGCTGCTGTGGACCTGATGCCACAACATATGCTGAAGAGGATTGGGAAGTGTGAAACGGATCTGAAAACACACAACGTAATCCTTACCAACTATGAAGGTAAAAGTGGCCACTCTCTTGGAGCCATTGAAGTTGACCTTTCTGTTGGAAGCATTAGAAGGCCAACTATGTTTATGGTGATTTCAGCCAAGGCAAATTATAATATGCTGTTGGGAAGGGAATGGATCCATGCTGTGGGGGCAATTCCTTCGATAGTTCACCAGAGGCTCATTATTTGGAGAGAATATGGCCTAGTTGAAAACATTGAGGGTGACCAAAGCTATTTCAAGGCTGAAGTGAATACTATCACCAAGAAAACCTTCGACAAGAAACTGGCGAGCATTGCGCCATGCATTTCCTCTGAACATGGTTATGAAAGCCAAGATAATGTGAGGACCTCAGTGATTCTTGATCCCAACTATGGATTCATTTGGGATAGAGAGGTCATTGACGAAGACAACTACCCACAAGGCTATGTCAAGCCTACAGGGTGGGAAGGACCATAAATAGTTATTTATGAATGAACCCACTGTATGGGATAGGATTACGGCCTATGTGGCCGAAAATAAGCAAAAAGCGGTTTTAGAAGCTGACTTACAACAACAATTAGTTGATGAAGCCGCTGAAGATAAAAATAAAGACAACATTGTCGAAAACCAGAGGCTTGATTGCGTCTATGATGACGAGCCTTTAGGTTTTGAAAAAGATCCAATGGGTTCAACCAAAAGGATCCAAGCACAAGATCCCTTAGAAGAAATTGATTTGGGAGATGGCTCAATAAAAAGGCCAACATACATTAGTGCTAAGATTGATCAAGAGTTGAAGGCGCAGATTGTTGAATTGCTGAAGGAGTACAAAGACTGCTTTGCATGGGATTACAATGAAATGCCAGGGTTGAGTCGAGAAATTGTTGAAATCAGACTACCAGTTCGACCAGGAAAGAAGCCAGTGAAGCAGACGCCAAGAAGATTTGCACCAGAAATCTTGGTAAAGATCAAGGCAGAAATAGAAAGGTTACTGAAGAGCAAGTTCATCAGAACTGCCAGGTATGTCGAATGGCTTACTAATATAGTGCCTGTAATTAAGAAAAATGGTACACTTAGGGTGTATAGAGATTTTAGAGATTTAAATAATGCTACGCCTAAAGATGAGTATGCCATGCCAGTGGCAGAAATGCTAGTTGATTCAGTTGCAGGTTACGAATACCTAAGCATGCTTGATGGTTATTCTGGATATAACCAAATATATATTGCTGAAGAAGATACGTCGAAAATAGCATTTCGATGCCCAGGGGCATTGGGGGTCTATGAATGGGTTGTAATGCCATTTGGCCTTAAAAATGCTGGGGCAACGTACCAAAGAGCAATGAATTCTATGTTTCATGATTTTATTGAAAAATTTATGCAAGTATACATAGATGACATTGTTATTAAATCTACCTCAGGAAATGGTCATATAGACCATCTCCGACAATCATTCGAAAGAATGAGAAAATATGGATTGAAAATGAATCCAATCAAACGTGCCTTCGGTGTTCGTGCAGGTGACTTTTTGGGTTTCGTAGTACACAAAAAAGGCATTGAAATCAATCAAAACAATACGAGAGCAATCTTGGAAACGAAAGCTCCCTCGACCAAAAAAGAATTGCAGTCATTACTAGTAAAAATAAATTTCCTTAGAAGATTTATCTCAAATCTAAGTGGTAAAACCCAAGTGTTTTCGCCATTACTTCGACTGAAGAAGGAAGATGTGTTCAAGTGGGACGCAGAACACCAACAAGCTTTCGACGAGATTAAAGCATACTTGATGAAGCCACCAATTTTGTTACCACCAATTAGGAATAAAGTAATGAAATTGTATATAGCAGCTTCAGAATTTTCTATAGGAAGCATGTTAGCTCAAGAAGATGAAAATGGTGTCGAAAGAGCCATTTATTACCTCAGTAGAATTCTAAATGATGCAGAGACTAGGTATCATCCTATAGAAAAATTGTGTTTATGCTTGTATTTCTCTTGTAAAAAATTAAATCAATACATAAAGCCTGTTGATGTGTATGTTTATTCCCATTATGATATTATTAAACATATGTTGTTGAAACCAATTTTACATAGTAGAATAGGTAAATGGGTTTTGGCTCTTTCTGAATTCTCTTTGACTTATCAGCCATTGAAAGCAATAAAAGGTCGAATAGTGGCTGACTTCATAGTTGACCATTCAGTGGTCGAAAATACAATAAACTTAGTGGAAACCCAACCTTGGAAGTTATACTTCGACGGTTCAAGCCACAAAAATGGTGTTGGAATTGGGGTATTAATAATTTCACCAACAAAGATACCAACAAAGTATAAGTTTAAAGTTGAAGAGACGTGCTCCAATAATGAGGCAGAGTATGAAGCCTTGATAGCAGGACTTCAAATCTTGTTAGAATTGGGAGCAAAACATGTCGAAATCAAAGGAGATTCAGAACTAGTTGTGAAACAGTTAACAAAAGAATACAAATGCATCAAAGACAACTTAATAATGTCTTTTGCCATTGCTAATACGTTGTTAAAGAGACTTGATACTGTTCACATAGAACATGTGCCTCGAATAGAGAATCAAGAGGTCAATGATTTGGCACAAGTAGCCTCAGGATACAAAGTGTCAAAAGAAAAGCTATTGGAGCTAGTAGAAATAAAGCACAAACGGATTTCGACAAATCCATCCAATGCTCAATTGTCAATGCCAAAACTTGAGGGGGCAGAGATGTTAAATTTGGTGGAAAATTTTCAATTTTTTGAAAAATATGAAGTTGAAATTTTTGCCATTGACAATATGTCGAATGATGATTGGCGAAGGCAAATTGTCGAATACTTGGAAAATCCAACGGGAATGACTGATAGAAAAACCAAGTACAGAGCCTTAAGCTATGTGATTATTGGGAATGAATTGTTTAAAAAGACTCCTGAAGGAGTATTATTGAAACGTCTTAGCGAAAGTGAGGCATATTTAGCAATTTCCAATACTCATAGTGGTGCTTGTGGATCTCATCAAGCAGGTCATAAAATGAAATGGCTTTTATTTCGACAAGGAGTATATTGGCCAACTATGCTGAAAGATTGCATAGATTTCGCCAAGGGTTGTCAAGAATGTCAAAAACACGCAGGAATACAACATGTGCCTGCAAGTGAATTGCATTCAATAATAAAACTCTGGCCTTTTAGAGGTTGGGCTTTAGACTTAATTGGTGAAATCAAACCAACTTCGTCGAAGGGTCACCGTTTTATTTTAGTAGGAATAGATTATTTCACCAAGTGGGTAGAAGCTATTCCTTTAATTAATGTTAATCAAGAGGCAGTAATCAATTTTATTCAAAATCATATTTTATATAGGTTTGGGATTCCAGAAACCATTACTACAGACCAATGTACAGTTTTTATTGGTCAAAAAATGATGGATTTTGCCTCTGAAACTGGTTTCAAATTATTAACTTCGACACCATACTATGCCCAAGCTAATGGTCAAGTAGAAGCGGCCAATAAAATTATTATCAATTTGATCAAGAAAAACATTGGGCAAAAGCCTAGGAATTGGCATAAAACGCTTGATCAAGTGTTGTGGGCATGTAGAAATTCTCCCAGAGAATCAATCAACACTACTCCATATAGACTTACATTTGGACATGACGCAGTCTTACCTGTTGAAATTTGTTTACAATCAGCCAGAATTTTAAAGACAGTTTGAAATTTCGTCAGATTCCTATTGGGATATGATGTTAGATGAATTGGTTGATTTAGATGAAGAAAGACTACATGCGTTGGATGCTCTTATAAGGCAAAAAGAAAGAGTGGCTAAAGCCTACAATAAAAAGGTTAAGCTAAAAACATTTGCCTTAGGAGATCTAGTGTGGAAAGTTATATTACCCATGGATAAAAAAGATAGAGTCTTGGGTAAATAGTCACCAAATTGGGAAGGACCATTTCGCATTCTACAAGTCTATACTAACGGTGCCTATGAAGTCGAAGAACTCGACGCTGATAGTCAAATTTTGCAAATAAATGGCAAATATTTAAAGAAATATAAGCCAATTTTGCAAGAAGTCAAAATTACGCATGATTAAAATGAGCAAATTGCGAATTTGGCAAGCTAAAAATTTTTATTGCCAACAAAGGCTGTTGTTAATTTGCAATACTTGGAATTGGAAGTTAAAATTACAAAGTGCCAATACAAGGAAAAAATAGAATCGCAAATTACAAAACGAGTTTGTTTTTCAAGTCTTCGAACAGAGCCTTAGCTTGCTCCAATCTCGTTTTGATGAAGTTTTCCTCTTCGACCAACTGGTTGACCCTGGTTTCATGTGCGTCGAATTTTTCCAAGAGGCCAAGGCAGTGGGTTGCTTCTTGATTAACTTCAGCCTCCAACATTTCTGAAGTCTTCATGCCCCTCAAGACCGAAGACTTCTTCTTTTCTGCTGCTCTGATCAGTGACTCCAACCTGTCAATCTCTTTTTGGTAACCAGCAATTTCAGCATCATATCCCTCTACAGCTTTCAAGTCAGTCTTTGCTTTGGTTTGTAGGGAAGAGATTTTATTTTGTGAAGCTTCAACGGCAGTCCATGTTTCTACTTTCATAGCACTCTCTGCTCTTTGAGCGAAGGATGTTTCTTCTTCTTTTCAAGATCCTTAGTGATTTGTTCCAGAAGAGGTTCAAAAGAAACAAGAAATCCAATGAGAAAGGTGCTAGCCATTGGGTTGTTGAGTTTGTGCAGCAGGTCTTTGATTTTAAAGGCAACCATATGGTCCTCTTCGATTGCTTGAAACAGGTCTACCTCAAGGACTCTAGTGCGAAGTTCTTGCAACAGGTTCACTTTAGAGATCTCAGAGTGCTCTCCCGCAGAAGTGGTCGAAGAAATGGATTTCTTTTCACTGGAGGTTTTAGTTTTTAGCAGCAATTGTAGAGCCTCAAGGGGTTTTTTACTCTTGAATTCCTTCCATTCTTCTTCACTCATGGTAATGCCAATTGAGAGGTTGAGGCCAGTTGAGCAATCTTCCTTAGTGGGGGATTCGTCGACGTGTTCTGCGGTATCATCATTGTTATCATCCTCATTGGTTTTTTCAATCTCTTTGTCATTTTCTACCTCTTCAACGTTTTCCTCTGGTTCTGTTTCTTTTTCTGCGATTTGTTGTTGAGGTTGATTTGGATCATTAACAAGTGGCTGATCCATAATAACTTCGTCTTCAGTTGCTTGAACTTGGTTAGATTTGTCGACCAAAAGATCATCACCTTCTGGATTTTGATTCTGGTTGGCATTTTCGACCAATTCTTTGTTTTTCTCTTGTGGCTGGTCTTGGACCTGAATCTCAGCCACTGCTAGATCAGTTCCTCCATGCCCTTGGTCTTTGACCTTTGTAGGTTATTGCTGTAAAGGGAGATCATCAAGAGTCATTGGAGTACTCTCATCTGCTATGCCAATGACGTTACTCTCTTCAAACGTTGCTTCGACCAATGGATCATTAGTTGGTGCAGAGACGGTGGGGGTCGAAGTTGGTGTTGTTTGTTTGGCCGAGATTGTAGCAGGTTGATCTTCAAGGTCCTGGGCAAAATGTATAAACAGAGTTATGTACTTTGTTAGCTCAAATTGTTGAATAGAAGTGAGTAGAAGGTGCGCTAGTTACCTTTGAAGTGTCTCCTTCGACACGTGAATGCGCGCTAGCAGGCTTTGGGATCTCTCTTTTCTTCCTAAGTTTCTTTGGAGCCTTTTCTTGCAGCGCATCATCCTTCCCTGTTTGTTTTTCGATAGTTTCTGTGGGAGGAGATTTGGAGACAACTTTCAAAGTCCTTGGTGGGCTTTCATCAGACTGAAAGAATTCAATGCATTTTGTTAGTAAGAGAGCATAGAAGTATACAAGTATTGAAAAGAGGAAAAAAGAGTGTTTGAACGTTTCAACCTCTGAATCGTCGCTTACAACCATCTGTTTAGTTTTCTTCCTCTTTGGAGGAGTGGCAGTAGCTGAGCTGGTTGATCTCTTCTTGCTCTAAAAGATGGTAAATTTGGTAAGCGTTGAGTCTGGTAATTTAACTTAAAGAGAAAGAATGAAATGTTTACCTCTTGTTTCTTTGATTGCAGTGGTTTCTCTTTCGACAAAGTGTTTGTGTGTTTCTTTGAAACCTTCTTGGTTGTTGTAGTTGTTGTTTCTTCTGATGGAGTAGGTGACAAGGGGATAGCTGCAGACATTTGACAAGTATGTTAGTAGTTTTTTACATGAAGAGAAGTATTTTGCTCTAAGAGTCCTTGTATCACCTTCTGCGGTGGCGGATAAAACTCGGACATGTTGAATGTCGAGATGGAGATATCCATCAAAGGTATCTATGTCCCATTTTGTCGGAACTACTTTCTCAGCTGTTTTAGTTGTTAAAGAGTTTTTAAGAGCTGAAAACCCACCACAGATAAACCATGGTGGAAGTGGTGAGTGAAAAGATAAAGCCAATTTACTGGTGGGCAAACTTGGAAATTTAAGTTTATTATGCGCCAAAGCAAAAGCATATCTGTTGGTCACATATGGTGGAAACACCATAGTTGGAATTTTTTTCGACAAGTTTTTCTTTTAAAACTTTTGCAGCTTGAGAAATAGTTCGATTAAGATGCGTTGGGTCATAGACAACTTCAAAGTATTTTTGAAAAGCTCGAATTTCCTGTATGTGCATACCTGGTGTCTTGGTCTTCTTTTTCTGCGAAAGAGGAAAAGCAGAGATTAGATTTGTCAGCAGCGTGGCTTCTTCAACAGCAGATAGTTTATTCATAAAGTAATCTCTCCACCACTCAGAAAAGGTTTTGGTGCAAGTAAATACACGCACAAACTCAACAGGTGCAAAGATAAAAGGTTTTTTGGCGAAATTGTTGAGGCATTTGCGCCATTCCTTCTCGTTCTTGGGCATTTTCATTTCTGTTCTAGACTTAAAGAAAGGACTTGGTCGAATTTGGCATAATCCGAATTGTCGAGCGACAAGACTTGGGTGGTATGCATAGACTCCAAACAAAGCAGTAGTCTTCCAGGGTGAAATTCTTGCAGAAAGCAGTTTTGGAGATAAGAAAGCGCCCCAAATTTGGTTACTCTCTACTTCTTCGACCAACGAGGTTGCGGGAAAATCCCTAGTGAACCAAGCAGGCCCAATAGTCCTTTGGGCGAAGGGAGCCATTGTGTGGGTGAAAGTGTTGCAGTCTAAAAACATTCTGAATGCTAAAATGAATAAATCTTCATCAGAAACCCCAATTTGCTTAGGCTTCAAAAGTACAAGTCTTATCCCTTCGATGGTCCTCTAATCAACCATTTCAGTATAATCACTTGGGATATACATCTGGAGTTTCGACTCAAAAGTGGCAATAAGCCACAGTTGGAACAACCAAATTGGTCTAGAGACCAGAAGTGTACTATCAGGTTTGAGAGTCTTCAGTTCATAGGTTCCTAGTTGTAAACTTTCATAGAGCGACCTCAAAAGGAGTTGCCCAAGGTTTACCTCTCGACGCTCATGTAGTTGGATGGCCAAGGGAATGAACATTTTAGCCACTTAGAGCGAAGAGGAGCAGAAGACATAGAATGGAAGCCAGAAAGTGAGGAAGGCGATAGACTCAGTATCAGAAACTTCGTCATTATCTGTGATATGGTGTTCTTCGATATAGCTTTTGAAGGAAGGGCGTTTGAAATCGAATTCATGGTCAGTTCCAGTGGTACTGGGGTCGAAAATTTCCCCTGTTGGTTTTAAACCTGTGATGGCAGCTACATCCAACAAGGTAGGTGTAAGCATGCCACACTTCAAGTGTAGACTGTTGGTGGTGAGTTCCCAGAAATGCAGAGATGCAAGGAGCATGGGGTTTGGTACCTAGGGCCATATTTCGACAGTTGGATAAGGTCAAAGATCCCCTGTTCTTTCCAAATATTTCCCCTTTTGGATTCCACTTTGTTGAGCCAATTGAGGTAAAGTGGGTGATTTTTGTCGACGGGAGGTGATGACCTAAAGACCCTACTTGGGCTATTCATGAAATTCATGACCCAAGGCCCATTTTGGAAAATTTTAGGGTTATATTGGTGATAGCTTGGGAAAACCTCCTTAACATCAGGTGTGTCATCGCAAGCAAATGGAACAGGCCCTAAAAATGCGTACTTTAAAGGCTCAGGGAAAGGGATTAGTACCTGAGATTGGAGGATTTTTGCTTCCTCATCCGTTAGAGCGGGCTCTGCAAAGGGTTGTTGCTTGTCAGTGATTGGTGCACGAGTTTGAGAAGAAGATGCCATTGATGAACAACGAAGGTGTTGATGAAGGTCTAGTTTCTGGGTTTAGTGAGCACAAGCGTTCTCGCGAAGAAGGGATTGCAAAAGTTTCAGAAAAAGTGAAATGAAGAGAAGCAACAGTTTTTATAGCTGTTTGAAGTGCAAAGGCTGAAAACTCTTGAGTTTCCTTCTTAATGGGGCAGTTACTCGCAATGAGTAGTGGGGAGTTTCAAGGTGAAACGTGGCCCACTAACTTTACACGGAGGCGCCAAAAGCTGTTTTTCACAGAAACGTCTCATCAGTGCTGAAACGTGATGTTAATGACGTCATCAAAGCAGTTGAAAAGGATTTTCAAAAATACTCTTTTTCTGCCATTCACATAGCTCCTGTCGAAAAAGACATTTTTGAGGGGGCAATTTGTTAGCCTGTAATATCGACAAGCTAAATTAAATGCAGTCAACGAGGTTTGACTTATTTTTAAAGTTTGACCTTGTATTTCAAGAGACAAGTATCAATTTCGACACTGAAATGAATTAAGCTAATAAGTTGCATCAAGTAGATTTCGACCTCAGATTTGGCAAAGTCGAAGAGGCTGAAGATAGATATTTCGACAAGAAGGAGTTGGAGGCTGATGACGAAGTAGGATCAAGTAACTGTTATCAAGAGCACATAGCAGTTACATTTTTTAAACTTTGTACAGTTATTTTCTATTTGTATAAATAGTAGTTTCTCATGGGAAAAACGGGTCACAATTTCATTACAGAACTCTCACGCTCTAACTTCCAACACATTACAGAGAAAACGAGCAAAGAGAAGAATGTATGATCTGTGCACCAACCCTATTTACAATTAATGCAATTTTAATTTTTTTTCTTCTTTGTTTTTCTGCAATTTTTTCCTTTGTTTTATTCTCCCTCATTGAGGAAACTCGACGATTTCGCGCGAGATCGACGGTTATCTTCTTCTTTTACTTTAAAACTGCAAGAACACAAGTAATTCTGGGAAAAACTTTAACACAAATGGTCTTAGGATTTACTAGTTGATCCTGCAAACAGAAGCAATTTCAAACTAGCGGTGTTTACCAAAATCCAAGGTAAACACCTATAAAGCTCCATAATTAATGAGGTATAATTTTTTTTAGAATTGATAATAATTTATGATATTTTATTTTTTACTATATATATATTTTTATTAAACCTTATATATTCATTCTGTTGTAACATCTATGACTGAATAATTAATAGTTTTTTTTGACAAAAATATTTAATAGTTGGAGAATGGTAAATATTTTACTTAATAATTAATAAAAACATAATGATGCATTAGATTAGAATTTTTTATCATACGTGCTATATACAATATTAGTTGGAGAATGGGAAATATTTTACTTAATAATCAATAAAAGCATAATGATGCATTAGTTTAGGTTTTTTTATCATATTGTTAGTATCCAACAACTTTGCCAGCGACTAATCTAATTTTGTAAAAAAAACTAAATATGGAACGATCTATTGCAATCTAGTTAGTATTACTCACTATTAGGAATAAGATTGAGAGTGATGATAAAAAAAGATTGAGAGCAAACAAAAGGAATACAGAGCAGCACCGCTTTTCACATCACGCGATAGGGTTTGAGAGAAATCCCAAATTTAGTGGGATATAGTGACTGTGCGAAGAAAGAACCATTAGTTCAAATTTTATTTTATCTTAGGGTTTCTCTCTTGGTGAAAGCTGTGAAATTGTATCCACGAAACCCTCTTGCATTGACGATCGAGACATTGTCTCTAACAGTGTAAGTAATGTTATGGATTATGGTTTGTTGGAAAGTCTTAGCTTAAAACTTGAACGCTATTGAAAATTAAGATTTACGTTTCACCTTAACAACATTTGATTTATCTTTGAACTTTTTAAGCAAGTCCTAATCAATCATAATCCCTTAATCATGAAATGTTTTCTCAAACATATTCTCGATGAGTCCCCCACATGAACTTTGAAGAGAACCTACTAATGAGGTCAGATATGTTCCTAGGAAAACCCATAGGATTTATATTCAACATTATTCAATAAATAAGTATTAGATATTGTTGGATATTCAGTAGTATCCCTATTTAAAACACTAAAAGCTCATCCGAGAATTCAAGAAGCTCTAAGCAAGACTTTTCAATCAGGCTCACTGCATCGTGATTAAACAGAACAAAAGTTGCAAATTTAATATCATATATATGACACACAGCTTCACAATAACCTGTGATAAATTTATATATGACATACAGCTTCACAATATCCTAATTGCACTACTATTTATGATAAATTTAATATTTGGATTTGAATAATTGTATTCACTCTATCCATATCATCATATCCATCATTGTTTAGTAGTTACTTACACGAACCCAAAATTACTACTTAAAGTAAGTTGAATGCCATGTGAGCACAAATGAAACATAAAATTGAATTCTAGTTTTATATTTTGCAACCCCAACATGTACTAAAATGAAAGTGCAATGCAAAAGACAGAATATTGGTAAATGGAATAAAAAATTTAAAGTTGAAAAGAATGGGGAAAACCAATATGCAGTTATAAGAATACTTATGGAACGAACCCAAAACAGGTTCAGCACCTATGTTGTAACAACCCGGCTACCTTGTTGCTCTTGTGCTTCTGATAGTCTCCATCTTCTCTCGATAGTGGTTCCGGCCGAAAGGATTTTCAAAGCTACAATAGTGATCAAACGAGGAAAAAAACCACATTGTTATAAGGGTGACAATAACACTTCCGTAACCGGACAACCATAGGTGTATCTTCATCGCTGCATCAACACATTTTTGTTACTATTATAGCAATATCTCACTATTTTCTACATCTACTATTCTGGGTCTGATTATATATATTGGGGAGTATACCTATATACAATACAAACGTAAGAACAACTATATCCTTAATTTCTCACTATGGAGGTTGACTATATTGTAGACACAGTCTTCAATCTATTTATTGAAATGAGATGATTGCAAAATTGATAAACTTAGGAAGTACTCCAACACAATGTTATGATTTCAAAAGCTGAATCTTTTTAGCCATAAAGATACTGCACTGCCAAAATTCCTCTAAAGCTTTATGATCACAGAAGTCGAAGGGGAAAAAAACCATTTGAACATGATTGAAGAAAATTTCAAAAACTTCAAAGAATAAAAATACTACCAAGCAAAAGCAAAGAAAACCCATTTAGTTTGACATGATAAAAAGACAAACTTTACAACAGAAGAAATAGAATCAAAAACAAATCACGGTAAGGTGTTGAAGAAGTTGTGGTGGTTTAGAACGTCGGCGTCTTTTGGCGGTGGAAGTGGCGAATATCGTTCTTCATCCTTCACACAATATCGTTGCCAACTTTGTTATGATGCTAACGAAGGAAATTCTTCATAAATTTAGGGAAAAACGAAACCCTAACGAAGGAAGATAGAAGGAGTGATGGTCCATGGAGAGAGAGAAATGCAGTGCTCTGTTTCTTCTGATTTTATTCTTTCGTTGCTTTGCGTTTTGAGTTGATCAAGATGAAAGAAGAGATGAAGGACAAACTTTTGTAGTTCATCAAAAAAAGATTGAAATTTTGTGATAGAAAATGAGAGAAAAATAAGGAAGAGGAATGTGCGAATGAGAGATGAAGAGAGATTGTCGAGAGAGAGATTGGATCCACAAAATTAGCATTGTATTCATTACTGGATCCACAAAATTAGCATTGTATTCATTACTTGTTTTTGTTTTTTTAAAACAGTCAGTTGTAGTCAATGTTATTAAAACCGACCCGGTGATCGACCTGAGCAGGTCACTGGGTCAATAGTCGAACCGAGGGGTCACTAATTGACCCGCATGACCCGATATCAATAAATTTGGTATTAAATTAATATGATAATTAGAAAATGTAAGATATTATAAGTCAATATTTTTAACTTTAATATAATTTTGAATTAAAAACAAATTTGAAAATCAATAAAATTACTCATATTTAATAACATTCTAGTTAATAAATATATAGAATCTTAAATCTATAGAAAGTGATACAAAATATTAGATGTCAAATAAATATGATATACAAATGTAATATATAAGACCATCGAGCTTGATTGCAAAGCGGTAGTAGATGGCGTTAGCGGAGTTGTTTCTTGTATTACCGAGTATGGTTCCATATTAAAAGCATGCCAGCAACATCTCTCAAATTTACAAAACTATGTGGTTAGTTTTACCCGGAGGCAAGCGAACCTTGTGGCTCATACTTTAGCGAGAGCCTCAAGACTTCATGCTAGCTCTCATGTCTTTGATTGTATTCCACCTTGTATTGCAACTTTGCTTTTGAATGAAATTATATAAGTTTCTTTTGGTCAAAAAAAATGTAATATATAAGTATTAAAATACATATAAATAAATATAATTAGTAGGTAATAGGTTTTGCTAGAAATAAAAGAAAAAAGGTTATATATTCTATAATACGCTTCAATTACAACAAAACGTGGTTGCTCAAATGGTTAGTGTTGGAAGGTGCGGGTGTGAGGAAGGGGGTTTGATCCCGTGATTCTTCATTTTTGAGATATATTTTGAAATTAATTTTCAATAAAAGCTGAGGTGGATGCCACGTATTTATTTGGAAATGTGTGTGGCTTTTTCTGATTGGTCCTAGTTGTAAGCCTATGTAGACAAACTCATGATTTATATTACTTACGATAAACTAAATTTACTATTTCCCGTTCATAAATTTATGAGAAATATTTTTTGACAACTAAAGCTTACACTACACTGCATTGTATATAATTTTGTTTTTTATTAATTGTTTCTCTTTCTTTGAAATTCCACATATAATTGTATTTTATACAGTATAAGTTTTTAGCTATAAGATTGAATTGTAAAAAAATCAGTACTCTAAATTTATTTTAGTATTTCCCCTGTTTTTGTTTTTATCATGATTAACTATACAAAGGAATTCTGGTGCATTTCCCCTGTTTTTGTTTCCCATTCTTAAATATATGAGGAAACAGAATATTTTCCCATTCTTATTTTATCAGTACACTATATAAAATAAATTATGAGAAATATTTTTTTAACTTTTCTTGCCAAAAAATATATTCAATCTGGGATGTAATGAGTAATTTTTCCTTTAATAAAACAATTCATAACCGTCCCGTAAGGTCTAATACAATACAACCAACAAAACAAAAATTAAGATGGTCACTTTTTATGCAGAATCTACACTGTGTGTATGTAAGTTTATATAGATGGTGCCAGTAAATTCAAAAAACAATTCATAACAACTTCGAATCATAAGTTGAAACGACATCCACATTATTCAAGTAATAATGCGCCAAATTTAGCTCCCGCTGTGGATCAAGCATAATCAAGTTGGAATCTTATCCACTGAGAATTAATTATATTTATCTTCTATTGGGGTGTACGATCACCTAACTATATTCTAATTATAAATCATTGAAACTACTCCGATGATAAAATGAATGTTGTCAAATCAAATTGTTATTATCGAAATTCACTCTTCACTAAGCACAACACAACACAGGCACAACCAACTATAAGACTTTTTTGTTTTGGAATGGAGGCAACTTCCAACTTAAAGATAAAACTAGTTTTTCACACTTTTTAGCTTCTTTTCCCTCTCCACTCATGCCGTCCAATGCCACCCTCATATCCATCCAATTATTTCTTAATTTTTATTTAATATACTTCTTTACATAGAAACATGAGAAAGGATCTTTTTAGGTGGAAACAAAACTTGAGTAAACAATGTGATAGCAATCTCACCCTTCAATTTTTTTTTCTATTTCATTTATGACAATATGCCTATGTGATCTAACAATCCTACTGCCATTTTCTTTGTTGGTCTTCAATTTATCTCAAATGCATCAATGACATCAAGCTTTAGCATTTTGATAATCATGCCTCAACTCCTACTTGACATCGACCTCCGACAATAGCGGTCCTAATGATACTGAGCTCAAATACTTTTGCATTTGATACATACATACAATTTAATAAAACTGTAATGAAATTGATCATTCACCAAATCAAATGCAAAGTTACATCAATGTTCCAAACATAAAACGTTTGCTTGGAGGTTTTAAAGCAATTTTGGGGTAAAATATAACGTTCTATAATTATTCCCTATCCTCCAACCATCAAAGACAAAGTCCTGTGTGAAAACGCAAAGAGGGTGGGAGAAACCCTATTAGTCAAGTTTTCTCCAATAGTTTAAGTTATGGCAGCAGAATAAATCAGCTTTTACACCCGAAAAATGGCAACTTCCTTTTTTTTCTCTGATAGAAACTCACTCACCTTACTTTGTAATTGATGAGGTTCTTCTTCCCATTGGAGCTGCTTTCCATACAGCTGTTGCAACTTGCAATGTCTTTGATAACTGACTTCCTTCGCTGTATGAATTGAATATCAGTAAACTGATATCTTGAAATTTCATCTTCTCACATTTATAATTTATAATATAAATATACAACAATAGCATGGCCATATTAATATAAAATTAATATTGAACATTGTAAACCTGGATAGATATTTGACAGTTAATGAAGGTAATAATTAATGAACTAAACTACTATACTGTCAACTCCTTTGGCAAGTTTACAGCCATAGAGCAAATGCTAAACTTTCATATCAACTGGAAAACAATTCATATCACATTCCATGTTCTGCAAAATTGAGAACTTCTTACATGGAACTGTGAAAGCTTAAAATGCCAACATAACTCAGCAGTGAACTAAATTTTACTGCAACCAGGTATCTTCCGCAATCTTTTTTCTCTCATCTTACTTCTCACAAATGAAACATCTATCCATCTATCTGCTGCTGCATATATATTCGACAACAGCACGTAGTTAGCTGCATTTTGAGGCTCAATTTCAAAAAGTTTATTAGCAATGATCTCTCCTAACTCAGAATCACCATATAGTTTACATGCCCCAAGAAGTGCACCCCAAGCACCAACATGAGGCTCTGCATTCATTGATTTCATAAGTTCATAAGCATTCCTTAATTGCCCCGACCTGCTTAGAAGATCAACCATACACGCATAGTGATCAGGTGAAGGACTAATTCCGTATTTTTCCTTCATGGAGTGGAAGTATTTCCAACCCTCATCAACAAGCCCAGAATGACTACAAGCTGTCAGTATAACTGTGAAGGCAGCCTCGTCTGGAATTAACCCGTCCATCAACATACTGTCAAATAGATCCACCGCATCTTCCCCATGCCCGTGAATCGATAACCCTTGTATCATTGAACAATATGCGACTAGATCCCGATTAGGCATTTCTTTGAACAATCTTAACGCTTTTTCCATGTTCCCACACTTTGCATTCATATCCACAAGTGCTGCAATCACATGGTCTTGTTGAAGATTAATAGAGCTATTGCTTACATAAGAATCAACCCATTGAGCCAATTCTAAATGACCTAACTGAGATGCAGCCGACATCAAGCTAACCAATATAAACTCATCAGGCTTCACATTCATTGATTCCATCTCATGAAAAACCTTCAAAGCCTGATTAGGTTGACCATTCTGAACATACCCCGATATCAAAGCAGACCAAGCAACAATATCCTTTTCCTTGGCTAATTCAAACAAGAACCTCGAGGCTGCCATATCACCAGCCTTTGCATATCCATCAATCATAGTGGTAAAAGAAACTACATTCCTTTCAGGCATAGCATCAAACACACCCCTAGCACTTCTCAAATCCCCCACCTTCACAAAACCCCGCATCATCGCATTCCACGAAGGCACATTCCTCTGCGGCATTTCATCAAATAGTTTCTTTGCTTCCACAACATCCCCAACATTAACATACCCAACAACCATAGCCGTCCAAGAAACCACATTTCTCTCAGACATTAAATCAAACACCTTACGAGCATTATCAATTTCTCCACATTTTCCATACATATCTATCAAAGTAGTACCCACAAACAAATCACCTTCTAGTCCACACCTCAACACCGACCCATGAACAGATTTTCCTTCAAAAGACTTACACATCCCAGAACACGCTTTAATAACCGAAGGGTAGGTATAGTTATCAGGAAAAGCACCCTCCGCTTTCATGCGAACAAAAGCGGAGAGGGTGTGCAAAAAGGAATTATTTTGGCAATGGATTCTGATGAGGGTATTCCAGAGGAAAGTGGTGGGTCTAAGAACATGGTCGAAAACGGCGGTGGAATAAGAGAGAGTGGAAGTGGAAAGTGTATTGGCGAGGGAAATGAATTGGGAAATGAGGAATTGATCTTGTTCAAGGCCTCTTTGGATTATGGAAGCGTGAACTTGGTAGAGATGTTCGATTCTTTTGCAGGCTTTTAGGAGAGTAGCTATGGTTGCAGATGAACGAGGAGATGAACAATGGTGATGGATTGAAAGCATGGAAACGCACGCTGGGAATGAACTGCATTACGTTTATGCAAGTATCATCCATCGTTGTCCATGATAAAAATGAGGTTTATGTTAATTTAAGGATAAATATCTCTCGGCTTCCTTAACTTATTTATTTGTAATAAATAGGTTTTTTAATTTTTTTTGTAACGCATAGGTTCCTTAACTTTTAAAAACGTAACATCATTGTCCTTTTTATAACTTTTTGTTTGACTCCGTTACAAAAATGCTCATTTGACTGTTAATTTGCCTAGATGTCAATCATATATGCTTACGTGGCAATTCCAACTTGAATCCTATTTAAAATGTTATTTTTTATTAAAATTCTTCATCTGAACCTTCACCCTAACTGCCCAGGTTTCATACCCAGAATCTTCTTCAAACAATTTCAGCTCCATTTACATCGTTTCATTTCAGATTGCTTGTTATTTAATCATTTACAGCCCATTCCCAGTGTTTCCTTTACAATTTCGCACATTTAGGGTTGAAGCTTAATTTTGGGATTGGTAAGATTTCTGGGTTAGTGGGTATGAAACGAATTCGGGAAGATTTCTGGGTTAGTGCTTTGAAACGAATTGGGATTGCTCTTATATAATCGGGAAGATTTCAACTCTACTCTTCTCGGTAAACAATGTTGGAGATTGCTGCAGGATGAGTCGTCCTTTATGGCCAGAGTCTTCAGAGGCAGGTATTTTCCGAGAACTGATCTCTCTATGGCTTCTATTGGGTTTCAACCAAGCTATGCTTGGAGGAGTATCTTTAGTTCTAGAGATTTGGTCATTAATGGTTCTGGATGGAACATTGGAAATGGCCTGAAAACTCATATCTGGGGTGACAATTGGCTACCTGAGCAAGCCAATTTTAAAATTTGTAGCCCTGTTACTCACTTAGCTACAGATGCCACGGTTAGCCAACTTATTGATCCTGATACTAAGCAATGGGATATGGGCCAACTCTATAGGTGCTTTAACAGGTTTGAAGCTCAACAGATTCTCAATATCCCTATTTCCTAGAGGCTGCCTGAGGATAAACAGATTTGGCATGGAGAGAAGCATGGAAATTATACAGTGAGATCGGCCTACCACCTTCTTTTGTCTGATTCCAACAGGAACTCTCCTGAATCTTCTTCTTCTAGTTGTAATGATATGTGGAAAGCTGTGTGGAAAGTAGCTGCTCCTAATTGTGTGAAGAATTTTCTGTGGAGACTAGTAAAAGATATTCTTCCAGCCAGAGGCCGTTTGGAAAGGAAAGGGCTCACCATTGATACTATTTGTCCTCTGTGCCCTGTTGAAAAAGAAACTACCAGCCATCTTTTTATGAACCGCTATCAGGTAAAATTGATGTGGTTCTCTTCCCCTCTAGGTATTTGTGTGCCTGATCAGTTTGATTCTTTTAGTTGGATACTCCATTGGCTCCCAATTGGTAATGATCTGGCTAAACAGATCTTCTGCTGGAAGATTTGGAAAGCTAGAAATGATCTAATTTTCAATAATACTGCTTTTATCCCCATGTCTATTGCTACCAAGAGTGCTGAGTTTGTGGAAGAGTTTAATGCTGAAAATCTGAAGAGCTCCGGTTCCCCCTCTCCTAGGCCACAAAGCTGCTAGTTGACTCCGAGAGCTGGTGTTGTGAAAGTTAATATTGATGCTGAGTGCTTTCCTGATGGAAACACAGGTTAGGGCCTAATTGCTAGGGATCTGTTGGTGCTGTTCTCTGTGCAGGTACCCAATTGATGGACATCTCGGTTACTCCTCTCTTGGCTGAATCTTTGTGTCTTAGATGGGCTCTTAGCTGGATCAAAAAGCAAAATTTTGGAGCCACTCTGGTTGAGTCTATTGCTGAATGTGTTGTGAATTGTCTTGCTGGCAGACTTGATAATTGTTCTTGTGCTAATGTCATATTGGATTGTAATAGTTTGTTAGTTTTTTTACCAGATGTTAGAGTTTCTTATGTTAGTAGAAATTGTAATAGAGCTGCTCATGCTCTAGTAGGAATGGCAAAACTTCTAGGTGCTGCTTTTTGGTGGGGAAATGTCCCTGAACCTTGTTTATCTGTAACTCGTGAGGATGCCTTGTGCTCATTTTCTTCTCTCTTAATAGAACGAGAATATCTTTCCTGTCAAAAAAAAATGTTAAGAAAGGGGTTATGTTTTTGGATTAGTGCTTTGAAATGAATAGAAACAATTTGGGCTTTCTGGGCTAGTGCTTTGAAATGAATATAATGAGTTATGTTTCCTCTTAATCCTCTTAACTTGCCATGTATAACTAATTGGGATTTTTTGCTGCATTTTGTTACTCTGTCAAATTGGGGAAAAAGGAGTGGAGAAATCTTGCCTGCAAACTCTTCATTTTGGGTTTTTGGGTTGCAAAAACTTGGTTGCAAGGAAGAAAACATAAGGACAATAAAGACAATTCACATTTTTCTTTAAGTTTTAATTAAAAATAATTAAAGTATCTCATGTGGCATGCCAAGTCAGCCGTTAAAAAGCCACATAATCAGTCTATTACGGAGTTAACAAAAAACGTTAAAAGGGACGACTGTGTTACGTTTTTAAAAGTTAAGGGACCTATGCGCTACAAAAAAAGTTAAGGGACCTATTCGTTACAAATAAATAAGTTAAGGGACTTAGAGAGATATTTTGCTTTAATTTAATCTTTTCTATTGCTTCTATGTTTTTCTAATCTAGAATGACGATTTATATACCCAAAAAAATCTAAAACAATGATTTATGGTACGAAAACAAGCCACTAGGTGTATTTTTATTGTTTTTATGGATGAAGTAACAATTGCCACTAGAAACTCACGCACACAACTGTGAGGCATATGATATCAAATCTAACAATTTTGGCATTTGCCAGTTGAGCTAGACCTGTATTTTTTATTGTGTGCAAGTGATATTTGTATGGTTCGTATCGTACTATATATCACTACTCTTTAATTTATTATCCTTCAAAAAATTGTGTTATTTATTTTTTGATAAAAAAATAGATTATCCACTACCGATTATGATGACATACCCAAGAGCACTTGGATGAGATGGTAGGGGCTTTTTCCAGCTTAATCAAGGTCATCATGAGTTCAAATTCATTATTGGGCATGTAACAGTGTTAAATCTTTTGAGTGAGAGCTTTCCCACTCATTGTGGTCCTACCCAACTCGAGGGATTGCTCTCTGTAGTTGCGCGCAGAGGATACCTGATTTATACCAAAAAAATATTATTTTGATGACATGAAATTATTTTTTTCAATAATTGAAATTTTATTGAGAGTAGTTATTTTTTTTCGATAATTGAATTTTTATTGAGAGTCACCCGCTAATGTGCACGGTGGGCCAAAATACAACAACTTCTCAAATTATAGAAAACACAGCCAAACACTAGGCCATATCAGGTACACCACAAAACACGAGTAATGTTATTTAGCCAAACTTTTTCAGTAAAAAATAGCCAAAAACCACATTGCAATATCAATTAATCAAGTTTTTTAAGTAAATAACCAACCTACTTTTTCACAGTTTTCTAGGCTATTGACTAAAAACTGTGAAAAAGTAGGTTGGTTATTTGTTTAAAAAATTTGGTTAATTGGTGTTTTAATGTAGCATTTGACTATTTTTGACTGGAAAAGTTTGGATAAATAAAATTATTGACAAAACACCTAGATATCATATAAGAAAATAAAATTTAAATTTAAAATAACTAAGTTTTTTTTTGATCAATAGGAAAATAAAGACAGAAAAAGCAGAAACTACTCTCTAGTATGTTGAATTTTTCGATAATTGAAACTGATTTATCTATGACAAAAATAACTTGGCTAAGAGTCATAGATAAATCAGGTGGGCAATGCTGCCAAATAAAATGGTCCGGACTCGAGGAAGCTCCGTACTTGGCCAACCAGTCAGCAACCTGGTTTCCTTCCCGGAGAGTGTGGACGAATTAGAGAGACCAATTGTAGTTCTTGAACTCACGTATGAAGGAGACAAGATGAGCATACGGATGGGTATGGGGGACATCCTCATTGATTAAAGACAAAGCTATCTAGCAATCAGATTCACAAATAACGTTCTTGTAGCCATTCTCCAAATATAAAAGGAGACCTTTAATAGTAG
Organism: Astragalus glycyphyllos; assembly: GCA_963573325.1. Taxonomy (NCBI): domain Eukaryota; kingdom Viridiplantae; phylum Streptophyta; class Magnoliopsida; order Fabales; family Fabaceae; genus Astragalus; species Astragalus glycyphyllos. The sequence goes on from OY754312.1 coordinate 26,311,758, forward strand.
CTAGAAGCTCAGCATTAATATTGGAGGTAATGCCACAGTTACCAGCAAAGCCCAAAAGCCAACCGCCATTAGAATCCCTAAGAACACCACCAAAACCTGATTTTCCTGGATTACCAAAGCTGCTATCGTCAGTGTTAAGTTTCACAAAGCTATCTGGAGGAGGAAGCCAAGAGACAACACGTTTTTGGGGGACTTGGTTTTTGGGAACCATCGTTGCTTGCAGGGCTTGTAAGTCAGATGCAATAGTATTCTGCAATTTCCAAAGAGAATCTTTGGCATCATTGAGAACCTCTTTATTGCGGGACTTCCAAATATGCCAACAAAAAGTGAGAAACAATTGACCTGAATTATCTTAAGCAAAGGATGTGAATCAAGGGAGAAGCTTATGTTGAAAGAAATTTGTTTTGGAGCTTGTTCTGGACTGGGCCACAAGGCCCATTCAGCAATTGAACATGGATTGGCCCAATCACTTTGATCCATATCCACAATCTACAAGCCCAGTTATGACTCCCATATTTGGAGGGCTCAGATCAACTCATTCAATCCAACGGCTCACAATGGGCACGCTTTCCTATAAATACTAGCTCACATTGCCATAATGAGGTACACTCTCATTCCTTGCTAAATCACTCACCTACTCTCAATATTAACTTGGGCGTCGGAGTGGCTTCGCAGGTCCCCCTCCCGGGTGCTCGTTGACATCAAGCCATACCGCAAGAGACCACCGACGCAGTCTGCCCAGCACTGCTAGGTACAGAACATTGGCGACCACAGTGGGAGGTCTCTACCTTTCACACCATTCCTACACTTAGAAATTTTTCTCTTGCACTCCCATGGCTCCCAGAGGCAGACCACGCGTGAAAAGTGTTGTTGTGCCTGCGCCCCAGCTTGAAGGCACTCCCGAGGGCGATGTCGCCACCCATGAAGACACCCCTGTTCAAGCTGCGCAAGAAGTCCCCCCGTCGGGAGGGGTTCACCCGCCGGATGTCAACTATCTGTTGGACCTTCTGGCCAACCGCACTCAGACTATACTGCTACAAGAGGCACACCTTAGGCAAATTGAGAGAGGTGTGGCCTCTATGCCCGAGCAACCTCCTCCTTTGTGGGGAACTCCCCCTCAAACGACTGTGGTATCGAGACCCCGTCGTTCCCCCCCTCGGAGGCGTCATGTTCATCGTTCATCACCTAGGAGGAAACATGTGCATCGCTCCCCACCTCGGCGTAGGAGACATCAGGAACCTGAATCACCAAGGGCGACTCCTTCCTCTTTGGATGGGACTTATCAGCCTGATGACACCCACTCCAAGGTTTCTTCGCGTGACTCCTCTGATTCGCGCGACAGGTCGAGGAGCAGGACTAAGATTCACAAGAGACGTCGCAGAAGATCGCCATCGAGGAGATCTCCTGACAAGCACAGATACCAAGACTTTGATTTCCAAGATGTCTCACCTTGCAATTCAAGGAGGTTTGCGGATGAAGGACCCTTCACTCGGAGGGTGGAGGAATGCCTGATTCCAAGGACTTTGGAAAAACTCCCAACACTCAAAATGTACGATGGGACCGGAGATCCAGACTGGCACTTGGCTCATTTCTCACTCATGATGCGCTATAGAGGCGCTCGAGAGCCTGTTCATTGTAAGATATTCCCTCTCACCCTCGAGGACACCGCATTAGAGTGGTTCCAAGAGCTGAAGCCAAACTCCATCTCTTCATGGGGGCAACTGGCAAGACTATTCACGGCCCGTTTCACCGCCTCCCGGCTGAAGCCAAAATCTGAGGAAGTGCTGAGGGCTGTCAAGCAGCGGGAAGGCGAAACACTTAGAGAGTATATTGAGCGTTTCAATAAGGAAGCTTCATGTGTTCGGAACTTGGAAGATAAGCAAAGACTATTTTGGATGAAAGATGGCCTCAGGCAAGGAAGTCTTTTCGAAATTAATGTGGGAATCAACAAGCCAAGGGACTTAGCAGAATTCCTCCAAAAGTCTCAAAAGTACATAGACTACGAAGAGAATAAGCTGGCTTACCAAGAGGAAGCCAAGGTTAGCAACAAAGAGGACGGGCGGACCTATAAGACCACCGAAGAGCTGTGGCAGAAGCAAGGCCAAGCTGAGAGAGCTCCCTTTGAATCTCGACCCCGGCAAGGTCGTTTCTCAGAGTACACCCTGCTGAACACATCCCAGGCTGAGATCCTTGCTAAATGCGCCGACGCGGAGTTTCGAGATATCAAACAGCTCGAACCTCTCGTACAAAGGAAAGGCCGAACCTTTAAGAAGTATTGCCATTATCACAAAGGTTATGGGCACAGTACCAACAAATGCTACACCCTCAGGGATGACATTGAAGAGCTGATCCGCGAAGGGAAGCTCGCCCAGTACGTGAATGAAGAAGAGGAGGAGACCCATGACTCTGAATAGTGAACAAAGCATCAGAACCTGAACCTAGAGCTAGGACTAGTTAAGAATTTTGTTGTTTGGGCACAAAAGCATAATGTAAAAGCTCGATATGAATGATTAACAAAAGTTCATTTTGCAAGTACAGTTTTTGCTCTAGCTCACCAACATTAACATTGGTTCCAAAGAAAATCCATTAATATTAAGAAAGAAAAAGGTCCAACTTCATAGCTGGGGGCAGAACGAAACAAGTTTGAGACCCGACATACCCCGTAGGAAGGGACTGCCTGGCTCACAGAGGAAACCTCATCATTAACTCTAAACTAAAATCATCTTCCCAAGACGGTCTTTTTAAATACACCCCTTGGAATCCTAGTAACGGAGTCAAGAGTGCCATGGCACGCCGAGACAAATAAAGATTGTCGGTAACAGAGTAATCAATAAGAGCCACCATGATCATTAGCATCTTCCCTACATACCGAGGCAGGAATCTCGTGATTCTTTCCATCAAGTGACCTTGGTGGTCACAACCCCTTGGACGAGTTGTATCCGGGCCGAGCCCTGGTAAACTGTGTCATGGGTATACTTCAAGTGACCTTGGTGGTTACAACCCCTTGGACGAGTTATATCCGGGCCGAGTCCTGGTAAACTGTTCCAAGGATATACTTCAAGTGACCTTGGTGGTCACAACCCCTTGGGCGAGTTATATCCGGGCCGAGTCCTGGTAAACTGTGCCAAGGGTATACTTCAAGTGACCTTGGTGTGGTCGCAACCCCTTGGGCGAGTTATATCCAGGCCGAGTCCTGGTAAACTGTGCCAAGGGTATACTTCAAGTGACCTTGGTGGTCACAACCCCTTGGGCGAGTTATATCCGGGCCGAGTACTGGTAAACTGCGCCAAGGGTATAATTCAAGCTGACTTTGATGGCCATAACCCCTTGGGCGAATATACTTGACCATGAGGTGCCATGTCGAAACGAAGGCTGGCATCCTGTCGGGTTTTGGGTTTGAACCCCTGCACCAACGAAGGCCGGCAGCCTGCCGGGTTTGACATATCGAACCCCGGCACTATGATTTCTATCCCGGCACCATGTAACCCGGCACCCTTGAGGGCTGTCTAGACTGCAGACCATAACTTCGTCCACGGTAACCCGATGGGGGCGTGTGAGCATGCGTTGGAAAGCTAAGAAGCAGAGCTACAACTCTTCTGTTAAGATCAAGATCCAATTCTGAAGTCTCCAGCCCCGGTACCATGTTTTGTAGCCCGGCACCTTGTAACCCGGCACCCTGCCGGTTTCCGTGGCATTCGGGAAGGCTGTCTAGTATCCAGGCCATAACTTCGTCCACGGTAACCCGATGGGGGCGTGTGAGCATGCGTTGGAAAGCTAAGAAGCATAGCTACAACTCTTCTGTTAAGCTCAAGATCCAATTCTGAAGTCTCCAGCCCCGGTACCATGATTTGTAGCCCGGCACCTTGTAACCCGGCACCCTGCCGGTTTCCGTGGCATTCGGGAAGGCTGTCTAGTATCCAGGCCATAACTTCGTCCACGGTAACCCGATGGGGGCGTGTTAGCATGCGTTGGAAAGATAAGAAGCATAGCTACAACTCTTCTGTTAAGCTTAAGATCCAATTCTGAAGTCTCCAGCCCCGGTACCATGATTTGTAGCCCGACACCTTGTAACCCGGCACCCTGCCGGTTTCCGTGACATTCGGGAGGGCTGTCTAGTCTCCAGGCCATAACTTCGTCCACGGTAACCCGATGGGAGCGTGTGAGCATGCTTTGGAAAGCTAAGAAGCAGAGCTACAACTCTTCTGTTAAGCTCAAGATCCAATTATGAAGTCTCCAGCCCCGGTACCATGTTTTGTAGCCCGGCACCTTGTAACCCGGCACCCTGCCGGTTTCCGTGGCATTCGGGAAGGCTGTCTAGTATCCAGGCCGTAACTTCGTCCACGGTAACCCGATGGGCGCGTGTGAGCATGCGTTGGAAAGCTAAGAAGCATAGATACAACTCTTCTGTTAAGCTCAAGATCCAATTCTGAAGTCTCCATCCCCGGTACCATGATTTGTAGCCCGGCACCTTGTAACCCGGCACCCTGCCGGTTTCCGTGGCATTCGGGAAGGCTGTCTAGTATCCAGGCCATAACTTCGTCCACGGTAACCCGATGGGGGCGTGTGAGCATGCGTTGGAAAGCTAAGAAGCATAGCTACAACGCTTTTGTTAAGCTCAAGATCCAATTCTGAAGTCTCCAGCCCCGGTACCATGATTTGTAGCCCGGCACCTTGTAACCCGGCACCCTGCCGGTTTCCGTGGCATTCGGGAGGGCTGTCTAGTCTCCAGGCCATAACTTCGTCCACGGTAACCCGATGGGAGCGTGTGAGCATGCGTTGGAAAGCTAAGAAGGAGAGCTACAACTCTTCTGTTAAGCTCAAGATCCAATTCTGAAGTCTCCAATCCCGGTACCATGATTTGTACCCCGGCACCCTGCTGGTGTCCGGGGCGCTCGCAAGAGTAGAATTTGAACCCCGGCACCCTGCCGGTGTCCGGAGCGATCACTGAAAAATTAAGGTGTCAAAGAGAAAGAAATTCATGAGGATTTATCTAAGTGTCAAAGAGAAAGAAATTCATGAGGATTTATCTAAGTGTCAAAGAAAAAAACATTCATGAGAATTTTACTAAGTGTCAAAGACTAAGTGTCAACGATGGGGCAACGAACCCCGGCACCCCACCGGGGTTGGAAACAGCACACGAAGGCAAAGGTCAAGCACATACGTCTTCAAAACACGTCAAGGAAATAATTGAACAAAATAAAGATTCAAAGCCCAACACCATGAGGTGTTCACAGCAGGGGAAAATGTCCACGAAGGCACGCAAACGCGCACAAGGGTGCGCAAGGGTGACGAAACCCGGCACCCTGCCGGGGTAGGCGCATCAGATGGCACCCTGCCGGTTTGGAGAAAGCGCATGATGGCACATAACCCGGCACCCTGCCGGTTTACGTGGGGAACCCGACACCCTGCCGGTGTCCGGGGGCGCGCGAGCGCGAGGTGTGGAGCCCGGCACCCTGCCGGTTTGCAAGGGGGTGCGCGCAGGCATGAGTGTTATAACCCGGCACCCTGTCGGTTTGGGAGAGGGGGGTGCACGCGGGAATTGGAGCCCGGCGCCCTGCCGGTTTGCGAGGAGGTGCGCCGGTGTCCGAGGGCTATCGCCCATATGGTTCCATTTTTCGCAAAAACTTATGAGTTTGGGGTGTGATTTTGATTAACACAAGGCCATGAGGCACCAACATTCCCTTCTCACCTATAACTTTTATGGAAGACCAATGCCATGAGGCATCAACATTCTTTTGTCACTAAGAGCTAACATTCTCATGAAGCATGCAATGGTAGCATATAATGTTAAAAATCTGACCAGGCGCCACGAGGTGCCCACCAGCTGTTTGATAAATTGCCTGAAAGGCAGCGTCTGGATGCAACACAACTATGCACCCTACCAGGATTGCCTTGCCCATCAGGTGTTCGATAAATTGCCTGAATGGTAGTACATGGAAGGGACACAACCCGGCATTCGACCGGTCGTGTGCAGACGCATTGTGGACCCGGCGCAATGCCTATGCACCAAAGAAAAGAGAATGAAAATGCTTACCAAGGAGAGAAGTAAGAGAGGATGGATCCAAGTTGAAAATGAAGTGTGTGGTCACCAAGAGTCTTATTCTCCACCATGCACAAAATCATGCCCATAAAACCATGGGGTGGCCAAAGCCTAGACACAGCACCATGAGGATGCTTAGTCTCACGACACCATAGAGGTGCCAAGACATCATCACACGAGACCTTGGAGGGCTAAGCTCCCGACACGTTGGACGAACCGACAAAAATGCTTCAAGCCAAGACCATCCTTCGGAATAATCTCGGCTTGGGGGGCAACTGTTCTGGACTGGGCCACAAGGCCCATTCAGCAATTGAACATGGATTGGCCCAATCACTTTGATCCATATCCACAATCTACAAGCCCAGTTATGACTCCCATATTTGGAGGGCTCAGATCAACTCGTTCAATCCAACGGCTCACAATGGGCACGCTTTCCTATAAATACTGGCTCACATTGCCATAATGAGGTACACTCTCATTCCTTGCTAAATCACTCACCTACTCTCAATATTAACTTGGGCGTCGGAGTGGCTTCGCAGGTCCCCCTCCCGGGTGCTCGTTGACATCAAGCCATACCGCAAGAGACCACCGACGCAGTCTGCCCAGCACTGCTAGGTACAGAACAGAGCTAAAGGAGAAAAACTGTCAGCAAATTGAAGGGCTATTGGAAATAGCTAAGTGTTACTTAGTCTAGAAACACCAGTGCACACCTAACAAACATTTTCACTTATGCACCGGCTCTCAGTTCATTATTTGCAAAAAAAAAAACACTTCAAAAGGGATAGCACTGAGATAGGAGCCAGCTGGTCCAGCTCCATTCGATGGGAAAGCACTGAGATGCTCAAGACATCCGGAACTTGGACTCACCAACACACACACCCAAGAATTCCCATCCATCGTCCCATGAAAGTATGTAGTTATTTTTATTTTAAATTTAAAGATTTAAAGAAGTATAAAGATAAAATAATGAGGATAAAAATATGAAAAATACAAATAGCTATTAGTTTTAAGTTCGAATACTAGTCTAAGTAGCACCTAAAAAAAATGCTATAAGCTAAGTAGATGAGCTTGTTTACAAAAGACTTCTCTTTTGGTCAAACATGCTTATAAGCTAAACCGACAAACTATAGGCTAGCTTTTTAGCCTTGCCAAATAGAGCCTAAGTATAAAAATCAGAAACCGATCAGTAGTTTACCAGAACATGTACTATAATCTACTTCTACTCTAATATAATAAAATCACATGCTACCACTTTTACATTTTTAAACATCTTAATATTTTGACATTTGTCAAAAATTAGGGGTAAAATCGTCAATTCCCCACAAAAAGAAAAAAACCCAGCTTTTTGTCCGTTTTTTTAAAATTTTTTTAAAAAGTCAGCAGTTGATGCGTGTTAGTTTTTTTTTAGTTTTTTTTTGTAACCGTTCTTTTAAAAACTGTTTTTTTTATTTAAAAAAGTGTTTTTTCCCATTTTTTTTTAGTTTTTTTGTCAAAAACTTTAAAAAATTTCTGTTATTTACTTAAAATAAATTAGCCACTAATTTTATAATCTACTCAAATTAATCATTTCTTTTGACAACAGTAAAATAAATCATTTTAACCATTAAAATTAGTCATTTCTTTTGACAACAGTAAAATAAATCATTTACTATAATGTCTCTATTAAAATCATTGAATTTAACCACGGAGAATTGTAAGAAAAAAACTTTAACCCCTACCAAAAATTACAAAATAACTTTTTATAATTAAATGACTATGATTAAATTATATAGAAAAAAATAAGTCAATAATACACGGCAACGGGAGCAGCAACGAAATTAGAGGATTTATCTCTTTCTCTTGAGAAATCAGAGAGTTTATCTCTTTCTCTACCCTTACCTTGTCCCTAAGCCGAATTTGACATCAGCGTAGGTTACGATATCTTGGAGTTGAGTTTGAGCGAAGAAATCAACGAAAAGTGAGTTTTCAAGTGAGAAAAGAGTTGTTTTCCCAAAACTTCACTTTGCGGCAATTTGTTCACGAAACTTCACCAAAAACATCATCAACCACCATTGTCAAAATGCCACCTAGAAGACAAAACGAAAGGTCTTTGCAAGAAATCGAGATGGAAGAAATGAGACGCCAAATTTACTGACTACAAGAGACTGTCAATGCCCAACAAGCCTTAAGAGAAGCACAACGAAGATTTAAAGGTGATAGATCCAGTAGTGACTCTTCATCATCTAGAAGTAGTCTCCCACACACCGACGCCAACTTCGAATGAATGGATATCAAAGTAGACATTCCGGATTTTGAAGGGTAGCTACAACTTGATGAGTTTGTGGATTGGCTACAAACCATTGAACGCGTATTTTAGTATAAGGAGGTTCCCGAGAACACGCTTCAATTTAGTACACGTGAGAGTACATGTGTTTTCAAAAATAAAATGGACTATAAGTCCTACTTAGTATTGTAAAAATGGCTCGGGATGTTTATTACTTATTCATCTAAACCGGTCTAGGATTCATGATATATATATATATATATATATATATATATATATATATATATATATATATATTATATCGAGTATAAATGACGGCCCAATGCGTGTGGATATATAAATTATATCGAGTCGGCGTGACGACCCTAAGGTGAGGTTAGCATACTAGGTGGGGAAGGTCATGAGCCCTTAACCATTAGGGAAAGTACTAATGGGAAGGGGGTTCACCGGGATTACCAAAGCTGGGGTCGGTGTTATTCTAAAGTTAAGAAGTACATTTCACCGGGATTACGAAAGCTGGGGTCGGTGTTATGTTAAAAGTACGGTTCACCGAGATTACCAAAACTACGATTACAAAGGATTTCATAATTGAACCGAGAGTGTGGTTAGGGGTCACAGTAAAATTCAGAAATATGTATCTCACCCCTTCATGTGTTGTTTTTTACAGAGAAACAGGAAAAGAAGAAGGCTAAAAAGGCACGAGTAGGTGACGTGCTTGAGGAGAAGACCGAAGACTTAGTTCTTTTGTCTTTGTTTACGTTTTTCCGTGTTGTCTTTGTATTCGATATATATATGACTTGAACTATTTAAGTTATATAATCGTTTCTGCTATTTCCTTGTTACGATATTGAACACCAGGTTGTAGGATGTTGATGTCTTGGAAAGCGTTATGGTTTTGATAAGTGAAAGATAATGTTAAAACTGTTTGGTATTTTATTACCGAAATCTTAGTGGTGTTCAGATATCTAAACAGGAACTATTTCTCTGATGTATACTAATTTGTACATTTTAATATTTCTACTAGTTAGAAATATTAGGGTGTTACAAATTTAAAATGACAACAGTTATTACCATATATATAATTGGAAATGTAATATGTTTAATTCGGTCATAACAATATTATTTGAAATTTAAATTTTTATATCGCACATACAAGAATTTATAAATTTCCAAATTATTTTTCTTATAAACCTATTTTTCATGCACACATTTATAATCCATTTCCATTATGAAACTACTTAAAATTATAACCGAAATTAGCATTATTGAATCTCATTGATTTCCCCTCGTTTATTCTTTTATTTGATATTTTTGTTTGTATTTCAATTTTCCCTATTTTATTTTTGTTACAGAATTTGATTTCCTCTCTTTTATATATATTTGAAAGGAAAATGTTGTATCACTAATAATCAATAATTGTTCAGGTTTTATTATTTGAATATAATAATCAATGCATTCTTTTGAATCATTTAAAAGTGAAGCATACCTCTGTTTCACCCATTAGTTGGATAGTTAAGTAATTAGTTAAAGTAGTTAGTAAGTTGTTAGACAGTTTTATTGGTTAGTTACATGTTAGTTCCTTGTAAATATATATACTCAATTGAAACAGTTTATTTTTCATTAGAGAAGTGATATTATTCGTTGTTATTCTTGAACCTTTCTTTCTTCTCTGTTCATTCTATCACTTGCAGATTGAGATTTCTCTGCATGATAAACTCCCTCTCAATATTCATAGATTAATCTTTGATTATTCCAATCACAGCGCGATAAATTTCCTTCCTTCCTTCCTTTTGATTGTCAGACTGCATCATCCATTCAACACACTTGAGTAAAGAAGTGCTTTGCTGTCATCATTATTGTTTAACAACAATGTTAGGAAATGAAGAAAACCAACAAGTCGAGAGGAGACGATCTAAAACACAAAGAAGAAATATGAGAAAGAGATTGAGAAGAAAGGAGAAGCGAGCAAAACAAGCTGAAATTGATGAAGAGATCAGAGAGCTAACCGAATCTTGAAATAAAGATTACCAAAGTTGGAAGCATGACAAGTTGTATGGAAATCAAGAATAAAGTCAAAATGTGAGATGTGAATGTTGCCACTTTTTTGAATGGCTTATATATTACTGTTTCTTCAGGATTTCTTTACAACGTTTTCTTCATTGATCTATTTCATTAACCATGCACGCAGACTTGTTAATTTTCTTTTTTCTTTTCTTGAAGTGTACAATTTGATATATCAATAATAATAATTTCTATGTCCACATCTTTCATCTTTGTTCCTGTTCATTTTGTGTTGTTTTTGAAAAGGCCGCAATATTGACACTGTGTTGAATATTGTGATTGTTCACATGTTCTTGATGAGTAATTAGATTATAAAATCAGCAGTATAACAATAAGTAAAAGAGGTATTTTTTGAAAACCCCATTAGCAATTGGTTAAGGTTATAATGTTATATCATATAATTTACTTGAACTTTAATCATATAAGCTACATATAGTGAGTTTTAGTTTCTCAAGGTATTTTTAGGTTTTAAAAATTACGTGGGGTATAAGTTTACGGTGTGGGAGTAAAAAAACAACCTATTTATTTTTATCAAAACCTGGGAATTAAATGTGGGACCAATAGTTTGTCACACGTGACCGGATCATGCTCTGATAAAACTGCAAACCAAGAATATTGTGGAAGAGAGAGGAACTGATATCCGAAAGGGTGTGTTTGGCAGTGGGTTTTGGGAGGGGAAGGGAGGGGAGAACATATTTTTCAAATCTAAATTGTGGAAGCTATAGAATGTCCCTAAACGTAAATCAAATGTGATTAAAAATGTTATATTGATATCTATAAACTTGTTCTTTTAATTTTTTAAAATCTCTAATATATATTAAAATATAGACAAATCTTTTTCAAGCCCTCTCCTCCATTCCCCTCGCAAAACCCCTCCCAAACATACCCTAACAGCCACATTCCCTATTTTTGATTGCTTTGGATTAATTAAATTATATAAATTATTCCTTCAGCCTTAACTGTGCTAATAATCAGCCAAGGATCAACCTCAGTTTCCTGATTATTAGCACAGAATTAGTTGTTTCCAAAACTAGATTTTTTCGAAAATAAAAAAGAGGACCAGGTTTATATATATAAATTTTGTTGCAGCACTTTAAGAACTAGGTTTGATGCAGAGCATTGGTATTACGATTGAGAAGTCTCCAATGGCGGCAAACAATAAGGAGGTCAGTTTATACATACACGATGATGTTACCTTCTCAATTCTCTCAAAACTTCCCTTAAAATCTCTCAAGCGATTTACCTGTGTATCTCAATCATGATCTCGTTTATTTGAAAACCCTTATTTCATTACTGTTTCACAAAATCTTCTTATCTGCACATCATACATTGTACAATGACACTTGTCTCCTCCTAAGGCAAAGGGTAAATGCATTGCATTTGCTTTCCGAAAGGAGAGAGAAAGATCAATCTAAAATTTCCACTTTTCATTGTAGATGAGAAGTATTTTGATATTTTCGGTTAGTGTTAATGGCCTTTTTTGTGTCCACGAGATGTTTGAGAGAACATTTGCGCTGTGGAACCCTGCTACTAACGTATTTAAGTACATTCCTCTTAGCACCGTTGGAATCAAGCAAAAGAAGAATATCATCTCTGTGTCATTTGTTCAAGGATTTGGTTATGACTGTGTTGGAGATGACTATAAGGTGATTTGTTGTGTGCAATTTTGTCATCGTTATTTGGATAATTCCTGGCGGCCAAACTTCTTATGGGAGATTTATAGCCTTAAAAGTAACTCTTGGAGGAAACTTGATGTGATTATGCCTAAGAGTACACATTTAATAGGTTCAAAGGTGTACTTGAACGGGGAGTGCCATTGGTGTGGGACAACAAACCTTGAAAAGAGTGTCGATGTGTCATTTAACCTTAGCAATGATGTGTTCCTTACAACACCTTCCCCCTCATATATGCATGAGAGTTTTGATTATTTAGTAATGTTAAATGGTTCCATTGCAATGATCTCACATTGTAAAAAGACAATTCATTTTCACATATAAATTTTTGGTGAACTCGGCGTCAAGGAATCATGGGCTAAACTCTTCACTATTGAACCTTTATCTTGCATTTATCGTCCTATCGGAGTGGGGAAGAAGGGGGATGCATTCTTTAAAAATGAAGATGGTGAACTGGTTTGTTTTGATTTAAGTACCGGGATGATTGAGAAGAAAGAGATTGAGGAGAATGGTTTCCAAAAAGACCCAAAATTTTTTGAGGTACTAACTTATAAGGAAAGTCTTCTCCGCATTGTGGAATAAATAATTGATTGTTTTTATAGTCTATGCTTAAAGTTTTCGCCGAGGTTTGAGTATAGTTATTAGGATTTCGAATTATTACCAAGTTGGATATTATGAAGTTGTTTATATTCAAATTAGCTTGTCAATTTTTTTTTTGAAGCAGCTTGTCAATGTTTTATTCTTTCTATTGTAATTGTTTCATGAGGAAGAAACATTTGTCCCATGAGTCTTGCCTCACTGGTTTTGTTTCAATGTTTTATTCTTTCTATTGTAATTGGTCCACTTTCTATTCCAAATAAATGAACGGAACGTTTTCGATTTCTCAGCTTCTCTGCTCCATGGGTTTCGATTCTGTTGTGGAAGAATACTGGAAATGCTTTCGATTTCTTCATTTCTTTCAATTTCTCCTAGGTTTTTTAAAGAAGATGAAGGTTAAATTTTATGATTTTTGCTTTGTCGTTATCAGCTGTGGTGGTGGATGTGAGGAGGGGGAGCGCCAGGTGAAGTGGGGTTGTGGTGGTGGTGTGGCGGTGGATGTGAGAATCGGGATTGGGTGATGGTGCTTTTTTCAATTAAACAATTAATTAATTGGTTAAAATACTGAAATTCTTTTAATTAAAATAAAAACTAAAATACTGAAATTCTAAATATGCCACGTCGACAGTTACAAGAACAAACTGGTTAACAAATCCGGAAGTTAGTAAAAAACACTATAAGTCAATGGTAAAGAAAAAAAGTCAAATATTCTTGATCACCTTTTGCATATGTTACAAGAAAAAATGAAGGGGGATAACTCGGCAGTTATACTTAAAAAAACATGTTCTGAACTCTTCAAACACTACCATGCCTTCGTATTGGTCAAAACGAAAGTTAAGCAGCAAGTGCTGCAAATTTAGCATGCATGCATGGCTATCAACAAAATCCAACTTGAATAAAACATATGCTTCTTTTGGCAAGTAAAGCATTTGCCAAAAGATGACCATTTTCTCACCTTTTAGGCTTCCTTACATTCTGAGCCTCGCCCCTAGCTTCTCCTAACCTTGATTTTTGACCATTTCCCTGTCCTGTAGGAGGTCTCTCATGGAAGCTATTTGTTGGATCTCGTGATGGCCAATGCTGCTGAGAAAACTGTCTATTTGGACTGGCATAACCTTTGGAAGATCCAAGCTTTGAACCAGCCAATATCTGATCCCTTAAACCTTTTACTGATTTATAGCCTTGCAATTCATCTCCATAACCTTTCCCTTGAGCTTGTTTCTCGCGTTCATAAAAGCTTTCCCAATCTATTCCATCTCCTGAATTTTGAAGGTTATCACCTTGGACGACGCCCCATTCTATTCCGTCTGATATACTTCTCTGCAGAGATGTGCTTCTCCTTGAAGCTCTTCCAGAAGTAGACCTCCTACCTTTCATTTCTTCCTCAATTGGAGGATACCTTCTAGTATCAAATTTGTTTTCAGTAGGGTAAGTCCACTTGTAGCTTTTGTTGTTGTTGTCCATATTTAACTCTATAGAATGCAGGTCACTTTCGCCGGATTCCTCTCCATTGTCAACCTCTCCTCCATCATCTTCTTTATCATCCATATGATGGGAGATTAATCGGCTTCTGCCTAGATATGCAGCAATTTCTTCATCATTCAAGTGGGTGGAAGTGGAACTACGTCCTTTTTCTCTAACTTGCTTGCTTCCAAGGAAAGCTTCAAGCTGATTCCTGAGCTTATCTACAGCTGCATTGTTTTCCTCAAGCTGATATTTTGCGTCAGAGAGTTTCTTTTGAGCTCTCTCCTCACGTAACATATCAGTTAATTGCATCATCTCCTTTTCTTTTTCTACCTCTTCGTAAACTTTTGCAGACACTCTCCGCTGTTTTTCTATCTCGGGTTTATCCTCGTCGACATCTCCTGCTAACTCATCACATACTTGTTCAATAATTTCTCTTGCTCTCTTCTCATTTTCAAGTTCTTTCACTACTTTAAGAAGAGATGCTTTGGTCTCAGCCAGTTCTCTCCCAATCTTTTTGTTCAAGCTTTCAAACCTCCTCCTAAGCTTCCTCTCTACATCAAGTTCTCCTGCAACAGACTCAATTGCAGCCTCAACAATTTTTTGCTCCTTGCTCCTCCAAGCAGCCTTTTCCTCAGCGAAACACTTCATCAAATAACTCATCTCATTCTGATCTGAGCGCTGTTCCTGGATTAGTTGATTGACCTGTAGGCGAGCCCTTTCCAGCTCAGTATGTAAAGCTGAGATAAGGGACATACTAGAAGAAGGTCGATCTTCATGACCCCACATGCGGTTTATAATTTTAAGTAGCTCCTTCGATGTAGTTAAAGCATTACTGACATCTTTCAAACGTGTTTTACCTCCAACAGTAGATGAAGCAGGGGTCTGTGCTCGAGATCTGTTTTCAATCTGGAAGAAAACAAACCAACATGCAACTATAAGAATTTACATTACATATTTTTTCTAGAGAAATTTTAAATTATGGAAAAGTTGTGTTTAAAAAGGGCATCATGCAAGCAATTGTATGTTAAAATATTAATTTACATTAGTGAGTATAAAAGCAATAAAGAATCCATTGGCATGTTATAATCGGTTTCAGTAAATTTTCTATTCACATATGATGAAGATATCATATCAATCTGTCAGCAAAGCTTGTAGTCGAAACATTTAAAATACAATTAATGGTAAGGGCATAGACAGGGGACTATGTGCATACAAAATTACAAATCCTTGGCAGTTGGCACCCACCCGGCATTTTCATTGCAAATTGTAAGAAGCTCCTATTGTCAACAAAAATGGCAAAAACCATAAGCAATTGAGTTCTCAAAAAAAAAAAATAGTGCTGTAATGACAGCATCTCATGGAAGCAGGGTAGGTTTCAACACCGAAAAGCAACACAGAGGCAAAAACAAAACATCTATCCAATATAATGAAGAAAGCATAAATAAACTTAAATTAGAATGGATCCTTTCAGGTTCTTGACATGTGAAAAATTGTGTTTTACTCTCTTTTCATAGCACTTTACAGGATATACTGATGTAAGAATTTTACAGAAGAGGAACCAATTCCATTACCCTCTCTTAATAAATATCCACAAAGTTTGATAAGGCTCGACTAAGTTAATGTTTATGAAACGAGATAGACAAGTAAATTTGTTTGATGCATGGGAGGTTCTAGGCCTTGTATACTGGGATGAGGAATCGAGCCTAGGTGTCTGGGGTTACAAGCCAAGCATCTTACCAACTGCGCTGACACCGGAGGACATAGATAAGTAATTTTTACATGAACATATAATGTGAAAATCTCACATAAGATGATCAATTAGCACCTACATAAGTTAACTAGTCCAACGGCAAATAGACAAAATCGGCTAGTGCCCGAGTTCGATCCCGGTGATGGAATAGATTGGAGCAGGAGTTTACTTACCTCCCGACCAAACTTCATAAACATCCACAAAGTTTGATAAGGCTCCGGCTCCGCTAAGTTAATGTTTATATTGATAAAAAAAAAACTAATGTTTATGAAACGAGATAGACAAGTAAATTTGTTTGGTGCACAGGAGGTTCTAGGCCTTATATACTGGGAGGAGGAATCGAACCTTGGTGTCTGGAGTTACAAGCCAAGCGTCTTACCAACTGCACTAACACCCAAGGACATAAATAATTAATTTTTACATGAACATATAATTTGAAAATCTCACATGAGAAGATCAATTACCACCTGCATAAGTTACCTAGTCCATTTGCAAATAGACAAAATCGGCTAGTACCCGAGTTCGATACCCGACGATGGAACAAATTGGAGCAAAACTTTACTTACCTCCCAACCAAACTTCAGATTATTGAAGACTCATTTCCCCTAGACACCATGGTCAAAGACCTCTAGACTAAAAAAAATATAAAATTGTCCACATAATCTTAAGTTGTCTCAGCAAAAAATGTATTAATACCTCCATGAGACTGGCATTAGGGGAATCTAAAGGGCCAACATGGTATTCTGTGAGCCTTGGCTTGTGAGAAATCGATGATGTTCTTCTATGGCGACTACCAGTTCCAGATCGATCCATTCTCTACAAAAAATGAAAAATAACACTACTTTATAAGAAATATACATAATAATAGTAATGAAATCTCACCATCATTGCTTTTTATAACAAAAATCGTAACGGAGGCAAAACTTCAGACTAATTCAAAATATTCCACATTTTATTATTTATTTAATAATTAATTAACAGCACATAAATAATTTAAAATCAAAAACTAGACTGATTTAGAAAGATGACCTCGGATGGAGGACTATGTGATGGATCGGACAAATGAGGTGGCAAAGAACCAGAACGCATTGACCTAACAACCTTTTCCTTTCCAACAATCTCTTTCTTCAACTTCATATTTCCACGATCACGCATTTCCTTAACACTAGGCGAAGGAATCTCATTCATCTCCCACAACGTCGCCGCCAGTTTCCTCGCCGACACCGGAGCTTGTCTCGCCTTACTACCCGCCTGCGACGCCGGATACTTTGGTGACTCTAACGCTCGTAGCGCCGATGAAGGAGATCTTGAACTCAAGAGTTTCCAAGTAGGTACAGGAGTACTTGATCCACCTCTCTTACCTACTAGAATAGCTCTTTTGAATCTGTAGTTTTGAAGTATTGATGATGAAGATGATGCTGATGATGAACACCCTCGTTTTCTGATCTTCCCTGGTATCATCATGTCCATGTTGTCGATTCTATTTTGATGTTTCTGCATCACCAAACCTTAGGTTTTGGTTTTGGTTTTGGTTTTGGTTCTAGATTTGAGAAGCATAGAAACTACGGCAGTGAGTGGCAAAAGGAGAAAGAAAGAAGGAGTGAGAGAGAGTAATCGGGTGCGAGATTATCTATGGAGAGTGATGACGTGGAAGAATGTGAGTGGTTGGATGAAACAAAATTGAGAATCCTATGACGGTGATTGGTGGTGAGGAATGAGTGAGGTGTAAATGTGGAGTGATGATATAATAGCGACACCGTGGTATGCTGCTTTTGGTAGTTGGCTTGGCTTCCAAAATTTGACTATAGTTTCCACTTTGACACGTATAGTAGAAGTAGTCTCAAATTCAATTCTTTTGGGACGGAGCACACCTCCTATGTAGCTTTTGCCAAATTATTCCTTGAATTTTTTAATTTGACTTATTTTTAATTTAACTTTTAGTCTTTCTATTTTCTGAATTTGTAAAATCAAAGTAACTGAGTTTTCAGTCAAAATTAGCGTTGAGTTTTCAGTCACTTATCCTATGTAACTGACACGCTAGGTAAAAGATGTTATTCTTTGAAGGTGGACATACTCTGCACAATGATGTTGAAAATAGGCTTAACCAGTAAAAAATATATCCTTAATTGACCTGTGTTGGTTTACTTGACCTACTCAAGTAATACAATAGACAACAAGAAAACCAAACTACTTAGAAATCATAATCAAGGAAAATACATTAATTAATTACCCAAACTATTTTGGGTATTACTCGTAGGATTAAATATTACATGTAGGCGTTCCTCACGGTTGAATGTATTGGCAATTTCAGTGACATGAGGACTTCGGCTCCGAGTTCGAACCCAAATGGCAGTAATAATATGTGCGTGGTGTTTATTTGTCATTTGATTTAATAAACCAAATTACATGTAGGCTGCGACTTTAGATTAAGCCAGATTCTTAGCAAGTTATGAGCAATTTGTAATTGTGTAAAATCTATAAATTTAAGTTTTTATAAAACAACGTTATTCAGTACGAATAACAAGTTGTTACAAATTGTAAGAAAATAACGTATGAAGTTTTTTTTATCAAGATAAACTCATTGCATTTCATTCAAATAGGATGTAACAATACAATTTGGTATCTGGTTAAACAACTTAGGACTAGCATCCTGCAAATGAATAACAGTGAATTTACACTGTCGTACTTCTCCTTTCGTCACAATAAGGATATAACTCTTTAAAGAATACGCATATAAAGAAACTTTGAACATGGAATGGATGTACAGTAAAATTCATATCGGGTTTGATTGATAAGATATCTTGTAATTTATTAATTTTATGTTAAACGTGCTTCAAGCTTATGAAATGGATACTGTCATACTGAGATGAATTATTTGGATTTGCGTCAGATATATAAGCTGGTTTTATATTTTTTTCCTTTGTTTGAAAATTATCTATGTGGCTGATTGATACTATCATAATTTATCTTTTTTTAATATGCGAGTTGGCATAATGAGCACGCCAACTTCGATTACTGTTGAAGCCTTTTATTCCAATCTCGCTATTATTCCTTCTCTTCTACACTTGCTCTGTTGTTTATTCTCTCAATTCTTTTTTTTTTAAGCATATTCTCTCAATTCTATTAACCTAATTTCCTGTTTATGAAGCGATAGATGGAGAAAAAAGGAAATTAGGTTAATAGAATTGAGAGAATATGCTTTAAAAAAAAAGAATTGAGAGAATAAACAACAGAACAGGTGTAGAAGAGAATGAATAATAGCGAGATTGGATCGAATAAAAGGCTTCAACAGTAACCGAAGTTGGCGCGCTCATTATGCCAACTCGCAAGAAAGATTGGCAAAAAAAAATACATTACTACATATGTATTTAGATTTTCAATGAATAAATACATTATTTAAAAATTCTTATACAATATCTTTAGTATTAACAAGACCTTTTTTATTACTAAAAGCCTTGTGAGTTGGATCCAGAAAATCTCAAATGATTATGTAGTATTACTCGGGACTCAATTATAAGCAAAAGAGTGTATAGTTTTGATGGACTTTAAATATAAGCAAATATCAACTAATCTATCCATATTTAATCTGACTTTTCGACAACTACCATTAAATTAGCTTATTAATTTTTTGAGGAAATGACTATTAATTAGGGATAATTTAGTAAATCTATTTAATTTTTCTATGAATTCAAGAAAATTAAATACATAAAATTACTATCATTAATATGTGTAAAAATAGTTATATTTGCTTATAATTAAGTCTAGAGGGAGAACTCATAATTGAGTAGAGAACTCATAATGATAACTAAGACCAATTTGTACATGCAGAGTTGTATGGAGATGATAATACCCTTAGGTGCAAACAATAAGAGCATATTCCCCGAATCTAAGTGGTCATATGAAGGCGTATTCGCTTACTGCCAGCATAACATTAACATAACACCAAGACCCCATTGGATTACAACAGAGTTTGGCGGCCATGTGAGTTATTATCAATTTAAACAAAAAAAAATTGATATTATAATTTTCTGTGCTTTGTACTAAGAGGGTACAGTGCTATTAATATTAATGTTAATTGATTTATAAAAATGTTTTTCGCAGGATATTAAGAGAGTTCTAAAAAGGTTCGCCAGCAATATTATCTTTTTTAATGGTTTAAGAGACCCTTGGAGTGGTGGAGGGTAAAACAGATCATCTCTTCTTTATATATCCCCTCATTATTGTTATTATTAGTATAATTTCACTAAAAATGCTAAAAGGTGAGTTTGGTTACAGGGTATTGAAGAGTATATCAAAAAGTTTAGTGGCTATAGTTGCAAAAGAAGGTATGTTGATTTATGTTTTTTCTTCTATATATTCACCTTTCCTGTGTTTCTCCCTAATTTATATATTTGGGTGTTTTGTATATAGGAGCTCATCACGTAGACTTAAGGTACTCTACTAAGGAAGATCCAAAGTGGCTTAAAGATGTAAGAGAACAAGAAGTAAAGATTATAGCAAGTTGGATCTCACAATACTATCAAGACCTACAATCCAATGATTAAGGAATTAATAGATACTAGTTGACTAATATTTGGAGACACTATTTTTTGGCAAACGAAACATTAATATGAATGTCTAGAATCTTGATAAAAAAATATGAATGTCTAAAATCTCTTATCTATCTTTTTGTTTATTCATATATATAACTTGATTATCAGAGAGATATTAGTACACATGATCTTCAATTAATAATTTAATGTAACCTAGCTACAACAATAGTGAAGAACCTTTTTATACATACTAATCACATGTAAATTTGAAATTTAAAATAGTTTATTTATAAATTTTATTTAGAGTCATTTTAACATGTAATAATTACAATTTACAATTTTAAACATGTCATGCATACCCCAAAGAGACTAATGGAGATTTGAACCCAGAATCTCTTAAACACAAATCACGTCATTCACCACAAAAGCCCAACCATTGGGGTTATTTAATTTTTTATTCAATGCTAAGCCACAAGTTTTTTTTACTAAAAACCTCAAGTCTATCTTTTTATAAATGTCTACAAGTCAGTTTTAATATATAGGGCAAGTTTTTGGGTTAAATATGTTTTTACTCCCTATAATATAATTTGCGTTTTTTAGTTTTAGTCTCTCGAAAAAATTTCACCTATATACTTTTGGTCCCCCAAGCTTTTTTATCACTTTTGGTCTATCACAACTTTTAATAGTGCTACTTGACTTTTAATAACGCTTAGAAGCGCAATAAAATTTCCAAAAAAACACTATTAAAAGTCACGTGGGCGAAAAAGATAAAAAAACAAACTCGAGGCACCAAAAGTATGTGAATTTTTTTTGAGAAACTAAAATCCCAAATCTTATAGGGACCAAAAATATATTTAACCTCTTGTATAAAAACATATTTAACCCATATTTTATTTTGGTTACAAAATTTTAGGGTGAGACTGAGGGGATGACACTCTAGTTCAAGAAAAAGAATATCTTCTAGTTCTTTAAGCACTACGATGAAAATTACATTTGTCTCACCCCAAGATTGCGATATATTTGATAATTTATAAGGCTTAAATATATGTTTTGCCCCTGCAAATATCACCATAATCCAGTTATACCCCTGTAAAAATAAAAACTTTAAAATCACCTTTGCAAATATAAATCGCTTACGGTTATGCCACTCGGTCATTTTCTCATCAAAAAAATAATTTAAATAAGGTTTAAATATATGTTTTACCCCTGCAAATATCACCATAATCCAATTATGCCCGTGCAAATATCACTATAATCCAGTTATGCCCCGTCAAAATCTTTAATTTTTCTATTATGCTGATATTTGCAGGGGCATAACTGGATTATGGTGATGTTTGCAGGGGCAGAACACATATTTAAACATTATTTAAATTATTTTTTTGGATGGGAAGTTGACCGAGGGGCATAACCGTAAGCGATTTATATTTGCAAGGGTAATTTTAAAGTTTTTATTTTTACAAGGGTATAACTGGATTATGGTGATATTTGCAGGGGCAGAATACGTATTTAAGCCAATTTATAATAATATTTATGTTTGTTTCTGTTGTTGTATCCGCTTTTCAATCAATGCAATCTGCATTTTTAATTAATTAAAATAAGGGTTCAATTAAAAAAAAACTTTCAGAATTACGTGCTATGGGATAATTCCAGAAAGCTTTTTTTTTTTTCCGGAATTACCCCAAATGACATAATTCCGAAAGTGAAAATGTGTTCTGGATTTATCTCTTGAGACATAATTCGGAAAAAATCTACAATAATACATTCCGGAATTATGTGTTTCGACGTAATTCTAGGAAAAAAATGTGTTCCAAATTTATGTATAAACATGTAATTCCGGAAAGTTTTTAAGAAATCAGGAGTTAAATTCTCAGTGTGGTCAATATGGTGGTACAGAGTCTATAAGAGGGGTAAGAAAAACCAAAGCAAAACTGAACCCTAATTTTAGTTTGTGATTTTAATACTTTTTGGTGTGTGTAATTGTCTATCTGTCTTCGTTGACTAGGTATGGGACATTTGTGTTAGTGTGATTTTAATACTTTTTAGCCTAAGTTCTGAACACAATTAGTTTCATTTTTTTTCTTTTAGTTTTTTCTGTATTAAATAAAAAAACTTTTTAGAAAATTTTTTTTAGCTTAAGTTCAAAACACTACAATCAGTCACATATACCTACCTGTAGTGGGATCCTGGTCCCTAACCCCTCACCCCCAAATATGGATCTATATTTTCATTTGAGGAATAACCAAAAACTATTTAACTGGTATTATCTAAATGAAATTTGCATCTTCTCGTTTTACACTCTCTCAATCATCTTTTATTCTCTCTATTTCTCTCTTAAAATAACTAAAATAATATATTTAATAAAGGAAAAAATAAGAGAGAAAATAAAAACTTACTACCCCGTCACAGAATATAAGCAAAAATTGATTAACAGAAGTTGATGTATCTGATCCAAAATTTGAACCAGTTTTTACTTATATTTAGTAACGGAGGGAGTACGAGAGAAATAGAGAGTGTAGAGGATGATGGAAAGAATCCAAGAAGAAGAGAATCAAGTCAATCCAAATGATGGATACGTAGGCATGACAGAAACAGAGGGCAAGAGCCAAAATGCATTATCTGAATATCTGTGAATGACATATATCAAAGCCAAAACCGCATCTACATCCCTTAGTCAATAATTTCTGACACAATTTCTTTATTCGTGGGTTTGTTTTGCTTCTTTCTTTCCCTTAATTATTTTTTCTTTCATACACTTCTCACGCGTATAGTAAGAATGTAAGAAAATCTTTTTCCTATAATGAATTGAATGGTCCACCCCACTTCCTCTGTCAATACCAGCAACCCAACCACTAAGCTTTATCTAGGAAGTTGAGAACTTTTAAGATTCTCTTCTTTCTTTAATTAATACACTCATCATTTCATCTCTTTAGCCCGCATTTTTCTCATCAGAATTCAGAACACAACAACTATGGCAATCAAAAATAGTACCCTCTTTTATTTATTCTTTATGCTACCCTTCACCTTATTCACTTCTTCTGGACATATCATACCAAGATTTCCTTCTTCAGTAATTCCTCCAGAGTTACAGTTAAGCTCTAGTTCTTCCCAAAATGGACTTTATAGAACAAAGTTCTTCACCCAAATACTTGATCACTTCAATTATAACCCTCAAAGCTATCAAACATTTCAACAAAGGTATCTCATAAATGATACTTATTGGGGTGGTGCGAAGAAGAAAGCTCCAATATTTGTTTACACAGGAAATGAAGGGAATATAGAATGGTTCACACAAAATACTGGCTTTATGTTTGAAAAAGCACCACATTTCAAAGCTCTTTTGGTGTTTATTGAGGTAATCTTTATAGTTTTCACACCCTTTAGATATAGGAAACTTAATAATCTATGTTAATTTATATGTCTATTTCATGTTGCATTACAAACTGAATTATGCAGCATAGATTCTATGGAAAATCAATACCATATGGGGGAAATAAGAAGGTAGCATATGCAAATAGTAGTACACTTGGATTTTTGAGCTCAACACAAGCATTAGCGGATTATGCGACTCTCATCATTGATCTGAAGAAGAATTTGTCAGTAATTGATTCTCCTGTTGTAGTGTTTGGAGGATCCTATGGAGGAAGTATGTATAATAAAAATGACTCTACTTTTGCTTAATTAAGTGCTTATACTTCTCTTTTAACTCTAATAGTTCAATTCTATTGCCTAATTTAGACTAAAATCAAATTTGGTTTTTGCAGTGTTAGCTACGTGGTTTAGAATGAAGTATCCACATGTTGCAATTGGAGCTTTAGCATCCTCTGCTCCAATTCTTCATTTTGTGGATTTAGTTTCACCATATGTTTTCAGCAACATCATCACACAAGACTTCAAGGTTTAGTTTTTCTCTCTCCAACTACAATTTGCTTTTAGTATTACTGGTTATTCGACAGTTCTAGTATGAGAGAGATATACTTGGGAAATAAAATATTTCATCAATCTGTCTGTCTCATACTAGAACCGTATATCATTTTATTCTATGAGTCTATTTGTTTTCTATTGGAATCGACTAATAACTAAATAGGATCTCGTTCTTTTATTTGTAGTACATGTGAACACTATTTTGAAGTACACGATTCAAAACAAACTTTTTAATTCTGAAAACAATAAAATAGCTTACACATTAATCGTTTATAGCTTAAAAATAGTGCATAAGTTAAAGTTTCCCCCTTTCCTAACGGCAAGTGTCTTTACCTCTAGCTTGTTAATCAATTAATTAATGTCATGTTATATAATAAATAAACATAGTCTTTCACGTGCAACTTTTACTAGGAAATCACGTGCACCTTATTGTAGCCAGGTTTGAATTTTTATTAAAAAATAATAATTTATTTGCTGCCGCTTATATTACAGAGTGAGAGTGAGCACTGTTACAAAGTGATAAAAGGATCGTCGAAGCTGATAGAAGAGATAGCCTGCAAACACGGAGGGTGGGAACTATTATGGAAATCATTCAGATTATGCAAGTAAGAGCATTGTTGAATTAATAATCTATACATTAATTACATCAAAAATAGTTAATGTGACTATTTAGAAGGAAAAAATGATCATGTGACTCAGGGTTGTAAACGGGGCGGGGTGGAAACGGGTACCATCTACCCACCCCGTGAGATATAAATGAGACCCGTGAGACATAATCGTTAACATATGAGGGTATGTTTCCTTATCAATTGTTATCAATTATTTACTAACTTATCATTGTTAACTTATAATTGTTATCAATTGTTTCGTTCATTTTTAGGGTTTCTATTTTAAACTAAGTGTGTGTGTATATATATATATATATATGAGGGTCGATCCAGTTTGCTCTCGGATTCGATTCCCGTCTACGTCAAATAGGGTATTGGCCAGCGAAATGATTAAGAGCCCCAAGTAGTGAGCGCAGATTAGTCCTTCGTTGACAGCGTTGGGACACTGCGTGGGTCGGCCACGAGGGTCCGATACCAATATATATATATATATATATATATATATATATATATATATATATATATATATGAGGGTAATTAAGTATATATGTTACGGGTACCTCATTACCCGGTCCCGCCCCGTTTATTGACGTGTATTTTTATTGCCCGTTTATTTTGCCCGTTAGTGCCCGATAAGGGACCCGCCCCGTGCCCGTCGCGGGTGCGGCTTTTTTTGGCACCCCTAATGTGACTAATTGTTTTTATTTACTACACACTCCATAATTAACTAACTTCCCATTTATTAAGATAAGTAATTATTTAATTTACATTATTTTTATAAATTTCATTTTAAAGTTTATCTTCATTACATAAATTACTCATCATCTTATTTAGTTTTTTGTCACCTTAGACGAAATGACAAATAAACAGAACTCACAACTGTTCATACATGGGTTCAAACCCGAGAGCCAGCGTTCCAATGTATCTGAAATTACCCAGGCAACCAAACTCCTCATCTTATTTAAATGTCTGAAAAAGTCTACAATTTTTAACAATAAGCATTAAACATTTTATGTTGAATGAATGATATTTTTGGTATACTATCATTACAAGGACAAAAATATTTATTTTTTAAAAAATTTGATTATAATTCAGAGGAGCCCAATTTTACTTATATTTTGCTGAGAAATGTATTTATCAATGTTTTGGTGCAGTAATAATACTGGAGCAGATGCTTTGTTAGGATGGCTAAATACAGCATGGACTTATACAGCAATGACAGATTATCCCACGCCCTCCAATTTTTTGAACCCCTTGCCAGCATATCCAGTGAGAAAGGTACAAATCATTATCTATAAGAATTATTTTGTTATATATATATATATTATTTATAGAGATTGATTTTTATAATTTTATAAGGGGTTAAATATGTTTTAGTCCCTATAGAATTTCACAATTTTGTTTTTAATTCCTATAAAAAATTTTGACGACTTTTTTAGTCCCCACAATATTTTTCATTAGCAGTTTTAGTCTTTATGAGATGTCAGCTAATGTATACCCTTCAAATTTTTTAATGATATTTTGCATATATGCTAAGAACATTATAAACATCTCCCAACAAAAATTCCGAATTTTTTAACAAGATATGAATTAAATATGAGTTTTTTAAGCACCAAAAACTCGGGAAACAAAATAAAGAAAATATGTTAAAATTGAATTTTGAACTTTTTTCTCTAGACTTCTACTAAAACACATATAGAATATGTATAAATCTTCATTCAAAATTTGAAGTGTATACACGAGCTAACATTTTATAAGGACTAAAACTGCTGATGAAAGAAAAATATTAGACTTAAGTGCAGTTTTGGTCTCCGTATTTTATCAAATCTGTAATTTTATTCCCCCTATTTTATTTTTCACAATTTTAATCCCCTAATTTAATCAAATTCCCTGTTTTAGTTCCCCTATTTTTCTCGCAATTTTGATCCCTTAATTTTACCAAATCCACAATTTTGGTCCCCCATTAAATTGTCATCCAATTTTTGACGAAAATATCGATGTGTCAGACGCGTGTCATGCTAACGTAAGCATTAAGTGTTCACAAATTTATATTTTCATTTATATCGACTTAGTAATATGTTTCAATGAAAGAATATTTGACTTGATTTTGAATTATGGATTTAGATGTGCGAGGCGATAGACAGCTCAATTACAAAAAATAATCCAATAGCCAAATTATATGCAGCAGCGAATATCTACTACAACTATAGTGGTACAACCAAGTGTTTCAATTTGAATGATAATTCAGATCCTCATGACCTTGGAGGATGGCAATGGCAGGTACTTGTTCCCTATATGGAAATCCACAAATCATTCTTCTTGATGTCGATTAGTTAATTTTTGTTTTTTGATAAATTAATGCATCCCCAATATATTATAGAAAAAAATTACATGCCAGTACTAGTATCGAAAAATACTTATATAGATTTATATAAATATATTTAAAACGAAAATACTTTAATCTTCAAGATGAACATCTATGAGAATTAGGGGGAAAATATGAGCATTTGTGAGGGGTATGGACAAAAATGATGTAAAGTTACAGAGCATGCTAGAAAGTGGAACACATTTGGAGAATATTTTTCATCGGAAGCGTAGACATATTGCGAGGAGAGAGGGTATCAGATGACAAACAAACCTTCACAGAAAGAAATTTGTAAATGCCTTCATCAATTAGCAAATGCCGAAATTGTTAGACTTGATATCATGTTCGGAGTTTAAATTTGAGAATGATATGGTCTTGGAGGTCAAGGAAATAATGACTCTTTTAGTATATTCTAGAAGGGGCTTTTTAGGGATATTGTCTTATTAATTTGTAGGTAGCAATGTTATTGTGTGGGTGATGTATCCTTCTTTATGGTGTGTATCCACTAGTTTATATAAGCATTGTATTGACCTCATAATTGATACAATCAATTATGAGGTCAATACCTCATTTATACAATCAATTATGGATACACACCATAAAGGAAGATACATCACTCACACAATAACATTGCTACCTACAAATTAATAAGATAATATCCCTAAAAAGCCCTTTCTAGAATATACTAAAAGAGTCATTATTTCCTTGACCTCCAAGATCATATCAGAGAACCTCTTAGTTGTGTTTGTGAGTTTCAAGCAACACTTTCACTTTATCTATAAAAAAAAGGAGATTGAGGGAGAAAGTGTAGGACCTTGGTAAAGCCAAGGAACCTTTCTACTCTTTTAGAGTAGTGGTATCAAGTAGCTGCTTTCCTTTATCTTCCCCTAACATTGGTATATCGAGGCTCCTTCCCTTGTAAGATTCTAGCAATTGTTCGTGCTTTAGGGAATTTTAAATCTCCTTGATCAATTGGATTTTATCCTATTAATTATGAGTTTAGTGGGGAGTGATTTGTGATTCAGTTGGTGCTCCGGTTAAAAAGTGTTCCATGACACCTTCTAGGTCTCAAAACTTAAGGATCCCTTAAACATGGTGTACACGTTCGTGACTAAGATCAATGTGAATCGTATGAAGGAGTAGAGAAAAACAAAACGCTATAAGCTAGTACAAAAAACGTGTTGAGTATCTCAAGTGTGAGAAGTCTTGCATCACCTATTAATTACAAAATAGAAGTATAAAAAAGCCAACAAAATATTGTTAACTAATAATTACCAAACACGTTTAGCTCATACGAGTTTTTTCTCTATAAATTATTTGCTATAAGATAGTGGTTTTGCGTTAATAAACATAATCCTAATCTTTCGGGTTGTTACATGTTACACATTTCCACGTATAGTAGTGAGTAATTAATTAGAGGATGGGAGAAATGCTAATTTACATTATTTGAACTCGGGACCTCCTTCATCAAACTTATTTATGTCTCTTAGCTCGCCAACTGAACTGTCTTCTTAGGACTCATCAAATGGCCAAAAAAGGAAAAGTTATAAATTGGTATTAAAGATGTACTTTTTATCGCAAAAATTAGTATGAAAATTGAATTATACCACTAATTACAATTATATGTTGTAATTAAGTAGAGAAATAATGATAATGTGAATTTGTGCATGCAGGCATGTACAGAGATGATAATGCCGTTAGGTGCAAACAATAAAAGCATATTTCCAGAATCTGAATGGTCATACAAAGACAGATCAACTTACTGCCAATTTGCATACAATGTAACACCAAGACCTCATTGGATTACAACAGAGTTTGGTGGCCATGTGGGTTATTACCTATTTAAATTAAAATTGACATAATAATATTTTTAATTTTCACGTTTGCACTTAATGTTGATTGATTCTATAATTATATGTAT
Source organism: Astragalus glycyphyllos (assembly GCA_963573325.1). Taxonomy (NCBI): domain Eukaryota; kingdom Viridiplantae; phylum Streptophyta; class Magnoliopsida; order Fabales; family Fabaceae; genus Astragalus; species Astragalus glycyphyllos. The sequence goes on from OY754312.1 coordinate 26,340,956, forward strand.
TTTTGCAGGATATTAAGAGAATTCTGAAAAGGTCTGCAAGCAACATTATCTTCTTTAATGGTTTAAGAGACCCTTGGAGTGGCGGAGGGTAAAGCATACCATCTCTTCTTATTATATCAATCCATTATTGTTATTGTTTGTATAATTTCACGAAATGCTAAAAGCTAAGTTTGTTGCAGGGTGTTGAAGAATATATCAAAAACTTTAGTTGCTATAGTTGCAAAAGAAGGTTCGCTAATTTGTATTTTATTTTATTTTATTTTTTCCGATTTCGACTTTCCTATTTCTCTCTATTTATTTAGGCATTCCATGTATAGGAGCTCATCATGTGGACTTAAGATACTCAAGTAAGGAAGATCCAAAGTGGCTTAAAGATGTAAGGGAACAAGAAGTAAAGATTATAGCAAGTTGGATCTCACAATACTATCAAGACCTACAATCCAATGATTAATAAATTGTTAATTACTTTTTGGCTAATATTTGGAAATACAAATTGTTGGCAAACAAAATATTAATATAAATGACGAGTATTTCTCGATATATCAAGGGTATCAAGATATTGCCTCATCCCCTTCAAAGATCATATGGAAGCATATCTATATAGAAGCCAATTTGCCTGCTAATTGTTTAGGAAAATATTACAGTACCTCTATGTTAAATGTGTGTGATATTTTTGATTCCCAACCTACTTTCCTCTTCCCTGTTCCAGTAGTAGATTGTGGTGAATCGTCGTCCTTTGTTTCCTAGTTGTTGTGGGCTTTTAGCCCTTTTTGTCCACCAAAAAGACAAACCAGAAAACCCTTATGTATATATTAACTTCTTACGGTAAATATCCAATTTCGTCCCAGACACATTTTCACGTTTTTTGTTACAAAAAGGCTTCCTGCAGGAAGCGAACCATGCAATAAAAGGTGGTGCCGCACCTGTTAACTTAACCACTACGACGGCTTCATATGTTGTTAATAAGCTTACAAACATGATATATATTATATATCTTACGTAAAGTATATGTAATTAGGTACTAATTATGAATTTGGATATGTTGAGACCATTATTATTTCATGGTTGTGGTTATGGACTTATGGTCCTTATAGATTTGAACTTGTATAGTAAATTTGAAGAATTATATTAATTTTGTGTTGAGAATTTGTTTTGTATATTACTAAGATATATTACAAATTTTTGATGGCTTTGTTATGTACAAATTTATACATATTTGGTCTATTTTTAGTGTGTCCGGCTCATGCGGTCCGACCAAAGACCCAGTGACCCAGTGCCTTGACCGGCTCGATGACCGGTCCGGTTCTGATAACATTGCATTTACTAATTATAGGGGGCACGTTAATTCCTCTGTTAGTTGAAATTCAATCGTTTGATTGCTGAAATGTCACGTTAGTTTGCTGATGTGTCCGTTAGGATTGCCCATGTGGCTATATAAGTGCTAATTTAGTCCCTTGTGAATAGGGTCAACGGGATGGGGTGGATCAGGTACGGGTAGTAGTTCCCCGCTGGTCGCTACCCATCATGTTGCGTAAAATGTCCCTTGTACCCACCTAATACCCGTGTAGATTTTTACGAGTACGAGTTTTTGTGGATAAAGCATATTCACAGATACCAACAGGTATTTATTAAGTTACTTAAAAATGATTAAAATAATTTTGCACACATAATTAACTTTGTTATGTACAAATTTATACATATTTGGTCTATTTTTAGTGTGTCCGGCTCATGCATTCCGACCAAAGACCCAGTGACTCAGTGCATTGACCGGCTCGATGATTGGTCCGGTTCTGATAACATTGCATTTACTAATTATAGGGGGCACGTTAATTCCTCTGTTAGTTGAAATTCAATCGTTTGATTGCTGAAATTAATGTCACGTTAGTTTGCTGATGTGTCCGTTAGGATTGCCCATGTGGCTATATAAGTGCTAATTTAGTCCCTTGTGAATAGGACCCAACTAAGTCTCTTAAATTACTAATATTTTGTGCTAATTTAGTCCCTTGTGAATAGGGTCAACGGGATGGGGTGGATCAGGTACGGGTAGTAGTTCCCCGCTGGTCGCTACCCATCATGTTGCGTAAAATGTCCCTTGTACCCACCTAATACTCGTGCAGATTTTTACGAGTACGAGTTTTTGTGGATAAAGCATATTCGCGGATACCAACAGGTATTTATTAAGTTACTTAAAAAATGATAAAAATAATTTTGCACACATAATTAACTTTGCTGATTTTATATTTGCTATTCATATTTTACTCACATAAAAATATATTTGCACACATAATTATAAAATGATAAAAACAACTGATGCTAAATGTCATTTTTCAGGACATTTAGCATCGATTGTTTAAAATACCAATGTTAAATGTCATTTTTAGACAGCAAAACCAGTCATGAAACACCATTTAGCATCAGCTATTTAAACACTCGATGATAATATGGACATTTAGCATTGGTTAAATAATCGATGCTAAATGTCCAACTTTTAGCATCATGGGATTTAGCATTATCTGATAACCGATGCTAATTGTACCAAATAATCGATGCTAGATGTCTTTTCTGCACTAGTGAGTTACTCTATTAAATATTGATGAGCTATATTAGTTGATAACTGAAGATAAAATACATTTAACTGTTTAACTACCCACCTCATGCCCCTTACGAGTTTCATCTGCAATTGGTCGTGGATTTGAGTTTTGTTGCCATCCCTACTCGTAAATGAGTTATATTAACTTCATCTTTTGCTTCCTTTAAACCCTAACTCCATTTTTAAAACTCCAAATTCAATCCTTGAACACCTTAAAACTAATCTTGACACAAATTTATCCACCCAAATTGGTGATGACAATCCCTGCAATTCCTATTTTGTTAGTTGTATGAAAATAAAAAAATGTTAAAAAACCTTTGTAAAAAGAGTTGTTTTTTAGCCTGCTACTTTACGCCCCCAAATATGGAACTATTTCTTCTTTTGGGGCATATCCAAATCATGGATACGTAAGCATGACAGAAACAAAGAACAAAGAGCCAAAATGCAGTATCTGTAAATTACATATAGCCAAAACCAATATGTATCATCTGTTAGTGATATACAACCAATAATTCTGACACAATTCCCTTATTCGTGTGTTTTTTTTGTTCTTTTCTACCACTTCTCTTACCCTTCATTTCATTCATCCAATTTTTACCATTTTTTATTATTTGCTTTTTTCGTTCCTACACTTCTCTTCACTCAAGTAGAAATGTGAAAAAAAATCTTTTTCCTATAATGGATAATCCAGATCATTTCCTCTGTCGCTGGCAGCAACACAATCACTACGCTTTATCTGCAGAAGAAGCTGAGAACTGCTATTAATATTCACTTTTTCATTTCATCTTTTTAGCTTGCATTTTCATTCTTCAAAGCAACAATGGCAACGGTTTTCAAGTTCAAAACTAATCTCTGTTGCTTATTCTATGTGTTGGTCTTCACCTTTATAAATTCTTCTGCACATATTATACCAAGATTTCCTTCTTCAGCTGTTAGGCCAGAGATACCGTTTAGCTCTAGTTCATCCCAAAATGGACTTTATAGAACAAAGTTCTTCACCCAAATACTCGATCACTTCAATTATAACCCTCAAAGCTATCAAACATTTCAACAAAGGTATCTCATAAATGATACTCATTGGGGTGGTGCTAAGAAGAAAGCTCCAATATTTGTTTACACAGGAAATGAAGGGAACATAGAATGGTTCACACAAAACACTGGCTTTATGTTTGAAAAAGCACCTCATTTCAAAGCTCTTTTGGTGTTTATTGAGGTAACCAATTCTTCATTTGCACACGCATACACATATCTCACTTTTCACTTACTTTAGATATATGAAACTTCATTTATGTTATCATGCAGTGGCGGAATTGTGTGTAGTTGAGGCTGAACCCTGGAAAAATAACTTGTTCTATTTATCCATTATATAATTATTTTTTTAACTCTGAAATATTCTAAATTTATACTAGTACTTCTAAGGTTGCACTCAAGACACAATTTTGAACCCCTAATTCTGAGTCCTAGATCCGTCAATGTTAACGTGTATGTTTGTTTCATGCTGCATTACAAACTGAATTGTGCAGCATAGATTCTATGGAAAATCAATACCATATGGGGGAAACAAGAATGTTGCATATGCAAATAGTAGTACACTTGGATTTCTGAGCTCAACACAAGCATTAGCTGATTATGCGACTCTCATCGTTGATCTGAAGAAGAATTTGTCAGCACTAGATTCTCCTGTTGTAGTGTTTGGAGGATCCTATGGAGGAAGTATGTATAATAATAATCTACATAAAAGCATATTTTATTATCATTTTTTTAGTTAAATTCCATTGCCTAATTTAGATTAGTCTAAATCAAATTTTGTTTTTGCAGTGTTAGCTACTTGGTTCAGAATGAAGTATCCACATGTTGCCATCGGAGCTTTAGCATCATCTGCTCCAATTCTCAATTTTGAGAATTTAGTTTCACCATATGCCTTCTATAACATTGTCACAGAAGACTTCAGGGTTTCTTCTTCTCTGATCTCCTTAGCTTCGAACATTTTTTATACACGAGAACACTATTTTTTTAATTAGATGATTACAATCAACTATTTAATTCTAAAAACAAAACAAAAAAAACTTACACGTGAATAGCTTTGCATAAAGATCATTGCATGTGTAAGAAAGTGATGCAAACTATAAAATAAATAGAAGAAAAAATTATCTGCTTACCACGTGAAAACGATCTTTAGCTCTTCTCATTAATCAATCAAACAATAATAACATAGATATTCACTTTAACATCACTTAGAAAATAGGTCTCACTAAATAAGTGGGACCCACGTGAACTTGTCCCAATTATAAAGAGAGTGTTTGTAGCAAAGTGTTCTCTCAACCAAATAATGTAATATTATGCAGAGTAATGATTTTTGCATACACCTAAGTTTTCTACACCTAACAAACACTTCTCTATCTCTCTATCTCTCTCCGTTTTTCACTTACTCACATATGACATCTATCACTTATCTCCCTCTATTCCTTTTTCTCGAGTGTTAGAAGGGTGAATGGGTGTGCACCTATTTTATAATAAACAAGTCTTTCCCGTGCGTGCACCTTATAAAACATTATTTGATGATGTTATATTACAGAGTGAGAGTGAGCACTGTTACAAAGTGATAAAAGGGTCGTGGAAGCTAATACAAGACATCATGACCTACAAACAAGGAGGAAAGGACCTTCTAAGGAAATCATTCAGATTATGCAAGTATGAGCATTGTTGAATTAATTAATAATTGATATAAAATCATGACTAACTATTTTTATCTATATTATTAATTATAATATTTTTGTGCAGTAATGATATTGGAGCAGATGGTTTGTTAGGTTGGCTAGAAGAAGCGTGGACTGCTACAGCCATGACTGATTATCCTACACCCTCCAATTTCATGACTCCCTTGCCAGCATATCCGGTGAAAAAGGTGCAAATCATCATAAATACTATTTTCAAAGGAATTATTCTCACATATGGAAATTATTTTTGTGATTGACTTTATAATTCATGACATAACAACAGTTGACAGGTGATTTTTACGTTATTTTTATTAAAGGAAATACAAAGCACTATTCGATAACATAAATAATTAAATGAATCCTATAATTTTTTGTAACAAATTTAAAGTATTTAATAAACATGTTTAACTATATCTAAATTTTTATTCAATTTTCTAATATGAATAATATTATTTAATTAAATGAAGTAATTTTTCTTATAAATAACTTTAAAGTATTTGGGACATGGCAGCTCTGAGCATGTTTAGATTGACTTACTTTTGAGCTTATGAAAAATAATTTATGCAAATAATTAAATAAGCTTTTATGTATTATTCATTAACTTGTCAATGTAGTTTATGGAAAAACAACTTATGGAGATATAACTTTTGTTAGTGAGAACTTATGAATTAACATAAAAACTTATTTATCTCCATAAATTGTTTTTTATATGCTCAAAAATAAGTCAATTCAAATGGTTCATATATACTAATTTTGGTGATATGTTTTTGCGAAAGAGTTCTTGACTTGACTTTGAATTTTGAACAAATTTAGATGTGCGAGGCGATAGACAATCCAAGTAGAGGAAATAATCTGTTAGCCAAGTTGTATGCAGCAGCAAATATCTACTACAACTATAGCGGTACAACTACGTGTTTTGATTTGAATGATAATTCAGATCCTCATGACCTTGGAGGATGGCAATGGCAGGTAATTGTCCCTATTAAAATGGAAATGCACAAATCATTCTTCTCAATTTTGATAAATTGTTTTTTATTTTTTGATAAATTAATACATGCATGCCAAATACTATATTAAATAAAATAATATCACCCAATTAATACTAATTATATATGGAGATAGATTTCTTTATTTGACAAAGAAAAATTAGCTGCATTTATTAATAATCAAATTCGTAATACAAGTTGGACTCAAATAAAAAATGTGGGAGCTACCATAGTCCCTTGAAACTCTAGCTAATGTATGAGTCACAATATTGGTTTGCCTTCTAATGAAACTAACTTTGAAGTTACAGCACTACAATTATAAGTGAAAACGTGTAATATATTTTTGAGTTCTAATTTTAATCAAATTAATTTCATTTTTATTTTTAAAAACTTGCTTTTGTCAAAATCATAAAAGAGCTAAATACCATAAAGTAAAAAAAACAAAATAAGAGAGTTTTTCTTTTCGGTTCGCGGACGTTAACAAATAACAGAGCTCCTTCCACACCTCTGCTTCAATTTCATGGTCATGGGACAATCTTGCAGGCTCCAAAAATATTTGGGCTTTCTATTGGGCCCTAAATCGTCCACTAGAACCACGTGAAAAATAGATGTTTGATCAGAAAAAATGTAACCTTACTTGTGACAAAAAAAATCAGTCATTTAATTTATTTATTTTTTATAAAAACGTATTAAGTTTATAAAGAACTTTTCGTAAGTAAAAAACCATAAATATAATCTAATTAATATGTTTCATTGGATAAAAATTAATTTAAATTGGACTTTATAGTTTTTTTCACTCAGATCAAGTGTCCAAAGAAGGACAACGACATGGGAAGACATCAAACAAGGGAAAAACATGAATTATATGAATAATGTGCTTTTAATCGCAAAAATGAGTGTGATTAGGATTATACCACTAATTGCAATTATATACTATAATTGAATATAGAAGTATTGATAATAAGATGATTATTTGCGTACAGGCTTGTACAGAAATGATAATGCCCCTTGCTATAAACAATAAGAGCATGTTCCCAGAATTTAAGTGGTCATCCAAAGATAGAATCTCTGGCTGCCAATATGAGTTGAACGTAACGCCAAGACCTCACTGGATTACAACAGAGTTTGGCGGCCATGTAGGTTATTGCCTATTTAAGGCCTAAATATCATTTTGGTTTCTGCAAATACAGCGAATATCCATTTTTAATTTCCTTGCTTGCATTAAAAGAGTACAATGCTATTAATGTTGTTTGATCTATAAACATGTTTTCTGCAGAATATTAAGAGAATTTTGCAAAGATCTGCCAGCAACATTATCTTCTTTAATGGTTTAAGAGACCCTTGGAGCAGTGGAGGGTAAAACATATCATCTCTTCTTTATATATCCCCCATTGTTGTTATTGTTAGTATAATTTCATTTAACTCTAAGAAGTAAGTTTGGTTTTTTTTGGGTTACAGGGTCTTGAAGAGTATATCAAAAAGTTTAGTTGCTATAGTTGCTAAAGAAGGTTAGTTATTTGCATTTTATTTTTCTCCTATTTCGACTTGTAGTTGATTTCTCCTTATTTATTTGGGACTTATGTGAATAGGAGCTCATCATGTAGATCTAAGGTATTCAACTAAAGAAGATCCAAAGTGGCTTAAAAATGTAAGGGAACGTGAAGTGAAGATTATAGCAAGTTGGATCTCGCAATACCATGAAGACCTACAATCCAATGATTAATTAGTGAATTGCTACTTAATAACTTGTTGGCTAATACTCAAATAAAACAATGATAAATGAATGTCCATAATTGCTATTTCTATCTAATTATCTTATCTTCTGCTGTCAAAAAAATCTATTTATCTTCTTTTTTTTACCTAAAAAATATCTATCTCTTTTTTTTTGTATTTATAAGTGTGAAGTAGTCATTGCTTTAACTCATTTTTAACTTACAAACTCTAAAATTATTTAATGTTTTATTTTTCAGATATTTAATCCTCACACTTTTTTATTACACTAACAGTCTACTAAAATCGCAGGCTTGCTCTTTTGATTCCAAAAATCGTGAATTTTAGGAAATTGATGGGCTAAACGTATAAAACATACAAATTTTAGAGACAAATATTACATTTTAAAATCTTATCTTCTCAATTGCGACATCATTAATTATTATTAGTTATTATGTTTAGATAAAATTCTGTATATACATCTATGTAGTCAATTTAAGACCAACCATCTGTAAGACTTAGCATATCTGGTTGTTAGATGGGATATTTTTTGTGGTTATCAATGTTCGAACTCAGAATATCTACTTTGCGTATGTGAGTTCACCAGCGGTACTTATTGTTTCGTCTCGGACAAAAAATATTAAAGACCAATGGAGTCACTTCAATATCGCTACAGATAAAATAAAGTTATGAAAGAGCTAACAACCTTCACAAGTCTCTTTCTTTTTTGTAGAGGAGTTGTAGATGACATCTATGTAACGATGTTCAATTTGTTTTTTGTATGGTACATAAATAGTCACGCATGCATTACCTAGAGGTGTCACACATCTCTTTCAATCCATCTCTCAGGAGAGTAAAAATAAAAACCAGAAGCCAATCTATTGGGCCTTCTAATAATGGTAGCATGTCTAGATCAACCCCACTACCTTTTTACTAAAGACAACATCAGGAAAAAATATTTAGGTATAGTTTTTTGGAATTTCACATATCTCCAGCAGAACGGTTGAAAAAAGATTTAGATAGGTGAGACGGCCAGAAGAAAAAAAAAAGAGAATGGAGACATGACCTCTTTGACTTTTTGAATAAATATATCTGCAGTTTCTTATATTTTTTCAACAATTAGGAGTTTATTGATATTGTCTAACCTAAAGACTAGTCAGATAGTAAATACTATCATTATATAAGTTATGATTGTACCTTAGACGCCTAATACACCAACTACTCATCATAGAGATTACAACAACAATTACTCTAAAATTAACACACACCTAATTTAAATTAGTTGAATATAAAGAAAATTATCAACCTCTAATGAAGTCATTCCAATCACACCATATATTGTATTGTAAACTACATGACACCCTATGTGTTTTTTATAGACAAAGTGGTTAGAAATTAGTGTGTTAGTAGTTAGAGGGGAAGGGGGAGCGGCGTTCGAACCCATACACCTGCATTTTCACTAACGATGTCTCTTTCACTCAACCACATGAGCAACCCTTCTGAGACACCCTATGTTTTGATTTGAGTAACAAACATGCATGTCATGCCAATTTCGCATACTTTTATATAAAAAAGGGAATCAATATTTTATTTAAATTATTCAATGATTTAGGATTTGTATGTTAATTGTCAAGTTAAGGTATGCCAATTTCGCATACCTTAAAGTTAAGTTTTTTTAAATGTAAATATAGATTGATAGATTTAATTTTGGGAAAGGAACCAAGCACAGATAACAGAGAGGCGATCTCGAAGTGGTGAGGGTAGTAGGGAACATTTTGATAAAATAAAAATATATACCTGTGGTTGTTGGTGTTGGAACAACACTGGAATTGTTCTTCACTTTCATGCACACAATTGCCACCAAGAAAGTCACAAATCTTGGTTTCAGTTTCTGTTTAGAGGCTCCAAGTTTGTTAACTAACAAAACAGAATTTAACGGAATGCTTAGAGAGAGAGAAGTGGTGTAATCAATGTGATTACCACCAACACTTTATTTATTTATATATGTATCACTTTACACATGTGTAATACAAGCCATCAGCTTTTAATCCCACATGGATTGCTGACTGTACAATGGTAAAAACAAAAAACAATGAAAACTAACATTTTACATTTACCAATGCAGTAAATTTCTAACACACTCCTAACTTGAATTACCTACAACAATTGGAGGCATCAACATAGAGGGACACATATTTGGGCGAGGATCTCAAGTTACTGATGTCAAAGCATCTATGAAATATTCTATTTTCTACATGTTCCAAATCGGGCCGAGCCCAATCTTGCACCTGACCCAACAACAACCCAACCATGGTTCCTACTGAGGAGCTCTTCGGCTAATCAATGGCCGAGATTGTCTCGCCAGATCAAACGGCGTTAAGGGCACCATTCATCTCCACGCTGGAACAACTGAAGGCATCCCATCTAACGCCTATAAATACGGGTTTAGAACCCAGATCAGATACGCAGCTTTCATCTAGATTCCATACTAACTTCTGATTGTTGACTTTGGCATCAGAGTGTTTTCAGGTACCAACCCCTCCGGCTAGGGGCAGCAGTGGACGACATCAAATCATCAATCTACCGACTACTTGACACGACATTATTCACATCCGAGTAAGGTCCTGAACACTACCTATGCAACATTATCAAAAAAAGGTTGCTATGTTGAAAGATAAAATTCAAGTGTTTATTTACCACAAAACTTCAATAGAAGAATCTTGAACGAGAAAGTTTAAAACAAAAGGAAGGCTGACATGTATGAGCAAATGAGCAATCGTTTGAGAGGATTATGCTTGATAAAATTTAAAGGCTTTACTTGCTAAACCTAGAAGAGAGACTGACAATTGCAATGAGAAGATGAGCAACAATGCGATGATTAAATGACCCTTTTTTTATTATTTTCAATTACATACTCCTGATAAATCAGATATGTTTTGTGTTTTAGTTTTACTATTTTTAAACAAATTCCAAAATACTTTTTGGAGTGTACTTATGCTATACTTAGTATGAATGATTTACTAGTTCAAAAATATGTCTATTTAAAATCTTACTTATTTAATATTTTAGCCGTGAGATGAAATTTAATTTTAGAAAAGTCCAAAAATAGAGGGATGGATTATAAAAAATAAAAAGTTAGAGACTGAATGATAAATATATCTCTAATTAAAGTCTTCAGCTAAAGATAAAATTTCTGATTGTCTCTTTTAGAGAAGAAAATATTGTCTCTAGCTTTTAGGAACGAATTAGACTTAGAGATAGATTTTATGGATCAATATCAATGACAAAATATTTATTATTAGAGACAAAAATATTCCTTCTCTATTTAGAGACGAACTAGAGATTTTCCTTGTTAACAATTTTGCGACAATATTTCCTAACATAAAGGTTGGTTTCATCTCTACATTTGTCGCTAATCTATATGTTTAGAGATGAAATTTCAATCTTAGAAATGGAATTTGTTCATCTATTAATTTTGGTTTTTTTTCTAGTAGTGTTGACTACTAGACCCTTTTAAAAAAAGGAGAAATGGTCAAACCCAAATTGGATTCCTTGATTGGGTCGAGTTATGCTCACTCGTACATACTATATACTTTTTTCTATTGCAAGAATTTTAAGGTGAGGGGATGGTATCTAGTTTAAGGCAGTGAAAACCTTCAGGCTTTTTAATCACTTACAAAGATAATTATATTTATTTTACTCTAGAGAACTAGTAAGAATCAGAAATCGAGACCTATTAGATACAAATCCTGTCATAATTCTCCATTATGTCAACCCTTCGGATTACTCATATATACTTCAATCAATGTATGTTAATTTATAATTATGATGCTTAATTAGTTACCCCTATCTCATCACGGATTTATATTGTTCCCCAGCTTGCCGTGAAATAAAAAAGAATAATGGTTAATAGTACGAAAAATAAAAATCAGAATAAGTTAAAAACCAACTTCGTGAATGTTGTGTTAGTTTACCCGAAATTTACTCCGGTGCTTTTCGTACAATTTGTATTGTACTACTCCCTCAGTCTCATATTAAGTGTCCTGTTTGTCATTTTTCTTTTTCTCAAATTATCTGTCACTTTAGAATCGCAATACAACAATTATTATTACTTTCCAACAATACCCTTATATTAGAATATCAATAACCGTGCATTTGAACCAACCAAGAAAAGTGTAAGGGTGTTTTAGTCTTACCACATTTTTTTACCATAAAATTTAGCATATCCAATCATTTTCTTAATACCCGTGCATAACCTTAAACGACACTTAATATGAGACGGAGGGAGTATTTAGCACTGCTGAACAAAAAATGGGATTTTTGTGTGGCCCCACCCATGGACTACATACCCCCCTCCCCCTCCCACGCAGTGAGTGAAAAGTTGAAAATACCCCTAAAAATTTTACAAATTTACAAAATATTTACCATTTGGCACTTACTTACGATTTGACCAGTCAAATTTCAAAGCTCATCGTATTTACCTCCTGAGAGATGAATACGATTTCCACCAAAAATTCGCATCATATCTACTTATATACGATTTCCTCCAGAAGCTTCAAAAACAAGTACGTCGTATTTACCTTTTTTTTTATAAATACGATTTCCTTTTAAAATTTCGCATCGTATTTACCTCTTTTTAGGGTAAATACGATTTCCTTTTTTTTTAACTAATCTGTTTTTTTATTCAGTGTCTTCTTCTCGACGGACTAACCAGGCGTCGTCGTCTTCCGCTCCCAGCACACGCACCCGCCGAATAGGCGTAGGCGCGCTGAGGCCAGACAGCCCCCGCAGCCGGAGTCCCTAGAGTTTGAGTACGAGCCGGGCCAGCAGCACAACCCGTATGAGGAGCAGGTTGACCAGCATATGGGTGAGCCTCAGCAGTATGAGTAGGACCAATATATGGGCGAGTCTCAGCAGCAGTTCTATCAGGACCAGGACCACCACGATCAGGAGGAGCATTCTCTATTCACTGGGCTGGAGTCTCATGTCTGCTACCGTGTTCGGCTTAACCCTATTAGTGAAATTTATTTTTTTACATTGTGTTTGTATTTAAATTCATCATTTTACATAGCGTAATTTTTTTAAAATTTTTTTTAATACAGATCTATGAGCGTAAAGTGAAGGCTACAAACCATGGTAACAAGTTAGCTAAGAGACTACTGGTCTATTCCCAGAACCACCAGTTTTGGGAGAGGTTCACAGCTTCAGGTTTGGCCCCCTCATATCGACAGGACATACTACTGTGGACCACGAGCTGCTATCCGCTTTTGTTGAGAGATGGCACCAGGACACTTCGTCATTTCATCTACCATTCGGTGAAATGACCATTACTTTGGATGACATCTCCTGTTTGCTGCACCTTCCGCTCTCAGGCAGATACTACAGAGCACCGCCCACTAGTGTCACCGCTGATCAGGCATTTCAGCTTGCTGTGGCATATCTCGGGGTTACTGAGGAGGAGGCCCGTGCTGAGTGTCGACTTGGTCAGGGGCCGTATTACCGTTTTAGCTGGCTCCTGGACATAGTTGTTGCATTGTCCATGTCTGCTGACATGTCTCCTGGTGTCAGGGCGATGATCCTTCTGGTTCTGAGTTGGAGCATCTTCACAGTGAAGACGTATGACAAGGCTGAGGCCAAGTTGATACAGATGCTGGAGATAGAGACTGATAAGAACTATTCCAGTTGATGCAGATGCTAGAGATAGAGACTGATGACTAGGACATTTTATATTATTACTTTTATTTTATGTCTGTACTTTCTGGATTTATTTTTTGAACTCTTTTATTTTATATCAGTTGATTATTATTTCTTACGAGTTTACTTAAAATTTCTATTTCATTCATTTCATTGATTCGATAAAAGAAAGTTACATAAAAGATAAAACATAACAAAGTAAACCCTAATCCCAATACTCCGGTGCTCGCAGACGACATAATATCTCATTGACGCTCCGTTGTGTTTCCACGTACAGCTCCAAAGGCTTATACCCCATAAGCCTGTCATGAATGTCGAACATGGTCGCCACGTCTTCGTCGGTCTTGATAGACATGGACGAGTAGGAAATGCAGCCATCATCTCCACGATCGGGTTTCCGATAAGTGATACCGGTGACGTCACGGTCGTCCCCAATCACTTGAACTTTCGACCAGACTTTATCCTTCAAACCATCAAACCCCATGGCGCGGTGGATTCGGCATAACTCCGGCTTCGGACTTCAAAAGTAGACCCCATCTTCTCTCAGCATGATGTTGCCCCCATAATGTATAGCGCAGAGCCTATTCTCAGCAGACCATTGTGTTAGGCAAATCTGCATTCTGGATGTGTGAGAAATGTATTTGAGAGTGAAATTTTGGTGGAAATGAATGAGGGTGGGGGTGGGTATTTATAGAATTCGTGAATGAATATCAACTGTTGATACTATCCGTGCAATCTACACCGTTGAATAAATAGCCGTTGGGTCAGCAGAGTAAATCTGGCCGTCGATTAAAATACAAATCGTATTTACCTATGGTTTAGGGTAAATACGATTTGTATTTTAACAAATCGTATTTACCTAGGGTGGGGATAAATACGATTTGTATTTTACAAAGCATATGTACCCCCACCCTTAGGTAAATACGCTTTGTCTTTTACCTGAATCGTATTTACCTCACCCCAAGGTAAATACGCTTTGTTTTTTTTCTTCCATCGTATTTACCTCAGCCTAGGTAAATACGATTGGAATTTATTCAGGATTATCGTATGTACCCACCTATAGGTACATACGATTTGTAAAAAAATGAATCGTATTTATGTCTAAAAACTTAAATCCGATTGAGCCAAAAAAAGACAGGGGTATTTTCGTCCAAAAAAAACGTGTGGGGGTATATGGGTAAACCGTGGGGGTAAAAAAAAAATCCCATAAAAAATTGAGATTTTTATGCAACGAAATAGCACTGCAGATTCTCACCCAGCTAGCTAGCCCAACATGGTCAAGGATTCCTGCACTTGGCCAAGCAACACCTTTCGGAGGAAAAAAAAAAACTGAATACCACATTTTCATTTAAGCGATCGAGTATTGCAGAACTTGCATAAAATTAATTAATTTTCATGTTTTCTTCTGGGAATTCATTGCACGGACATACGCCTATGGAGACCGTTGGATCCAGAGGTTCGTGACATAAGAAGAGTTTTTTTTTGACTGAGTGACATAAGAAGAGTTGTTTTTATTAGGATGTAACATGAAAATAACAGAGCCCAACAACCTCTATAATTATAGTTGTGTCTCCAACATGTACTTAAACTAAAACAAACTAGTTCATAAATGGTGTCTCATGTGAAAATCTGCCTCTGAAAATCTCCAACTCATAAAAAGACATAATATTTTTTTTTTTGATTTAAAGAGCCTCAGTAAAACCTTCTGATGCAAACTCTCCTTAGGGATAAATCATCAGAAGGAAAAAGAGCACTCTATCTTAAATTAAAAAAATAAAAAGTAGTACAAGCAGGACCAAGGGGGACTAGGCCGAAACCCTTGTCAGGAAAAGATACAAACCAAACAAACAACACTACAACAAGGATGAAAAAAGCCAAGGAAAAACACAAAGGGTAAGTCATCTAAATCTGAAAAAAGGAAGACCTTGCCTATTACGACAAAAATCATCTAAGATGAAGCTTGGAGGCAAAGTCCACCAAGTATAAGTTCTACTAACTAGACCAAAAGCAGCTAATTTATCAGCGCAACTATTCCCTTCTCTAAAAATATGGGAGACAATAAAGTTGATATCCGAACAAAGCCCCAAGGTGTTGCCCCAACGGTTTCTCAATCTCCAGGGGACAATGCAAGGGTTCTTAAAAGCAGCAACAACAGAAGAGGAATCACATTCGAGCCAGATTTTGCGTCAGCCCTTATCATAAGCAGTCTCAATAGCAATCATGGCGGCCAAAAGTTCTGAATCAAGGGCAGTGCCATTGCCCAGAAAAGACGCGAAACAGCCAACAATAGAGGCCCTGTAGTCGCGAAAAATTCCACCACAGGAAGAAGGCCCAGGAGAGCCTTTAGAAGCACCATCAGTGTTACATTTGAACCAACCACAGAGAGGGGCTTTCCAATCAACTTGAATAATCTGTTGAGCTCTCCTAGGGTTGCTTGTGAGACGGAAAGATTTTAAAATAGAGAGCTCAGCCACGGTGTTGTACATGTTGCCATGCGAGGAGGAACCCGAAAGAGAAGTGAAGGTCTTGATCTGATGAAGCAGAGATTCAAGAGGAATAACTTTATTGTCAAAGCGTAGTTTATTTCTGCTCAACCAAATGCTGGATAGAACATGAATAACTGCAGCAGCTAAGACATCTGAAACTTGATCACTCCAAGAACCATTCAACACAGAAAAAAGAGATAAAATACTAGAAGTATCAATAAAGCAATTAATAGAAGATTGGAGCCAGTGCCAAATTTTTTGGGCAAAAGGACAACTAAGAAACAAATGACTAGTAGATTCCTCACTCTTACCACAGTGGGAGCAAATTGAGACCATCGTGCAACCACACTTTTTAAGGTTCTCATCTGTAGGCATGCGATCTTGGGCAGCTCTCCAGAAAAGAAACGATTTTGAAGGAGGAATGGATGGTCGCCAAACCTCCTTAGCCCAAGAGACAACCACAGATCTAGGATTAAGAAACTCATAAGCGTATTTAGAAGATAACCAACCTGAAGAAGAATGATCCCAAGCTAAAGTATCTAGGGAGACTGATAATTTCTTGATAAATGGATGGGCACCAAAGTTGAAGCTCCGCAGGGAGATGCTAGTTGAAGTCAATGATATAATCACTGACCTTCGAAGTCAACAACTTCTGAACCTGCAAAGGAAAACTTAAAACCAAGGAAATCGGTTTAGAAAGCCATTTGTCAGTCTAAAAATAAATCTAGGAACCATCACCAATATTCCAAGTAGAGTTAGAAAGAACAGTGGAAATATTGGCACGAAGGGCAGGCCACAGAGAAGACCTCACATGATACGAAACTGGAATGTTCCTCTTATAAAACCTGGCTCTAATGAAATTAGTCCATTGTCCCCTAGAGGAGAGCATGTCAAAAGTAAGCTTAGTTATGGCAGAATCATTAATAGCACGCAGAGAGCGCACCCCAAGACCCCCTTCTTGAGTGGGAGAACAAACTTTGGACCAAGCAACTGTCGTTAGCTTTTTCAAATGCATTTCTTTCTGGCGACTATTTTTGAATATGAAAACTATTAAATATGAAAACTATATAATATATATTATAAAATATATAAACAATCGAGCAACGAAGTTTGTTCAGTTGGTGAGAATTTAACAGATCACATCTCATAAGGACATGAATTTGAATCTCGTTACAGATGTGAGGATCTCTTTGATGGGTAATATATAAGTACATTTATAAGCGTTTAAAGAGCATTGAGACTTTAACTTATTTTAGTGTGAGGATGTCTTTCCTAAATTTTTATTTATAAAAAAAAAAAATATCAGTACTTTCGCGGCTTATTGGAAAGGAAACGGCATAAGCATAGATTGTATGATATTTGTTTTAAAAATATTTATATAATGAAAACTACTTTATATAATTAAAACAAATGAAGGGGTTGGGTAGCTCACATGAAAATAAGGTCATAATATTATAATTAAAATAAAAAGAGGAAAACAAAGATAAAACATTGTTTAGCTTGTTTGCTTGCCCCTAAATGAAAACTAAACAAGAGCCCTTTTGGATTTCTTTTTTCATCCTTTAGAGATGCTTTCAATTTATTTGATTTTTTTAGAGGGCTTTCAATTTAATTTGACAACTTGCTTAAATTTGAAAGCCAGGAATGGCCAAACACCAATAATGAAGTCACGCACGTGACACAAATACTATTCCCTCATCTTGAAGATAATACATTAACTTTGGACTTGAATGAACCAGGCCTATATACATTCACATATGCAGATACAAAACAAATGGGAGCCTGGACCACCTTTTTGGCTTTTGTTAGATAGTTTATTCAAAAATAGTCGCCAGAAAGAAAATGCTTTTTGTCAAAATAATGAAGGACGATCCCTCAATTCATACCAGAATTTTCTTTTTTGACCATTCATACCAGAAATTTTACATACAAAGTTGTTCCCAACTAGACTGACGGGTACTCTCAGAAGTTTGACCGGATCACTCTCACATAGAAGTCGAATATTCGACTTGAAATGATCTTCATCCGACCAAAAACATAATCCTCTATCTCTACCCTAGACATGAACCAGACCCCTCGTTCCATAACAGTTGGCACAACCTAAGACTCCAACTCGATCCTTGTATCTTGTAACAGGCACAACGACTATAATTATAATAATTATCATTAAATATCGATTTGTACTATACATTTGTTTGGTCTAAGTAAAATAGACTTAAAAAAGGCAAATCACACTATTAGATTAAAGACTTATTACCGCAACTTTTCTCGTTGTGAATATTATAAAGTTGTTGGAAAAGTAATTTTGCCTGCAACAAGAATGTCGCTACAAGTTATTGCGATAAGTCCTGTTGCAAAAAAATTTGCAAAAATATTTGATGTTGTTGTTGTTACTAATACTTTCACAATAATAATTATAGCTGACGTTTGAGTGATTTTGTTGATGATATAAATTGTGGTAATCAATAAAATTGTTGTCTTACCTAGTTTAACTAAACAACTGAAGTCCTTTGCAATGTTTGAATATTGACCAAAATAATTATAATAATATTTTTTCTCATCGACAAAATTTTTATATTTGTTTTTTTTATTAATAATGAGAAATATATATAGTTATAAATTTAATTTTCCAATAAACTTGTTAAAGTTAAAAGAAAATATGGAAGAAATTGAGGTTGATTCAATTAATGATAGTGCTGCAGCATCTGGTCATTAGTAGTAATGCTGTCACACTAGAATATTCTGATGCACACAGTTTCAATACTAAGGTACTAGTGAATGAGTGCAAAATAATGTGTGTGTGGTCCATTGAGTGCTGATTGAGTGGTTGTATGCTCAGCTGGTGTACTAGGTGACTCTCCAATAGATGCATTCTTTGCTGATTGTCTTGTAGTGCATTGCTCTCCTCATTACAGTCACGTGACAGAATTCTTGGCATAGGATACTGATTGATGAGAGAGAATTTGTTACTAGCTGGCACTCTCCAAACGGTTATGTGCTCCCTAGATATTTCCTTAGGTTTTGCTATCATGTAATAAGCTGCATAGTAGTGTATGCTAGCCTTTCCTTTTTTGCTATATATAGTTGCACTAGTGTACTGTTTTATCAATTAATCGAAAAGTTTTTTTTCCTTAATTGATCATTTATTTTATCATCTCGTTGCCTTATGGCTTTTACTGCTTTTATGCTTATGATGTTCTTTTGTGCTACATTTTATGCAAACTTTAAGATGGTATCAGATGCAAACTTTGAGATCCTATTTCTAGTTATCCCTATCCTATTAACATGGTTGGAAAGACTCTTCCCTCTTTTGATTCAGGTAGCATCTCATTAATTTGTTCTCTTAGATCAGACAATCTAGGTCTTTGGATTATTGATTCTGTTGCTAGTGTTCACATATGCTGCTCTCTCAAGTATTTTAAAAATTATGTGCCTATTAAACCTGTGAGTATAAGACTCCCTAATGGACACAAAACCTTTGCCACTTTCAAAGGAACTGTCGCCTTTACAGACAAATTGTATATTGTTGATTTCTTGTATGTGCCAGATTTCTGTTTAAATTTGATTTCAGTGCCAAGATTAATGATTGATTTAAAAGTTAGTGTGCTATTTGATGTTCCAAAGTGTGTGATACAGGATGTGAACACCAAGGAGATGATTGGTTCGGGTATGATGTTTGAGGGACTGGTGTACTTGGAGATTCCAAATTAAGATCACTGAAGTTGCTGCTGCAAACATCACTGTGAGAGAACCAGATACTTTACCTAAACAAGCCCTATGGCATTTTAGATTAGGTCATCTTTCCAATCCTAGAATGAAGCTAATGCATAGTGTGTTCCCTTCTATACTTGTTGATGAGGGAGCAGTTTGTGATATCTGCCACTATGCTAGGCAAAAGAAGCTGTCATATAGTTTAAGTGACAGCAGAGCTACAAAATGTTATGAATTAATACACTTTGATATATGGGGTCCCATTTCCACACCTTCTATTCATGGTCACAAATATTTTCTCACTGCTTTAGATGACTTCAGTAGATATACATGGATAATATTGCTTAAAACAAAAAGTGAAGTCAGTAATAATGTTAAAAATTTCATCAATATTCTGGAAAAACAATATGAAACTGCTGTCAAAACTATTAGAACTGATAATGGCCCAGAATTCTTGATGCCAGAGTTTTATTCCTCTAAAGGAATTGTACATCAAACCACTTGTGTAGAAACTCCTGAACAAAATGGGAGAGTTGAAAGAAAACATCAACACATTTTGAATGTAGGAAGAGCACTCTTGTTTCAAGCAAAACTACCAAAACAGTATTGGTCATATGCTTTCCTACATGCTACTTTTATCATAAATAGAGTCCCTAGTCCTCTTCTAAATAACAAATCACCATACTATCTTCAAAAAGGGGTAGAGCCTGACTTAGAGTCATTCAAAGTTTTTGGATGTCTATGCTATGCTTCCACCTTAAAAGTCCCTAGAACAAAGCTTGACCCTAGGGCTAGAAAATGTGTCTTTCTAGGCTACAAAGCTGGGGTTAAGGGTACTGTCTTGTTAGATTTACACAATAAAGAAGTCTTCATATCTAGAAATGTTACCTATCATGAGCACATTTTACCATATGTTAATTGTCAACCTTTGTCCAAATGGACTTATCTTTCTTTAACCACTGTGGACAACACTGTCCACGACCCTCTCCTCACACCAGATACTCCTATGCCACCTCAAAACACCTCACCAGCACCTACCACACCACCACAAACACCAGAAATTTCACCTAGCCCAGCACATTCACCAAATAGCTCACAAACACCACCTACAGTTGCTCAAGACCAGCCAAATGTCCCACAAACAGAACCAAACACTCCTCAAACAGAACCAAATGTGAGACATTCCCTTAGAGAGAAGCAGCAGCCAACTTATTTGAAGGATTACATATGCAACAGTCTCTCAAATGATCAGGACAACTCATCATCTCCAGGTATTCCCTATCCTATTTCTAGTTATCACTCCTTTTTGAATTTATCAAATGCACAACAGAACTTTGCTCTCTCATTAACTTCCACTGTTGAGCCAAAATCTTATGAGGAAGCATGTAAAGATTCATGTTGGATTGATGCCATGAAGAATGAGCTAGATGCTCTAGACAAGAATGAAACTTGGAAGATTGTTGACATTCCTCCAAATGTGAAACCAATTGGAAGCAAGTGGGTATATAAAGTGAAGCACAAGGCTGATGGTTCAATTGAGAGGTACAAGGCCAGATTAGTTGCAAAGGGCTATAACCAAATTGAAGGTTTGGATTTCTTTGACACTTTTAGTCCTGTTGCAAAGCTTACATCAGTGAGGTTATTACTAGCTGTTGCTTCCATGATGAATTGGCATTTGCATCAACTTGATGTAAACAATGCTTTTCTACATGGTGATCTCCAAGAAGATGTATACATGGAAATACCTCATGGAGTGCCATTTGACAGAAATTCTAAGGTTTGTAAGCTACAAAAATCATTATATGGCCTTAAGCAAGCAAGTAGAAAGTGGTATGAGAAATTAACTCAACTTCTGATCAGCCGAGGCTACAAGCAATCCAATTCAGACCATTCATTGTTTACATACAAGAGGGAGGAAGAATTTACAGTTCTACTAGTATATGTAGATGATGTGATACTTGCTGGGAACTCATTAAGGGAATTTGACAGAATCAAGACAATTCTTGATGATGCATTCAAGATAAAAGACCTAGGCACATTGAAGTACTTTCTTGGCTTGGAAGTTGCTATGTCAAAAGGAGGAATTTCCATTAGTCAAAGGAAATACTGTCTTGATCTCTTACATGAGACAGGACACCTTGCTGCAAAACCTATCTCCACTCCTCTTGACAAAAACTTGAAAATTCACCAAGATTCCTCTGAAAGTTTCAAAGACACTGCACTATACAGAAAACTGATAGGGAAGCTGTTGTATTTGACAAACACCAGGCCAGACATTACTTATGCTATTCAACAATTAAGTCAACATGTAAATAGTCCAACCATCACTCACTTCAATACTACATGTAGGGTATTGAAATACTTGAAAGGCAAATCTGGTCGTGGACTATTCTTCCCAAGAGACTCAAATTTACAGATATTTGGATTTGCTGATGCTGATTGGGCAAACTGTGTGGATTCTAGAAAGTCAGTTACTGGATATTGGTTCTTCCTAGGCTCATCTCTTGTCTCATGGAAGACTAAGAAGCAACAAACAGTGTCAAGATCATCTTCTGAGGCTGAGTATCGTGCACTATCCACTGCTACTTGTGAGTTGCAGTGGCTGCTTTTCTTACTTGATGAATTGGGAATAAAATGTGAAAGAGCTCCTGTTCTATATTGTGATAATCAAAGTGCTGTTCATATAGCAGCTAATCCTGTATTTCATGAGAGAACAAAACACTTGGAGATAGATTGTCACTTTGTTAGAGAGAAGCTTCAAGGAGGTTTAATGAAACTGTTGCCAATATCTTCTAAAGCTCAGATTGCAGATTTCTTCACAAAAGCATTGGCTCCTTCTGTGTTTTCTACCTTTATTTCCAAGCTTGGAATGATAAACATTTATCATGGTCTAGCTTGTGAGGGGATGTTAAAGTTAAAAGAAAATATGGAAGAAATTGAGGTTGATTCAATTAATGATAGTGCTGCATCATCTTGTCATTAGTAATAATGCTGTCACACTAGAATATTCTGATGCACACAGTTTCAATACTAAGGTACTAGTGAATGAGTGCAAAATAATGTGTGTGTGGTCCATTGAGTGCTGATTGAGTGGTTGTATGCTCAGCTGGTGTACTAGGTGACTCTCCAATAGATGCATTCTTTGCTGATTGTCTTGTAGTGCATTGCTCTCCTCATTACAGTCACGTGACAGAATTCTTGGCATAGGATACTGATTGATGAGAGAGAATTTGTTACTAGCTGGCACTCTCCAAACGGTTATGTGCTCCCTAGATATTTCCTTAGGTTTTGCTATCATGTAATAAGCTGCATAGTAGTGTATGCTAGCCTTTCCTTTTTTGCTATATATAGTTGCACTAGTGTACTGTTTTATCAATTAATCGAAAAGTTTTTTTTCCTTAATTGATCATTTATTTTATCATCTCGTTGCCTTATGGCTTTTACTGCTTTTATGCTTATGATGTTCTTTTGTGCTACATTTTATGCAAACTTTAAGAAAACTTAATAATTTTGACTAACCAATAATTTAATAAATGATTTTTTTCATATTAGGTGGTACCTAAATATATATAAATTTTTCAACGTGGCTATGGAACTTTTATAATTGCTATATTTATTTAATAAAATTCGAATCATTGTCTTTAAATTTTATTTTTTCAATTTAAATTAATTATATTTATTAATTAAAATCAAGTATAGAATAATTTTAGTTTTTGAGGAGGTAGCAACATGTTGAGAGGACATTCCTTTCTTCAACTATAGTGTTGAATTCTTTTGATAGAATTGCAAATCAACTTTCACAGATTTATCACCCACTTATTTCATGACCCTCTCGTGTAGTCCTTCTCTCCCTCTAACAACTTTCTTCATTTTGCACTAGTATTTTTGCAAAGCTATATACACATGATCTCTCTGTTTTTTTAATAACAAGAAGATTAGAAAAAGATAGCCAAACATTGAAAGGGTGTATTAAGGAGGAGTGGTGGACAAAGGAGTTATAGTGGTTTTATAGAAGAACAACACAATAAAGATGAGTTATTGAAAATAGATGATGATGTTTTCGATCAAAAAAAATAAGAATGAATGATGTTGATTCAACTTTATCCATGTGCATTCAATAACTAACTATAAAACAATTGAGTCAAAAAAACCCAATAACCACCCACACGTTCTTTTTTGAAGGTGATAATTACAACTAATAAAAATTACACCAAATAAAAATTAGACCGAAATAATTAAAAAATAGTTTTATCATTCTGAACGGTAAGTGATGTGGTTGAAAAAACTAGTGTTACCCCAACAACTAGTTATGTTATTGGCAAAAAGTTCTATTATTTCCAACGACTTTAGTTGTCATTGAAATAAGACTTTTTGCCAATTAGAATGATATTGTTGAGGAAAACGAATTCTTATTGCAACAACTTAAAAATATAGTTGCTACATGTATATAATTACCATCAAGTTTATTATTATTAGGAAAAAACAGCTGCTTAATATCTTCATTCTTGTTGGACGTCTAAAAACAGAAAAACTTACACAAAGAAACTATGAAGAAAACATGGGTGTCCTTGCATACCTTGTTGATCATCCTTCACCTAATTTGAAATGGCATTTTAAGAAAAAGGAGGGTGAAATTGTCAGATTGATATATATGATCACAAAAAAAAAACATCAAAATAATAATCATTTTACTCTTAATTCAAGTGAGTTCTTAAACATCTGTGAAAATTCAATATAAAGTTTTTTATACCAATAATGTGTAATATTTCATCATCGGGAATTAAAAATAAGGAAACCTAACAACCACATTGGTTGCTCGCGATGAAATTATACCGACATCAGATAATGATCATTAGTTCAGATTCAAAAGCTAAATATTTATTTATAAAAAATAAATATATTCTAAATACAAAGACATTTTACTCTTAATTCAAGTGAATTTTAAAGACATTTGTGAAAATTCAATATAAAGTATTTGTATACCAATAATGTGTAATATTTCGTCGTCGGCGTTGGGAATAAAAAATAAGGAAACCTAATTGCGATGAGATTATACCGACACAAGATAATGATCATTAATTCGGATTCAAAAGCTAAATATTTATTTATAAAAAATAAATATATTCTAAATAAAAAATATTAATATCAAAAGAAAAACAAAGATTTAAAAAACAAAAACATTCATTGAATAAAAGTAGTTATACCAGTAATATGTAATTGTTTGCCGTTGAGACTCAAAAGTAAAATAATCATTTTAAAAAAATAAATACATTTTTGAAAATTCAATATAAAGTAATTGTATCCTGACAATGTGAAAAATTTCGCCATCGAAAATAAGAAATAAGGAAACTAACAACAACATCGGTTGCTTGTGGCGATGAAATTATACTGACAACAGATAATGTTTCCTAGTTCAGATTCAAAAGCTAAATATGTATATATAAAAAAATATTTATATCGACAACATGCACTCGTTACCCGTTGAGAGTCGATAAAATTATAAAATAAGAGATAATATTATAGCAGTAACAAAAATTATAAAATCTTTATCTACAAATGAGAAAAAACTAATAAATTCAAATCAGTCTGAAATAAACCATAAGAATCGATTTGAAAAAAAAATTTAAGAGAACAAATAGAAGAAGTAAAGGTGTATTGAATATTGTAGGAAGTTCTAAGTAGTTGTAAGAAGAAGCAAAAAAAATGAGGATAAATAGAGAGAGGGGAGAAGATTTACCAAAAAAAAGAAAGAAAGGAGAGAGGGAAGAAGAAGAAGATGAAAAGGAGAAAGGAAATAGGAAGAAAATAAAAAAAAATAAAGAAAAGATATGGGAGAAAAGGTAAAAGTATGAGAGAGAGAGGTAAAAGTTTGTTGGTTACAAAAAGCAAAAGTGACATATTTTGTCTTTTTGTTAGTCAATTACAGAGTTCACCCCAAAATTGAATAGGTGAAAATTTATTGAATGTCTAATATAAATAATTCGTTGACATATAATTTAATTAGATTATATGATTGATAGAAGTAACAAAAATCAGTATGAGAAAACTCATAAGAATCAATTTGAAAAAAAAAATTGAAGTGCAAAGGAATAGAAGAAGTAAAAGTGTAATGAATATTGTAATAAGTTGTAAGAAGACGCAAAAAAATGAGGATAGATAGAGGAAATAAGAATAAAAAAGAAAGAAAGGAGAGAGGAAAGAGGGAAGAGGAAGGAAATGAAAATATAAAGAAAAGAGTGAGAAGTGAGGGAATGTGAGAGAGAGGTGGTAGAGGAATGAAGTAAAAGTAAAACTGTTCCGGAATGGGCCGAAGCCCACCCGTGACTCTACCTGGACCGGCTCAGCGATAAAGGGGCAAAGGAGCAGAGAACTGGATCAACGACCCCGATTGGTCCGTACGAATAGATCCAACGCTCGAGGATCGCCCACCGACGCTATAAAAGCATTAATGGCGCCAGTTGTCAGGTACACATTATTCATTCAAATTTATACTCTGTTCGATCGCTCCTAACTTGGGCGTTGGAGTGTCTTTGCAGGTACACCCGCCCTGGAAGCGAAGCTTGGAGCACGACCAGAAGAGCATACCGAGGTCTGATAGCTGTGAAACAGCGGGCAAGCGCTCAAAGGTACAGATAAATTGGCGACCACAGTGGGAGCCCACGCGCTTTTCACCAATCCCGAAGATGCCCCCGAAGGCACCCCGAGGTCGACCAAAGGCCACGGCTCCTTTACAAAGTGTGGCCGAGATCCCAACTCGACCACCACCAGCGGGTGTTGAAGGCAACAACATCGTCCCTGCACAGCCGGTCACAGTAGAGCTTCCGGCCGACCTGGTCCAAGAGCTGCGAGAACTACTGCACGACCAAAACCAGGCTCTGAATCGCAATAACGACCGCCTCACGCAATTAGAAGATCAGATCGCCTCGAGGCAAGCACACACGGCCCCAGAGAAGCGACCTCATCATGAGGGCACTTCGGCCGTGCGAGCACGTTCTTCAAGACCTCGTCGATTGCCTCCGCGAAGGCAGCTGGTCCATCGATCTCCAACCCCGAGGAGGGGACGAGGAGGAGCGGCCACCCCACAAAGAAAGACTCCGTCAACATCTGATTACACTTACTGGCCTGAAGAATCATCACACGAAGGTTCCTCTCGTGGTTCGACCAGTTCACCTACTCGTTCTTGAAGCCGATCTAACGAGCGATACTCATATCGGTCGAAAGATTATTCCAACGACCACGGTCGTGGAGCAAGCTACCCAGAAAAGCGACTGTGCCGTCGAAATAAGAGGGATACCAGCCTTGGACCATATACGAGAGAAATAGATGAGTTTCGCATCCCACGCTCGTTGGAAAAGCCTCCGACCGACCGTAAGATGTACAATGGCGTGAAAGATCTGGACGCCCATTTAAATCACTTTGATATTATGATGAAATATCGCGGAGCGCCCGGACCTGTAAAATGAAAAATCTTCCCCTTACTCTAGAAGGGTCGGCGTTGGAATGGTTCGCCGAGCTAAAGCCCAACACCATTTCATCTTGGGAGCAGATGACTAGGGTGTTCACCGCCCGCTTTACGACCTCCAGGATCAAGCCAAAATCTCAGGACGTTTTGATCGCCGTCAGACAAGGCCCGCATGAGTCTTTGAGAAGTTATGTTGAAAGATTCAATCGAGAAGCCGATCAAGTCAGAAACTTGGACGATAATCAGAGGTTATTCTTCTTGAGAACGGGCCTCTTAAGAGGAAGTCGTTTCGAAGTGGAGGTGGGGATCCACAATCCCAGGGACCTAGAGACGTTCCTAAGGCGCTCCCAAAGGTTCATGAATTATGAGGAGAGAACGACCGCTCTTGAAGCTGCTGAAATGGGCATGAACCAACACTCGCGATCAGCAAAAGATATAAAGGCAAAAGAAGAGTGCGCCAATAACCGCCTGACCAGGGAAGGTAGGATCAAGAGATTCGCTGAACGCACTAAGCTAAATACCTCGTACGCGAACATTTTAGCGGAGTGTACCAATGCAGAATTCAGAGATGTCAAACCACCGGAACCCCTCGTGCTCAAAGACGGGCAGCGTCCCTCGAAAAAATATTGTAGGTATCACAAGAGTAACGGCATGACACTAACAACTGCATGGCTCTTAAAGATGATGTGGATGC
Source organism: Astragalus glycyphyllos (assembly GCA_963573325.1). Taxonomy (NCBI): domain Eukaryota; kingdom Viridiplantae; phylum Streptophyta; class Magnoliopsida; order Fabales; family Fabaceae; genus Astragalus; species Astragalus glycyphyllos. The sequence goes on from OY754312.1 coordinate 26,369,006, forward strand.
TCTAATACGAAGAGGGAAGTTGACTCAGTACGTAAAAAGAGATCATACGGAAGCACGAGAAGAGCGGAAGGTTACCCGTTCACCTAGAAGGGGAAAAGCAGAAGCAGATGAGACGATCAAAGTAGTAGAAGAGGACGACGATGAAGAGAATAGTATAGGCGCCAGGAATTCGAAGGGAAGACCGGTCGCTATGGTCATATCCAGAGGAATACCCACGGACGCCTCGACTAACAGATCGATCAAAAGAAGATGGGACGAGATCATGAGCGTCGCCTCGACCTCCACTCCACGGCCATCTTCTGTGCGACCATCCATCTCCTTTGGAGACGAGGATCTCATCGACGGAACGCCCAACTATGAAGTACCTTTGGTGATCGTCGCAGTAATGGCGAACGTGGAAGTTAGGCGAATATTAGTGGACCAAGGTAGTTCAGCAGATATAATATTTGAAGACCTGTTGGACGCGTTGAAGATTTCAAAAGACGACCTAAGGCCATACAGAGGAACAGTTCTCACCGGGTTCAATGGTGCCTCGACAACTCCTATAGGACGGCTAGAGCTGATGGTGACCTTTGGAGATGATACTGAAGAAAATCCCCTCTTCAGGACGGTCAGAGCGGATTTCATCATTTTGCCGTGCAAATCGGCCTATCAGTGTATCATTGGGCGGCCAACCCTTGCTCGTTTAGAAGCAGTTCCGTTACCGTACATCTGAAGATGAAGTTCTACACCAAGTCTGGGGAGGTCGCAACTGTCCCAGCCGACTTACTATCCGCAAAGCGAGCATTCCTCCTGGGACTAAAGGAAAAAGGTAAAAAAAGTAGCAAGAGAAATAGAAGAAGCAATGAAAAGCAGCGCACAGGTAAATTTGGCAGATCTTGATGCTCGTTATGACCCAGATAGTGAGGAAGAAGAAGGAGACGACCTTTTGACCAAAGAATTGAAGAACAGAATCAAGCGACCAGAGCCAGATGGAGAGTTTTGTCACGTACAACTAGGGGACGACCCAGAAAAGATAATCAAGATTGGAAAGAATCTCTCCCCTGAGACTCAGGACGAGCTCGTCCAATGCCTAAAAGGCCACGCGGATCTGTTTGCCTGGAGCGCGGCGGACATGCCCAGAATTCCCTCTCAAGTGGCATGCCATCACTTAGCAGTCAACCTAGGAGCGAAATGGGTTGCTCAAAGGAGGAGAGTTCAAAAAGAAGAGAAGGCGCGAGCAGCGTCCAAGGCCGTTGAGGACTTGCTCGATGCAGGCTTCATAAAAGAAATAAAATACATCACGTGGCTGTCTAATGCCGTTCTGGTTAAGAAGGCAAATGGCAAATGGAGAATGTGCGTGGACTATACTAACCTCAACAGAGCATGCCCGAAGGACGCTTTCCCCGTACCCAGTGTTGATCGTCTGGTCGATAATGCGAGTGGACACAAAATCTTCTCCTTCCTGGACGCCTATTCTGGGTACAATCAAATTGCCATGCATCCACCAGATCAGGAGAAGACCGCATTCATGACGGACAGGGGAAATTTCTGTTATAGAGTTATGCCTTTTGGGCTGAAGAACGCTGAAGCAACCTACCAGCGCATGATGAACAAAACTTTTCACGATCAGATAGGGAAGATGGTGGAAGTATACCTGGATGATATGATTATCAAGAGCAAGCAAGATCGAACACACATAGACGACCTAAGAGAAGTGTTCAAAGAAGCCAGAAAAAATTCGCTGAGATTCAACCCAGAAAAGTGTACCTTTGGGGTAAGGGCGGGCAAATTTCTTGGATTCTACCTCACCGAAAGAGGGATTGAAGCCAACCTAGACATATGTCGAGCAGTGACTGAGATGAAGCCGCCAACGACCAAGAAAGAAATACAGAAACTAAATGGCATGATTGCCGCTCTCTCACGATTTGTGTCCAAAGCCGCAAATAAATCCTTACCTTTATTCAGGCTGTTGAAGAAAGAAATCGCGTTTGATTGGACGCCTGAATGCGACCAAGCCCTCGAACAACTTAAGGCGACCTTGGCAGAACCACCGATTTTGACCACTCCTAAGCCCGGGGAAACGCTCTATCTATACATATCCATTACAGACGAGGCTTTGGCCGCTGTTTTGGTACGAGAAGAAGGAACGAAGCAAAACCCAGTCTACTTCGTTAGTAAGGTACTACAGGGGCCAGAGCTTAGATATCAAAAAATTGAGAAGTTGGCTTTAGCTCTGGTCGTGTCCGCTCGAAGATTAAGGCCATATTTTGTAGCCCACCAGGTCGCTCTGCGAACCGACCAACCGATTAAACAGATCCTTCACAGACCTGATCTGGCGGGAAGAATGATCAAGTGGGCTGTAGAACTATCCGAATTTGGAATCAGATACGAACCTAGGTCGACCATCAAGGGACAAGTCTTGGCCGACTTTATTGCAGAATTGACAACAGGGGCGGAGGACCCGGTCCATGACTTATGGACGCTGCATGTTGATGGGTCGTCCAACGGCAAGGGCAGCGGAGCTGGCTTGATCCTTGAGAACGAGCAAGGAAAGACTATCGAGGTCTCCTTGGCTTTCTCTTTTCCAACGTCCAACAATCAGGCTGAATACGAGGCCTGTTTAGCTGGGTTGTTGCTCGCTCTGGAATTCAATGTGAAGAAGGTAGAACTCCGATCAGACTCCTTGTTAGCGGTATCCCATATCAAAGACATCTTTTCGGCCAAAGACGAGATCCTCCAGAGATACCTCGCAAAAGTCAAGGAGTTGATGCAGAAATTCGAATACGCCGAAGTTAGGCACGACCCAAGAACAGAGAACGCTAGGGCGGACATCTTATCCAAGCTCGCAAGTACGAAGAACCCTGGCAACCACAGAAGTGTGATACAAAAAGTTCTATCTCAACCAAGCGTAAGGCTGGAGGCCACACTGGGAGCAGATGTGTGTAAAATTGACTCAGCTCGAACCTGGATCGACCCCATTTTAAGCTACATAAAGGATGGGGAAGAACCTGTGGACCCTAAAGAAGCTGGGCTCATTCGAAAACGAGCAACATCCTACTCGATCATAAACGAGCAGCTCTATAGAAGGGGATTCACTATGCCCTTGCTCAAATGCCTACTTCCAACTGAAGCAAACTACGTACTAAAGGAGATCCACGAAGGCATCTGTGGGAATCATATGGGTTCGCGAGTGTTGGCAAAAAAGGCATTAAGGGCGGGCTATTATTGGCCGACCATGGATGCAGACGCAAGAGACCTAGTGAAGAAATGTGACAAGTGCCAGAGACATGCCGACATTCACATTGCACCTCCAACCGAGCTCAACAGTTTGACTGCCCCATGGCCATTCTCATGGTGGGGTATTGACTTGTTAGGACCTTTTTCACTTGCCCCTGGTTAGTTGAAGTTTCTGATCGTTGCAATTGACTACTTCACCAAGTGGATCGAGGCCGAGCCACTAGCTACGATTACTTCAAGGAATTGCCTCAAGTTCGTCCGAAAAAACATCTTGGTGCGTTTTGGGATTCCCGACGTCGTTGTCTCGGATAACGACACACAGTTCACCGACCGAAACTTTCAAGAAGCCTTGGCGGAACTAGACGTTAAACAGCATTTTACGTCAGTCGAACACCCGCAAAACAAACGGGCAGGCAGAAGCAGCCAACAGAGTCATCCTGAGAGGCCTCAAAGGAAGACTAGATGAAGCTAAAGGGAAGTGGGCAGAAGAGCTCCCTTCAGTATTATGGGCGTACAGAACAACCCCGCACTCGACCACTGGAGAAGCCCCCTTCAAACTGGTCTATGGAACGGATGCGCTGATTCCCGTCGAAATGGGAGAACTAAGTTGGAGAACGAGCAATCTTATGCCGCCGTCAGAAAACGAACAAGCGACCAAAGAAGAGCTTGATCTAGTGGAAGAGCTACGGAGTAAGGCTGCCCTCAGGGAAGCATTAGTAAAACAAGCGATGGCCACAAGACACAACGCCAAGGTCGTTCCTAGAGCCTTCGAAAAAGGGCAACTCGTCCTAAGAAGGGCAGATATTGGCCAGAGAAATGCCGGTCAAGGAAAGCTTGCCCCAAATTGGGAAGGTCCTTACCAAGTGGCGGCCAAGACGGGCAAAGGGGCGTACATCTTGCAGAATGTAGACGGAGGCATCATTCCAAATACTTGGAATGCAGCAAATCTTAGAAGATATTTCACTTGAAAGTTTGTAAAAATGTCATGTTGTTGCTTGAACAATGAATAAAACATCAAACGAGCGGGACACTCTTTTTCCCTACGGGGTTTTTTATCGAGGCCCGCTCGCCCGTCATTTGAATGGCGAAGGTATTTCTTAATTTGATTCTTTAAAAGATGTTGATCGACCCAATAACCGATTACCTCTTAAGCGAGTTAAGGTCAAACCGAGTTTGATAAACTGCTTAGGAGGAAACTTAAGCGATCTTAACCAATTACCTCTTGAGCGAGTTAAGTTCAAACCGAGTTTGATAAACTGCTTAGGAGGAAACTTAAGCGATCTTAACCAATTACCTCTTAAGCAGTGGCGGATCTTGAAAAAAAAAACTAGGGAGGGCCGCTAAAATAAACTATTATAATATATTAATTAAACATGCAAATCATATTAAGCACAAAGTTGTTCATCAAAAAATTAAACTGTGTACCTTAAAGTAATGCTCTACGCGTCCCAAGTGACTTGAAATCTTTAATAATAGACTCGGAACTAATGTTTTCACTAATTTCTCTTTCAATATAAACTGTCATGCTATCAGCTAGAAACCCACCTTCCATCTTGTTTCTCAACCTAGTCTTGATAATTTTCATTGCTGAAAAAGACCTCTCAGTTGTGGTGGTAGAAACCGGAAGAGTCATGATAAGGCGAAGCAGTCTATCAAGCAAGAGGTATATTTTCTTCTCGTTAGTTTCAGCCAAACACGAGCATAATTCTTGAATAGTTGACAAATTCTTCAAACTTGAATCTTGGCGGGCATGAACGACAAATTGTCGAAGTTGAAAAGAGAAATTATTCATCTCTTGCTCATTGAAATCCATGGGATAATATTTTTCAACCAGAGTGCAAATAGTATCAACATTAAAAGCTTTATAATTATCCTTAGGAGCCAAAGCACAACTTAGAGTTAACAAATCCATTGCTTGCTCGCTAAATCTGCTATTCAATTCTTGCAATTGCTTGTCAATGGTAGTAAGAAATATTTCAACTCTAAAATAATGCTCTATTGTTACCTGATTCTCTTCAAGACGAGAGCGCCCAAATCTTGTTGCTGAATGAAAATCATTGAGATCGGGAATCTCAACATCATGTTTTGAACAAAAAGACGTCACATTAGTAAACAACTTATCCCAACCATCTTCTCTCATTTCTTGAATAAGAGTTTTTGTGCTACGAACCAAACACATAGCATTAACTACGTCTTGAGATTGTAATTGTAAGGCTCGACAAAGCACATCTGTTATCCCCATCATTTCTTTCATCAAATGCAAGATCAAAATAAAATCAAATGCCTTCAAGTAATTATAAGCACTATCAGCATCCCCACGTGTAGCATAACTTGTTCCTTCCTTTGCAATTTTTTTTAAAACATGACAAGTTGCTTCATACATTTTTATCAAGCTACAAATAGAATTGAAATGTGATCCCCAACGAGTATCCCCGGCTCGCTTCAAAGTACCAACTTGATTTTGACCTTTACCACTTACAATTTCATCAATCTCTAATAAATGTTCAAATTCTTCTAGTTGAGCAGCTTGTAACTCATCATGGCGCTTAGAAGAAGAACAAACAACATTAACAACAAAAGTCAGCTTCTCAAAGAATTTATGAACTGGTTTGATTTCTCTTGATGCAGTAACTAAGGCAAGTTGCAATCGATGAGCAAAACAATGGACGTAGTATGCATAAGGGCAATCCTTCATAAACAACGCTTGTAAACCATTCCATTCTCCTCTCATATTGCTTGCACCATCATACCCTTGACCACGAAGGTTAGAAACATCAAGGTTATGTCGAGAAAGTATATCACACACTGCTTCCTTAAGAGTTAAAGCTGCAGTGTCTCTAACATGTGCCACATCAAAAAATCGCTCTTGTATTAAACCAGCTTTATCAACAAATCTTAACACAAGAGACATTTGTTCCTTTTTTGATTCATCACGAGCTTCATCTACAACGATACAAAACTTGGAATCACCAATTTCCTCACGAATATGCTTTTTCACCCTGCTTGAAAGAATACTCAAAAGCTCTTTTTGAATTTTATGTGAAGTATATTTGGAATTATATGGAGCATTATCCAACACAACTTTTGCAACTTCATCATTATAAGATGCCAAGAGTTTTATCAAATGAAGGAAATTACCTTGGTTTTTTGATTCGCTAGTTTCATCATAACCCCTAAAAGCACAAGCTTGAAGTGTTAACCAACGAACACTGTCAATTGAAGTCTTGAGACGTAGTCGATTTTTCATAATTTGACATGAGCTTTGTTGTTCAAATACATTCCTAATATGTCCCTCTTGATTCAACAAGTCTAAAGAAGCTTTCATTGCATTGTTGTGTGTTGAGCAAGGATCTTTCCCTATGTGCTTAAGAAAAGCACAATTCTTTCCATCTCTCACTCTCTTCCAACCTCTAAAACCTGCAGTAATGAAGACATCTGATCCAGAACGCCCGCTTGGTTTTTGGTTAAAAAGATAGCATGGTAAGCAATATGCGGCATCCTTTGAAGGTGAATATTCTAGCCATGTAGGAAAGAGGCTAAACCAAGTGTCTCGAAACCGTCTTGGATGTTCCGCTTTACCGGACAATGGATATTCTTCTAAACGGAATTGATATGGACCCCACTTTAGATGAGCTCTTCGTATTTCATCGACTATATTTGGTGGATATGTCCATATTGGAGAACGTTTTCCAGGATCACGTTCTAAAGAATTCAAAAAATCATTTGAGTTATTCAATTCTTCAATTCTTGGAACTTCAACGGGTTGAGGCGTAGAAGTTATCACTTCTTCAATTCTCGAAACTTCAGCAGCTTGAGGAGTAGAATTTATCACTTCAATTCTTGGAACTTTAACAGTTTCAGATGTAGAAGCTATCACTTGTTCATCTCTTTCATTCTCACAAGCTTTCCTCTTAAAATAATGATCAATTGTGCTATTCTTCATTTTTACAATCTAAAATCAACAAAAAATCAATCCAAGAATTGTTCTACTAATTAATTTAAAACCAAAATGTATAATGCAGACTATTTGATTCCAAATTGCTCCTAATGGTTTCACCTATTGAAATATAAAAATCTAGTAACTAATAATACTCACTAACAGATTAAATTCATCTAGAGCAATTTCAATTCTTTATCAAAAAGGTAGACAGTGGCCTTATTAAAATAACAAGTTATCCATCCTCAGTTAGTCAGTTAGCAGAATGCATCAATCAAATAACCATAGCAACAATAGGAACAACAATATCAACCATTACCAGAATGCATCAATCAAATAACATTAACACTTCACTTCATTAGAATTTGCAGGAACAACAGCAATATCATTTCATTTCTAATTCTACCAATCAATTTAAAATCAACAATAGCAATAAGATTGGGGATTTTGAATGCCCTAAATGTAATAACATCAATCTATAATCTATGTTAGAGACTTACAGTTACAGTTGACGAACGGTGAGACTGACGTAGAGGAACGGCGACGAGCAACGGCGAGGAACGGCGACGAGCAACGGCGACGAACGACAACTAGAAACAGCGATGAAACGTGAACCGGCAAAGAGCAACAGGGATGAATGATCAGGAACGGCGACAAACGACAACTGAAGAAGAGAGAACGTGAGGAAGAAAGAGGAAGAAACGATGCTGGTCTACTGGTTTGGTTGTTCGTGCGTTTGAGAAAGAAAGGAAGAAGCAACGTGTGTGAGACGTTAAGAGGAGTAGGGATTTGATATTTGGATTGTCACTTTCTTAAAAATTAAGGGTATTTTAGTAACTCCCCCCCTATATGATTTTTTTTTTTTCAAGGGTGGGCCACGGCCCTGCTGGGCCCATGAGAAGGTCCGCCATTGCTCTGAAGCGAGTTAAGTTCAAACCGAGTTTGATAAACTGCTTAGGAGGAAACTTAAGAGATCTTAACCAATTACTTCTTAAGCGAGTTAAGTTCAAACCGAGTTTGATAAACTGCTTAGGAGAAAACTTAAGCGATCTTAAGTACGAACACACCCCGTAAACGAGCTAAATCTCAAGTAGAAACTTTGTAAGCAGTTTACAGGGATCCCTATGAAGAACGGCCCAACGAGGGCTGAAACAGTATTATAAAGCCCGGAGGCCGCGAGCAAAGTAAATCAACTTGGAAAAAGTAGATAGTTAACATTAAAGTCTACCAGGAGAAAGCCGGGCTCCACAAAGATTACAAGAAAAAGTACAATTGTTGAAAATACAAAAAAGGGCGAGTCACTCAGGACGGCTGTAGATGACTATTTCTTCTTGGATGACGTTCCCATGCTCATCCTTCTCCGCAAGACGAACGATTTGGCCGTTCCTCAAAAAATGATCGTTGCTCACGATCTCAGGGTTAATCTCCAGAGAAGGATAGCAATACTGGATCTGAGCAACAGCCTCATCGAAGCGCCCTTTGGCGATTGAAATAGTCATGTCCTCCAAGGCCTCTAGCTCGCCCTTGGCCTGATCCCGCTCGTCCTCGACGGCCTTCAATGTTTCCTTCAGACCGACCACCTGCTCCTCCAGCTGATTCACCTTGGTAGATTGCTCGGTCAAATCGGCAGTAGCGGTGGCAAGTTTGGCTTCAGCATCTACCTTGGCTGTTATGACCGCGTCTCATTCGGCAGTAACCGACCCAAGTGCGTTCTTCGTCAATTGGAGGGCGACCTCAGCATCCTCAAGCTTTTTCTTGGTACTCTCGAGTGCTGCCCGCAAATCTGTAATATGACCAAGAGCGGACTTATCCAAGAGATCACCCTCCAACCATAAGTTTCTATGGAGTAAGCGCATACCTGCTTGACGACTAGCTTCCTCAGATTTATAACGAGCAAGCTTTTGAGAAGCAGCTTGAGCAATTTCTGCAACGAACAGCAGAGGGTCTGCTCGAAGGCGTTCCAAGTCTACGTCTTTAAGATCGTCCAAATCCAAAGATGACCTCCTCGGTGTTTCTCTTCTTTTTTGGGGAGGGTCAAGGTCAATCGCAACGGCGTCCACAGAATTCTGAGCCCGATCTCTCTTCTTAGAAGCGGAGTTCATTCCCTGTTCACAAACAGAAGGTCTACGATCGCCCTCAGCATGGAGAGGTTGCTCAGACGTCCTAAGACAAGCGAATTTGTTGCAAGGAATAATCCCTTCGGGCAGCCAAGTAACCAAGGTCTCTAGCATTAAGATGCTCTCAATATCGTAATCGCTCAGCCTCCTCTGGTGCCTATAGTGGATGGTGTCGCGATCATAGTGTGAGTTCGACCAACCGAGAGGGAATTTCATCGAAGTAATAAGACCTTCAGCGTCCACAGTCCCCACCATCTCCTTAGCCCGATCATTGATTGGAACGACCCAGAGGAAAGCATGCCTCCAAGGTTTGGCCGATTCGCAGAAAGGTTTGAAGAGTCTGATCGTGCCCTTTCGCCTCTTCAAAGAAACTTGTTCCCATCGCCTGGGCTCGCTCTTCATCTCCACGGTACGACTAACATCGAATAGGGAGAAGAATAGACGGCAATTCACTTCCCGGTCAAGGGCGGCCATTATTATCTCGAAAGACTTAACAAGCGCCCAAGCGTTGAAGTGAAGTTGAGAGGGGGCGACCCCAAGGGTTCTCATGACGCGTCTCTGGAAGAATGTGAAGGGAGGTCGCACCCTCAAATCTCGGAGAACATTGGTGTACATGATAAATTTTACAGAGGTCGGGATCATGGAGGCATGCTCGAGAGCCGGCACACCCTCAGCTAGCCATTCCTGGTCGCCATAACCAATTAGCTTAGTAAAAAGCGGCAACGTCTCATCACCTGGTGGGAAGACCGAACGCTCTGTGGTTATAGCAGAAGAAACCCAAGAGCGGTCATCATCAAGCCTACCTCTCCAATCGTGCTCTTCAGGCAGCACCTCATTGGTCGGAACAGGAGGAGACGCAGGGTTCACTCGAAAAGATTGAACGGTGTCGACAGTGTTTGACGAATGACCAGACGATGACGAAGTAGAGAGATCAGTGGAAGAGAAAGTCTCGGACGGAAGCCCGCTCGTACTAGTATCTCCAGAGCGAGCAGCGCACTCAGCCATCTTAGCAGATTGACGACCGGATATCCTCGCAGTCTTCTTTGTTCGCGCCACTGCCTTACCCTGCAAGAAGAGGGAGGTCAGGCTCACCCTAAACGATGATTTGCAGAAGGGGGCGACAAGGTCAACCCCGAGCCTGACACCCCCTCCTCGCTCTACGCAACGAAGAATCGAACAAACTAAAGAAAAATGAGCAAAAAGCGCATACCTGGAGTAGGAGAAAAGTTTGGACTCAAGGTAGAAATCTCCTTGATGAGCAAAATCAAGCGACCGGACGAGTGAGATCGCCTGAGTTGGAAGTCGTGCACGGGCGAGCACTTGGCCAGAATAGAACAGTAAACTGTTGTTCGTCTCGAGCGCAAAAGTATGACTGCTTTCAGAGCTTCAGGATAAAGAGTGAAGAATCAGGAGAGGAGGGGCAGCATATTTATAAGGTTTAGGGAGCAAGCAAGTGAAACGCCGTGACCTTTCACTTGCACGCGTCTTGATAACTGAACCATCGTCATAACCAGGCGCCTCCTTTTCGAAATTCGAGGCACCTTTTGCGATCCTTGAAAGGATGTGAAACGTCGCTTCATGAAGGTGCCACGTGTCATACAAACGGAGCAGGATCTATCACTATTTCGAACGATCGACCAAACAATCTCCTGTCTCAAAGAAGCGAACATCTGTACGGTCAAGATTCAAGCCTACGCCCGCTCCACGAACGACCTTGGCTTGGGGGGCAACTATTCCGGAATGGGCCGAAGCCCACCCGTGACTCTACCTGGACCGGCCCAGCGATAAAGGGGCAAAGGAGCAGATAACTGGATCAACGACCCCGATTGGTCCGTACGAATAGATCCAACGCTCGAGGATCACCCACCGACGCTATAAAAGCATTAATGGCGTCAGTTGTCAGGTACACACTATTCATTCAGATTTATACTCTGCTCGTTCGCTCCTGACTTGGGCGTTGGTGTGTCTTCGCAGGTACACCCGCCCCTGGAAGCGAAGCTTGGAGCACAACCAAAAGAGCATACCGAGGTCTAATACCTGTGAAACAGCGGGCAAGCGCTCAAATGTACAGATCAAAAACTGACATATTTTGTCTTTTTGTTAGTCAATTACAAATTTAACCCCAAATTTGGATATGTGACAAATTTTGTGAATAGAGAGAAGTGGGGGAATGTGAGAGAGAGGTGGGAGAGGAATGAAGTAAAAAAAATAAGAAATGAGAGAGGAGAAAAAGTAAAAGCAGGAGAGAGAGAGTTTAAATCTTTGTTGGTTACAAAAAGCAAAAATAACATATTTTGTCTTTTTGTTAGTCAATTACAAATTTAATCCCAAATTTGGGTAGGTGGTAAATTTAGTGAATGTCTAATATAGACAATTTGTTGACATACTATTTTATTAGATTTATATCGATTGATTTGATTAGATTTATATTGATTATAAATTTAACCCTAAATTAGGATAGGTATCAAATTTAGTGAATAGAGAGAAGTGAGAGAATGTGAGAGAGGGTGGAAGAGGAATGAAGTAAAAAAAGGAAGAAAGGAGAGAGGAGAAAAAGTAAAAGTACTCTCTCTCCAGTGACTTGAGTATTAGATGCATTTGGTATCTTCAAGCTTATTTTGGCGGAAAAAAGAGAGAGAAAATATTTAAGAAGAGAGATAGACACAAAAAGTTAAAGGTGTGGATTTCTTTCTCGCCCTAAACGCACCCAATCCCTCCGTGTGGGAGGTGAATGAAATAAAAAAGTAAGAAAGGGTAGAGGAGAAAAACTAAAAGCTGGAGAAAAAAAGTTAAAGTTTTTTGGTTACAAAAAGTAAAAGTAAAAGTGACATATTTTAGCATTTTGTTAGTAAATTACAAATTTAACTCCAAATTTGAATAGTTGACAAATTTAATGTATGATATAGTCAATGTTTTTGACATATTATTTGATTAGATTTATATTGGCATACAAAGATATGTTGTATACAATGAAGCCCAACAAAAATCGCAGAAAAATGCTTTCATCTTTTCGCTAATAATAATAATAATAATAAATATAAATTTCACCATCGTGGCAAAATGAGAGATGGAATAACACAGGGGATTGATACAGGAGTGTGGTTGAGCGGTTGATGCTCATCCTTCCTTAACCAAGTGTCGATGGTTCGATCATCGCTTTGGGTTTGGAGCAGCTTTAAATCCCTGGGCAGCTGTCCCACCCTTCGAGGTGCATCCAATCCAATGAATGGATTAGTCACTGTATTTAACGGTAGATACTCTGGTCTAAAAAAAAGAATGAGAGATGGAATTAAGCATGCAAGTTAAGTGGTACTATATTATGTGGGCCGGCAGTTGGAATGGATTGGGAAACTTAGATTATAATGAGTAGTTAGTGTGTATTTTTTGTGGCCGATTGTCAAAGGAAGTCTTGAATCTGATTTTATAAAATAAATATTTAAACAGCATGATTTATGTTTGGATTTTATCTACTTGAACTAAAAAAAAACTAGATATTTTATACCAAAAAAAATGTTTCAATCGGCAAATTAACTTTTGAAAAATAAAGCATACTACACACAAGGACTAGAGGCAAGACTACAGTATAGTTGGTTAGAAGCAAATTCCAGCTATGTATTTGGCCCCCCACAACCCCAGAGGAGTAGAGGTTATAATATAGTTCATGTCATGACATCGTTGTTAATTCCAGAGATTGAGTATGTTCGTTAAAATATGATTTGGGTGTCTCAATCTCAAGCGTGTATGTTAATTACTATGAGTTGTTGAGTGGACCCCATCACTTGATTTTCACTAAATGGCCCTCTAATTACACCAAGTTAATTATTCACCTGTTGAACCTCTCATTAATCCATTAAACATATCTGTATATATATGTTCGGTCCAATTCAGTGTTACTCCATTTGTACGACAAAACACAAGTCATACATGTAACATGTGTACACCTTTCGTGAACTCACCCCATTTTCATCATTAATTATTTCACCGATTTCATTATTAGTATATAGTAATTTAATTACTAACATCAGATTAGAAGAACCCTATCGAGTTTGCACAGAAACAAGTGTGTAAGTGTGTGTATATATATAACACTCCACATATATATTTTTCTCCCTCACCTAGTAACACACTTGGAAAACAACCCTCAAGTACTCTCTCTCTCTCTCTCTCTCTCTAACCCCATCAAATAGTAAATCTTCCCCACTCCTCCTGACTCCCCCACACCTCTCCAAACCAAACCAAACCCATCACGCGGCTTTCAAACACACTATCTATCTCTCTATCTCCCATTTTCCCAGCCTCACAAAAATGTCGATAAACCATAACTACACACCAAAAACGACGCCGTGGTGGACTCAACAACAACAACAACAACAAGTAGACGCAGAAGAGGAAGAAGACGACGTCGTTTTAGAGGAGAACACAATATCACCACAAAGAGAAACAGAAACAGATGAGAAAGAAGCGATGTTCGAGAAGCCATTAACACCAAGCGATGTAGGAAAACTAAACCGTTTAGTGATACCAAAACAACACGCGGAACGCTATTTCCCACTTGACTCAGCAGGTGAAAGCAAAGGATTGTTACTGAGTTTCGAAGACGAGTCAGGAAAGTGTTGGCGATTTCGTTACTCTTATTGGAATAGTAGTCAAAGTTACGTTCTTACTAAAGGATGGAGCCGTTACGTTAAGGATAAACGTCTTGATGCCGGCGACGTCGTTTTGTTTCATAGACACCGTTCCATTTCTCAACGCCTTTTCATCACTTGGAGACGCCGTCATCCTACTCCAAAGGCGCACATTAGTACCAGTAATGTGAATGGGTGGACCAGTGGACTCTATCCTGCGCATCCTTATCCTACGCATCATCATCCTCATCATCATCCCTTCTCATACCAAACTCACGACTTTCATGCAGGTATTTTTTTTTATTTAAAAAAATGTGGTGTGGTAACATTATTTGTTTCATAAAAGGTTCATTTTTTTGACAAAAAAAAATGTTCCTGTTGATTGAGAGGAATAAGGAATTCAGAACATTTTTTGTAGTTTGGGTATAAGGATTCATTTCAGAACGAGGTTAATTTAATTTGTGTGAAGTGAAGCTCACGCGTACGCTTTCGGTGAATTTAACGTTGTAAAAATAAGGTTGACAAAAAACGGGGTAAAAATCTAAAATTAAAATTTTTGTTTTAAAAGTAAAATTCATGTTGATGGATTGGACGTTTACTTGGTGTAGTGTCTTTGTCAATGGAAATTATAATTTGAAGAGTAATGTTATTTAGACAAATTTTTCTAGACAAAAATAGTCGAACACCATATTACAACAATAATTAATCAAGTTTTTTAAGCAAATAACCAACTTACTTTTTTACAGTTTTTTAGGCCATTGATTAAAAATTGTAAAAAAATATGTTGGTTATTTCCTTAAAAAATTTGGTTAATTGGTGTTTTAATGTGGGTTTTGGTTATTTTTGCTAGAAAAATTTGTCTAAATAACATTATTGTAATTTGAATGTGTTTTTATTTTTGGTATTTATGGTTACCAGATTTTTTTTCCAAGATATAGAATAATGCATAAAAATAGGATATTTGACTGATTAACAATTGACTAACAATATATCAAAAAGTCGGTAGTTATACTCCCTCCATTATACATTATAAACAAAAATGGGTCAACAAAAGTTGATATATCTGATTTCAAATTTGGATTAGATACAATAACTTTTACTGGTCAATTTTTGCTTATATTAGTAATTTGTAAGTGTTACATGCTTTCGGATAGTGTTCTTTTCTTTCTTGCAAACATGTCGAATAACATTTAGTCTTTTCCTAAAATTATTTAGTTGAATTGGTGATTAAAGTATGGGGAAACACGTGTTTGTAATGTAACAGGTGGAGGGTCCCAAAGCACAATAGTAGAGGGTGTGAACAGTTCAAGTTCGAGTACTTCTTCTTCTTCCAGGGTGCTAAGGCTGTTTGGGGTGAACATGGAATGCCAACCTGATAATAACAACAATAATAGTATGCTATCAACACAGGGTACAGCTACCCCACAATTCTATCACCATGAACTTCACCGTCAATCTTCAAACCCTCACACTCACACTCACATGTTACCTCAACAACCATATTAGTAGTACTAGCTAGTTTTCCACACAACACATGCCCACCTTCCTAACTAGCTAGATTCTCTCAAGGTATCTTCTTAATTAATTATTATAACCAATGACAATGTCATTAACATGAACTAATGAGAAAGGAGAAGTACTGTTCTTTTATTAAGGTTTGCGCGCGTTGAAGATTGTAGAGGATCTTTCTTGTCTTAAATTCGGGAGATTGCATGTAAATTGAAATACTTTGTTTATTTCTTTCATGGGATTTTCTTGTTCCCTTTTAATTAAGCATATATATTTAACTGTCCACTCAGGTGTGAACGCCATAAGGGACATGTTTTCAATCCACGTCTTTGATTATTTTAATTATTATTATATTACTTAATGAAGCTGGCACAGTGTGAAAGCGATGTCTGTGTATAAACTAATTAAAATTAAATACATATAAATCTCGTAGACTTCATGAAGGTCATCCCTGTTGCATTAGAACTTTGAGAATCTCCTTTAATTTGGCTTAGAACTTTGAGAATCTCCTTTAATTTGGCTCATGTGATGGTTAATCAATATTGTCTTCAATTCCTTGAATTGATATATACCGATTATTTTATTAATATGTTCAGGAAAAAATAATGGATACCTACTAGTAGTGGTTTCATGGATTTGTCTAAGTGGGTTTGAATCTCTCTCCCTCAAAGTCTCAAGTTCGAGTTTCGCATGTGGTAAAAATTTTATTAGGATGGGAGAAGCACCTAAACCGGTAAAGTCAAATACATTTGGTCAGTATGATTCTCCGATTTAGATCGATCACCGAAAAAGTCAATAAATACTGAACATCAATAGCTACCGGTTAATTTCATTTTACCCCTTTTTAACATGAAAGTACCGCTAATTGTCCAAAAAAAAACATGAAAGCACCGCTCTTTCTAGAATCCGGTCACAAAAGGTCTTATAGGCTAAGAATGCAATAGCATTTTTTCCCTAGGTTACATGTTTTTCCCCTCTAGATTACAACTTGACTGCTTACCAAACAACACATAATTGGAAGTATGAAGGATAACGATATCAAATTATGAGATTTCTCCAAACGAACTACCATGTTTGTGGGCCTCAAAAGTCTTGTAATTAAGCATCATCATTTACCATAATGAATGTCATATTTAAAGGTACCTCAAGACCAAAAAACAAGGTACCTTATCCAACAGCATGTGTCGACCTCTCGGTATAAATTTTCCCCAAGCAAACTCAAAATGAGGAAGTATATATTGAAGTCAACTTACTAGGTTATTGTCAAAAAAACTAACTAGGTTAGTCTTTCAAACGTGGTAAAGGAATCCTAGTTTGTATTCTCTTCAGGTTACTCTCAAATCTCAAGTAATATCCGTCTTCCCGACACAGTATAATTTTGCTGAAATTCAGGGATTACTATCCCCTTTAATTTTATCTTTTTGCTCTCCGGGAAAAAGCTCATTTGATACTCTAAACAATTTTTAAGAAAAGAAAATCCTACATATGACCAAACCTATATTTATGCTCTTTCCACGACACCAATCAACCGTAAAAAAAATGTGAATTAAGTTTCAAACGTGAGTCTGCTGAGAAAGCACTTTTTGGTGAAAACAAAGGGCTTTAAAGAACATTGAGAAAGCATTTAAAGGAAATTTATTTGAAATATTCCAAATAAGAATGTGTACGTGTTAAAAAGCGTAAGACAAAACAAGCACAAGAGGATTTGAAAATGTTCTTTCTCCCATTGGAGGATTTGAAAATTAGAAAGCAATTTATTTTAGAGGAAAAGTTATGTATTCCTTTTTGTCAAAAAAAAAAAAGTTACGTATTTCTAATTTCCTATCGATAATGAAAAAACCAATAAAATAAAATAAAATACAGGAAAAAATAAATAATATTTTATTACAACTTATTTGTAAATGATATTTATTGTTTATTATTACTAGTGTTTACTTCTTTAAAAAAAACTAGGAGTTTACTTTGGGCAAAATCCCACATTTCATGGAGTATGTGTCATAAATATTTAAATAAGTAGTGAAAAATATAGCAGTCGGAATTAACCACATGAATTTGGGATTACAACAGGTTGTCCACCAGATGAGAAATCATGAAGGACAAGGACAGGTAGATACGCCATCCCAGAATTGACCCAATTAACCCACTTGTCAGGTTCCTCCCCCTCAGTTCCTGCCTAAAAGGGAAAGGTGAGAGGAAGAGGCATAAAAGAGAGTAGAAAAACTATAGTAGCATGAAGAAAATAAACGAAATCCCTGAATTTCATACCAAACTTTCACACCAAAAGAGTAGCAATGAGTAAACCAAAGTAAGGTGGGGTGAGTAGTGATGGGAAAAGAAAAAAAAGACTGCAGAAACAGAGCGAGGGTAAGGAGTGGATAAGCAATGTAGGACCCACTAACAAAGCTTGCTGACGTCATCCCAGTGCCTAAATGGAGAACTTAGGTCATTGGAAAACAGAAATAAGGAATCAATTTTCCACTGTTGGCATTCTGCCTGAAGATTTTTCACAAGGGGTCATCATCATAATAGACATGGGAGGAGGTAAGGCATTGTGCCAGTGCAGTGGAGTGGAGTGGAGTCATAGATAGTGTGCTGCTATTTAGCAGTGGTGGTGGGTGGGTGGACTTGACTTTAAATATCACATAGTATTTTTAAAAATGAACCAATCAAGTCATTCAATCAATTAAACTATGAACCGACATTGTCTACGGTTCAATTATTTGAGCAATTCAACCACGTTTTCATCCCAATTTAAGCGGTTTAAAGCAATAGAACCATGACTCAAATGTCTCACCGGCTCTATGTCTAATCTAATTTTAAAAACATTGATCACAACCATATACTCTACTATGCACACTCACTAAACCACATGCTACATGCTTCCAGCTCAGTAGAGATCGCACTCAACCACATCTTAGCCTTCAAGTATTACATATTCGAAAGATTTGCTGCTACAGCAAAACATGTGTTTGGCCCAAAGAGATATTTGTTGGTATATGTTTACAGCGGACCCAATGTTTTAAATTTTGTTTCTATACAAATTTTACCTAGTAGTTTGTCGTGTATTGACAAGAGGGTGTTTATCTGCAGCTTATCTTCATTTGTCATCACTTCTCAGTTTTTAAACATGTGGTTGAAAATCAAGTGAAAAATGAAGAAGCTAAATATGTGCATGTTAACAAGTAATGGTCCCCCCACTCTGTTGTGGCCAGACCTGTTGGTCTGTTGTAACAGTTGAGTTTTTGCAAACTACAAAGACCTCCCAATGAGAGAAAAAGGGAAGAGACAACGTTTACCGTATAACTGACTCGGGTAAAATGTTTAAACAAAGATGGGAATGTGTAAAAGACCTAAAACTGAGAAAGAGACAAAGATATCACCAAAGAACAAGCACACACTGTTTTGCTTTCCCGCTCATTTACCTTTCTCCTATTCTTTTCCGGTAATGGAGCATAAATGATGCCATGGTATCTTTTACTATACACAAAGAGAGCCTTTGTGTACTAGTGCACAGCCAGCTAAAAATAGAGGTTAGGGTGGAAGGATAGGCGAACCAAGAGTATATTTGATCGACCATAGGAGGGAGCAGGGAGCAGCCGAGAGTGCATCTGCCAATGCGTGAAATAGCCAAGTAGGGTGGTTTAGATGGAGAGGTCCAGGGGCGAAGCGGGCCAACATAAGAGAGGTGGACGGCGTAGTGAGCTGTCGGCAGCATAAACAGCCAGTTACATATCGGTACCCGAGTTTTTTGGAGGTGAACCTTAAGTGTTGTCGTGATGTTATTATTGGGAAAAACCCAAGTCTCGCATCAACTAGCCATAAAGTCTTAAAAGAGCATATAATGAAGAAGCATCACTCACCTTACAAGTCAGTTTTGTGGGATTGAGTTAGGCCTAAACCATATTCTAATATGGTGTCAGAACCTATCCTAGATCCTTCGAGCCACAACTTTTAAGTTCTCAAACACCTCACTATCATCTTCAACAAATTCCAACTGCAGCGAATTGGTTTCCTAGGAATATGGATTCACTTGAG
This sequence comes from Astragalus glycyphyllos, assembly GCA_963573325.1. Taxonomy (NCBI): domain Eukaryota; kingdom Viridiplantae; phylum Streptophyta; class Magnoliopsida; order Fabales; family Fabaceae; genus Astragalus; species Astragalus glycyphyllos. Next base: position 26,388,448 of record OY754312.1, read on the forward strand.
TCTCATGTGACTACAGACTCTACATTTAGTGTAAATACTAAATAGGGTAGGAAAGAGATTAATAAGGGATATTATTGAGAGTGGAAATGACAAAAAAATCCTAGAAATAAATAAATTTAGAGAATGATGGGATTTAGAGTGTACACATGTTATTTTGTTTTCCATTTTAATTTCGTCTCCTATCTCCCTCAATGTATCTCTCTAACACCTATATAATATGGCTGGCTTCAAGGCCAAAAATAATCCAAATTTCGGGTACAACAGAGGTATGATCAGGTGAAGGAGGATCTTTTTACTGACTGGATTTCTAGCTTGCGTACAACCAGCTGCTAGCATAGACGACAAGTAGGTGTTGTGAAAATGAGGATGTGACCCGTCAGTGAGGTGCTTTTAATCAATATGATTCATCCCACTGAATTACTAAAACTCAAATTCCAACCAAGTACAAAGTCCTTACCCCTTGACTCCCCCACAGAGGAAGAATAAAAAGAATAATCCATCAATTTTAGAGGACCCAAAGGAGAGAAGCGCTTCAACTGATCACTGTGTTTAAACAGTGGCTCATCAAAGCTTTTAGCTTCAATCAAGTTAGCTTCAATCAAGATAGTGCAGAATAATTATACAAAAGAACAAATAGGAGTGCAGAATACCTTTAGAAGTAATCAAATACTGTGTCATGTGATTATTAGGGGCCCATAAAGATTTACACAAGAGGCCCATTGACCTCTGCTAGAGAAGGCCTCCAATTTCTCTCAGTGGCTCACTGGCTCTTCAAGTGGGAGGGTCCTCAATCCTCAGATATGTGGTGTTTATCATTGGCATCCACATAATGGCAAATCAAGGAAATGAAAGGATTTGACCTGCAGGACACAATTATGATTAATACATCACAGATAACATAAAAGGGGAAAATTGGAGAGAAATAATATGTGTGTAGGACATACCGAGTTATAGCACCGAATTGGGAATTAGATATTTTCTTGAAGAATAAAGCACCCTATTGATATCAGCATCTACACCAATCGCCCTTAGAATCATAAAAAACTTTTCCCCAGGTCTGACCATAGCATTCAGCATATGTATTACTGAAAAGAAAATTAAAACTGGTTAATCATGAAGAAACGCTCTTTCATGCATTCCATCAAATGGAAAGTTCATCCTGCCAAATTGATTGCTGTCCCTGCAGAATAGAAAATTGTATGTCAATTGTGTTGATTTTCCTTCAATGTCATTGTCATAATGATAAAAAAACAGGGGCCTTATCAAAACAGCTTTGAAAATTGATGTAATTTTTCTAATCTAAAATAGTAAAACTATTCCCAAATAATTTAGATCAGAACTGTAGGTGCAAGTTTCATAAGGAAAGAGTCAATACAGAGTAGGCTTATAACCCTAAAGCTGGAGTCAATAATATTATGCGGGACCTTAACTTGTGTCTTATCTCACATTATGCAAGTCATTTCAGTCATCTCAACCTCCACAATGAAACTAAAACTATTCAACCTGCAATCTCTTGGCCCGATTTGTCTGCCACATACATGTGCAAAACATGGCATCCAGTGCTTCCTCACAGTCTCGTGTTGATAATTATAATTCCGCCCACCTGTAGCCAGAAAATCTTGTAGTATACTCTACCTAGAAGAAATCATAGAACAATCTACACTAGTTAGCATTGGCCAAGGATACCCTATAATACAACCCAATCCAGAAACATTCATATAGAAAGCTCACTCATATCATCATTATGATTTAAGAAGGTGCATTCATGAGAATAGATACAGTGAGAGAATGAAACTAAAGCCTCTCTCCCCCAAGCTCAGCTTTCATAGAATAGATAAGCTCAGCAACTATTTGTTACAACAAGATCAAAATCAAAATTTTAAAATTATAGATTACTAACACATATTGGAAATTTACAAAGGCAGAGCACTCTTAGAATAACTCTGATGGCAAGAGCACTAGGCATCACCTGCAATTCTCAAATAATGATGACATGAAAAACATTATTTAGTCTCTAGAGTTTAGAGATAAAGTTTTCAATGATAGATGATATACACCGTTTGCTATAGCTGTTGAAGGAGCATGGCATTAATATATGCTAATGCTACGACTTTGCTGAACAAACATACCACTAACATCACAAATAACCGCACGCAATTTAAAACTTGGTAAAAAGACAGTGCTACCACCCAATATTTAGTATCCCAAATACACCAACTATTTTAGAATCTCCAATTATATCTGTTCATTGCAATGAAAATTCAAAACCCTTGAATTAGGGGATTGACACTAATTTCTGCAAAGCTACTGCCTGATTCTAGATGACGGGCGGGTTTGCATGAGAATAAATGAGATATTGCCTTCTAAGAGTAAGTTCAAGTTGATTTTTTGGATGCATCAACATCTTCTTGAGTTTTGCCATTTTCTTTCTTCTCCATTACTTGTTGAACACCCTCTTGGTACCCCTCTATAAAACTCTTAAGTGCATCTCTGTATGCAGAAGCTCTGGTCATATACACACGCTGCAAAGCAGGTCTTAGAGTCTCCATTCCCCCTCTAGCAGCTACAGCTGTATATTTTCCAATAAAAGATACATATGGTTGGTCAAAATTACCATCACAAACTAATCGTTCAAAGCAATTGACAAAAAATATAACCAAAAAAAGAAAATTAGGAAATCGAAAAAACAAAACAAAAGGAGGTGGGGGTTATAATAGACAAGTCATGGCATAAAATTTTGAAAACAGAGTTTTGCCTCAATAACAAGATCAGAATTTTACTCAGTTCTGAAAAAGCAAGGGATGGCAAACAATAATTTTAAATTACAGTGGTGGTAGTCGTTATAGTTATTATATTGTGATAACGATGAAAATTAAGGAGAAATAAAGCTGCAATTGTGGTCGTGATGCAGTTATGAAGGCCTTAATATCTTTAGTTTGCGACAAATTTTTTGACTAATTAATCATGTTCATCAGAGAGTCGTTTTCTGCCCCTGAGGAAACAGAAGACTTTTTGAGTTGATGTTCGGCATCATCGTAGTTGCTGTCACTTTATGTAAGTTATTACATCAGATTATGTGAACGCGCGCATAAATATATGGTTTGATTGAATAATTCAGACAAGAATCCATGAGTAAACTACTAATAGACATAGAGTATAGGTGATCATTACTACAATTCAATAAATTCAGTGACAAACATCAGTGTACTTTAACATAATATCTTAATGTTGACAAGCCACTAATTTTGAACAGCATAACAGTATCAAAACCAGAGAAAGAGACGGTACCGAGATCCTCCAGTGTTGAGGGCTCTTTATCTTTAGTTGTTTTCTTTTGACCACTAGGTTCATCAGCCATTTCATCCTTATAATCATTTGGTCGAAGATCAGGACCAATGTCACGAACCCAGCTAGCAGCATAAAGCCTCGTGGCTCTCTTCAAAACCTGAAGACTGGATGTTTCAGGTCAATTTGAACTACCCAAAACTTACATGGAAATCAAGTAAAGATTGAAAAGCCAGAAGATGAACATCATCATGTGAGGTAACTGCCTCACTGGTAGAGTAATAGAAGCCAAAATTACTTGACAGAGCAAAAGCGGAATACACGTGTATTAATGGAAAGGGGCATACCCATATACGCTCCTCCCAAGTCAATTTGCGACGCTTTTTCATGTTAGGAGGGTCAGGCAAAGACGACGGAAAAGCAATTTCTTTGAGATCATAGCGCACATAGTCGTAAAGTTTCCTACACACAACCCGCACTTTCATTTTGCACCTCCAAACTAGCAACCAGCAGTATGCAGCAGCAGTGAGATTATTAGAGGGCAAAACAACTGCAGTGAATTCAGCTAAGTTTAATCATCAGACAAAGACGTGAAACAAAAATTAAATAAATAAACAGATAAAATAAATATATTTAGCATTTTTAAATTCCAATTTGATGATTGGTACAAACTATTTGTTATTGGGCCTATCTTCTAATGGGCTTAATTCTGATCTGCTCTTTCTCTCATTTGGATAAGTCCAATTCAGCAACATGCAACTCTCAGCTCGCTCTCAAGCTCTCCAAAAAGGATTTGGTTGTTCTGTTATTTTTCAGTTGAAACAACCTGTAACTAACTTCAGTTTTGGGGACTTGGGTTTATATTCAGTTGATACATTGTATTGTTTAATTCATTCTTGCAAGAACAGAAACAGTATACTGAAAGTAAAAGAAAGTTATGAGTGAAATTAGGTTCTTGGGAATTAGAGAATAGAAGTTCCTATTTTTTCAAGTGTATTCATCAAGCTGTAATCTCTGATTCATAGTGGATTTATTGCTCGGATTTAGTCCCCCAGAGTAGGAGTAATCTCCGAACTGGGTTACCAATTTCTGGTGTTCTTCTTTCTTATCCTAATCTTGCATTTCTATTAGATTTTACGGTTTCTGTATAACACAATTTCACACACAATCTGTTTGTACAAATAGTTAATTCTCTACATTCAATTCATTAATCTAGTCAAGGAACTTGTTACTGTGAGATATTGGCATTGATTTCAGGTCTAATTGAACCCTAAATTGGTGTTCAACTCAACTCGATTAGTTTTCAAAATTTTAACTTGAAAGAATAAATAAATAAATAATTCTTTTTCCCAACGATTCCCCTCTTCTCAGAAGTAAGAACAAAACTCGAAAAATTATTTCAGTTTATTTTATACAGAATATCAGTATAAAACCACTTTACACTGTCAAATATTAAAATAAATTAATGAATTAAAATATGAAAGACAAAACAAAAACTAAAACTATGCCTTCATCTCCTAACATCACATGTCTGTGTTTGCCTTTATCTCCAGTCTACCACAGTTTTCATATTGGCAAGCCATTTTTCCTCTTCATATCGGGCTTGCATTAAAATAGCAGCATGCTTCTGTACAGGATTTGATCATTTTGAAGTGCTGAATGGGGGGAGTATTTTAAAGTTGAGGTGATTGAGTTAAATCCTGTTTTAAAAGTGTAAGCTAGCATTCGGTGTTTATATTCATTTGAATTATTTCTTGAATCAAGTATACCTACAGAACTATAAATAAAGCTTCACCTATACCCTACAGAAAACAACACTATTAAAAAGAAAAGGACACTGATTCTGGAAGTAATCTAAAACATAACAAAACACATTATGCCCAAGAACAGACAAAAAACACACAATGTAATAATATCATGGGAACTCTAGATAGCATACGTATTTCTAGACAGAACAAGAATTTATAAAGTTCAGACATGATCTTTTAATGGAAATATTTAAAAATACCCAAACATTATTATAAAATTAAGAAAACATGTGAAGAAGTTTAGTTGTTCTCACTCCACTGAAACAAATTTTCAAAAGTGTGGTAACCATGGTTGCACTTCAAAACAGGGTCGTTCTATGTTCATAAAAAATCTGGAGAAAAAAAAACATCCCTAAAAATTCAGGCTTCGGAAAAACTAATCGAAAAACACAAAGCACCAGGGTACCTTTACATTACAGGTAAATTCCACATCATAGGTGACTATTATAATGCAGAAGGGAAAAAGGACTAGTATCAAATTTCAGAAAAAGAAATGCATAAGAAAATGTAACAGAAACAGGCACTCACAGAAACAATGCTAGCAGCTAGCCCGATATCCCCATAGAACCCCCAATATTATTAGACGAGTGCTTCCCAAAAAAAAAAAGAAACTTTCCTTCGATTATGGATTAGTTAATCGCGGTTTCACGGTGTGAATTAGAGGTCCACTATGATGCGAAATGCTAAAGCGTTGTGTTTCAAGGGCACAGCAATCAGGCTGCAAATCGTGCCTGAAAAGCGCCAATTGCGTCCAATCACGGCTGCTTCAGGGTGTTTTCTTGGCAACACCTTCACAAGAAGCAAGAAAGAAAAAGGAAGAACAGATTCAAGTATTCAACAAAGCAGGTTTCTCCTCTGCCAAAAATGGAGAACAAAAAGAAAGTAGAATAGAATTGGGAGAAAAGAAAGTAAAATGCTTCCCGTACAACTCAATACTAGTATACCCGATACAAATACACTAGAGAGAGCACAATACTACTACACTATAGAATATAGATAGAAGAGAGATGAGTGATATGAGTGTAAAGTGTTTGTTTCAAGGGTGGGTGAAAATGTTAGCACAAGTTGATTAACTTTTGATGTTTTTACAGTAGGGGTGCGCATGGAACATACATACACCACACCACATTCAAAATGTGGTTCTAGTGAACCGGTTTCGCAAAAACCAGTTCGTGTTTACACGGTTAGTTCAAAGTTCAGGTTAATTACAGATTTAGGTTAAGGTACATTCTTTAAAGAAAACTCATCCTAAACTGTTTTAACTTTATGCATATCTGGTATAATCAAGAACCGTAAATTACTAGTAAATAGAGCTGCTAAGAGCTAAGATAATGCTTTAAATTATACTCTAACAGATAAAGGCAAAAGTGAATATTCACTCACAAAATTATACTTAACAGCAGAAAAATTATACTAAATCTGAACGAGACATACTTGACATGGAATGAGTGAGTAAAATAAGGGCAAGAAAAACTTGCAGTCATACATAACTCATGATAAAAAATTGAAAATGTGCAACAAACAAAGAAACAGAAAACAAGAAGTAAAAGGAGTGCTATGATCCAGCAGCATACAATATAAGGGGTTTGTGAAACTCTGATTGAGCTGCTCCTTGGTTATAGCACCCCTTGTTTTCCACGTATCTCATTCTCAAGTATGTGTTCAAATAATTATGCTCTGTATTTTATCTTAAAATTATTGTTGAAGAAAAAATTAATAAATCTGAGGGAAAGCCTTATCTAGATTAAATAGATACAATCCTATATTTCTATAGTGTCACCTGAAAATAAGCTTCAAGTTTCTTTCTCAGTGCAGCATATATTACCCTTCTGCATTTCCTCCCCTGCAATACTCCCTAAACAGATTGCACTCTCCTTTCACTTTTTTGGCTCCAATGCTGCAACCAATTGTAAAAAGAGATGAAACAAAAGAATGAGTTCGAACAATTACAACTCTATGTTGTGATAAAGCCAACACATTAAAAGATGAATCCTTTTAAACACACTAAAAACCTTTTCTATTTGCCCACATTTAGCATACATGTTTATGAGTGTCGATCCAATAAAACTACTACTATGATGCATCTTACTATTAATTACATAAGTGTGTCTCCATTTACCTTCCTCAATAAAACCCAACTCAGCAATGGCTGAAAGGACACTAACAATAGCAGGGACAACGAGTTGAACCCCTGAACTCAACATTTCTCTGAACAAGCTCAAACCTTCCTCAGGGTAATGGTTAAAATCAAAAGCTGAATCATACTTGTCCAGATAACCACATCTCTTACACTCATGACCATAAAAACCTCCTAATCAAGCTCACATTTCCCATGTTTCCCATACCCAGCAATCGTGGCATTACATGAAACCACATCCCTTTGAGGCATTTTCTCAAACACCTCACGTGCCATGTCAATCTTACCCGCTTATTTAAGAGAATACTACCTTATTACTTCAAAATTCAAATCATGATAACAGTCAAAGATGAATCCTTACTGACACAAATAAACACCAACCCTCAATCATTGACACCTAGCTTGTGTGATATCAGCAGCTCAAGCAATATGACACACATACACACACAACTTGAATATAAACATACATGAGAAGCCCCTTTTCATATAAGTGTGTGGTTTGTTTTTCTTGTGTGTTGATTGAAAAGTTGTGCAATCGGTGCTCGTTATAGCAGTGCATATTTAACAGAATACAGTGCTGATTCAAATACCTTTTAGAGAATGTAATGACGATGCATTAACATAGATGCTAAGCTGGTTGAAAAACACGTACACCCTGTCCCTGAGTGAGAAAGAATCGATTGGGGCTCTGAGAAAGAAGGCTTTGGAGTAGTGTTCGTGCGTTGTGAGAGAGATTGAGGGTGAGAATCACTGATTCTATTCCAGTGTGAGTGAGACAATCAATTGGGAGAAACCAATTCAGTAGTAATCTCTATTAGGATGGCTTTTTTTTTTCTACCCCCACATTTTCCCTCAATACCCCCACAAAAAATGAAAATCCTAAAATACCTCTATGAAATTTTACTTAATCATATTTACCTATATAAGAGGTAAATACGATTTAGAAAAAAATAGGGAGCGTATAAACCTAAGGTTTAAATAGCTTTTACCCCCTACATTTATCACAAGAATCCATATACCCCCTTGCAAAAAAAAATTTAAAATGAACCTTGCAAAATTCAAAACGTTTCTAGTTAGGTCATTGCTCTTAGTTTTTCTTAACAACGTTATCTTAAACTAAGCTGGATGTTCACGTTGGCATAACACGTGGCTAATTAGAGCTTATATCATCATCATCAAAATCATTCATTCATTTGAAACTCTTATTCTCACTGAAACTTACCTCATTCATCAACATAATTATTGGCGAGTTTCAGTGAGAAGAAGAGTTTCAGACGAATGAATGATGTTGATGATGATGATGATATAAGCCCTAATTAGCCACGTGTTATGCCAACTTGGACATCCAACTCAGTTTAAGTTAACGTTGTTAAGAAAAACTAAGAGCAGGGACCTAACTAGAAACGTTTTGAATTTTGCAAGGTTCATTTTAAAACTTTTTTTTTGCAGAAGGGTATATGGATTCTTGTGATATTTGCAGGGGCGTAAAAGCTATTTAAGCCTAAACCTAAATACGATGCGAAAATAAAACGCAAATCGTATATATCTCATTAGTAGGTACATACAATTTGTTAATTATACAAGTCGTATGTACCTTGGATGCAGGTAGATACGATTTGTATAGTTAACAAATCGTATGTACCTGTTCGTGGGGGTACATACGATTTGTTAACTTAACAAATCGTATTTACCCTGTATTAAGGTAAATACGATGTACAAAATAATTAAAAAAAATAAAAAACTAATAACATATATATATATATATACATATACACAAAAATACGGATAAATAATTACAAAAAACGTGGTACAAAAATAAATACAACAAATGTCAGGCAGTCAGTCAACCATCAGAATCATCCGATAAATCTACCACGGTGGGCGCATCAGTGGGTGGGGGCAAGACTGGAGCAAGGGAATGTCATAAGGCGAAGCGGCCTGCATACGGATCCAACCATGTAAGGGCCTCGCAAGATACATTATGCTTCCATAAATGAGCAATCGGAGGGAAAGGACAAGCAAGTGAAAGAGAAACATGCACCCAATGGTTACCCCTCACGTGCAGAATAGATATGATACTACGAGCCTTAGAAGAAGAATAAGCACCTCTCAAAGGTAGATAAGTAAAATCCATCCCCAAATATACCTGAACTAGGGCCACATTATACCTGGTTGCTATAAAGTACCCCATCTCAGGCAAACTCAACCACTTTTCCGGAGGCTGAACACCGCGTAGTCTTCAATGGATAATGCTTCTCTAAGCTCTGCTAGTCTGTGCTCCCCAAATATGTCAATATAGAGTTGGTCTCTGTCTTTTGTTTCTTGAATTAATTCTTGCCTAATTAAAGGCCAACTATCCTCACCAAGACCTTGACCAACAGCAAATGCCCTAAACATACAATTACCATCGGGCTCAACATCAATAATATTCTGAACATAAGAGTGTAGGTGTTGAGGAACCCACGATAAATGAAGTTTTGTCTCCCCCTGCTGTGTTAATTTCCTGTATGAACTCTGAGATACCTTCAATTTTGGAGACTGCTTTGAGACAATAGGAGAAGACCCTTTTGTCGACTTAGAAGATTTTTTGGAAGTCCCGGATTCTTGTGTCATCTTCAACTTTTCATCAACATGTTCCCAACCGGAAGGATTGCGCTTGACATCAAATAATTTCTTCTTTGGTGCACCTTTAGTTTTAACTTTGAATGGTGGTGGAACCATAGAAGAAGTAGTAGGAAATGCAAGCTCATTTAGTTGCTTCTTGAAGACAAATTTTTCATCCTCTGTCATTCGATTAAATCTTGCCCAGATCATCTCCATTTGGTATGAAATATCACATGCATCAGATTGCTCTTGGGAAAATTTATCATCAATAGAGTCCAAATCGAGCTGTTTCCAATGGAATAGAAGAACCGGAATAATGAAAGACACCTAGCTCACAAGCACATGGAAGAAGATGTGTCTTTCGAAGAACGCAACCACAACGACCTTTGTCATAGCCAACTCCGGATGTAGTTTTTGTAAACTCTTTAACAATATGATCCAAAGCATTTAGAGGCACAAGACCGCGAAGTTTTTTAAAAAATGGAGTATTGTGTGCAACTTCAATACGGTTTATGCTCCGTTGGAAAGACCAGATCACTTTTTCAAAATGAAGATTAAGCATCCCATGCACCGAATGAAAACATTTTGATAAATCTCCTCCAGAAGTCCCCAAATGTCGCTTCAAAGTCCAGTGGGCTGACTCGACTCTTAAATAATCACAAAAATAAATATACGAAAAAAATAGTAAACACGTGTTAAAAAAATTTAATCAACGATAAAAATAGGAAACACGTGTTAAAAAAATTTAATCAACGACTAAAATACCTGTTCGTGGTCTGATTCCCAAAGTGTGGGATATGATTAGTCCATGCCAAGATAAATTTCTCCTTATGCGATTTCAACCAAGTATCGCGCACATATTTAATAAGAATGGGAAGATCAACGCACGAGTCCTCAAAAATCTTCAATCGAGATGAGTACTCTGACTCGTCAGCTGAGTCAATAACTTCGTGCCAAAGAGAGAGAACTTCCGTTTGCCTATCCGCATGTACCATGTCTTTAATTTTTGCCTTGACATTTTTTGTGACATGCCAAGAACACAACAAATTCGTAGAAGAAGGAAACACACTAAGAATACCCGACATTAGACCAAGATCTCGGTCTGTCAAGAATACCTGTGGTTGAAGCCCATGCAAGTCGAATAAATCTTTTAGCTGCTGTAATGCCCAAGTAAAATGATTTCCTAGCTCATGTGCAATGTAGGCAAAAGCAACCGAGAAAGTTAATTCCGTAGACGTCACCCCGACAATCTCCAATAAACGTAGATTGTATTTATTCGTCTTGTAGGTTGTGTCGAGAATGAGAACTTTGGGAAACAACCGAAATAATTTTATAGAAGTGGGATGCGCCCACATGATGTCCGAAACCACGTCAGAATCCCCAAGCTTCCTGCTCCAACATAAAAAAATTGCAGATTCAATTAATCGCAACAGCTCTTGAATGTCCGTTCTAGGACCTCTCCTAGAAGACCGATAGGCGTAACGCTGCCTATATATTTGTGGAAGAAAGTGACGTTCCCTGGAAAATTTTTCTTCAAAGCAATCAGACTGTCTTTCGGGGCAACGTTCAAAGAAGTATGTTCATCAATAATAGCCTTCTGCGGCTTAGTCAAACGCCCAAAAGCTGTGGACCCGACTGGGGTGGTCAATAACTGATGTGTGTAGACCACACCTAACCGACACACGCCAACCCCATCACGTATGGTACGAACAGCTCTCAACTTGAACAAACACCTTCTTCTCTTCGATCCGATAACTCTAGAATTATTACAAAAATCCCCTTGCTTGTCACAGCCAAAAAAGATTTTATCTCGAGTCCCCCTTAATTTTACCTCCACCTAAGTCAGATCTGACAATAATAACAACTACCCCGATACGTCTCCCAACGGCTTTCACCCACTCAACAACATCATCCCGTGTAGAAAATATCTACGAAATAAAAAATTGTTATGTGGTTAAAAAAATAAATGTCTATCAAAATTAATTAAAAAATTAGTACTCAAACATTATACCTGGTCCGTCCTGAATGACTCTGTAGTATCTACAACGACAGGAACCAGCTGTGACTCTGACTGCGAATCGATATCTATTTCGAAAATAGAACAAGAAATAACAATTAGGAAAAAAAATACAAATCGTATTTACGTGCCCCACACGTAAATACGATTTCCAATCGTATACACCCCCCCCCCCCCCCCACCAGATAAATACGATGGCCAAAAATGAACTATCATATTTACGTAGGGGTTACGTAAATACGATTTCCACTCGTATTTAGGTAAATACGCGCTGACAAAATTTCCTTTTTTGGAGTATTTTACAACATCAAATCGTATTTATCTAATTATAGGTAAATACGATTTGACTCTGTGTGGCTTATTTATTGCGTATTAAATGCTAATCGGATTTACCTTCCATAGTGGTAAATTCGATTAGAGATATTGTGGGCCCCAGCAGAGAATAACTGAAAAGTGAATTTTTGGGAGATTATGGGAGGGGTATTTTGGGGATAAAGTAGTTATGTGGGGGTATGGAGGGAGGTGGTGGGGGTATAATAAAAAACCCTTTTTTTTACCCCCACATAATTTGATAAACCAAAAATACCCTCATGAAAAAGTTCCAATCGGATTTATCTCCTATGGAGGTAAATCCGCTTTGTAAGATAAATCTGATTTGCATTTTTTTCAAAGCGGATTTATCTTCCCATGAGGTAAATCCGCTTTGTATTTTTCCAAAGAGGATTTACCTCATGGGAGATAAATGCGCTTTGAAAAAATGCAAATCGGATTTATCTCCTATGGAGGTAAATCCTCTTTGTAAAAAATGCAAATCGGATTTATCTCCTATGGGAGATAAATCCGTTTGAGTCAATTTCATGTGGGTATTTTCGGTTTATCAAATTATGTGGGGATATATGGTCAAAGTGTGGGGTACAAAAAAAAACCATTGAGATTTCAGAAGTGAAATGAAATGGGCTGAAATGGGATGGGGTGAAATGAAATTGAGTGAGAATAAGTTTGCCCATTCTTATTAGTTATTACACTCCCTCCCCTACTCACTAGACACTCCACTACCTTGCGAAAAGACAAAAATACTCTTAATGTACACAATCTTTCCAAACGCATTCCTTTTATTTATGGCTTTCAAAGGGTTCGGTATTTTATCGAACCCTGATACAGTACCTTGGTACTATGTCTTCTAGTTTTTTGCACACCCTAAGTACGGTAGCAAGGTAGCGAACCAGTTTGGTACCATAATACCGTACCTGTTAATTCTGAAACAACACTTACACGGTACATTGGTACTGAATGGTGCTCAATAGTGAAACTTTTTCTAGAAAACGAATGTGGTGGTGGTGGTGAGAGGAAGAAAGAGATGGGGGTGAGTGGGAGGTGGTGGGGGTGGGATGAGTGGGAGGTGGAGGTGGAGGTGGTGGTGGTGAGAGGGAGGGGAAGTGTGTGAGTGATGGGATTAGGGGTTGTTTGGGGATTTTTTTAAAATTGGGTGTGTTTGTTTGAAGAGGATCTTACAGAAGATGTATATCGAAGAATCAAGCGGCTTTCGTTTAAAGTCACCATATATATCATCGACAATGCTTTAACAACTTCTAAAATTCTCAACTCCATGAAATTGTTTGTTACTTAGTTATTGTTAATCATGATCGTGTTGGACCCATAATTCCAAGATGTCGCCTATGACAAGAAGATCCACTATTACCATACTTATATGTCCTTTGTGTTGAAAGGCTTGTTCACCCTTATCCATACATTAAAGCAACAATGTGATATTCACGACACAAGGTTATGTAGAGGTAGCCCTTCTATCACTCATCTTCTTTTTTCTGCTGATAGCTTCCTCTTCTGTAGAGCTATTATGTCGGAAGTTTTCAAACTAAAGGATATGTTACATGTTTATGAAAAAGCAAGTGGACAGGCAATAACTTTCGCCTAATCAGCCATAACTTTTAGTTCAAACATCCCCAAAATAAACAAAATAATCTCTCCTTACTTTTAGGAGTATTCTCAATTATTGGGCAAGGAAGATACCTTGGCCTTCCTTCAATGATAGAGAAGAACAAAAAATCCATCTTTGGTTATCTAAAGAATGGCATTTGGAAGAATATCCAAGTTTGTTGGTCAAAGCCTTTATTTAGAGTGCATGAGTCATTTTCCTTCATATTAGATGGGTGTTTTCCTTCTTCCCAACACTCAATAGCGAAGAACTAGAAAGAATGTTAAACTCTTTTTAGTGGTGAATTAAATTTTCATGATCTTGAAGGCTTCAATCTAACTATGTTCGGTAAAATGGAGATGACTCTAAAATTAATGTTTGGAGTCAACTTTGGATTTGATCTCGTGAACATATGAGACCCACTACCCCTTTGCCTTATGATAAATATGGACTACATGATCTATCTGACCCTAAAACTTGGAGGGCTGATGTTGTAGATATTATTTTTAATGATCCGGATGCTGCGACTATCCATCAAATACCACTTATTTCACATGCTCATGGTTGCATTATTTGGAATCATTACTCTTTGGGCAGCTACACAATCACAATCAAGCGTGCATATATGCATGAATAGTGAGTCAGTGAGTGTGTTTATAGCTCTACAACATGCATCAGCGAACATCCTAATTGGCGATCATTATGGTCTCTATTTGCTCCTCCAAAGATAAAAATAATGTGTTGGAGATTAGCTCATAATGTGATTGTGAGGGATAATCTCAGTGTTGTGAAAACCGAACAGTACTGAGCAGTTCAACTGGTTAAACCTTGACGTGGTTGACAATTGGTTCAACTTTAGTTGGACTGCTGTCTGGTTGAATCGTCCAGAATCAGGTTAAATCGGGTTGACCTGTGTGGTTAGACTGCTTTGAATCGTCCGATTTACGGAGTTAAATAGTTCAAAATGCATTTTTTTTAATTTTTATTCACTTCCCCCCAAAAAAGTAATATTTTTTACTTTTTTGTTTATTTATTAGTTGAAAGAACCAATTAAACCATAGCTCAAAAGTCTCACTGATCTAATCTCCAATCCGTTGTTAAAAACGTTGGATAATCTTTCATCAAAGGAGGTTGGATCGCCAAAATTGATGTTTGTTTTGTAATACATACAGGGAGCTTAATTGGCACATATTTTTTGATTTGACTATAATCTTGCAAAATCATGTTAGAAGGAATTGCAACTTTGGTCCTCTATAGAACCTTATTATTTTCTCGCATAGGGTTTTAGTGGTGGAAAGTTTTACGGATGAGTAGCAGTCCCTATTTACTTGTGGAATTTGGAGCATGCATTTGGGAATGTAGAATTAACAAAATCTCTGAAATAATACAATGATGCAGCCAACATAAGTTTCATCAATGGCAGGGGATACACTCACACGTTGGAAATGGGCCCTAAAGCACCAACGATATAAATGTCTTGGCCAGCTTCTATGCAACGTCACAAGAACCACCCCACCAAATGTTATTATGAAAGGGAATTCATATTTTGGCAATTCAGATTTTGCTTTTTTCCCAAATCAATCTCTTGCAGGTTTGGTCTATGTTTTCGTGATGCACGTGGAGCATATACTCTTTCCGGTTTCTACTATAAGAAAATTTTGCAGTTTTAAGTTTATTAAATAACTGATGTATCTGGCCTAATGGACCGGAGGGAGTATCCATCATCGCCACATCACCTCTTGGTCGACTTCAATTACAAAGTAGACGCAAAGAAAGGATGTTTAAATTTTAATTAGTAGACCAAATTAGTGCTCTATTATCTTCCTAGGTTAATTGTAATTAATTTAGCATTTCCTTATCATACCCTTGTCACCAAGTTTTTCTTTCAATTCCTCCTTGTATTTAAAAACAAAAAACAAAAAGTTGTGCATGCTATTGGAAAATAAGAAACTTTTTACTCCATTATCTCTTCATTGTTTAATCTCAAAATAGTATATGCCCCACTAAATATTTTTCTAAGTGAGTAAAAAACAGTATTACTTTTGTTATTTAAGAATTAATTCAGAAACATACACGTAAAAATTCAGAGCAAGACTAAAAAAATAAATATGTTAATGTTGATTTATGAGCTATGATATTTTAAAGTGGAATTTAATTTTTAATAGTGTGAAATTATTAATATAGTATTATGTTTTGTTTATTATTGTTATTTATATATTAAATTAAAATACTAAAATTATATTTTTTTTAATTATTATCCGAGCAGAACCCTTGAACCACGTCTAAACCAGTTCAATGCTCAATTCATTTTTTGACACAAAGCACCTAGTGCATTTCATTCATAATCAAACCGGTAATACATGTTGGAATATCATAGTATTCTTGAGGACTAGCTATTAATAAGGGTATAGCAAGGGAATGAGGAACTTTATTAGCAGTCCTCCTCATAAACCCTACATGAGAGTTGTTGCTGAAAAAACTAAAGAGAGACTTACAAGCTGAAATCAAACAACGAAATTCAAAAATAACATCTTTATTAGAATTAAAGGCATCGACCACCATCTTAGCATCCATCTCAAACATAACATCCTTGAAGCCCATCTCATGGACCCAGCTAATAGCCAAAAATGTAAACCCATAGTTTCAACCATGAAAACATCAGTCAAAGGGGAAAAACCAGTGAGTTTTTGCTCAAATAAAATTACCCAAAGCGTCGCGAATATATAAAATAATACTCCCTCTGGACCTAATTATAAGCAAAAAAAGTGTCTAGTTTGGTGGACTCAAATATAAGCAAAATGGTTTATGTCAATAGAAAGCTCTTTTTGACACAATCAGAGAGAATACAATCATGTAATAAATTGCTTTTTTTTTGGTAAGCAACGGGGGCTAAGCCCCAACAAAACAGAACAAACTATGACACAATAACACGAGGAGTAGAGACTCCAAGTCTATCAGCGAGCAATAAGTGACTCATCGAAATGGGGCACTACTCATAATACATCAACTGCTCAGATTGAGCACATCCTATGGTAGCCAAAAAATCAGCACACTTGTTGGCCTCTCGATACACATGCAGAAACCGAACCTCTCCCAACTGATGCAGTAATCTCCTAATCTCCCGAATCAAGCTCCAACCAGCAACACAAGTCTCAACTTGATCTCTAAGAATACGAACAACCACCTCGACGTCTAGCTGAACAACAACCATAGACCATTGATTGTCCCTACAAAGCTTCAACCCCTCAAAAACTCCCCATAATTTTGCTATCATCGCGCTGCAATGCCCCACAAATTTAGAAAATCCACGCAACTAGTTTCCATCATGATCTCGAATCAGTTCACCACAACCCACACGCTGAGATGAAGCCTTGAGAGCACCATCCGTGTTCAAACAAAACCACCCATTCGACGGAGGCAACCATCGCACATCCACTTGGACACTCTCGCGAGCAAAAGGGAATCTTGCAACAGAGGTGGCCTGCTTGTACTCAGCAACGAGCTTTAAAACATGTCGCCATGGTCTCACAGGGCGCACGAAGTGTATCTCATGCGCTTCCTTGTTCTTCCAAGACCAAAGCAAGTGGCAAGCCGTGGCCCAAATACAATCCCAAGACAGCTCTCCAATGACCCACTTCTCTTGATGCAAATTGAAGTTAAGCCAATGAGCCAAATCCCCCCCCCCCCCCCCCCCCCCCCCCCCCCCAAAATCACTTCTTTTATTAGTTTTGACAATAGAAATCCATAGCGAAGAAGCTAGTGGGCAATCACGAAACACGTGGTTTTTTTGACAGCACCAATTCCAAACATGCGGTTCTTAAAATAATCATTTTTTGCCAGTCAAAATAAAGAGCAACTTTTTACAGCTTTTATTTTTGAAAATTAAATTTTAGGCAAATTCTTATGTACCCGGTTAAAAAGTTGGGTGCAGCACCGTGACGACTTGTTTTACTTACAAATTGCTATGTCACACTATTTTATAATTCATTTTTTGTTTTCTTATTTTCATTTATGGGTTCTCAGTTTTTAAAAAATTATAGTATTACCTTAATTACCATTTGAATTTGAATTTGAATTCTTCTTTCTTATTTCCTAATTTCTGATTTTTGTTCATCCTTGTTTGTGCAATTGTTATTTTATCCCCATCATTCTTAACTTTACACGGCAATGTGTTCCTCTCATTGTTGGCAACCACGCCCTAAAAACTGCTTTGTACTAATCTCAAACGAACTTATAAATAAAATTGACATAAATGACTATTTTTAATTAATGCTTAAAAATGAGAACATCTATTCATTTAATACGGGATAAATAATAAATTTAGCTAAAGGTAAAATGCATAAAATGAATGTAAAAGTAAAACGCTACTTCTAACCATGTATGAAATGCATAAGCCAATGGTTGTCAAACAGTTCTAGTTTGCTTCAGCGAGCATATAGGTTACTTCTTAGGTCTCACCAAATAGAGCCTAAAATGAGAATATGCTTTTAGGCTCTCTTTGGTAAACAATATTGGTTGAGTGTAGGGTGTTTGCAGGTTGGGTTAGATTGAATTTGACCAAATCTAATTTTAGAACCGATCAATTGTCTTTGGTTTGAGTTAAGCAACTGTTACATCCAAATAGATCTGATTTTTAACGAGTCTTCCTGATGAGACTTTCCAAATAGATCTGATTTTTAAAGAGTGTTCCCGATGAGAAATATTAAAACCATACAACAGAAAAAGGTTTTAGCAGCGCTTCTTTTTAGCCTTTAGCAACACTTTCAAGCGCTCCTTATCAATGCACCGCTAAAGGCATGATACCAAACATCGGCGCATATGTACCGCTACTGAATGTTAGGAATCGCCAGCAGTACCTATTCTCCTAGATTAGGTGGTGTTTTTTTATTGAAAACACACCGTACTTATTTTATTACAATAGACAGTGCTCCACAGTACTTATTTTGTCGTCCATTGTGGTCCTACCTGGCTCGAGGGCTTTGCAGTTGTGCGCAGAGAATTTCTGGTTTATAGCAAAACAATATCACGGATGCTATGATATTGCACCGAACACGTACCCCCTTTTCCCCTATGTAATTAGTCGTATAAATATGTGATCCAACTTTAGCTAGATAATAGGCCAAGGATCCCAATTACAAGTCAGCTCAGTCGCACCACGGTATATACGACTCTGCGCTTCTAAATATGGTATGTTTTCTCCACTCCTATCATATGCTCCATCTTGATTATTTACAGGCTTGTGTTCGGAACATAATCTTAAACACATAGACTAGAAAAGCTACTTTTACAAACTTTTTAAAAATGAGCTATAATTGAGAGAGCAACACATATATTTTAATCCTCAACGAATGATCCTTTGGTTTCTTTTTTTAATCGAAATTCCAAATATAGATTGTGCTTGCATTCAATAATATAACTAGAGTAATGTTATTTAGCCTAAATTTTCTAGTCAAAAATAGCTAAAAACCACATTACAATACCAATAAAATAAGTTTTTTAGGCCATTAATCAACCTGTATTTTCACAGTTTTCTAGGTCATTGACTAAAAACTTGGTTAATGACCTAAAAACTTGGTTTATTGGCGTTGTAAATTGGTTTTAGGCTGGAATTTTTTTTTGCTAAACAACATTACCCATATAACTATACTAATTTCAAATTCAACTTCAATAAAATTTTTAATATGCGCAACATGTTGTAATCGAAATTCCAAATTTTAATATACCAGAGTAATTGTTTTAAATACAAGTGTGTTGACATAATTAAAATCCTTATATTAGTCAAACAAAAGACAACCTCAAGGGGTTGGTCTAGTGGCGCATGACAGAATTTGTATCTGGGAGGTCCTGGTTCAAATCTCCACTAGTCCCCTTGGGGAGGTAAATGTAATTCCCTTTGTAAGCTCTAAACGAGCCAGAAGGTTTTCCCTACCTTGGACTGGGCGCGATCTCTTTGCCCTAAAATTTTTTTTAAAAAAGTCAAACAAAAGACATATAAATACTTTTGGACTTCTCAAACAATAAGCTAAATTATACTTTTATATTGTTTCGGTTTTGGGTTTGGTCCCTTCTTCATTATTTATTCCGAATTGGACCCTAAAATTGTAACGTTATGCCAACATAGTCCGTTACTATAATACCACAAAAGTTAGCTTATGTGACAATTAACAGATAATCTGGGGAATGGATTCTTTTAAGTGGAAACCTCTCAAATTTTCTGAAGTGGTTAAATCTCTACCTTTAAATACACCCTCTCTCTCCCTTTTTAAAGTTAAATACACTCTCTCATATTTTTAATGGAGGATTTAGATTCCACCTGAGAAAAAAGTCATAGGAGAGAATCCCTCCCTATAATCTAGCTGTCGAGTTATCACATAGGGAGGCCAAATCGAAAAAACAAAATATGATAAGGACCAAAATGGCTAACGAGCCTTTCCCCCTAAAAGGATGACCTATGATTTCTAGTTTTTGCGTGATTTTCAGGTACGTACCCATTTTTTTGATAAGCAAATATTTGTAATTAATTTTTAGGGAAAAATATCAGTCTTTAGAGTTTAAACCATCTCCTACTTAATCTTCTTTAATATCTTTTAGTGTGTCAATTGACCTACCTATCTGAAATGTAAGTACTCGTTATCCCAAATAGGTAACTCAGTTGGCGAGCTAAGGAACTCCGAAGGAGTGCACCAAAAGAGTGCAAGAAGGAGGTCTCGGGTTCAATCCCCGGATACTAACATTTCCCCCACCCCACTAACATTGCCTATGCCTATAAAAAAACAATTTGTGATTAAGAAGAAACCTTTTGTTAGTTGTATAAAGTGTGTATCTTTTTTTGGTAAAGGAAGAGAAAACAACAGCAAAAAGAAGAAAAAAAAGACAATTACAATCTAAAGAAAAGCTTCCTGCTTGCATCATCATGCAGCAGGGAGAGAACACCGTCTGGAGGATCCTCAAGCACTTGCCACGAATATTAAGCACTTCCTAGGCTAAACATAATTTGGAGTATTAATCATACCTCTTGAGTGTAACATTGCTCTAGTGGCAAGACCCTGTGAGAATATATTATTTAGTCCATTGTACCAAAAAAAGAATATATTATTTAGTCAAAATCATACTTATTGTCACCATCTCTACCCGGAACTTCTGTTTGTATAGACATTGACTCTTTTGTTTTTCTTTGAAGTACTCTTTTGTTTTATTTGTTCTAGTAAACTTTGACTCTTTCATAAGGAATTAGGACCTTAGAATCCTCTCTATTTTTCAAAGGAAATGGAGGATTCTATTTCGAGGGGAACAAACACAAAATTCATAGTAGCTCATAGAATTAAATGTATCGTAATAATTAATAATTAATACTATAATCCACCATAAAATTTATTCATGGGGTACAAATGACATTCGTATAAATGGTAAGAACAATGCGTAACGTTCAAGTTGTGATTTTTTTTGGTTACAACGTACCATATGGTTTTTTTTTTATTTGATTCGGGAAAACGTACACGCAATGGTTTATTTTTTATAAAAGATTGATGTAACTTGTAACTATGGACAACATACAAAATATTAGGTAGCTTTCAAACAAGTTTTATGGATTCCGATTGTCTCCGATAGAGGTGGGAATAGGTCAGATCGATTATAGGTGTTTACGGTCTAGCTTACATTAGGTTTAGACCAGCATTAGCGGACCTATATAGCTTTTAGGGTTCTGTTGAATTCCCTAAAAAATAATTGTACTAATATCCCCCTATATAAAAATTATTTGAACCCACCGGAAATTTAAATTTGCACTAGTATCCTTAAATTTACACTCAATTTGTACTCAATTTTTAATAAATCTGTTCTATTAATTTCCATAATAAGTGACTATTTATAAAACTTTAGGAATCATTTTACCGATATTACATACTTTTACGAACTACTTCTTATTTTCATATACTTCAGGACTTAAATAGAAAAAAGTGTGTAAACTTAGAGCCTGATTTAGTGATTTATTCTTAAATAAATTTGGAGTTCGATAACTTAATTCCTTAATTATAGTAAACTAAGTGAGGATATTTGAATACAAGCCTGTTTTTTGATAATAAAAGTTAAACAAACCTGTAATCCGACATTTTTTATAATGATTTTTTTGCACCCCGTGACTCAAGGTCTTGGGTCTGCATCTGCAAACGGGCCTTATTTAAATAGATAAGACTTAAGTATTTTTTTTAAAAGACTTCTTAGCTAGAAAGCCTTTTTGGCCTACCAAATAGACATATTTAAGTAAATATACATAACATTTTTTAATATTATAATTAGGCTTAAATAGCATTTACCTCCTGCAAATATCACCATAATCCATTTACCCTCCTGCAAAAAAAAAACTTTTAAAACAACCCTTGCAAATATTAAGTTTTTCTAGTTACCCCCCTGCCGTTAACAAAAACTGACGTGGCAAACGGAATGCCACGTCCTCACCCATGTCACGTCAGCAACCAGTAGATGGCTGCCACATGGCAGTGTTGTTAAATCAAAATAAATCTTGAGAATGGCTAGGGTAGGATTTGAACCCACAACCTTTGGTTCAGACCCAAAGGGAATTACAACTCAACCAACACTTCACTTGTGATATTGTACCGGTTCTTATTTATTTATATTGTTAAAGTTCTTCTTCTTCTCCATTGTTCAGCGTGAAGCTCTGTTTATAGTTTCAATGATATTAACTAGTTTTTCCTATTGATTTTGTTTTGTACATATTTAATCAACCAATTTTTAATGAACCAATCATCATAATTACTTTATTTGCTTCGAATTCTTCTTCTCCAGACTCCTACGAATTCTTCTCTTCTCCATGTTTGGGTCATGATTTCGTTTGAACAATGGAGAAGAAGAAGAACTTTAACAACGTAAATAAATAAGAAAACCTTTATTTTCCAGATCGTTTTCGTTTTCTGATTTTGATTTCGTCCGCCCATCGTTTTCGTTTTCTGATTCTGCTCCGTTTTTGCTTCAACATTTTTCCAGATCTGAGTTCAACTATTTTGATTCCAGATCTGCGTTTTGGTTCCACTATTTTTTTTAAAAAATTATCTATTTTAACAACGTAAATAAATTAGAACTGGAATAATATCATAAGTGAAGTGTTGGTTAAGTGGTAATCCCCTTGTGTGTGAACTAGAGGTTGTGGGTTCAAGTCCTATCTTGGACATTTTCAAGATTTATTTTGATTTAACAACACTGTCACGTGGCAGCCATCTACTGGTTGCTGACATGGCAGTGGTGACATGGGTGATGACATGGTGTGTCAGTGTCACGTGACACAAAGGTCCAATAATATGGTGACACGTGGCAGTGTGTCAATTTTTTTTAACAGTAAGTTAACCGCAGGGGGTAACTAGAAACACTTAATATTTGTAAGGTTTGTTTTAAAAGTTTTTTGTTTTTGCAAGGAGGTAAATGGATTATGGTGATATTTGCGGGGGGTAAATGCTATTTAAGCCTTATAATTATTATATTAAATTTTCTACTTTATGTTATCATAAACTTGCTAACACTTTTTGTTAATTTAAACATATTGACCTACATCAATTTTTGTATATTTAAAGTCATATTATAAAGGCTTAAATACAGTTTTGGTCCCCTAAGTTTCACCAACTCACGATTTTGATCCCCAAGTTTTAATTTCACGAATTTGATCCCCCAAGTTTCCCAATTTGTAAAATCAGGGTCCCTCCACGATTTTCTTCTTTATTCTCCTTAATAGAAAACGTGAAAATATTGAGTTTGTTTTTCAGATTTCAGAATAGTATTAATTTTCTCATATACCATAAAACACCAAACAAACTATTTCAAAAATCTATTAGTATTGTTGCCTGAACTCACGGGGGGACCTTGATTTTACAAATTGAGAAACTTGGGGGATGAAATTCGTGAAATTAAAACTTGGGGGATCAAAATCGTGAGTTGGTGAAACTTGGGGGACCAGAACTGTATTTAAGCTTATTATAAAATAGATTTTAAATATAATGTCATATAAAGATACTTTTCTAAAGGGTTTTGTTTGATCTTAAACTCAAATTTAATCTCATTAACCTATTAGTTTGTTAATCTATTTTTTTTGACGTGAGATTGTTACTCTATTTACAAAAGATTAAACACTCAAAAGTTTTAGGCATTCCTTAAAAACAATAGTAAAATAGACTTTTAAATATATTAAAGTTTTACTTTTATTACATTTTCAGCAATGTGTGTGTTTAAAATATTTACACCCCTGACTTTGGGTCATAAAATCACCGTGGGAAGTTTTAATTTTGAACATCAATGTTCAGACTTTATTTTATGCAATATGCATCATTCCACTCTTATTATTGTTGAAGAACATGACATTCATGGAAGATAAGAGATATAGTTTGTTAGTAGTTAGTGAATTGTGGCTTCTATTTGATGGTTGAGATTTTGTTGCGTCCTTCGACTGGTTATAACATTGAGTTGTGGTTTCTACTTGCTTTTAAACTTTTGCTTTATGGCTATGGTTTTTGTCAATGTATTTTCGACATCTCTCATTGCAATTTTATTTTGATTTGATGTACCTTTGTGTTGTTCATCCCAAGCTAGAAGTGTGGTGAAAACCTTTTAGCTTGCGGGAGACTATTAGATATATAATTTAGGGTTAAATATGTTTTTGGTCCCTATAAATATAACGAATTTTGTTTTTAGTCCCTATAAAATTTTTTGGACACTTTTGGTCCCTACATTATTTACCGTTTGCATTTTTAGTCCCTGCCGTTTGTTTCCATTAACGGTGCTGACGTGGCATTGCTCATGTGTCATATTTTAATGCGCTGGCAGACACATGTCATTTCCACGTCATTTCCTTAATGACACGTAAGCTACACAGTGGAAATAAAAAATAAATTAGAAAAAAAACATTCTGTATTTTTTCTTTCTCTTCATACTTCATCTTCTTCAATCCGATCTGAGAACTACCCAAATTCAAAACAGATCCAAATTCTTCTAACATCCTTACAAATCCAAATTCTACTATCCTTGGAGAAATGGGTATCGTTGTTATCATTTTGGCAGAAAAAAAACCTATCAATGCTAATTATCTGTTCCAAAAATTGTAGGTATACAGCCCAACAGTAAAGAATCGTTCTGCAGAGTCATGGATTTAGATCTGGACACAATAGATGCAATAGGGAGAGTTTCTGCCTCTGAGACGGTGGTGACACATGTCGATGACAGCGACAACGGAGTCGTGCGTTTAGATCTGAGAATGGTTGAAGGATGTGTACCATTGAATAGGGAGAGTTTCTGCCTCTAGATGAAGAAGATGAACAAGGTTCCCTTTTTGTTTAAATTTGGTGCAGCAGATTGTTTTGTTTTGAAGATGAACAAGGTTCTCTTGAGATTAGTTTTCTAATTGCCATAAAACCCATGAATCAGCAAGCAATAGTAGAACGATGAACATTGTTTAGAAGATGGACATTGTTTTGAACGATGAACACTGTTTTGAAGATGAACATTGTTTTGAATGATGAGCGCTGCTTTGTTGTTTACCCTTCTGAATCTTTCTTTTTCACCCAGCAAGCAATACTCTTCTTAATCTTTCTTTTCTATTTTAAATTTTGTTTTTATTTTTTTCAACATATAGCTTATGTGGCATTAAAATATGACACATGAGCAATGACACGTCAGCACCGTTAGGGACCAAAAGTGCAAACGGTAAATAATATAGGGACCAAAAGTGCTCAAAAAATTTTATAGGGACTAAAAACAAAATTCGTTATATTTATAGGGACCAAAAAACATATTTAACCCTATAATTTATTAGTAGTCAGTGAGTTTGTTAGTAGCTAACAAGATAATTTATTAGTAGTTAGTAAAAAAAAAAAGAAAACCAAAAAGGAAGAAGAAGCAGCACAAATATTGGAAACCAAAAAGGAAAAAAAATGAAAAATGAAACAAACAAAATTATAGAAGGAACCTCAAAGCGATGGAATTCACGGAGGATACCATGTTGAAGAACATGGCATCCATAAAGGATAAGAGAGAAAAGCTTAAAAGATTCTCATATCGAACAAAGTAGCACTAAAAATTGGAACATATTACTGCAAGTTTCAGCTCAATTTAGTGACCAAAATTGAAATTGTGTAATCAATTTTTACTGAACTAATAGAAAAGGTAATTTAAGTGCTTGCAAAAGTAATCTCTGGTAGTAAAATTTACACTTGTTTTACTTTCTAGTTTGTTGTAGCACTGCATTTGATCTTATAGAGTAAATAACACAAAGTCAGTTACTAACCAGAAACATAAGAGCTAAATTGTTCTATGCTCAAGCACATGATGCTGAATGAGGAGATGGAAGCACATAAGGTTCATGCAAATAAGGTTAATGCATGACGTCATCTTACTCAATTGCTAAGCAAGATACAATCATTAAAATCAGTTAAGGGATGGTGTTATTAAGGAATGTATTGACATTTCAATGGCTTATTCCTTCGACAAGTAAAACACTAAAGAATGCATTACTTATTATTTTTTGTCCCTTTCATCCCACTCTCTTCAGGGGGATGGTGTTATCAAAAACGCATTGACCCTGATGGTGTTTATATATCGGTTTATATATCAAACCTTTTTTGTCACTATCAATAAAAATTTTGTCACACCTAAGACTCAAACTTGAGATATCCAAACCCAATTACCGCTGTTACCAACATTTACTTTCGAGCAACTCTGATACAAGCAAACACTAAAGAATGCATTCCTCAATGGCTTATTAAATAATAATTACTTCCTCTAATCTCTTTTTTAAGCAAAAATTGGTGAACGAATATTCATGTATTTAGTCCATACTTGATTAATAAATAGTTGTAAGCAAAGTTTTTTTTGTATAAATTGGATATCTTCTGCGTGCAATTGTAGAGACTAATCCCTCGAGCCGGGTAGGATCACAATGAGTAGCAAAGCTCTTCCTCAAAAGATTTAACGTTACTACATGTCTAAAGCTGGATTCAAATTCATGACTTTGGTTAAG
This sequence comes from Astragalus glycyphyllos, assembly GCA_963573325.1. Classification (NCBI taxonomy): domain Eukaryota; kingdom Viridiplantae; phylum Streptophyta; class Magnoliopsida; order Fabales; family Fabaceae; genus Astragalus; species Astragalus glycyphyllos. The sequence goes on from OY754312.1 coordinate 26,415,244, forward strand.
CTGGAAGAGACCCCACCATTGAGACCCCTATCATCTTCTCTTGGATAGTTGTAAGCAAAGTTGTAAAGTCTGATTTTAATAAAAAACATTTTTCTTTTTTTAATAAAGTTAATACGAAGCTTACTTTTTTTTGACATCAATAGCAAGTTGGGTAAATATGTTTTAGTCAATATAATTACAGCGAGTTTTGTTTTTAGTCCCTATAAAATTTTTTGGGCACTTTTGGTCCCTACTTTTTTTTTCTGTTAGCACTTTTAGTCCCTGCCGTTAGTTTTCACTAACGGCGCTGACATAGCATGGATTATGTGGCAATTTTATATGTGCTGGCATATTCCACCTCATTTGTTGTGTGCCACGTAATTACACACCGGAAAATAAAAAATAAACCTGAAAACTAAAATTAAAAAATCAAACCCAAAATTCCTCTTCCTCTCACACTCTTCCTCAATCTTCAATGTCAATCCCAGGTCAGATTCCGCCTCATAGCAGAATCGCAAACCCAGATCTGATCTGCTCAATTCTACAACTAAAATCTTCTCGTTGGTACCCACAAAATCATTCCCTCAACTTTGGTTGTTCCAAGCCATGCCAAAGTGCTTTGCATTTCCCAAAAGCTTCTCAAACATTCACAGCAACAAACACCTCTTCGTTTAACACTTCCCTCTTTCTCTTACTTTTCCTCCAATCTTCCCTAACCCCATGAACCTCCTCCACCTCCAATTTCATCTGAAATCTTCAAATCAGGTACAAAAACCGATTCCCACAAATGGGGTTCTTACAAATTGGGTGATTTATCTTTCTATTCACTCATTGAGAATTTCTCCGCGTCCTTTGATTTCGTCTCCTTGTAACAACTCCTTCAAATGAAGTGCAAAGAAGAGTCTTTATTGACAAGCTCTCTGATGGAGTTGCGAGAGTGAGAGAAAAGGAGAACCACCTCAAAATCGAAGTCGAAATCGTGTTACGCATATGGTCAGTGAACATCACCACTATGTTGTTCTTCCGATTCTGTTATGAGATGGACTCTAATCTGGGTTTAGTGTTGACATTGAAGATGGAAGAAGAGAGTGAGAGGAAGAAGAGGAATCTGGTTTTTGATTTTTTAATTTTAGTTTTAGAATATTCCAACATGGAAGCTGAGGTGTCTCATTTAAATGACATGGAGAACAGCCTAAAATGCCAGCACATTAAAAAAATGCCACATGTACCATGTCACGTCAGCACTGTTAGTGAAAACTAACAGCAGGGCCTAAAAGTGTTAACAGAAAAAAAAAAGTAGGCACCAAAAGTGCCCAAAAAATTTTATGGAGACTAAAAACAAAACTCGCTATAATTATGAGGACCAAAAACATATTTAACCCTAGAAAGTTTACTTGAAAATACAAAATTACTATATGTTATAGTCATGAATATTGTATAAATAGTAATACGTATTTGGGGCTCATGCTCCCTTAACTAAGTGTCGAGGGTTCGACCCTCGCTTTGGGTGTGGAGCAGCTTTAAATCTCTGGGCCAGCTGTCCCAGCTATCGAGGTGTCTCCAATCCAACAAGGAAATTAGTCACTGCGTTCGGCGGTGGATACCTTAGTCTCAAAGAAAAAAAAAGTAATACGTGTTTAAAAGGAGCCGTGGGACCTCTGCTGCCGGTGCTAATAATGAATACTGAAATGATGAAGCTAAATTATTACTAGTCAACGCAGGACAGAAGAGTAGTTTCGTAATTAACTTAGAACTATGGGGCATTTAGAATTATGCCTTTGACCCCTCCATTGTCCATCACCACTGGGTCTATATATAAAAGTTAAAAAGTGGGAAACACATTTTTATTGCTGAGCTCCAAGCTACAATTCTACACTATGGTTTGCACTCCCGGCGGCAAAACAAATACTATCACCACCGATGAAGTGGACGGCGGCACCGCCATCATCTCCGCCGTTCATTCAGATTTAATCCAAACTCACATACTCACGTGCCTCGACGGCCCCGCACTAGCTTCCGCTGCCAGCACGTGCTCTCAACTCAACGCCCTCTCAACGCACGAGCATCTTTGGGAAAACATTTCTCACTCCACGTGGCCCTCTACAAACACGCCACGTGTCCGACATGTCATCTCTACCTTCCCAAACGCCTCTCGCTCTTTCTTCTCTGATTCTTTCCCCACCGCGATTCCAACCGTAGTAGCATCCCATAATATCCACCACCGCACGCCGGAACTTATCTCCGCTGTTGACCTCTTCCACGGGCAGCAACTTATTCTTTCAAAAGTTGTGGAGACTGAGACGGAGTCAGGTTGGTTCCGGTGCTCGCCGTTTCGGGTTGACTTACTCGACCCGAAAGATTCAATTGAGACGGGTATGGAGTATCCTAGAAACGACGAAGAGGTTGAGCATCTCGTGGAGGAGCTAAGGCTGAGTTGGATAGTGATAGACCCGAAAGGAAAGCGTGCGATGAACGTATCGAGTGGAAAACCGGTGACAGTGCAACGTCACTGGTTGACCGGAGAGGTGCAGGTAAGGTTCGCGACGGTGTTGGGCGGTGGAGAGAAGGGGTCAGCGACGGAAGTGGCGCTGTGCAATTTGGTGGTGACGTTGGGAAGGGAAATGGAAGTGAGGGAAGCGTGTTTGCAAATGGAGGATATGGATGGGATTTTATTGAAAGGGAGGGATAGTTTGGGAATTTTATTGAGGGCATTAGAGGGCAGAAGGAAAAGAATGAGGAACGAAAAGGAAGGAAGGGAAAAACACATTGAGTTTGTGAATAGAAAGATGGAAAGGAAAGAGAGAAAGTTGAAGGCTGAAAGAATGTTGGATATGCTCTGCGTGGTTCTCGCGGCCTTGTCCTTTGTTGCTATTTTCACTATCTTTCTCTTCTGATTTTATTTTCCACTTTCAAAACACAAAAGATTGATTCACCTTAAAATTAGAAAGAAATATCAGAATGTAAATGATAGATAAATGTCTCAGTTTGATACAACCATACCATAGCATTACTTTACCAATAATCAGTAATCACGCGCCAAAGTTGTTTAATTTTCTTTTATCTCAGGTTAGAAATAGAAAAATATGGGTAATTTATCAAATTTCATTTGTATTTTACTATTTTTTCAAAATTTGACACATATATCTCATTAATTTAATATCAATGTGATATAAATATCCAGATATGCAAATCAATCACTTGACTAGGTGACATTTACATTTTAGGTGAGTTATAGATTTCTTTTTAAAAAATGTGGGTAACTTACCCAATTGCACTTGCATTCATTCAAAAATTGTGACATATATCCAGATAATTTAATATTAACATGGTGTAAAAGTATAAATATATTTTAATTTACACATATGGTGAATTGGAAAATTTAAAAAAAAATGGTTTATTTTGTTGATTTCACATTATAAAATTTAATATCTTGAGTCTTTTTCCCACTGGATTTTGTCCCTTGAAGGTTTTAGCAAGGTCCACCCTGTAATTATAACAACAACAATATTAAATTATTTATATTTATTTAAGTATGCCGGTTTGGTAAGTCTAAGAGATTTTTTTGTTGACATTTAGTCTGATCATTTTGACTGAATAGACTTTTATAAAAACTTTGACTTTATCTATTTTAAAAAAAAAATTCTTATGTGGTTTGAACCTTACATAAATTGGCCATAAACCCCTATTGACCATTCTGGTCAATCCCCACCCATACCATAAAAAAATTAATCAAAATCAATTTTCGTCACCCTTAGACAAAACACTAAATAGATTACTACCATTAGTTTTTCATAATAGTAAATACTTTATGGTACGATAAGAAAAGCACTGAGATGACAGGGTTATGCGTAACGACTTATTTCTAGCTAATATTGCAAGGACTCCATTTTTTGGTTCGGACCGTTGTTGACTATCCATGGAGTGTCTCAACGCTCTCAACAAATGATTAATCTTTGCTCGTGCTAAGAAACAAATTTCATACTGACCAACAACAGATTTGTCTACAGTGGGAATTAAACCCGAGAGCATTAAGTCGACCTCCGATATCCTTTGATAGCTTATGCACCTGGGGTAAATCTTCAAAAGATAGTACTATCTTGTGTTCGATGGAATTGTATTGCGTTTTAGCAAAGACATTTTGAAATTTTTGGGTGCGACCAATGCCTTTGTGGTTTAGGGTTTAGGATTTTGAAATTATGGGGAGTTTTTGAAGGTCTTTTGTTGTTTAATTGGGTTTCACTTAGATCGAAAGTATGTGTCTATATATATATATATATATATATATATATATATATATATATATATATATATTAACACTACCATGCTCAGTCTTTCACTCACTTTCTCCATTATATAGTTTTCAATTCTATGTTATTATTCTCCCTTATATATTTAGATAAAAATAAAGTTAAAAAAGTTGAAAGTTAAAATCTTTCGGCCTTTGTTTGGCTGTCAAGTCTTATCCGCTAGTGGATAGTGAATTTGATTAGTGACTGACGAGTACACGTGTTTAATAAGCATTATCGTTTAGCGCTTTTTTCAAATGCTACTCAAATAGCGTTTGAGCGGACACTGTATAAAGTCTCACTATTTTTTTTTTAATATTTGTACCTTTATTACATTTCCTTAAATTTCTTCTCCATCCTTATTAAAATAAACCAAACAATTTCCTCGTGAATTAGTTAGCTTAACCGCTAGTTTTACCAAACACATCATTTGCTATTAACTAGTTTATTCGTTATTCGCTAGTTCATCTGCTATTTGCTACTTTTTACTGTGTAGAGCCTAAAACTGAGAACATTTCTCGTTGTAGTTATAAATTTTTAAGTTTTCAATTAATTGAAAAATAATCTTAATAATGATACATCAAAATGTTAATGAAAAACTTTTATTAGTATATGCGAGTCTTGAAAAAAGTAGGTAAGGTGACATCAGCCCGACTGTAGTACAATACTGGTTTGTAGGTCCAACAGAAATTGCCCAATAAACGAAAAGTAATTAATATAACAACAACTTCCATCGTGAACACAGGATATTAAATGGCTAATAAGTACTCCCAACATCCCAAATCTTTTTGATATTTTAGGGTTTGTTTGGAGTGGTTGTGAGTTTTTAGTTTTTGTTTTGAAGTTAATTTCAAATTTTGTTTCAAAATTTGAGACGTTTTACAAACACAACACCATTAATTTAACTATTTCTTCCAAATATACTCTTAATTAAGAGACAATTATAATTGAATCTTTAATAATTTATGATGCCAAAAAATCATTATCTCACCACTTATTAATGAGAATTTACATTATCCTAAATATTTATAAGCTTGTGATTTTCAAGAGAATGAATTCACACTATCTTAAATAAATGTTTTTTTTTGGTTCGAACCGTCGTTGACTACCTACTGAGTTTCTCAACGCTTTCAACGAAAGACTAATATCCGCTCGTGCTTAGAATCAAATTTCGCACTGATCAACACCGAGTTTGTCCATTACGGGAATCTGACCCGGGAGCACCGAGTCGACCCCCCGTGTCCTAGGGTTGATTAAGTCATTGTGCCAACGGTGTTGGTTATGTCACCACATATTGATCGCTTCACTTTCATTTGCACATAATTATAGTTATATTCACTAGTGCAGAAAAGACATTTAGCCTCGGTTGTTTTGGACATTTAGCATCGGTTATCAGACGATGCTAAATCCCCAGATGCTAAAAGTGGGACATTTAGCATCGATTATTTAACCGATGCTAAAAGTCACATTTAGCATCGGTTGCATAGAGTAACCGATGTTAAATGTCTCTTACAAGTACATTTAGCATCAGATGTATAGAATAACCGATACTAAATGTCTCTTACAAGTACATTTAGCATCGGTTGTATAGAACAACCGATGCTAAATATCTATTTTTTTTATTTTTTTTATTTTTTATTCATACCAATCAACTAATTTATAAGAATCTGTTATATACGAATCATTCCAGTTATCAACAAACATAATAAGTATATAAAAATACTTCAAATTCCATTAAACCTACTCTTACATTTAGAGAACACAAGTTAAACTACTTAGATAACAAAATAACAATGATGCAGTATTCACCATAACACACTTTAGAATCCCTTTCCTACACTACCAATTCAACCAAACATTTTCCCACTAAATACAAAAAAATATTTCTAAAACACAAGTTAAACTATGAACGAAATAGTGTATCCTTTTGCTCTGTACGAATCTTCATAAAAAATTCCGCCTAAAGCTGACAAACCTCCCGAAGTTCCTCATCAGAGTATCCCCCATCTTCATCTGATGAAAATGTCGTAACTTAGAAGATGGCATTGATCAGGAAAGGGATGTATCGGTGATTGTCCATCTCAAACTTTTGGTTACAATGTTTTTCTGAACTTTCCAACCTTTGTCCACATTGTATTTTTATGTGGCTTCCCTGAAAAGTAGAATATATATATATATATATATATATATATATAGACACACACACACAATTCTATAAGGAACAAATTAAATAACTGAGGCAAAAGGAATGAATTAAACACCCAGTAAGGAACAAGACAGTAATCATTGTGATGTTTTTGTTTTTCCAAGGGATGCTCCATTCTCCAATTCCTCTGTAGGTTATTCTTTTTTGTTAAACAAAAAATAATGAGCAAGATAGTAGTGCTTAATATTCTGAATAAATATAACATGAACTTCAGCTTTCTGCAAGAAACATGAACTTCAGCCTAATTTATGTGCTTATTAAGTGTACCAAAACCATATAGAGAACAAGAGGGAAAAAATTGAACATATACAGATGCGTGTAAAAGAACAAAGCATACAACACAATCATATATCACAAACAAAACATCTTTCTGGACACTTAAGGGGTGAGTACAGTGGAAGCCCATATACCATAAATTTAGCTTCAACACACCCTTTGGAGTAGCCTCTGCAGACTAAAAACATAAGTAACAAGAAAAACCTGAAATATTTTTGCTAGTGAGAAAGACAAGAAGCGCAAAACTAAGTAGAAGCAAACATACTCTCACTACCACCAAGCTGACGGACTACTTCCACAAAGGCCTCATGAAGTTCTGGAGTCCAACTCATTCTAGGCTTATGTTATGATGTACTCGACGCAGAGTTAGGAAAATCATTAACTTCTTTAGGTGGTACATGCTCCTGCTGTGAAACGTGTGTCTCCTGCATCAAGATGGAAGAATATATTAGTGCATATCTACTATAGGATTGAAAAGGATAAAAGAATTCATGTGAAAATAGGTAGCAGGACTAGAAGACAACTTGAAGTCCATGTTTCCCTCTAAATAAATAGTAACTAACCAGGGAAAGGACCCAGTTTAGTATATTGAGTGTGACCTGCATAATTTTCTAATTCAAGTCCAATCTTCTGAACAATGGGAAACTTGGTAACTAAATAATATAGCTCATAACAGACTGAAAGTCAACTCCACTAGCAAAAGAAGTCTACTTACTTGAAGCCCACTTCTTTACAAGGCTAACTTTGCAATATTTCTTTACAGCCCACTTCTTGCCAAGACTTCCTTGATAATCTCTTAACAGATATTTCATTACCATCTGCTACAACACCCTGCAATAAATAAATTTCCAAAATAAACTTCACATCATTACCATCTGCCATTTCATTGCTACAACACCCTGCAATAAAAATATTTGTATATAATATGTATGTATGTATGTATGACCTTGTAGACCGCACCAAAGCCTCCTTGTCCCAGCTTATTTGTATCAGAAAAGTCACTGGTAGCTGCCTTAATGGTTGCTAATGTCATGAACAACTGTTCATCAGAACTAATCAACTCACCCTCTAGTGTGATTCCTACACTCTTGGGGCCAGCCAATTCTTGCAGAAACATCCTTTCCATGCTTGTTTAATTTACCTTTTTATATTTAAAAAATACAAAAATAGATTTTAAGTAAAAGAGAACTCGAGGTATACATGGTCTTATAAGTTGACCTCTGTCAGTATCCTTTTTCCTCCGGAGGCAAGCAGTGGACAGCACAATAAGAGCTGCTAACACTAAAACGGACACACATATAGTCAACACAAACATCCGCGGCTTCCATTTCCCTCCTTGCAAATTAACAGAAGCTAGTTAGTTATATCAAATACCAATTCCTTTATCACAAGATGCTACAATCATAATTGCCTATCTTCAATTTCTAAAATGAACCTTTTTATGAATAGGAATAAGTAGCAACTGACTACAATAATATTTAACTAACTTGAATAAAAAGCAAGTGTTCAAAAGCCTTACTTTACTTACTTTCGGAAGTTGGGTAAATCAACAAGTGTGCTGCTGATGAAGAATTAAAAAAGTCGAACAGATCAAACCTAACATTGCAATTTCTACTAACAATGATCCCGCCTTCACGATAGGAACAGCATGCAGTGAGTTCTGTGAGTGCGGAACTGCAAGAGAACTAAATCCACACTGTGGAAATTGAAGCACGCCTTTCATGTAAAGCATAACAAGATTATCCTTGACATCCTGCACAAATTAACCAAAGTGAACAGATTACTTATGTAATAACTAAAGATAATAAATAGTTAATATATTATTCATGTATGAGATTCAATTGATACCTGCCCAACAAAATTTGACAAAGAAATGCCAGAATTCTCAAGTTTATTAGCTGGCTTGAAATCATCATGTGTATCAGAATCATTTGACACCGTAGTCGAATATCTCATTCCATAATAACAGGAGCTAGTTAGCTGCAAGTAAACACGTTGAATTAAAGGAAAATGAAAACGCAATTCATAGTTTAAAGAACAAATAATTTCAATTACAAAACTAATTCATAGAGAAAGGAAATGCAAAAATCCAAAATTAATATCAGTAGAACATGAGAACACGTTGTTGATCTGAGAAAATAGAAGAACACGTTATTGATCGTGATATAGAAGTTTCCATTTTAGCATTCGCATAACTAATTTCAAGATAGAAAGAAAGAAGAGTTTGGGGGTTAGAGAACTTACACGTGTGGTGAGAGAGCGAGCTGCAATTCCCTTGCAAAGAATGGTCGCCATGGCTCCTTCGGTGAGGAATGAGTTCTATGAACTGAACGAAGGAACAGAGAGAACTCCCAACTTATATTAGTTGTGAAATGTCAATCAAATTGGTCAAAACCCTTAATTAGGAAAAGTTCAATCTCAGGAACCAAAATACAATAAACAAGCCAAAAAAAACAATAAACATCCAAAATCTCAAGAACGTATAGAAAAATATCAAGAAAGAAGCGAAAATCTCAAGAACAAGCACAAATCTCAGTATATAAATCAGAATCGAAGAAATAGGAAAAGTTAAGAACCTTACCTCAAAACAAACAACAACGATGTCCGTACGACGAAGGTTCAATGATGCGAGTAACAGAGCAGACGAGTAGCAATGCAAAGAGAGAGGAGGAAGGGTCCTCGCCGCCGGAAGAGGATGGGTCGCCAAAGAGGGTTCTGCGAAGAGAGAGAGAGAGAGAGAGAGAGAGAGAGAGAGAGAGAGAGAGAGAGACGACGATAAAGAGGGTTGTGAGATTTGGTTGATTAGGGTTTATGCGAGAGAGAGTACAACACGATGCGTTATGTGTGTGGCAAAGAGGAATATAGCAGCGGCTACTTAGATAACGGATGTTAAATGTCCAGGGCAAGCACTTTTAACATCAGTCGTTAAAACAACTGATGCTAAATATCTAGCAGAAAACTTAAGCTGTTGATTTAATTGCAAAATTGCCACCGGTTCAACTTTTAACATCGGTTGTTCAAACAACCGACGTTAAATGATGCTGTTTAATGTCATTTTTCCACTAGTGATTAATGGTGATGAATGTATTAACATAGCAAAATTGCTGAGAATAAAATATCAAATAAAGGTATTTTAGTCTATATTTTATCTAGTTAATATTTTTTTTATTCTACCTGTGTTTTGCTAAAACATCAAAATATTTGGGACATAGGGAGTAATAACTGCACATGTGTTTCATCTTATTGAATTGTTTCCCAAAAAAAATTGGAGAATTAAATATGTGTTTATGGTTTTCAATTCTATGTTATTATTCTCCTTTTTCTATTTAGATGATTTTTGTTCGGACAATTGCTAGCTACCTATAAAGTATATCAACGCTTTCAATAAAAGACTAATCTCTACTTGTACTTAGGATCAAGTTTCCGACCAGCCAACAATGAGTTTGTCTATTGCGGAAATCGAACCCAAAAGCACCGAGTTGACCCCATGTCCCATAGCATGAGTTAGGTTATGTGTAGTTATATTTTTTTTAAGTTTCAATTAATTGAAAAGTATAATAATCTAATACAGTGATACATTAAAATGTTTGTAAGTGAAAGAATTTTTAGGTTATTGATTTTTATACTCCCAGTTGGCTCTTATAACTCGAAAAAAATTATTTATACCCACTTTACCCCTCTAAACTTTATACTATACGGATTTATTAATTTAGTAGATAAATCTGTAGTTAAAAAATTGAAATACAAATTTATCAATTAAATAGATAATACGCATTTATCAATTAAATGGATAAATCCTAGTTAAAATCAATTACGGATTTATCCATTTAATTGATAAATCCGTAATAGATTTTATAATTGTGATTTATCTATTTAAATAGATAAAAATGTAGTTGATATTTCTTTTTTATTATCTCTTTTTGTAATTTGATTGCGAGCCCCAACTATAGGTAGAAACGGAAAAATGATCCACATTGTCATGGAGGAACATCCAATAAATAGATATAGGTAATCAGAGACATTCACGACGATAGAACATCTGATAAAAGGGGAAAGGGAACAACCACTAAAATCATAAAAAAGGTTATAAAAACATCACTGAAAATCTGCAAAAGAATCAAAGGTAATCTCAAAATTATAAAACACCACTAAAAATCTAAAAAATCAAAAGAAGGTTATACAATTTTTTTTAGATTTTTTCAAGATTATAAAAAATTCAAAAAATTTATAAAAAAATGGTAAACTCAGGAATTTGGGATTTCTATCATCGCATTCCCGATAGAAGTCCCTTCTTCGGGAGTTATGGTCCCTAATTTTTTTTTCGGATTTAATGGTTATGGTTTTGAGGCAATCAGAGAAGGCTGCCCGTCAAATACTCTTGGCCAAAAAAACAAGAAGATTGCCCAAAAACCGATTTATTTGGCTAGATTATTTAACAAATTAAAATGGACTGTTGATTAAAATTGTCGGTGGAATCTTGGTCGACAAAATTATGTCATTGATGAAGAGTGATAAAAAATAAAAATTAAATTTTAATATTTTAAAAAAATTAATGTAACTATTGATTTATTTATTGAATAGATAAATTCGTAATTGATTCTATAACTGTGGATTTATCTATATCTATTTAATAGATAAATCCGTAGTTAAAAAATCAATTTTCGATTTATCTTTTAAATAGATATATCCGAAATTCAATTATTTTAACTACAGATTTATCTATTAAATAAGTAAATCTGCTTAGTTTAAATCATATAAGTAAATCTGCTTATTTATCATACATGGGCCCATACTTCGTACAACCCCCTGCTACTCAGTGAACACCCCCCCCCCCCCCCCCCCCTTACACGCGTGAAAAGACCAAAATGCCATTAATGAATCTTATGCTCCTACGATGGTTCGGGGGACCGTGCTCCGAACCGCTTCGGACGAGCATCGTCTGAACCAGTTAATAACGCACAGACACCCCCTTTTTTCCTTTCAGTTATATTAGAAGAGGTTCGGAGGACCGTGCTCCAAACCGGTTAGACGAGCATCGTTCGAACCAGTAAAAATCAATTATATTAGAAAAAGGGTATTTTGAGAGTGAGGGGATGTCTACTGAGTAGTTAGCAGATTGTACGAAGTATGACCTTTATACATTGTCTCGAAGAAAAGTAGGTAGGATGCATGGTCTGAGGCTTTGAGCCCAACTAAATCATAATTGGTTTGTAGAGCAAGCAAAACGTGCACAATAAATGCAAAATAATTAACATCACCATAAATGCGCATCCCAGTAGTGTAGCTCATGTGGTTGGAGCCAGAGACATCTTTCATTTGCTCCCAGGTTCGATCCCGGTATATGTGGCCGTTCGATCCCGATATATGTGGCCAATTAACTAACTGCACATATTTTTCATCTTGTTGAATTCTTATATGTACACAAAAAAATTGGAAATAAAATCCAAATAGCATTTTTTAAAAGCCATGTTGAATTGATAAACTAGTGGATAATGGATAAGCTAGTTTATAGTCGGTGGCAGATTTAGGACCATAGGCCTCTGGGTGAAAAAAAAATCATCATTAAAAAAGTTAATTATTGTTAACATTCTTTTTAACTATTCTCACTAAATTTATTAAAATTAAAGAATAAAGTTATCTAACTCCAAATTTATTTAAGAGTTGAACTGTACTTCAAGGTCGATCTGAATGGCGTGCTGAGGTGTCAAGTCGATCTGATGTGTGGTTGGTTGCGTGCAGAGGTCAACCCGGGTTGTACCTGCAATAACACTCTGACGCCCAAGTCAGTGGGGTAGAATGTGAGCAGAGTAACAATATGGATAAAAAGTGTACCTACCTGTCAGCTGAGGTAAGATCTCTATTTAAAGTGTTAGGAAATTGCTGTCGACCGTAGGATCTTGTACGGTTTGATCAGAGCCATTGATCTAGCCGATTGTAGTCATTCTTTCTATTTCCTCTTATGGGTCGATCTCAATATGGATTGGGCCATCGGCCCAATGCAGCACAAGAGTACTTATCAATTTAGTCTCTAAGTTTACATGCTCTTTTCTATTTACGTCTCTGAAGTATATGAAAAATAAGAAATATAGTCCGTAAGCCTAAAGTTTTATAAATAGTCTCTTACAGAGATTAATAAGACACACTTAATAAAAATTTGGTGTAAATTTAAAATTTCAGGGGGTCAAATAATATTTTTTTTGACAAATGTTCAAATAAATTTATATAGGAGTACTAGTACACTTTTTCATGGGAGTTCCCCTGAACCCAATGTAGGTCTGTCACTGCTTATTGTAGATAACTGATAGTGGGTAATCTAGTAGGTTAAATATAAAGTATTAGATAAAATTAGCAGTTGAACAATCTTATAAATATAAAAGGACATAAATAGATATTCGTAATTAATGTTTAAATATTAGAGGGAACATTTAATCAAATGAGGGATAGATAAGGAAGTAAATTAAAGAAATAAGAGTACACTACAAAAAAAACAGGGATTAGCGAGGGAAATTTCCCCCGCAAACTGACCAAAATCCCTCGCTAATGGTCATTTGCGAGGGACAGGTTCCCTCGCTAAATCCCTCCTCGCTAATCCGATTAGCGAGGGAATTTAAATCCCTCGCTAATTAGCGAGGGAATTTTCCCTCGCTAATTCCCTCGCTAATTAGCGAGGGATTTTAATCCGTCGCTAATATTGAGGGACACGTGGCCAAGTTCTGACAGCCACACGTCCACTATTCCCTCGCTAATTCCCTCGCTAAATCCCTCGCTAATCCCAAATTTTTTTTTTAAAATTTTTTTTTCCTGCTACGCCTATTTTTATTTTTTTATTGATAGACCTGATTTTATACCTGATTGAAAAAGCTAAAACAGTTTTAATTCCATCCAAATCAACATAATATAAATCCAAATCAACATAAAATCCGAATTAAAACAACATAATATCCGAATCAAAAAGTACTGAAATGTCAAACTATCCTAATAGCTGCCTTCAGACTCCTCTGACTCCTCTGACTGCTGAGCTTGCTCCTGATCTTCCTCCTCATCTGGAAAAATATTCTTGCTCTTAAAATAGTTATACATCAGCTCCTGTCTCCTTAGCACCTTCGCATGGTCTGCCCTCCAGCCCCTAACCTCCGCTTGAGTATCCTCCAGCTGCTGTTTAGTAGATTGCAGCTCCTGCCTAAGCTGCTCTGTCTCCGCATCTGACTTAGTAGAAGGTGGTCGACTGCGTCCTCTGCTGCTCCCGGCCCCAGACGAGCCCTTACAACCCATAATAGGAGCCATTGGCCCAGTACCATACAGACGACCCTTGTACCAACCAACTAATTTCTCCCAATTGATGTTTGCCAGATCTCGCATCTCAGGAGGAAGTTCACCAAGTGAGGCAGGGTCCCATCTCCCCTGAGTCAGCTGAGACATGATCTCATTAATTTGCTCCTGTTTTGCATAACCACAGAACATAGCATAATTAGCGCTCCATTTTAACAAAGCAACTTTATATAATACAAATCAAGTTGTATATTTACCTGAGTAATTCTGGCGCGGTCATCAACATACTCGTTAGTCCCTTTCCTCAAATGGGGGACTCTATGCAGCTCAGGAGCAGTGATAGGGCATCCTGCCCTCAAACTCTGTAAAATGAAATACATTTTCAAATATTGCAAACTAATTAACCAATGTAAAAATAACACAAAGATTTTTAAAATAATATACCAATCTAAGAGCATGTTGAGCCTGGTTGACGGACCCGCAGGTGTGAAGCGAGCCACCCTTCTCTGAGTTTCTATTCTTCTTGGCTGCTTCAGATTTTGCTTTGAACTTTGTTGTAGCCCAATGAGCCTGGAAGGCATTCCAAACTTCTTCACTCATGTAGTTTGGCCGCTGATTTTTAGCCTGCAACTTATAAAGCAAATCTGATAACTGAGCGCTCATCCTTTTATTAAAAACTCTTCTCACTTCTTCATCATCTTCTTCGTGCCATGTCACTTTACCCTAAGTAAAACAAAAATATGTATTAGTAATTATATTAAACATTAAATTTAAACTAACAATATAAGTAATGACATAATTGACACTTACCCTAAAGAATTCCAGCAGTTCCTTCTTTTCTTCGTCAGTGACCTTAGTCCACTTTGAACGAAACTTTTGAAAGTACATTTTTCGGATGACACGGGTAATGTTCGATGAAGCTACCTTTGCAGGAAGAAGCCTGCATAATGAAAGATATATCAAACAATCAAATATAAGTCGTTCCATAAATTAACTTAAAAAAAAAAACAAACAAAATACTTACGCGTCACCACTAGGATAAATGACCTTTAGTTTAACACCATCGATAACAACCACCTCCACCGTCTCTTCATCGATGTCAATATCATCCTGCTCGGGCTCAATATCAGGATCAATATCATCCTGGGGCGATGGGGTAGGCATAGATAACCCAGCTGGTCTGCCCGTATGTCCAGATGGTGCACCCATATGCCCTGCTGGTCTGCCATGCCCAGATGATGAGCCTATATGTCCATGTGGTGCGCCCATATGCCCAAATGATGAGCCTATATGTGGTGCACCCATATGCTCTGCTGCATACATATATGATGGGCCCATATAATGCCCATGCGAGGGTAAATGAAAAAATCCGGGACCAGATGGAGACGGAGGTCGTGGGGCAATCGGCTCGGTACCTGGTGGGCTCATATATGATGTATGACCCTGCCTCATGTTCCCAATGTTGAGAACCACCTCACGATTACGACGATTACGCCTCCTCTTGGGAGGTTCATCGGCAATCTGCTTCCCTGCACGTCTCGGTGGGTCAGAACCTCCTGGATCCATATCTATGAAAAAAGAGAAACCAAATGTGATACTAACAACATTAATGATGTATATTATAAATAAATTAAAGAAACTAAATTAACAAGAACAATCATGATATATATATTAATGATTCTAATAAATTTAAAGACAACATAATGAGTCAACATAAGAAAACACAAGAACAATAACTCTAATAAATTTAAATACAACATAAGATTAATAAAATTATTCATCTTCATTGTCTTCTTCATCTTGTTCATCTTCATCTTGCTCATATTCGTCATATTCATTCTCTTCTTCATCTTCATTATGTTCTTCATCTTCATCAACGTCTGCTTCAACTACTTCAACTGCTTCAACTTCTTCAACTAGGAATCGATCATCACGTAAGGAGTCAATCTGTTCAACTTCAATGACCTCATTTACTCCCGAAATTTCATCCACCTGATAAGGAACTTCATCCTCCGCATCATTAGCTTCAATGCGACCCCGAGGTTTTGTCTTAATTGCAACACACCATCCTCTCCGAGTTGATGGATATGGAACATAATACACCTGCCTCACATTCTCTGCCATGATAAACGGATCATAAAGTTTATACCTTCCATTCATTCGAATGTCCACGGTATTACATTTTGTATTCAATTTTGTTCCTCTAACTGATGGATCAAACCATCTACAGAAAAACAAAACTATTTTCTTTTCATAGTCTAACCGTGGGTATTCAAGTTCATATATGTGTTCAATCACACCATAGTAGTCATTTTCACCTCCTCCAGTTTCCCCTTTAACATATACCCCACTATTAATTGTTCTTTTTCCCTCACTCCATGATTGAGTGTCAAATTTGTAATCGTTAACTAGGTATGTGTGCCACTCGGTCACCTCAAGAAAAGGACCCTCAGCTAAGTTCCTCAAGTGTCGGATTTGGGGAGTTGGTTCCGCTTCATAAACCTAAGTAACCACATATGGAAAAAATAAGTCATGTCTCATATCTACTTTAAACATATGACATTAAAATTAGTTTTATCTACTTACTCTAGCCTTAAACCAAGATGGAAAATTTTCATGTATACGAATAGAAGATTCTTCAGCGCCTATACCCTCAATTCGTAAGAATGCACTGCAAAGGAATTATTCATATATTGAAAGTTGATCAAACCTTGATTTAACTTCATACTCTAAAGGTGTATAGATTAAAAATGAAATTGGAGCATACTTACTCAAGATATGGTTTAATTTCAGTGCAATTGATCAAGACATGAACATGTGCTGATTTATGCTCTTTATCTGATAAGTAGCTGGTTGACTTCTTTCCCGAGGGGCGACCAGGTTTGCTAAATACAGATAAAGCGAGCGGGTGTCTTTCTTCTTCAACCTCCATTTGGTTTCTATTATTTGTTGACAACATAAAGTTGTTGAAATAATGTGAACAAAAATAAATTGTTTCACGGTGTACGTAAGCTGCGCAGATCGATCCTTCAACTCTAGCTTTATTCTTCACCGATCGTTTATAATCACCCATTAACCTACATATATATGAACGAAAGACACTTCATTAATCTACATATATATATGAACGAAAGACACTTAATTGAAATAGATAATTACCTCTCAAATGGATACATCCACCTATAATGAACTGGTCCACCAAGTCTTGCTTCATACGCAAGGTGAACCGGTAAATGCTCCATGGAATCAAAGAAACCGGGAGGAAATATTCTCTCCAACTTACAGATAATGAAAGGAATATTCTGCTCCATTTTAATAAGATCATCCCTTTTCAATGTTGAAGAACACATATTTTTAAAAAATTGACTCACTTCAGTAAGCGGTTCCAAGACACACTTTGGTAATGAATCAAAAGCAATTGGAAGCAAACACTCCATGAATACATGACAATCATGACTTTTCATCGCATACATCTTCCCGGTGTTCACATCGGCGCATCTCGCAAGGTTAGAAGAATAACCATCTGGCATCCTCAATCCTTTCAACCATCGACAAACATCTTTCGCTTCATCTGGTGTCATACAATATTTGGCTTTGGGTTTGAACATCTTCCCATTAGGCATTTCCACCAAATTCAAATCAGATCGATGTTTGCTACAATAAAGAGCAGAATCCAATCTTGCCTTATTATTGTCTTTGGTTTTATCTTTCGCATTCATCACAGTGGCAAATACGTTGTCAAAGAAATTCTTCTCAATGTGCATAACATCAAGATTGTGCCTCAACAGATTATCTTTCCAATATGGGAGATTCCAAAATATGCTTTTTTTTGTCCAATTATGAACCCGTCCATAACCATCCAATCGGGTGAGCTCCCCTACCTCTGTGGCTTGTGGCAAATCCATAACTCGGCTCCAGATTTCACCTGATGTCAACAAAGGCGGTGGTCCATCTGTTTCAACTACCCCTTTCTTGAAGGCCTTCTTGTTCTTTCTAAATTTATGATCTTGTGGTAAGAATCTACGATGTGAGTCAAACCAAGAACTCTTGCCCCCGTACTTTAGCGTAAACGCCTTTGTGTGTTCCATGCAGTGGGGACATGCCAATTTACCGTGAGTCCCCCAACCAGACAACATACCATATGCAGGAAAGTCGTTAATTGTCCACATCAATGCCGCTCTCATCATAAAATTTTTCTTTCGTGCTGCATCATATGTCAAAACACCCCCCCACAATCTCTTAAGATCATCAATCAGAGGTTCCAAAAAGATATCAATATTAGCCCTTGGATTGTGTGGACCAGGTATAAGACAAGTCAAAAACATACACGGCTTAGTCATGCACATCTCAGGAGGAAGATTGTAAGGGGTAACAATGACTGGCCAACAAGAGTAGGGTGACGCCGATGCTTGGATATATGGAGTAAATCCATCAGAGCACAAGCCAAGCCGAACATTCCGTGGGTCTGAGGCAAAATCAGAATGCATTTTATCAAAGTGCTTCCATGCTTCACTGTCAGATGGGTGGCGTAAAATGTCCGAGGTACACTTATTGTCATAATGCCAAGTCATTTTCTGCGCAATTTCGGCCGATGCAAACATTCTTTGCAACCTTGAAACTATAGGCAAATAGAACATCGACTTTATCGGGATTGGTTTATAATTACGTTTTGCCCCTTTACGATCGTGATACCTCGATCTTCCACAGAATTTACATTCAAGTATCTCACCATCGTTTTTACCAAATTCGTTGTTGTAAAACAACATGTGCCCTTCTAAACAACAATCAATCTTCTTAAAATTCAATCCCAGCTTCGAAACTAACTTCTTTGCTTCATAATAACTTTTGGGCAAACTATCCTTATTAGGTGTCGCTTCCAACATCATTTCAGTCACATAGTCTAAACCCACCTCAGAAATATTACTCATCGACTTGAGAGATAAAAGCTTCACACACATAGATAATTTTGACTGTGGGGAGTCTTCAAACAACGGTTTGTTCGAATCTATTAACAAGTTATAAAATCTTTGTGCTTCTTCATTTGGAAGTTCATCATAATCGTCATATTGAGGCTCATCAAATGGCACATTCACCCTAAGACCATCACAAATCATGTTTTCCATCGACTCAAAAATTTCATTACGTGCAACACCAAAACCAGAACTGCTTGAAGCCCCTGCGTCAAAATTTGGACGTCCTTTTTCTCCATGTTCCACCCAAATCCAATAATTAGGCTTAAAACCCCAACGATACAAGTGCTCCCTAATTTCATCATCGGTCTTAATAGGTATTCCGTCGCATTTTAAGCATGGACATCTAACCCCCTTTTCCCGTCTAGCCAATTCATGTCGCCACGCTACAACAAGAAACTGTTCAACCCCAATTACAAAACTTTGCTTTAAACCCGCTCTTCTAGGAAATAACCGATCATACACCCAATCACAATTAAATTCATACCAATTCATCTACACATATTTAAGAAAATGTGTTAGATTCCCATAACATTCCCAATAACCTATCAAGTTAGTGGCATCGATATGATCTCAGTGGAGATGATTCCGAGCCGAGTATGGGGGTCAAGGACAGCACAAAACCCTTTTCCATCCAAGTAGTGAAGGAAGTTATTTCATATAACTCCCAACCTTACCGTTGTTAGTATCGTCTCGCAATTATCTCAATGGAGATGATTTCGAGCAAATTATGGGGGTGAGGGACAGCACCTCACCCTTTTCCATCAACACCACACAGTCATCTAACCTAGGGTTCATCAAAACAACAATTAAACAATTTTCAATTAACAACTCTAAAATAATACACTTTTCAATTTCAACTATTTGACACAATTAACAACATACACAATTTTTAATTCTCAACAATTTTCAATATAACTCTTCTCAACAATTTCACTTTAACAAATTTAAATTCATTTTTCAATTACTAACATTCACATTTCACAATATTCACTCAATTTTAACTCATATTTCACATTCAATCCTACAACTCACATTTTACAATATCACTTAAGCAATCCTAACCAATTCACAACAACAACAACAAATAATTCAATCCTAACTAATTCAAAACTTAACACACAACAACAACAACAAATAATTCAATCCTAACTAATTCAATCCTAACCAATTCAATCCTAACCAACAACAACAACAATTTATTTTAAAAACAACAATTTATTTTAAAAACTAACTGTTATGAGCGAGATTGACGTCCGGTGCGGTGGTTCGGTGACGGTGCGCACTCCGGTGCGATTGTAGGCTTCAAACACCAAATTTCAATCCTAACAAATTTCAATTTCAAGCAAACAATAAATAAATTAAAACAACTTCAATAAATAAAAAATTAAAATTATAACAATATCATAAAAAGTGCAAATCAAAACTTACAAATTGAGGGAAATGAGAGCTCCGGTGGTGGTGGTGGTGGTTTCGTGGGTGGTGATGGTGGTGGAAGAAGAGGCAAATCGTGAGAGAGAGAGATAGAGGAGAGGAAAGGAATAGGAGCTCCGGTGGTGGTGGTTTCGAGGGTGGTGGTGGTGGTTTCGTGGGTGGTGGTAGTGGTGGTTGTGTGGTGGTGGAGTGGTGGAAGAAGAGGGAAATCGTGAGAGAGGGAGAGAGGAGAGGAAGAGGAGTTCCGTGGGTGATGGTGGTTTCGTGGGTGGTGGTGGTGGTGGTTGTGTGGTGGTTGTGGTTGTGGATTTGAGAGAAGGGGGTGAGAGAGGGGAGTTTTCGGATGGGTGGTGAGGGAGAAGAGTGAAGAATGAAGTGAAGAGTGAGAGAGAAGAGTGAGGAAAAAAATTAAAACGGCTCATTTATTAACGTTAGCGACGGATTTTGCGAGGGAACGCATTCCGTCGCTAATTGTCACGCTTTCCTAGGCACTGCAACGGTCAGAACGTTTTGCGAGGGACTGCAAATCCGTCGCTAACCTCCTCGTTTTGCGTGCCACGCAATTTCAATTTGGCGCCCAATGTTTTGTGAGGGAAATTCCGTCGCTAATGTCTAGAAGACCAATTCCCTCGCTAATGTTCAGCCAATCCGTCGCTAATTCTTGAATTTGCGAGGGACCAGGGTTCCCTCGCTAACGTCCCTCGCAAATAACCTTTTTTTTTGTAGTGGTAAAAGAAAACGCTATAATCAACAAACTTAGACATTAGTTCAAGTAGCATTTCAAAAAATACTATAGAATCTATCTCCTACTAGCTATTTCCTAGCTATAAGCTAGCCGATCAAAATTGTCAAACAAATCCTTTAACAAACAAACCATTCAAGTTTTGTAAGACGGCTCGTTGGTTCACCCTAAATTTTGGAGCACCATTTTTTGTTAGTTGGGGATGAGAGCATCTTCTTAAAATGTGGTTTGGGCCTAACTCAACCCTATAAAACCGGCTTGTAAGGTGAGGGTTGCCTCACACTTATAAACTCTTTTGAGACCATATCTCTAGTCAATGTGGGACTTGGGTTTTTCCCAATACACCCCCTCACGCCCAGCACTATTGGGCTTGGTGCGTGGATTATAATGGTGGGTGGCCCGAAGGATCTAGGATAGGCTCTGATACCATCTTAGAATGTGGTTTGGGCCTAACTCAACCCTAAAAAACCAGCTTATAAGGTGAGGGTTGTCTCACACTTATAAATTCTTTTGAGACCATATCTCTAGTCAATGCGTGACTTGGGTTTTTCCCAATACATCTCCACACGAGCTATGACATCATCTTATTTCAGGTAACACTCCAACAAGGTCACGAATAGTTGATGAAACAACTTGCTGATGATCTATAAATATATAAAGTTCAACTATACAGACATGGTAAATGTTTTTAGAAAAACCAGTACAGTTAAATAAATAAGTCAGTAGTTAAAAAAAATCAATTACCGATTTGTCCATTTAATTGATAAATCCGTAATAGATTTTATATCTGCGGATTTATCTATTTAACAGATAAATCTGTAATTATTTTTTTAACTACAAATTTATCTATTAAATAGATAAATCCGTAGTTGTGTTTTTTATTTCTTTTTTATTATTTTTTTGTAATTTGATTGCAGCTGCTGTCCAATGTTCCCACAAGGCTTGTTGATGATGTTTGGAAGTCCGTGTGGCGTCTCGAGGCTCCGGAGCGAGTTCGTTATTTTGCATGGGAAGCTTGCGACGAAAGAGTATTGCAGTCGATGGACAGATGGTGATCTTACCTGCCATAATTGTCAGAATTACAATGAATCAGTCCTCCATGTTATGCGTGATTGCACATTAGCCCTGCAGCTTTGGATTTGTCTTCTGCCTGATGAAATTAAATCCAATTTCTTTGGTATGGATACTTTTGATTGGGTCTGTTTTAATCTTTCAGTGGACTTGAAGATAGATGATATTGAGTGGAAGAATTATTGGGCTATTGCATGTCATCAATTATGGACTTGGAGGAATAGACATATTCATGACAATGACTTTGTGAGGCCAATTCAAACACACTTAATAATTAGGCAAGCTGTGCAGCAGTATAAGCAAGGTAAATTTATTATATCCAGTGATGTCTTTGGCCAAGAGACTGTTTAATGTCGTTTGGCAACCCCCTCCTCAAGGTTGGGTGGCTGTCAATACCGATGGGGCTGTTAAATTGGCGAATAGTGTGGCGGCTTGTGGTGGTGTTATTAGGAGCGCCGAAGGGCGATGGTTGAATGGTTTTGCCAAGCGTTTGTTCCTCTCTAATGCTTATTTGGCCGAATTATGGGGAGCTCTTGAGGGAGTACAGCTTGCTCACAGTATGGGGTTCACGAACATTGTTCTTCAGATGGATTCAAACGTGATTGTTGAGAACATTTCCAACGAGAAATCGGGAAGCATCCTTGGCCGGAATCTCTTAAATAAGATTAAGCGACACCTTTCTCTCTTTTCGCATGTCCGTGTCGTACACATGCATTTTCTGTGAAGCTAATAGAGTTGCTGATGGTCTAGCCAATTTGGGCTGCTCTTTGAGCGATGGTCTTATTATTTTGCCTCAACCTTCTTTAGATATCAAGCAGTTAGTTGATGATGATGTATTGGGAGTTTCTACCCCTAGATTGATCTCCGTGTAACCTCTTTTTTGGGCTTTTAGCCCCTTTGAATCTAAAAAAACAGAAAAATGATCCCACGTTGTCATGTGTAGGAACATCCGGTAAATAGATATAGGTTATCAAGACACATTCACGACGACTGAACATCCGATAAAATGAGGAAGAGAACAACCACTAAAATCATAAAAAAAATGTTATAAAAACATCACTAAAAATCCGTAAAAGAATCAAAGGTAATCTCAAAATTATATAAACACCATTAAAAATCTAATAAAATGAGCCCCGTATTTTGGCTAGAAGTCCCTCCTTCAGGAGTTATGGTCCCTGTTTTTTTTTTCCGGATTTAATGGCTGTGTTTTCGGGGAAATTGGAGAAGGTTGCCCGAAAATCAATTTATTTAGCTAGATTATTTAACAAATTAAAGTGGACTGTTGATTAAAATTGTCGGTGAGATCTTGGCTGTCAAAATTATGTCGCTGATGAAGAGTGATAAAAAAATAAAAATTACTAATTAAATAAAGTAATTATAATTTTTTTAAGTTTTAATCCGAAATTCAAATTTGTTAACTGCATCCAGATTTATCTATTAAATAAGTAAATCAGCATAGTTTAGATCATATAGGGTAAAATGGAAAATTCGCGGGGGGGGGGGGGGGGGGGCAAAGTGGGAAGTATAATGCATGGTCTGAGGCCACCTAAATCAGTATTGGTTTGTAGGGCAAGCAAATGGGGCCCAATAAATGCAAAATAACTAACATCACAATAATTTCGATCATCAGTAATGGGTATGGGATATTAATTGGCTAATAACTGCACATGTTTTTCATCTTGTTGAATTGTTATAAATTCTTAAAAGCGAAATACCATTTTTTTAAACAACTGATAAACTAATGGATAATGGATAAACTAGCTTATGGTCAGTGATTCAAAACCCTAGGTCAGGGGTGCAAACAAATTCATCATAAATGAAGTTGGTTATTGTTTACATTCTTTTTAACTATTCTCACTTAAGTTTAGAGCACCATTTTCTGTTAGTTGGGGATGAGAGCATCTCCACGTGAACTTTAACATTAGCTTATTTCAGGTAACACTGCAACAAGGTCGCAAATAGTTGATGAAACGACTTGCTTATGATCTATAAATATATAAAGTTCAATTATACAGACATGGTAAACATTTTTAGAAAAATCAGTACAAGTAGATTAGACAATATTGTTGCTTGAAGAAGCATTGATAATAGTATGGATGCCAAACTAGTGATAGATGTTTCTAATTCAACTAGGACTTTGTTTACTGAATTTTGTAGTATTTTAAACATATGTAAGTCTTTGTTTATTTTTTCTAGTAACAACTTTTGTGTGAAGTTTGCTAGGACGAAGTAGACTAATTTGACTGCTCATATTCTTGTTAGGGTGGTCGTTTTGACAGGTAGCAGAGGTGGATCCCTAAAAAAAGCCCGCTTACCACCCTATATAAATATTTTTTTGACACTCCTGAATATTTTCAATTGCATCCATAGCCCAAATTTTGCACTCATTTGCACCAAAGACCCAAATTTCACTTACCCAAACACAACACACTTTCACGCTCAGCTCTCTCTCACTCTCTCTCTCTCTCTCTCTCTCTCTCACGGTCTCAAACTCTTTCTCTCAGGTTTCACGCACAAACAATTCATCTCTCTCACGGTTTCAAAGCTCTCTCTCTCTCTCACACGGTGGCAGCAGCTCTCTCACTCACACTCTCTTCTCACGGTTTCTCTCACTCCGGTGCTCTCTCACCCGCCTTCTCTCTCTCTCTCTCACCTGGCTTCTCTCTCTGGCGCTCTTCTCTTCTCACGGTGGTGAGAAGCTTTCTTCTCTTCTCTTCCATTGAACTCGCAAAAACATTAAACGGTTTCTTCTCTCAGTTTTGCCTGTTGCAACAGCAACTGTAGAAAGAGCTTTCTCTACTATGAATATTGTGAAGAATAGGTTGCATAATCGGATGATTGATACATGGATGAATGACTCTCTGGTGACATACATTGAGAATGATGTATTCAATAAAATTGACTCTGAGCTTATTATAATTATTCAATGATTTCAGAATATAAAAACACGTAGAGGACAATTATGAAATGTATAATTTATTTATTTATTTATTTAAATATATTATAGTTGTTTTTAATTATATTTTTAACAAATTGTGTATTTAAAAAATTTGACACCCACGACCCCGAGGTCCTGGGTCTGCCACTGACGGGTAGTCCTCAAAAGTATGATATAATTCGAACTTGTATTGCTTCTATTATTTTGAATAATGAACTAATTTGTTTTGGTGTAAAAAAATAAATAAGTGAGAGCAAAATAATGTAAAAACTCTAATTTGCACATTGATAGATACTCCCAAATCTTTTTCCCAAACCTACCCTTATTGATAGATAGTTCAATAACGTAAAAATATATTGGCTTAAATATGTTTTTAGTCCCTTCAAATATGGAATTATTTGATTTTTGTCCCTGCAAAATTATTATTTTTAAATAAGTCCCTGCAAATATAATTGTTTTTTATTTTGATTCTTCTGTCATCACTCCGTTAACTAATTACTGATGTGTCAAACCAATATCCCTGTTGGCTTTGTCCTATCACTATTTTTTATTTTATTTTATTTTAAAATGCTGAATTGGATGAAATCCCAAATTAATTTAGGGATTCTTCATCTTCCCCATCTAAATCTATGAGAATCCCTCTTTATACCTTCCATGAGAATCCCTCTTCTTCCATTCCCCATCTTCATAACCCCTATCTCCAGAATAGCCACATTATTAAAATGAAAAAACTTGCTTTTCTAAGTCATTTTCTCACAACAAAAATCAGTAAACTTGCCTTTTTTACGAATAATAAAAAAACAAACGAAGTTCTTCATCTTTCCCTACATTCCAATGGAAATAATCTGCTGCCAAAGCCATTATTCTTTTCTCTTCCACCATCTACGTCACTTCTTCCCTTGCATATTCCAAAAACTTCTATCTTTCCATTTTAACGACAGAAGAATGAATTAGTCAATGCAAATGAAGATTTTGGAGATGGGGTATATGGAATAAAAAGAGGGATTCTCATAGGAGCTAATAGATTTAGATGGGGAAGATGAAGAATCCCTAAATTAATTTGGGATTTCATTCAATTCAGTATTTTAAAATAAAATAAAATAAAAAATAGTGACATGGCAAAGCCAACACGGATATTAGTTTGACACATCATTAATTAGTTAACGGAGTGATGACAGAAGGACCAAAATAAAAAAAATTATATTTGTAGGGACTTTTTTTAAAAAAATATTTTTGCAAGGACGAAAATCAAATAACCCCATATTTACAGGGACTAAAAATATATTTAAGCCAAATATATATATGAATAAAAGACGATAATATATGTCTACCAAAAAAAAGATAATACATAGTAGAAAGATTTTTATGATTAAAGGTAAGAAATGGTATTTTTTTAATTTAAGAATAATTAATAGGAGTATTTCTATATGGGACGAATAGAAATGTACAAAGGTTTAAAAAAATATTGGGCAACATAACAATACACACAGTGGGCAGAAGTTGTAATACATGTCTGTACAATTGGTATCGTACCATCAATCAGTTTTCTAATTAATAGTCTACTCTTTTTGATAGAGACACGGCAAATAGACGTATAAAAATAAACACGTCAAAAAAAAAAGACGTACAAAAATAAAGGCAGCCACTTCATTCTTGCCCATCCATTTGTCTCTTACTAAGAAGTGTTTTTCATAAAAGAAATGAAGAAACCCTATGCTTTAAATATTGTATTACACATCGTCTTAGCTTAATGGTAGAGCGCGTGGCTTTCTTATAAGCAAAACAAATTATATTATCAATTTTTTCTCTTCTTTTAAAAATTTTCTTTGACGTCTTTATTACATACTAAAAAATTTGTCCCTCTTCTCTAACTAAATAGGTAATATTATTTCTCTCTCCCACTTTCTTGTTCTTTCTCTCTTCATTCCTCTCATTTCACCATTTTTTTAAAATTTTTCTCTAATTATCTATATCTATTAATCTATCTATTAACAATATCTATTTTTTTTCTTCTGAATTTTTATTTTCGCTATCCATCTATGTTCTATTTATATTGTTCTCCTTTGATCAGCTTTCCCATTTCATATAATAGTATAATTTTTTATAAATTGCCATATTCTCCGAAGTTCATAGATAAGTGTGAATAAGTTTGTGGATTGAGTTGTAATTACCAAGAGATAAGTCTATCATTGTGATGAAAGAGACTTTTTTTTAAATAAATGAGAATAGTATTAATAGGACATTTAACTCAATATCATTGGGCAGACACTCTCTCACTTTCTATGAAGGGTTTGATAGGACACTTTCTATTAATAGGACTAAATTTATTTTTCATGTATGAATGTTGGATTCAAGAGACTATATTGTGACATATAACTCATTGTCCTCATATGAAAATTAATTGTAGAATGATAGATCTCAATACCCTTGCGTATGTTATGCCCTCCAACCTCCAAGTAGAATACTAAGATAGATACACAGTTTCGTAAAAGTAATTCAACTTTGGGAACTTACATTGCACTGCAAAATATGACACGATTTAACATGGCGCCAATCATGACAATGTTTGGAAAAGAAAATGAGGAGATTAAGCAAAAGATATAATTTATAAATGTCGATCTATTTTCTCTTTTATGACCTAATGGAAACATTATAAATAGTTTCGATGTAATTTTATCTCACTTTCGAACACCCATCAAGTCTATAAATATCTTTAATATCTATAAATGATTATTTTGCTTTTAGTTCTTGAGAGAAAACATTTTGTTGGTGTAATTTTACAATTTTTGAACACATCAATTTTACAATAGACAAACTTATTTTAACACAACATGAATTTGGTATAAACAAACTTTAAATATATAACTAATTTTTTACAAACTAGATATTTTCATACATGTGTAGAAATAAATAACACCATTTTAGATATTAATTGACATAGAAAATAACTCCATTTATTTTCTTATGAAGACAAAGAAAC
Organism: Astragalus glycyphyllos; assembly: GCA_963573325.1. NCBI lineage: Eukaryota > Viridiplantae > Streptophyta > Magnoliopsida > Fabales > Fabaceae > Astragalus > Astragalus glycyphyllos. The sequence goes on from OY754312.1 coordinate 26,443,395, forward strand.
AGTTTTAGTTTGGTAAATTAATTAGTTAACTCCCAAGGAGCACTTCTTCGAAGACAAATATTTAATATTAATTGACATGGATAACTGAAAATAACAGTTAGCCGTCTTAGCTCAGTGGTAGAGCGCGTGGCTTTTAACCACGTGGTCGTGGGTTCGATCCCCACAGACGGCGTGCATGTTGTTTTATTTTTTTATTTATTTATTAAACTTATACGGCAAAATGATTTCAACTTGTTTGATGATTTAATTTTGGTCTAATGACAAACTTATTGATTTTTTATTTTAAGTTGATTTTTCTTTCCTTTAAAATATGTAAATGGAAAGTACTAAAAAGTCATCTAACCGTGTTGACAAAAAAAGAAGAGTAAAACAATTATCTAATAGAAAACTAACATATTATCCGAAGCTTGACATTTCAACTTAAGTATTGAAGTTATCCTTCTGAAGAATACTTCTGATTATTAACAAGGGTATTGAACTTTTGTCAATCAGAGGATAGGAATGTATAATCTCTTTTCTTATAAAAAATAGTGTGAAAGGATAGCTCCTCAACCTAAAGTAGAATTAACACTGGCATTAAATTGTAGAATAAGTAATTGGGGTGGGAATTTTTTCCTCCGAACTAGGGAATGGGATGAGGTTATTGTGGTAATGGATTCTCTCCATTGATATTATGATCAAGTGAAATCACAGTCATTCATTAAGACTAATTCACAATTTACCAGATTTAAACTACATTATAATCTTAATAGAAAGGTGAATACAGACCCCTTACCTTGTCCCTTTACAATAAAGCTCAATACATAAATGGAAAAAAATTTAGCTACAATACCACAAGTGATTTAGGTGTTGCTCTCCATTAACCAAAGCATAATGTGTGGACAATTATGGGTTTTGTGATATTTATGAGTCTGAGTAGTTATCGACAGTTATGGGTTTTGCAATATTTTTAAGTAAAGAACAACACCAACCACACTAATAGTACTGCACTTAAAAATTTTCCTACATAAATCTTTCAGTGTTCACTTAGCTATGCTTGTATTGGTAGCTAAGATGCACATATACGATACGACTTTCGGATACAATACGAATCTGATATGGCGATACAAATTTTCTTGAAAAACATAGGATACAATGCGTCTAGGATTTGCTTATAAAAAAATAAAATATTCACAAAATAATAGAAAATAGATAGACACGTACACCCAAAGAACATAGGCTAGCACAATAAAACAAAGAGGCACATAGAAACAAGCGAGTTGCACTTGTAAAAGAAAGTCTAGGGATGGTTGTTTTCTCTCTTGTGTTTGTATGATTCAAGTTACCTTTGTTTTTGTGCTTATAACAAGTGTCCTTATGACATATAGGGACTTTCATTTTTTTAAAAAATAAGAAAAAAAAAGTTATACTACTTTGAGATATACTCATGACATATCAAGGAGGTATAGAGAAGTATCATATACGATACGTATCGGATACGGATACAACAACTCATATGACCTAACAAAAACTCATGTCTCCATATGCAATCAAGATCTCATAAAAGGAAAAAAAGCTTGCTATATATAATACATCACTTCCTCAACTATGTTAAAACATTACTAGCTCAAGTGGCCTGAGGGGAATCATCTGTCTCTTGTGGATTTAGGTTTTCAGGAGGTCCTCTGGCAATTGGCATTCCAGCACCTTTTTTTGGATCAGGTTTTGCATAATCAACAAAGACAACACGTCCACTTAATGCCTGCAAAGAGTTCTGTTAGTTCTAATAACTAGTAACCCTAAAAAGAGAGGGAGGGTCACAAATTTGATAATAACCTTTCCATTCATCTCAGCTATGGCATTCTCAGCCTCATCTTGTGAAGCATAAGTGACAAATCCATACCCTTTAGATCTTTCTGACACCCTATCTGCTATAATTTTAGCTGGAAAAAGTAAAATCGTTAAAGGCCAGTAATGAGAAATTCTTAATGTTAGTGCATTTTATCAATTTTGAAGCTACCTTCAACAACTTGTCCATAATTGGAGAATGCATCTGACAATGTTTTCTCTGTTGCGTGAAAGGGTAGTCCTGCAAAATCAATAACCCCTTGTCAAAGGTCAATATGGATTCATGTGTGATTTCGCACTAAACGGGCATAAGCTATGAAGTACTGACACGGACACCAAACACAACACGATCACATAGACATCGATAATAATTTCAAAAAATAGAAGTAGTTGAAGTGTAAGACACCTCACACATCTTCAAACTGAAGTGTTAGGAACCGGTTGGTTTTCACTCTAAAGTGCCGGTGTTTCCATAGGGCATAAGATGGCAACCGAGTGAACAAGAAGTAAATGCAGTATAACACACAACACAGTCACAGAACCTTAGGGCAAGTTCTTTTTAGGGGGGAAAATTTCTTATTTTCTATCTTCAAGCTTACTTGTAATTGTAACATCAACACTTCAAATTGAAGATGTGTCTGTGCCCAGTATCCGACACATGTTGGACACTGACATTGACGTTAATACTTCAATTACTTCTATTTTCTGAAATTATTATCGGTGTCTATAGTATGGTGTCGGCGATTCGTAGCTGCTCAGATATCATTTTCCAGTGTTGATAAGCATAATTCATTTAGAAGGAAAAAAAGGAATATGCTAAATAATCATAGAGTTTATTATTCATTGCAGGGAGCCAGTGAAAAACTACAAGTAACTACGGCAGAAGAACAAAAAGGGGGATTAAACGGTAGAAATTAATTTCGTTTATTAAAGAGAGAGGGAGAGAGAGAGACCTCCAACGAAAAGCCTGAAAGCAATTCCACGGCGGAAAGTGAGAAGAAACGGAGAGAAGTTATTATTGGAGCCAATTATTCGTCTGATGGCCGCCATGGAATGGAAGGAACTTCGAGTGAGTGTCGCAGAGACAGAGAATGGAAGAGGAATTAGGGCGCTCAAATTGGTTAGTCATAAAAGGTTGCTATGTGCACCCCCATGTTTTTGCTAATACAGACTCCACGAGTTAATTCATGCCCCCCCTTTTAGAAGTGATCATTATAATGTTGTGGAATCCCCTGGCAATCACAATGAGTATTTCGAATGTGGCGGGATGTCTTCCTACGCATGGTAAATCCCTTGGCAATCACAATGAATATTTCGTGGTGAGGTATGTTAGGTAGTATTGATTGTATGCATTGGGAATGGAAAAATTGTCCAGTAACGTGGAAAGGTCAATTTTGTTGTGGCGATCATCGCAAACACACAAGTATGCTCGAAGCAATGGCTTCACAGGACTTATGGATTTGGCATGCATTTTTTGGGGTTGCAAGTTCAAACAACGTCATCAATGTTCTAAACCAATCTGATGTGTTTGCAAGTGTTTTGGAGGGGCAAGCACCTGCGGTGCAATATATGGTAAACAAAACTCAATATAATATGGGGTACTATCTTACAGATGGTATCTATCGTGAATGAGCTACGCTTGTCAAGACCATCCCTATGCCACAAGGAGATAAAAGGAAATTGTTTGCCCAACATCAAGAAGCAACAAGAAAGGACGTGGAACATGCATTTGGAGTGCTTCAATCTCGGTTCACGATTATACGTGGTTCGGTGCGTAATCGGCGCATGCATCATATTGCATAACATGATTGTGGAAGACAAGCGACACACGTACGCTGGTAATTTTGATTATTCTTATGATCATTTCAACAACGATGTCTCAACAAATGATGTACATAATGGTCCTCATCCGAATCTCACACGATACCTTCAAAGAAGAACAGAACTTTGTGATAGGCAAACTCATCACCGACTTCAAGCAGATCTTGTGGAGTATATTTGGGAACGTTTTAGACAAAATAGTCAGCAAAATTAACTACTATTTTACTTATGTAATTTTATCTATTTCTTATCATTTAAATTTAAATAAATGTACTACATGAAAATTTCCTACTTTTACTAAAATTTTTAGTGCATTAAAGTTTATAATTTTAAGATTTCTTAAAAAAATTAAAGTTTATAATTTTAATATTTAATATATTTTTTTGGTTAGGATATTTTAACATTCCATTGTTAATGTAAAATGATAAAAAGTTACTACTGGGCCCATTTAGTAAAATTTTGTTGAAGTTCTGGATTGGAGAGATGGTGTTATTATATAAGTATTATATTATAAATTATAAATAAGTGATGTGTACATGTGGAACCCATTTAAGAACTCAATTGGAAATTTCTCCATTGAGGATGCTCTTGGGGTCTCTTTAGTTCAACAAAGAGGGAAGGGAAGGGAAGGAGAGATATTTTAAATTTGTGTTGTATTTGATTCGACAAGGAGTGGTGAGAAATTTTAATGGAAGGAGAAAATAAATTTTCATTTTTCACCTTTGAACAACTTAATGCCAAATTAAATAAAAGAATATTTAAGTTCAAATTTTAATTAAATATCCTCCCCCTCGAAATCTCTTCTAATGCCCCCACTTTTGGAGGGGGGGGGGGGCTAAAATTGGCTCACGAGATATTTTGTGCTCCTCACTTCGCCTCTCCTCGCCTTTAAAAAATTGAGCCAAACAACTTAAGTTTAAAATAGCCCCTCTCCTCTCCAACCGAACATACCCTTACTCGTTTGATAGTAATGATATGATAGAGACAATAATATATAATATGAAATAAGATAGAGATAAGATATGATAAAAACAAGATAACATTATTATATCATGAGATTGAAGTGCAACACCTCATAAGATATAAGATAATATATATTTCTTTTTTAGGTACAATGATAACATGTTATTCTTTTTTTGATTACCATGTCATTGGTGTGCAGTTTCCACTGGCTTTGGCCACTAGGCCTTGAGATGGGATTCGAGTCCAACCCTTGTTACTATGATTGTTTTCTTTCATAACGGTCCACGTATACATACAAAAATTCAATGGTGAAAATAACGTAGGGTATTGATGCACCGGGTGATTTGATAGTATAATGTGGAATTGGCCATTTTAGATATGCAAAGCTTTGGCCAGATAAAAAGACGGACGAACGTTTATACTAAAGTTGCACAAAGAGATAACATGGTCCTGTCAGATGTACCGAGGAGTAACTACCATGTACAGAACTAAGTTTATACGTCGTTTTCACCCAACCTTCAAAAGTCGATTACTCAAGCATTATGCACCTTCAATAACGTTTGGAACACCATGTCAATGAATATATCATCCTGGTACAAGAAAATTCCTTCAGTGGAGAAACTATATAGAAAATTAATATAATAGCGACAAAAAAAACAGTAAGCATCCAACAGAATGGGTAATTAAGAAGATTGTGATCCTCATTACACCGTCTGTACTCTGTACTATATTCGGTTTAATTCTCTTGTAGAGGTTCACATTATATTGAATTTATTAGCACAAGTGATGCAATCATGCAAAACTAAAAATTGCATACTAAAAATCTAGTTTCATGCTAGTAACAACTAAATGGTCCAATTATCAAGGTTCCTATATAGTGATGCAGTTTGTCCTATTCGCGATGCACAAACTGCACAAGTGATAATTGGGAATGCTTATACTCAGTAAATCAAATAAAACTTTGGGTTCCTATACAGTGTCCAAACTGCATTATATTATATAAAATATTTCAGACTCTTCTCTTGAAGCAATTGAAGCTATGGCTTAAACCAGACATTCTGCATAGAATCATCCTCGTTAAATACCCATAGTCAGTCCCAACACTAGTAGGAAGTATCCCTTCCCCTCTATTTTTAACCCTGCCCCCAACAATGTAAAGAAATGAAGTAACTGAATAACATCCTAAAAATACAACTAATTTATCTATCACCGGGTAAATAAAAAGGAACAATCCACAAAACAAAGATGGTAAAATCATGAAATACCTGAACCAGTGATGAAAGTGCATCGCGAATTTTATCCCTGCTGAGAACTGGTCTATTTGGAGACGAGCTAGGAATAGGGGTAAGAGAAACCGGAGGATTAGGTGGTGGGAAGGGTTGAAGCAATGGAGTGCCATGTTGGCGGGGAAGATTCATGGAATTGTGAACAGCAGCACTGGGCGGCACAGATAAAGAAATTGGTGGAATTAACAGTGATGAAGAGGTGGGTGCAAGAAAAGTAGAAGGCTTATAAAGATTATTGACTTGATTGCTACTGTAGATTGCTTCCAGAGAGGCAGACGGCATTTGCACAGCCTGTACAGGTGACAATAAACCACTGGGAACAGTAGAAGTGACAGTAGCAGAATGGTACGGCTGTATAAAACTTTCTGCATTTGAAGCAGGAAGGCCAGTAACCTTTAGTGTCTGCAACAATTGAAATTAAAAGTTTCTAAAACTAGAGACATCGTATCACGAGAAACCAAACTTCAAATTAACATAGCAGAAGCATTCACCAAAAAACCATAAACATTTGTATGCAACTAGATAACATACTCTGAAGAAGTTTGTAAATATAGTATGTTCAGGAGTATCAGTTGCAGAAGCAGCAGCTGAAGATGATTCTAGAGGGCTTTCAGTTATGACTGGCGTCACTGGGTTAAATTCTTCAAACTCACTACAGCATATGAAACATCAGACAGACATAAGCCATGCAATAATAATGACCTCTAAACCCAATTGGAAGAGGTAATTGAGTAGGAGTAAAAAATAATTAAGCAGCTTTGATTTTAAACAAGCACACCCAACGGACATTCGGACAAGAAATTTTGATCTTCTCATTCAACAATTTATTAAAGAAGGCTATTTCCTTTTTGATATCACAAGTTTCTTCACAAACAGAATGATAGAAACGATGTTTTTTTGGAATCATCAACATATAGCCAACACAATGGGATAGAAAGTAACTTCTTGTAAGAAATAGAAACAGACACAACTTAATAATTCAGTAATTCACAAGCTTTTTAGAAATCCTTACCTTTTGCTAGTAGGTATTATTGTATTTGGAGGTGCCTTTGGGTATGCATTAAGTATTCTGGAAAATTAATTTCAAAAAATATACATATTAGTAGATAATAAGCATCCTGCATTTTGACTACAAAGAGTACATTAGTAACAAAATATAATAATAATCAGAGTCTTGAATCTGAATTAGTATCTTGTAAGTAAAAATTTGAGCATACAAACAAACATGGAAAAACAATGCGAAAATAGCTTGACGGGAGAAAATCACATACCTATTAAAGAGATTTGCAACTTCCTCACATTCATCTGGATTGTAAAACCATATACCAACAACATCTTGGGATGCATTCCGATATAACAAGTATGGCTTTTTAAGTTCATACTCAAAATCCAATAAATTCTCTACCAAGTTATCTGACATCACAGAACAAACATCAAAAAGAAAGTTAAGTAGGGAACAGAGAGTACAGATTCAGGCACACGCATAAACAACTGCAGATCAGAGCAGGAATGCTGCTTATTTCTCAATATAGCAAATCAATTTTCAACATGGCAATAACTAAGTTAGCACAGCCAAAGGGAACATATGTTAATGCTACTTATCGCGACAATTAGATCCAAATAAACACAAAACTACCAATCAAACCTAATTGAATCTAGTAGAAATAAAGCATTTGCAGAAAACAACATCAAAGGCAAATTGTTCGATAGACATATTCTAGAGTACTAAAAGTTCTCATAATTGTTTGACATGGCTGCACAGCAACAAAATAGCAACAAACCTATTGATAAACTTGTATACAAATCTAAGAAACACAATGATTTTAGCAGAAAAAAATAATTTGAATAACGAAATACAAATCTGAACCTGCATTTCTTCGATTCATTACAATAAACTGAAACCGTGGTTGTGAATTCCTGGAAAAAAAAACTCGAATCGGTTAAAGATCGGAGTGTATATGAATACATAGAGGAGAGAGTAGTGGTTAGATTACCTCTTAACAACAAAGAGAGATCCTTCAACATCCTTGCGACTCTATAAAACGGTTAAGAAGATAATTAAGATAGAAAAAAGAGTGGAATGGAAGTGAAAAGAAAGAAATAGAGAAAGGAAAGAAAAGAACGAACCCACTGGTTGGTTTCGATGTTGAAGTCGTAGAAGGAAACGTGAGCAGCGGTGAAGAGAATCTCGTCGATGAATGGATCGATGCGTTGGAGAACAGTGAGATTCAGTACTTTGGTGCTTTGCTGATCCAGATTCGGCGTCAATTTCTTATTCTTAGTTTGAGACATTTTTCAGATAAACACACTTACTCTAAAGTCTAAACCCTCACAAGAGAAGAGAATCTTCAGCCTTCTTTTCCAGTCTGAGATCAAGAATTGACTAGTCTTACTATTCACTCCAACACAAGAACAAAGCTAGTCACTCGAATTGATGAATTGAATGATATTCAAAGTTGAATCTGCTTCGACCGAAAACGAGTAGGGAAAGGAAGTGGCCGCGGCATGGACACTTTATTTATTTATTTATTATTTATTTACTTATTAGAGGTGGAATTATATTTATTTATATTTTAAATTAAAATAAAATTATTGATCATGTAACATAAATCGTGTGAAAGATAATTAGGGTTTGAGTCTAAAAAGACAAAATGCTTAAAAGAATAATTATCCTATAAATCTTCACTTAATTTCGTAAAAAAAATCTCCACTTAATAAAAATTCTCATAATGATGCATTGAACACCTTTTCTTATGTTAACGTTCACAATCTCTACCGCTTTGATTGTTACTTCCTCTGGACTAATTTATAAGAAGAAAAAACACCAAAATTTTTAGACTCAAAATATAAACAAAACTTACCTAATTCAATACTTAATGCGATTGTTTCAAAATTACCCTTTAAACTACTTTTATTTTAATCTTTCAAGAACGAACCTAGTCACTCGAATTGATGAATGATATTCAAAGTTGAACCTGCTTCGAACGAAAACGAGTAGGGAAAGGAAATGCCCGAAGCATGGACACTCTATTTATTTATTAATTTAATTTAAAGGTGGAATTATATTTTAAAATAAAATAAAATTCTTGATCATGTAACATAAGTCGTGTGAAGATATTAGGGCTTGGGTCTAAACATAAAAGTGAAAAGTTAAGAGATAAAATGCCTAGAAAAAATTAATTAGCCTATAAATCTTCACTTAATAAAAATGATTATTTCTCTTCAATTAATATTAGCCACCTTTCCTTATGTTAACGTGCAAAATCTAATACCGTTTTAATTGCTACACGAAAAATAATGAAGAGAGAACTTGGGGCGAGAAAGATATCAAAGAGAGAACTCCTATCATTTGTTACTAAAGAGAAACACGTGCAGGAGACTAGAAAAGTACATACAAGCTCTTCATTTCTTCGTGCGTGTGCGATGAAAGAGATAACATATATTTTGACAATTTTCCTCTTTACCCTTACTTTTTGAACACCGATGCAACATTGCTTATTTAAATAAGAAATTTTTTGTTTTTTCAAAAATATTTGAACTTCTCTCTTTTATATTTCTCTTTTCTTTCTCTTACTTCAAACAATACCTCAAATCTACCATATTTTTCTCTTTTTACACTCTCTCATCTATTACTTTCTTTATAATTTCTCTTTAAGACCAAACAAACCCTACAAGTTTTTCGCCACTTAATATATGGAATGGAATGGTAACTTATGGCTTACTTTTGATACATTGCATTGCAAAGCTAATTCAATACCCTATCTATGGAATGGTAACATGGTTCAGTGGAGGAATATAAGGATTTGAGAGATAAGGCAATGTGGGATTTAATCCCCCAATAACATTACTAACAACTAACATATAATAAACAAACGACAGACTGCAATAGCATGAGCAAAGTAACGTTTGGTGGACAAGAAGAGACTGAAATAAGAAACAAATCAATAAAGAATGCGTAGTGTGGCTAAAATTATCTCATTCAATACAATGCATTTTACATTAAGATACAGATCCTCAGCTGATAAAAATTAACGATTGGGATGTAAGAAGTCGCCTATCTAATATGTTCAAAACAATAATTATTGGGAGAAGGTTAAAAAGAAAAAAAATAATAAAAAATAAAAAATCTTTTACAAGCAAAAATTGTAGAGGCCACCCATTGCCCACTTCACTCAAGTCAGAAATATTTCTATTGACTTTTGCAAGATAAGAAAACTGCCTTGGGGAGCTAGCACTCTGAAGTCTGAAGCCAGGCATTAGCCATTGGAAATTGGACAATACAATGTTTCCTCTTCAGTGATATCCTAGAGTTACAAAGGAATCTTGGGAGGCTTAGGAAATCATTATGCACGAACTGCCCATCCTCGCTGAGCAAGAGCAGCAATCACTTGACTAGCAGCTTCTGCAGTGTCATTCAGTGGAGGATAACTCCAGCTTTCAGTTATCTGTAATTTCAAAACACAAATTAGTAGAAGGCAACATTTGTTCAACAAAACATCTGCCAGCAACAACTACCGGCCAGGAAGGAACATACAAAAAAAAGACCACAAAAATATTTCTTATAGGACCATTTGGAAAGTTCTTCTAGAATTTATGACATGTATATATCTGGAATTTTAACATGAAACAAGAAAGTAAGAAACCGATAAAACAACAAAATTTTCTTAGAACGATAAAATATGCATCGAGTTAAAGAAGACTGATATAAATTTAAACACAAAAAAAAATAGAGAACATAACAGGACATCTTTCAACTCACGTTCTCCTTCCCGGTGAATGGTCGAGCAACCCCTTGCTTTTGCAGAGAATTTTGGAAGTCAGCAAACTTCCATGTACACAGTTCTGCGCCGATTACATACACAGGCTTCCTGTAGTAAAAGACATGGAGCATGACACTGAGAATTTTACTTTAAGGAATTTTTTAAACGAGGAATTTCCTTTTTCTTTTTGACATTTTTTTCATGAGAGGGACGCTGATCAATATCAATTATGCATACCCAGTACTGCAAGCCTCACTCAACATACTAACTGAATCAGCTGTGATAACAAAGCTATCAGCCCAGGCCAGATGTCCCATATGTGGATTTGGACCTAAATGTAATTAAAAAGAGTTCACATTAAGTAATCTCCAGTCCCAGAACAGGCAAGTACGAATGTCCTCTCTTAAGATGCACAAGAATATGACAACTAAGTACCTTCACCATCCCATATTTGGACCTTAGGATTTGTTGCAAATTCTTTGACCAAGATTTCAGAGATCTGCAATGAATAGAAACTTTGAAATAATTATCAGAGGATACCTAAAGTGAGGCCCCCATCCCTCTGGGCAACATCATTGATAAATGCCCGAGACCAGATCAGATTTCAGTGTTTTACAGATAAATCGCCAACCATGACCATGCTCACGGCAAAAGCCAAAACTTATTATAACTATACCCAACCTATGTACTGAAAAGGCAAAATGATTCATTCAGTTTGCATAATTTTTATACCCTCTCAGGTGTTCTTCTAGAGAAAGAAATTCTGATTGTCCCACAGCTCCATAGAACATTCTGAAGCATAACTACCAATTTCTTTGCAAGATCCACACCGTAGGGACAATTGCCTGGCAAAAGAAAAAAATTAACTAACGATTAACACCACAACAAAAGGTAATACAAGGTATCACAAGAAACTTCACATCTAACATGTAATACGTATATAACCAATGGTAAGAGTATAAACATTTTAAAATTTGAATGTTTAAATCCGCTTCCTTAAGAATCACACAAATGAGCATTGACATATGCAATATTGACCTACCCAGCTTCGCTAAATTCTCAAATCTGCCCAGTACAATACAAACATCTAACAAGTTTAAAATGATCCCAACATTGGATGTATGATATGCAATTCCTTTACAATAATTAAAGCTTAGGTTATAGAGTCATAAAAAAAGAGTTTCTAAAATGCAAGGCGTAATCAAATCATAGAGAAAAAAAGAGGAAATTCCATTATAAATAAATGAAAGGATGCACTAAATTTTCCTATAGACATTGTTAGAAACCATGGTTGCATATATGAAACTGTAATATGAATTCTTTATTGATTGAAAAGTGTTGGTACAATAGAGAGAGTCCTATATATATAGGGTTGAGCATTACAAGGGATAGGATTGCTCAACCCATCAGCTACTAACTAACTGATCAGTTTGTTAGAAACAGACTTCTAACAAACTGTTAACTACCTAACAGAAACAGAATAACAAACAAACTGTTAACTATCTAACAGCTATACAGAAACAGAATAACAGATACTAACAAACTGAACATTAAGTCTTATCTAACATTCCCCCCACAAGCTCAGCAGTACCTAGTACTCTGAGCTTGTTTCTGAAGATTTGGAACTGCTGCTTGCTGAGAGGTTTGGTCAGAATGTCTGCTACTTGAAGCTGTGATGGAATGTAGGAGACAATGAGAGACTTGTTCAGAACCTTTTCACGCACAAAGAAAATATCAAGTTCCATATGTTTTGTCCTTGAGTGTAGGACTGGATTGTGGCTCAAGGCTACAGTACTTTGGTTGTCACAATATATCACAGGAGAAGGAATGGAGATGCTGAGTTCATGAAGGAGAGATTGAAGCCATAAAACCTCAGAGGCAGCAAGTGCTAAGCTCCTGTATTCAGCTTCAGCACTTGACTTTGCCACCAAGGTCGCTTCCTTGACCACCAGGATACTAAGTTGGGTCCTAGATAGATGCATGCCCCTGATGTAGACCTTCTGTCATCAATGTCAGAGGCCCAGTCAGCATCACAGAATGCATTAATGGTAAGAGGAATGCTGGTTGTTGCTGGTTGCAGAGTGAGACCATAATCAATAGAGCTCTTTAAGTATCTCAGAATTCGTTTCACAGCACTCCAATGGGACATGAGTGGCTGTGACATGAATTGACATACTTTGTTAATTGAATAACCAAGTTCTGGTCTAGTAATGGTGACATATTGGAGAGCACCAACTATGCTTCTGTACAATGTAGGGTCTTCAAAGAAATCAGTTCCAGTTTTAGATAGCTTGAGGTTGGCAGGTAGAGGTGTGGTGATTCCCTTGCAATCCTCCATGCCTGCTCTATGTAAGACATCCCGTATGTATTTGGCCTGAGACAAGTGTAGAGAACCATTGGTGGTGAATTTGCATTCAATTCCCAGAAAGTAATCAAGAGTGCCAAGTTGTTTTAAGGAGAAGGCAGAATTTAGCTTGGTGATGACTAAGTTCACAGCTGTGTTGGATGATCCTGTGATGATTATATCATCCACATAGATTAGAATCAGGATGCAGCAACCACGGTTATTGAATATGAGAAGAGAGGGATCACATTTTGATTGTTGAAAGCCAAAGGAGATCAATGTTTTTGTCAGGCTTTCATACCAAGCCCTTGGTGCTTGTTTCAAACCATAAATTGCTTTATTGAGTTTACAAACATGAGAGGGGTCACCTTGAACAAATCCCTGAGGTTGTTGCATATAGACATCCTCTTGCAAGTGCCCATTTAGAAAGGCATTATTCACATCTAGTTGTATTAGTGGCCATTTGGAGGTGAGAGCTATAGTGAGCACAGTTCTCACTGTGATAGGTTTCATCACAGGTGAGAAAGTGTCAGTATAGTCTTGTCCATATTTCTGGTGGAAACCCTTAGCCACTAGACGAGCTTTATACTTGTTGATAGACCCATCAGGGTTCTCTTTGACCCGGAAAACCCATTTGCAGCCAATAGCTCTTTTGTGAGGTGGAAGAGGTACCAAATGCCAAGTGTTGTTGTCTTGAAGAGCCTTATATTCCTGTTGCATAGCTGCTGCCCAGTGAGGTGAGTTGAGAGCCTGATGGACAGTGGTTGGCTCAGTGGTTGTGAGGTTGATGCTGGGATAGAGAGGAGGCTTTAGGTGGCCAGTTTTAGACCTAGTGAGCATGTGGTGAGTGTTATGAGGTGGAGATGGAGAAGATGAGATGGAGGAATTGGGGTCTATGGTGCTGGAAGCAGTGGATGGTAGAGACTGAGGTGGTGATAATGGTGCATTGTTAGGAGGTGAAGTAGTATGAAATGTAGAAGAATTGTGAGTATAAGTTGGTGATTGAAATCTTGGAGAGGAAGATGTAGCAGAAGGTGGTGGTGAGGGATGATTAAATTGATGATGTTGAGGAGGAGGTGTGGAGAGAACTCCAAGAGAGGTTGTTGTGGTGCTTGGGTGAGGTAATAATTTCTTGGAGAGGTTGGTAGTTTGATAGGGAAAGTGTTTTTCATTGAAGATCGCATCCTTTGAAATGTAGATACGGCCAGACTTGTCAAGACATTTGTATCCTCTGTGAGATGTAGAATAACCTATGAATGTGCACTCTTTTGACCTGTATTGAAACTTAGGATTGTTGTAAGGGGTTAGTAAAGGATAGCATGCACAACCAAAAGCTCTTAGGAAATGATAGTCAGGCATAGTATTAAACAATAATTGAAGAGGAATTGTGTGAGTGTGTGATGCAGGAAGTCTATTAATGATATAGACAGCTGTGGGAAATGCATGGTCACAAAAATGGTATGGTAGAGAGGAGTGAGAGAGTAGAGACAGACCCATCTCTACAATATGTCTGTGCTTCCTCTCTACAACTCCATTTTGATGGTGTGTGTGTGGGCATATGATGCGATGTAGAATGCCTAATTGTGCAAGATAGTCTTTAAAGGGTCTAAATTCCCCACCCCAATCTGATTGGATGGCTTTGATTTTTGTGTTGAGTTGCAATTCAACAAGTGCTTTAAACTGTTTAAAGACTGTGAGTGTTTCAGATTTGTCATGCAGGAAATATATCCAAGTGTACTTACTAAATGCATCAATGAATGAAATGTAATACTTGTAGCCCATAGATGATTGCATAGGGGATGGTCCCCATAAATCACAGAAAATGAGATCAAGAGGAGTATTATATGCAGTAGTTGACAAGGAAGAGGGCAATCTATGTGATTTGCTAAGACAACATGCAACACAAAAGTCAGTTTTATTTCTTTGAACATTGGTGAGATTACAAGACTTGAGAACATTGTTTAAAGTGTCTAAGCTAGGGTGCCCTAGTCTGTGATGCCACTGAAAATAGGTGTCCCTAGGACTAGTTACAACAGTATTTATAGAAGGAAAAACAGTGTTATTAGATGGCAGATTTGCAGCTGGAATAGAGTAGAGTCCTGCAGAGTCCAGTTGGCCTTGAAGCAGCACTTGGTCATCAGCCTGTGATTTCATCACATAATGAAAGGGATGAAATTGTATATATGCATTATTATCATAGGCAAATTTAGAGACACTAAAAAGATTTTTGTTTATGCCAGGAACATGTAAAACGTTATTTAGATGCAATGTATGATTAGGGTGAGTAGGAGAGGTAAATTGAAAAGAAGAAATAGATTGAACTGGCAAACCTTGGCCGTTCCCAAGGAAAATGTTTTCCAAATGGGACGGTGGAGGAGCAGAACCAGGGGCTGCAGGCATTTGAGTAACATGTTGAGTTGCAGCTGTGTCCAAATTATTGCTTAGGGTAGGATGCATTTGGTAACCAGTAGTGTAGTTTGCTTGAGGGACATTTGGTTGCCATTGACTGTTTCCTTGAGACCACTGATTATTGTTGTTAGGAGCAGGATTCCTTATGAATTGATATGGATTTCCATTCACGAACTGTTGACCTGTACCATATGCAGGATTGAACCTGTGATAGCAATTTGCAACTTCGTGACCCGTACGATGACACAGTTGACACTGTACAGTGGAACGACCACCACCACCACGTCCGCCGCGATTCCCACGGCCGCAGAATTGATTGTTTCCTCTAAAAACCGGTGTTGTTGTACTGAGAATTGTCGAAATTAGGGTTCCCAGAGGTATAATTGGCTTGAGGAACAGTTGTCGCAGAATTTGGGTTTTCTGAAGAATTGGGGGTTTTTGTTTGGGTAAGATTCAAGGATGCAGCTTCCTCAGTGATGTGTTGTTTGTCAAGGCGCTGCTCATGGGCAAGAAGAAGAGCCCTAATTTCTTCAAGATCAAACCATTCTACTTTGGAGTTGATTAGGGTCACCAGGGCTTCGAATTCAGGCGGTAGACCTTCAAGAATTACGTCTAATTGGTCTTGGAGGGACACGGATTCTCCAATAGAGAGCAACGAATCAGAAATGTGCTTGATTTTCGCAAGAAATTCAGCGATTGAAGATGTACCCTTTTTCGTCGTGCGTAGCTGGGTTCTCAGTTGTCGCGACTGGGCTTTTGTTTTTGCCTGAAAAGATTGATGAATGTTCTCCCATAACTGGAACGTATGGCGACAACCTATTACAGAAGGTAGAATTGCTGGTGATAAAGAAGCCTGGAGCCAAGCCAACAGAAGTTGATCTTGGAGCTCCCAATTGGTATATGCAGGATTCTCAGTATTGGCCAATCTGTCTTGTTCTGATGCGAATTGAGGTGGAATTTCTGGAGATACGCAGAAACGGTGAAGACAATGAGCGCGAAGGTCAGGTTCTATCTGCTGCAGTCACACAAGATAATTGGATTCATCCAATTTAACAGAGATTTTGTAATTGAATGATGATAATGGAGTGGCAGAGGCGGTTGGTGCCACCATAATTGGTGGTGTGCGAGGTGTTTGTGGCTGAGAATGATGAGATGATGCCATGGATGATCAAAGAAAGCGGAAGAGAGAAGAGGGAAGGATCGTGACCACTTGGGTGGTGCATTTAAGAAGCTACTGATACCATGTTAGAAACCATGGTTGCATATATGAAACTGTAATATGAATTCTTTATTGATTGAAAAGTGTTGGTACAATAGAGAGAGTCCTATATATATAGGGTTGAGCATTACAAGGGATAGGATTGCTCAACCCATCAGCTACTAACTAACCGATCAGTTTGTTAGAAACAGACTTCTAACAAACTGTTGACTACCTAACAGAAACAGAATAACAAACAAACTGTTAACTATCTAACAGCTATACAGAAACAGAATAACAGATACTAACAAACTGAACATTAAGTCTTATCTAACAGACATAGACAACACTCGTGATTAAAATGAACATAAAAACCAACACCCGGAGACTTCTGGGCCTAGCTTAATGGACGTTTCACCCTTTTATGACATGCAATCACCAGGCCCATGAGCTTATATTAATACCAATGTTCTACATGAAATCAAACTGCAAAAATCATAATTATAGTGATAAAATTTTATAAGTCCCTCAATGCAAAATAAAATACCTGTAGGTCCACCGACATTAACCACAAGCAAGGGCTTTGGTAGATTTGCCAACTCATCATGCCAAGCAGAAGCTGCAACCCTAAGAGCAGCAGAATCAGCTCGATGAAGTGCTCCCACAGTGAGGACCTGTAATAATGTAAAATCAGAGATATGAAAACCATAAAAGTAATTTTCTTAGGCTGAGACATCATTAGCCACCACACAACCACAATACCTACCACATTCCGACCAGGAGGTTCCCATGGAGTGACCCATCTCCGAAGAAACCAAGGTAGCTGTCGTTGCGCATCAGGAGTCAAGGGATAGTAATCATGGCGCGGAGTAATCACAAGATCAAACCTATTCAGGTAGAATCTCGGATGTTGTATCTGAATCAAGCATCGAAGAGGGTTAGACAGCAACATACATAATGTATGTCTTCATCTATCAGACATAATCTGTGCACATATAAATTGGAAAATGACAAACTATCAAAAAGAAGCCACCAATACAATCATCAACTATTTCAATGAATGCACACTGATGGCAATCAATTCATTCATCACATGAATTTAATTACACACCATTTATGCTTCAACTCAAAGGACAGAAATAAAAAGATAAAAGTGCAAAGTTTAACCTGAACAAGAAAAACATTTTCTGGAGCTAACCGTTTAATGGAGGTGGCAACAGAAATGGTGTCTCGTCCAGAAGCAACAACCAACAACGGACCATCCCTAAAATTTAGTAAAAGAAATAGTGATTATGCACCTGTTATTCACTATAATCATATTCAATCCACAAAAAGACATACTTGTAAAACGTTTCACGAGCCATCAACGCAATGCGGTGAGCATCAGCTTCTAAGACATTAGATATTCCTAAACAGAACTACCGTGACGTCAATGCTAAGCAAATGAAATAAGCAGAAATTGAAATTGAAATGACGTTATCTACCAATGTTGTGAGAGGGAAACGGAGAGCGTGAAATGCCGGAGAGTTTTCTGATAACGGAGTCTAACTTTCTATGAATAGAAACAGGAAGCCATTGAAGCCATCTATTGATTCCTCCTCGAGGCCTCGTCACGCGCTGCAATACAACGAAACCACGAAAAGTAAGAATTGAATATCTATGATATGATCTGAAAAGAAATGAAAAAATGGAAGAGAAAAAAGCTTACGCATAAGGAAAGGCGATTAGAGAGACCGAGAGCTCGAACTAATCCGATGCTCTGATTCTCAGCGCCGGCGAAACCGTTTCCGATTATAACAACTCGTCGAATTGCACCGTCCATCATCTCATCACCACCCCTCGCTCGCTTCTATTCAAATCTCAAAAGAAAGGAGCGGAAAGGAAAATTAACAGTTGAGTTGGGCCGGGCAACCCGACCCGGCCCAACATAACGGTTCTCTTTTTATTACCGAGTTTGTGTGTGCGTGAGTGGTGTGAGAGCAACAATGTGGGCAAGCGCGGAAGGTGGTGCTCCGGAGGTGACTCTAGAAACTTCCATGGGTTCCTTCACCGTCGAGGTATTCTTCTTTTTCGAATTTCCTCGTTCTTCTTCACTTGCTTGCTAAAATACCTAATTTTAAATTTTTTTATTTTTTTTGGGGGTTTTAGCTGTACTTCAAGCATGCACCCAGAACTTGCAGGAATTTCATTGAACTATCTCGTAGAGGTTATTATGACAATGTTAAGTTCCACAGGATCATCAAGGTACGTATCTCCAACATTGAATATTACTCCCAACTAAAAAATGAAAATAATGGATAATATTGTAACATGGATCTATTGAATAGGACTTCATAGTACAAGGTGGAGATCCCACTGGAACAGGAAGGGGAGGAGAGTCGATATATGGGTACACTGCCTAAGCTTATTATTAATATCATCATCATTATTGTTATATTTGAGCATTGTTTTCTTTCATTTGTGTACTTGAATGTGTTAGGTGTTTATTATAGTCCTTGAATCCATTGAAATTGCGAACTTGCAGGAATTTCATTGAACTATCTTGTGTTAGGAAATTTATGGACTAAATTGACCAATAAAAAAAACACATTTGAAGACCAAAATAACTATCAAAAGTCAAAACACATATTTGAGGACCAAAATGATTTACTAAAGAGACACTTGGAGATGTGTTTGCAATTTTGAGATATTCATAGACTATAACGACGCCTCAAACATTAAGGGACCAAAATAGTTGTTTACCTGTTTTCTCGACATCAAAATTTTTGGTTTCTCGGTTTTTGGTTTCTCGACATTATGAGAATGCCGTCCTTTGGTTTTTGACTGTATTTTTGAAATGTGTGTAAGTAGTTGTAGAAGATAAAAAGTAAGAGAAATAGTGATAAACACATATGGTGTTTGTATATTGATGTTCAAATAGCACAACTGTATATTGTTGATGCTAGGTGTAATGAAGCTGTTATCATGTGAGTTTTTTTTGTTACTTGATGAGTTATCACTTATCAGTTATCACTTTGCTGACTTTGTTGTTTATCATAGTGCAAAATTTGAAGATGAGATTAAACAAGAGTTGAAGCACACTGGTGCTGGTATCTTATCCATGGCAAATGCTGGCCCAAATACTAATGGTAGTCAGTTCTTTATTACTCTGGCACCATGCCCCTCTCTAGATGGTAATCTTCTGTGATTCTTTCTTCTACTTTATTTACTTTAGAATTTTAAAACTGTGAGCCATTCCTATTAAAATCTATTTTTACTTGTGGGTTCATGTTGATCGTTTTTGTTTGCACTGTGTCGCCCTCGCCCACTTGCATAGTGAGGATTCTGAGCTTCTACTGCCATCTAAGTAACTTTGTTTAATGATAGTAAAGCGTACGCAATTACTGGTTTATGGATACAGCACCATGTTTGTGGCACAAACTTTCCCATTGCATAGTTATCAAAAAAAAAATGGTTTCAGAATTGTATTATGTACACCTTTTGTCCTTTTATTGATCTGTATAATCACCAAATCATGGAAAATATTCATATATGTTACCATTTTCAATCATTATAAAATGAAGTCCAAGGTCACTGATGGCAAAGAAAGATGATCAAGTGATGATATACTTAGCAATCAGCGAAGTTTATATAACATCTTAATGCTGGATATATGCAAAATGGGAGTGTGGATCCTCTGCTGCACGCAAAATGTGTTGCGCTAGCATGGACCGCCTGATCTAGATCGGATGGTCCATGCTGGTGCAGTAGAGGATCCAGATCCACAAAATGGTTATACGCAGCTTCTTCTTAGGTTTTTGAAAATTTCTCCTTTTTGAGGTATCTTGCTGCATGCATATTCTCAGTGCATTTTATCATCCAACTGCCTATTTTTTTCCTTCCCTTTCATCAATTTCTTTTAAACGTTGTTTTGGAGTTCTCTAATGTAATCTAATCTCTGAGTTCATGGTAAACATAAATGATGCTTGCTACTTTTTCACTAACTACTACAGTTGACTCAAGTAAATTTGAGGCATTACCTTGGCATCAGAATGGTTAAATAAATGATCAAGTTGGGTGTGTTAATTTATGATTAATCATTCTGATTCATATCATGAAACTATTGGAATGCCTATTGAGTATTGATACTTAATTTATGTTTCTATTTCAACCAGGAAAACACACTATATTTGGAAGAATATGCACGGGAATGGAAATTATCAAAAGACTTGGCAGTGTCCAAACAGATAACAATGATAGGTATGTTGTCGAATATCTTTCAAGATAAACTATTTGAACAGATACTTTACACAAATCAACAATCTTGCTTAGAATAGTTTAATGACACTTCTAAACTAATCATCAAATACGTAAACCACTACTTGGTGTTATTTTCATGTGTGTTATTCCCATGACTTTACGGCTTTACGCCTTATTGTTATTGCCTTGATTCTTATGTTAGTAACCCTACACTGCCACATTTAATTGATAATGAAGTAGTCCACATATTTACCAATTGAAAAATGGGAATGCAACCCTGGAAAATAAAAGAACTATTAGAGTTGTAGTTAAGATTTGATTACTTTTTAAATTTCCAAAGTTGTAGTCCACATACATGATTTTCCTTTGTCAATCTTTGATGAACTTTTTAAAAAAAATGATTCAAGCATTTCTTCGTTCACTTATTCAGGCCCATCCATGACGTGAAGATACTACGGACATCGGTCAAGGATTGAGATGAGTTGCATGATATGATGGGAAGAAATTGTAGCTTTATTATCAGCTAGCTCAAGAAATAGTTATGGTTGGAAGTGATTTAATGGCTTATTTATGTTTCATGATTAATTAAGCATTACAATTGTATTTTTCAACTCTAGTTAGCAACACAGTGAAGACGTAAAAGATCATGTTTGTGTACCTATAGTTTTGCGACCATACTTCTAAAGAGATTTGTGCTTTTTAGTTTTCGTTTTTAATTTTAATTATATACTATATCTTCATTGACTTGGTTGGTGGTTCGAGCAGTGTTTTAAAAACCAGTTCGGCCCAACCGGTCGGACCGGGCGAATCGGGAATCGGAGGGGTGACCGGTTCGAGCCATGCTATAGATCGGAAATGCAATGACTCGGCGGGAACCGGCTTGACCCGACCGGTTTTTTGGCGAAAGCCAGTGATCTGGTGGGTTTTGCGAAAACCGGTGACCCAACGGGTTTTGTGAAATCGGACTGGGTTTTGCATTTTTATTAAAAAAACCCCAAAAACACAAAAAACAACGCCGTTTTAGACTTTTTTTAGACATGATGTGTAATTTTAGCAAATTAAGTTTTACAGGTATTAAATTTATGTCTTGAAAATTCGAGAATTTTTTAATAGAGACCGGGTCATGGTCATGCGGTTCAACTGCCGACCCCTCAGTCCGACCCTGGACCCAGTGACCCGGTAGTCGGTACCTTCACCGAGTCGATCACCGGTCTGAGTTTTAAAACATTGGGTTCAAGAGACTGAAGCACGCAATAGAAGCCTACCATGGGGGCGGAACGAGCTCCACATCTTCTGGTGGTAGAGGTGGGGACTAAGGTCTGGAAACAAATCTCGCACCCATGGATGAGACCCATGATGGGCATGAGACGAGTAAATTTGTTAAGTTTATATCTAACAAATAATGAAGATTAGTTTATACCTAACATGATTTTGTTAAGTTTTATTTAAGAAAAAATTATATATTAATAAACTTTCATAAATACCCATAAAATTAGTAGATATCCATTTTTTTTAGAAAGTAGAGCTGGTTAAATAGGCCGAGCCTCTTGGGTCAGGCTGGGCTAGCCCGAAATAACATAGGGCTTGGACTGAAGAAATTGAGCCCATTTATATATCTGAGTTTTTTAGCCCTAGCCCGCACTAGGTTAGCCTGATCGAGCCATGAGTAGCCCGCAAGCTCATAGATTAAAAAAAAGTGCTTTGTTGCCAAACCAAAAGACAAAGATTAGTAACTTAACCCAAACACAACCCAACGTCAAAAAAATTCCCAAACACAACACGTTACACTCTTGAGTTGCTCATCATGTTACGCTCAACCATAAATACCTTGTGAACTAGCTCATTGCCCATGTGATGCACAAGGAAAAAGTTGTGGACAATAAAATTATTCTTTTTTTTAGAAAATTGTGCGATGCTTGCCAAAAGAACTAAAGTTTTAGTACTTTCAGAAAATTGTATACAATATGATTCATCAGCAAAAAAAAACTATACGAGGCTTACACAACAAAGTCCGAGGGAACGATGGTACATGACTGATACATTAAATTATCGTAAATGAGAACATGAATAATAATGGGGGTGTAACTACTAATTTAAATCAAGTTAATTCTTTGGCTGGTAACAACGTTTAAGCAGAAGAGGATCCTTTTTTATTGGCAGGTCCTGACAGTCAGGCCTGTCAGGAGCAATGAGTATCATTAGTTGGAACTGCTTGGGATTGAGTAACCCACGAGCAGTTCTGTCTCTTCGTGACCTCGTTCAGACGTTATCTTTCTCTGTGAAACTTTGGTACATGCTAATAAAGTTAGGAGATTCGTGTGAGGCTTGGTTTTGATGTGGCGTTTATAGTTGATTGTTCAGGTAGGAGTGGTGGTCCTGCTTTGTATTGGCGTCATCCCTTTGATCGCACGGTAACTAATTACTCTTCTAACTTTATTGATGTGGAGGTGACTAGTGTGAGTGGGCCTTCTTGGAGACGTATAGGTTTTTATGGGTATCCGGATAGTGGTCGTAGACACGCTTCATGGGATTTGTTGAGGAATTTGGCTAGGGACAATTCACTTATGTGGTGTATTGTTGGTGATTATAATGACTTACTATCTAATGAAGATAAGCGGGGTAGTGCAGATAGAGCTCCATGACTTCTGCGTGGCTTTAGAGATGTGATCTAGGATTGCTTACTTCATGATCTTCCCATGCAGGGTCATCCCTTCACGTGGAGTAGGCGGCGTGATACGGTTGACATTAAGGAAGAAAGATTGGACAAAATGTTCGCTATGCAAGATTGGCTCGATTTGTTACCTAACAGTTGTCTTATTAATGGAGCTGTAGATAGATCAGATCACACGCCGTTGTGGCTCCAAATTTGGGAGAGGAGGCGCAAAGGGACGCCTCGTCCTTTTCGCTTTGAGAAAGCCTGGTTGGATGAGCAGGATCTTTCGGTTGTTGTTGGCGAATCTTGGTCTAGAGGTGTAGAGGAAGATATTACGAGGAGGTTGGAAGATTGCTCTAGCGTTACTAATTCGTGGGGGAGGAAGTTGAGGTACAGGGTGGATATTAAGAAGTCTAGAGATGAGATGGAAGTGCTTAGGAGTTAGACGAATGTGGAAGCTAATCTTGATTATAAAGAAGTGAATGCTCGTCTTAGCTCTCTTTTATCTCAAAAGGAGGCTTTTTGGAAGCAACGAGCTTAGGTACATTGGCTTCATGATGGCGATACTAATTCTAAATTTTTCCATGCTATGACAAGTGTGAGACGTCATCGCAATGCCATCTTAACGTTAACCAGAGAGGATGGGTCGGTGGTGGGAACACTAGGGGAGTTGGGTGGTGTGGCACATTCGTACTTTACTAGCTTGTTTGAGGGGGTACATGCTCCGTATGCTCCGGTTATTGATTGTCTTAATCCCAAAGTTTCTAATGTGGATAATGAGATCCTACTTGCGCCCTTTGAAATTGTGGAGTTTAAGACAGATCTTTTTCAAATGCATTCTGACAAGGCTCGAGGTCCCGATGGCTTAAATCCCGCTTTCTTTAAGCGTTTTTAAATGAAAGTTTATTCATAAAAAGAGTACTATATATCACAAAACAGACATAACAAAATACAAATAACAAATACCTGATTACAAAGAAAATTATTTTAACAATGTTGTTGCAAATTCTATTTATTGATCAAAAGTGTCGGTAGAAGGTACCAAACCTGGTTTAGTACTATAGTACCGTACCTCTTTAAATCCAGAAAAAGGGGTCGTTATGAAATTTCTTTTATATTGTAAGGGTATTTTTGTCTTTTTACTCATTCGAGAGGGGTGTATTCCGAGTAATAATGGGTGCTTTAGAAATTTATTTTTTTTTTTCCAAAGAAAAAGTTCTTCTTAGTTGAGCATTAGTTGAGCATAAGGGTTTTTGGGTTGGAGGAACCGAAATAACGAAGTAGAGATTATAAAAGGACAGTTAGGTGTGTCAAAAAAAAAAGGACAGTTAGGGTTTTGCTCTGGGCTTTTATAATCCATTTATTCTCTTTGATTTTTCGTTTTTCAGTTAGGGTTTTGCTCTGGGCTGTAATTTCCAACATGCAGGTTCTGTTTCCAAATATTTCTTTAGTGCTTCGTTTTCTATTCATTGTGATTTTGCGCCTGAATCATCTTCTTTGTTTTCTTCTTTTTCAGTTCAATGTTGCGAATCCTACTACTGGATGCCAGAAGAAGCTGGAAATCGATGATGACCTGAAGCTGTAATCCATTTATTCTCTTTGATTTTTCGTTTTTCAGTATTAATTATATTCCTCTCTGTTGATTTGGTTTTAAGTGTCAATGTTCATAAACGACGCCTTTTATTTGGGATCCAATTCATTTTAATTTGGAATTTGCATCATGGAATTTAGGGTAATAGTTATATTACTTGGATTTTTGATACGATGTCCTAATTTTTTTGTTATATTTTAACCGCTTTTTTGAATTTATTTTCCCCATAATTGTTGTTCAAATCTGGTACTACTTACTATTGACATGCATTATTGCATTGCAAATTGAACATTGATAATCATGCGTTTGATTTTTACTTTTATTCAGTGGAGTTGCTATTGAGAGTACCTTTTGTATGTTAGTTTTTGGGGTTTCTTAATGGTATTATATATTGCAGTCGGGCATTTTGGGACAAGAGGATCTCACAGGAGGTTCTTGGTGATGCTCTCGATGAGGTATGATCTTGAGCAAGCAATCTCCAATGTCTGTTCCTATATTTTGAGAAGAATTATAAGTGATCTATTTTGCTTCGGATTTTTGCTATGTATAGGAATTTAAAGGCTATGTCTTCAAGATCACTGGTGGGTGTGACAAACAAGGATTCCCAATGAAGCAGGGAGTGTTGACACCTGGTCGTGTCCGACTCTTGCTTCACAGAGGTACCAATTCTTCACCTATTGCTCTTTCAGTTTATTACTTTACCATAAGCAGATTAGAATTATAATTGGTCTAGTAAGTCTTTAGCATTGGTTCAACTGCTGTGTGTGGTCTTGAAAATTTTGCCTCTTTCAAGTCCTGCTTCTTTGTTACTCCAGTCTCAATTATTTGTTTTGTGGACATCAGTGTTTTATTCCATTGAAGTTTACTTGTTACTGGATTCAGGATTCATAGGCAAGCTTGTTCTTACTTGCTTAATTTTATTTGTGTTTTGGATCTGGATTTGTGCAGGAACTCCTTGTTTCCGTGGGTATGGAAGGCGTAATGGAGAGCGTAGAAGGAAGTCTGTTCATGGATGCATTGTCAGCCCTGACCTCTCTGTTTTGAACTTGGTCATTGTGAAGAAAGGTGAAAATGATTTACCAGGTCTTACCGATGTTGAGAAGCCAAGAATGAGGGGGCCAAAGAGGGCATCCAAAATCCGAAAGCTGTTCAACCTGTCAAAGGAGGATGATGTGAGAAAATATGTTAACACCTACCGCCGAACCTTTACAACCAAAGCTGGTACGTTTCCGGTGCCCACAAATTTTCTTAATCTATTTACATATCCCGCTGTCTATAGTGTTTTAAAAACCGAATTTGGAGAGACCAAGGGTGAATCTAAGTCAATAAAATATAACTCAAATTTAGGGAAAGAGAAAAGATAAATAAAAAATCTTTCTGATTGGTTCATTGGTGGTTCAATCCATTTCCAAACAATCCAACTAAACTTTTGTTCAAACGTGGTGAACCGAACTTGCCATGAATTAGCTGCTTTGGTCTGGTTTTCACCACACTGCATTAAGAGGAGTGGTGATGATGACAATTTTGTTCATGAAAAACCTGATTTGAAGTGTCCTATTCTTATGTATATCATTTTCTTGTTCTCATGATGAATATCTACATTTTTTTATGGGAATGCCAATCACATAACTGATGTTTGTTCTAAACTTGAACTTGCAAATTGCAATGGTTTTCTTTGATTGTAACATGCAAGTAAAGCACCAATGAACAGGGTCAGTCTCTTTTATATCAACAGGGTTGCCAAACAAATTCTGAGATTACTTGTGCTGTTAAGAGTCAGTCTCTTGTTTTACTCTTCCAGATATAAAAGCCAAGTCATGCATAATTAGGATGTATAGTTTTCATTGAGGAGTAAAGGATCCATTTGAATAGGAAATTGTTTCACTCATAATTTGTGATGGTCCCCTATAGATTATTGTAGTCTTAATAATGGATGTTTGGTTGCAGGGAAAAAGGTAAGCAAAGCTCCAAAGATCCAGCGATTGGTGACTCCTCTCACACTTCAAAGGAAGCGAGCAAGAATTGCAGACAAGAAAAAGAAAATTGCCAAGGCAAAATCAGAGGCAGCAGAGTATCAGAAACTCCTTGCATCCAGATTGAAGGAGCAAAGGGATCGCCGTAGTGAGAGCTTGGCAAAGAGGAGGTCCAAAATATCCACTGCCACAAAGCCAACTGCCACAGCATAGGCAGCTTATAACTTGAGATATGGCAAGCTTGAACTTTGCCTCAGTTTTTTTGGATAGTGTTTGTTTATGATAGACACGAGGTTTTCCAATTCAAATACATTTGTTTTTATTGAATTTTTTTCTTAATGCGGCATTTGAGAGTTCAATCGAATTCAAGGATTTTTGACTATATGGAATTTATCTATTTGATGATGTTTTGTCGGCAACATCTAAAGCCTACATATTAGATGGCATTCTAAGCACGACGGGCAAATAGAAAAAATGAGTAAATATCTAAACTGGTATCCTATGAATAAGCAGTTTTGGTTTTTTTTGGTGGGTAGGTTAGAGCATCTACGATGGGGCTTTTTATCTCTTTAGGGTATGTTTGGATACACTCAACTTAACGGAATGGAATGGAATGGAGCGGAATGGAGTGGAGTGGAATGGAATAAAAATTCCATTCCATTGTTTGGGTATTTTATGATGGAATGGAACAAAGTTCCCACTCCATTGTTTGGAGAACGGACGGAACGGAATCAATTAAAACATTTTTATTCCTTTATTACCCTTACTATTAAAAACACATGACAGTCCCAATTTTGCATTTCATTACGGTTACCAACTGGATCAAAAAACGCAGAATCACTGTATAAAAAAAAACGCAGCACACAGTAACTCAAATATTAAAAACACAGCAGCATCATAGTTTAAAAAAAACGCAGCAATATTCTTAATATTAAAAACCCACCATCACAATTACATCTGGTTCAACAAAAAACGCATGACAATAACAAATGAGATACCTATGGTTCAAAAAACACATCACAGTACCGATTGTGCAAACAGAGTTACATGACAGCAACCAACAATCACATGTATTACATGTTCATAGTCATCCAAAATGTGTGAGAACATTCTCACAACTAGTTCTCAAAACTAACATAAAACTATCATCAATTAAATGGGTATCCCTGCACAATAACAAATTTAACAACCACATAGAAGAATTTTTTTTAGTAATTTAACCACATAGTAGCTGCAATATCATCTCTAATTTCCTCTCCCCTAGTTGTATCATTGCCTTTCATTTGAGCATTTAAAGAAAAATGACATCACACGATTTCTCTGTCCTACTATGTAAAGAAATTTTGCTACTTGTTCCTCAATAGATGCATGTCGTGTAGCTGTAAGGCCGCCTTGATCTCGTAATAAGGTACACAAATTTAAAAAAGCTCGGGGACCCATACGAATTATATCTCGACACCGATTAGTACGCACAATTTGTTTCATTATTTCATTTCTAACTCTTTCTCTATGCTCTGTGATTCTAGAAGTCATTTGAGATCTTCTAGACTTGTTTTTTAGTGCAGCAAGTAGAACTATAAAGCATGATATTTGAATTACCATCATGTGTAGCAATTGTATAAATTTGGATCTTATTTCTTCATTCATCTATAACAGCAAAAAGGAATCGATTATAACCCAGAAAAAGCAATAAAAACAAAAGTCACTGAGAAGCAATAACAATGGCGTAGAGAAGAAAAAAAGAACGCAAAAAAAAGGAACGATTTTAGAGAATAAAAAGCAATAACAATAGGAACAATAAGCAAAGTAATAAAAAACAACGATTAATCTGAAGAAGAAAAAAGGAACGATTTTTAATGGAGAAGCAACAACAATGATAGTCACAGTGGTAATAAAATGAGAAAAACGATGGATTGAGCCATACCTTGTCAATGGAGAAGTTGGATGGAGAAGAAGAAGAAGTGAAGGAGTCCAGTAGAAGAGAAGAGCTACTGATCAAAAGAGAAGAAGAGGGAACGTTAATGTGTATAAAATAATAGGGGCAGAATTGTAATAGACTAATTAGGGTGAGCCATTCCACTCCTTACCCCCCAAATTGGGAGGGAACAAAAATGAGGAGATGTGATGGAATGGGAGGGAATGTATTCCATCAGGTTCCATTCCATTCCATCCTTTTTTTAAGTTCCCAAACAATGGAACCTTGCCTCATTCCATTCCATTCCATCCAAAACCACCGATCCAAACATACCCTTAGAGTTGGAATCTAATAAGTACTCCTGTTGTGGAGATTGAAAAATGAGTATTTATTTAGATGAAAATCTTAAATAATAGACTCTCTCCTTTAATGTATGGACCACACATTTACTTTTCATTAAACTATTGTTAAAATGTAAAATGATAAAAAGTTAGTGGGTCCAATTTAGTAGACTTTGTTGGGGTTTTGGGTTGGAGAGATGAAGTTCTTATATAAATTTTACTATTAAAATATTATAAAAGTGTGATGTGTATAAATGGAACTCGTTTAAGTACTTAATTTGAGTTTCTCCATTGAGAATGCTCTTATTTAGTTTTTAAGAATATCAAAATTGGTGTTTTTTTTTCATTGACTAATTTGATTTGTGTTTTTCTTGGGGTCTTTTTACTTATTTATTCTAGTTCTAAGCATGTCTGCAGCGTCCACTACTTGCGCAGGCATGTACATCATCATGTTCCCAGAATTAATTAATGGACCCGCCTTTTCTGTTTCTGCTGCCCAGCTGTTTCCGTCCCTGTCTATCAGATCCTGCCTGCGGCGCAAGTTTTGTCTCCGGCACAACCAACACTGCGTGAAGCACAGTCTTGTCCGGTTGCTCTGCATTCTGTTGTCTCCCAAACACATCAAGAACCAATTGTTCACTCAAAGGTTTCGAATCTTGCAGAGAAAAAAATAATAAAACTTTTGCACAGGTTTTATCAGGATCATTAAATAAGAGTTGTGATATTCCTCTTAGTCAACTTCCTCGTCCGTGTTTCAAAAGAGATGATTTAGCAATCTCAATTCCGGAAGAAGAGTATATGGCTGGCTTGGAAGGTTGTAAGACACACCTTCATGGTCAAATTTTGCTTTCAAAGGGAGACACTCCTATCAAGTTAGATGCTTTAAAATCCAAACTTCAAGACCTCTGGCAACCAACAGGTAAGTGGGGACTGATTTCTTTAGGGAAAGGTTATTATGAATTCTCTTTTTCCTCTATTGATGATTTACGAAGAATTAAGTCGCAGCCTCCTTTGCATTGCAAGCTAGGGTTGCGGCGTTTGTTTGACTGGCAGCATGATTTTAATCCTTCAAAATTAAATCATACAAATGTTCAATGTTGGATTAGGCTTACAGGTCCTGCTCAAGAGTATTGGAGACCCAAAATCCTTTTTGCTATTGCTAGCTGTGTTGGAATACCAATTAGACTAGATGATACAAAAAGTAAGAGCTCTTTTGATAGATCTTTTGGTCATTTTGCACGCATGTTGGTTGACATAGATTTGAAATCAGAGCTTAGGAATCGAATCCTAGTTGAGAGGCCGGGTTATGATTTCACAGTGGGTATTGAATATGAAAAATTTCCCTCCTTTTGTAAGAATTGCAAGACTGTCGGTCATACCATCAGTGCTTTCAAAGGAAGGGAGCATTCGAAAAAACAGGTAACACAGGTTTATGTCCCTAAGCCTCAAGCTACTAATAATGTGAATTTAAAGATGCATCAGCAACAAAGGGAATCTGAGATTGGAGAAAACGTCATGCATGAATCAAATGTCTATGCTTCGGTTGCTTTAGAGGATGGTAAAATATTGTCTCCTATGGTGCAGACGCAAAATTCTGCTCTGATCCAGAAGTTGCCCATTACTTCTACGCCTAGCACCTCGGATGCTAGCTGGGTTAGTAGTGATTCCACGCAACCTCCCACCACCAGGCTAGATTCACTATTTGCCTCTGTGTCTGACATGGGTATTTCGGGGAAGCTTTGGGGTGATATGTCAGACGACGCTGATGATCCTATGACCTATGAAACTGTTGCTGAAAAGTTTGAACCGCAGGTTTCTACAACCCGGAAGAAGAAACACAAAAAGAAACTGGTTCAGAAAACAGATGGCTATAACACTCGCTCTCAGACGAATTCTGTCTCTGTTTCTTTTTGATTTACCTTTTGTTAGTGGGTCCTAGGTTTTTTAGAAAACCAGTTTTTGGTCAGTGATTGGTTGGTTATATCTACTGTTTCAAGGACTTTTTCTATTTACCTAACTATTGTTAGTTAGTTTTTTAGTTTCTAGGTTGTAGTGTTTTAGGAGGCCTCTTTTAGGGGCCCCCTATTATTGTTTTGACTTTTGCTTCTCTTATGCCAAGGGTTTTGGTTTAACTGTAGAAGTCAAGTCATCAAATCAAATACTACATCTAGTGGACCAAATGTAGTATTTGATTTGATGACTTGACTTCTACAGTTGGTTCTTCTGATCAATGTGTTTTAATTTTGAGGTAGATCGAATTATTATAAAATTAAAAACTATATAAAATAATATTGTTTGGTGTCATATCCAGATGTCAAAAAAAAATTCTCTTTTATGTTTTGTTGTGAATGTCTAGCTATTTCACCAAATTTCGAGATTGCAAAGAATAATATGGGGGTATAGCTTTGACATATGGGAACAAAGGAGACACTTTCGAATTTCATATAATGCCAATTGTTTTTCAGAAACATCATATAATGCCAATTGATCATGCTCAATGATCAACATGTAACAATCCCAAATTCAGCACATGCATGCACTTATTCATTCAACACATTTCTTTGATTTTGAAACAACTCAAGCACACATGAATTGTCTTAAACTCAGAACCAACAACAAACATGAATCAAATTGTTAAAGAAACAACCAAAAACGGGAGAAGAACTCACCTCAATCGTTGAACATCAACAATTAACAAGTAAGTTGAACTTTGAGCACAAAGAAAGCTCCTAAGCACACCAACCCGAAATTCTAATGCTTCTACTCGAAATCCCAAACTCCCATGTACTCTTTGGACTCCCAAATTTGAAATGCCACTGATTTGTACACAATCCAAGCCACCAAATGCACGTGCAAGCTCACCCTCTTCTAATTATGTCAAACCTCAACTCAACTCAACCCACAACTCCAAAACCGATTTTCCTATGCACACCAAACTCTTCAACTCAACCCACAACTTCTAATCCCTCTCCATGCTCTAGGATGATCTTCTATTCAACTTCTAGCACATCTATAACCACATACAAGCCCACAAATATAAACCTCAAGCTCCCACTTGGTGACACGCACATCGAAATCTTCCAAAAGGAAGAAAAAGGGGTTTCTTGAGAATGTAGTGATTTTTCTAGTTTGATAATGAAAGTAGAAGAATTAAGAAGAAGGTATGTAAGATATGGGAAGTTGGAATCAAGAAATTTATGTTTTAATAGTTTATGTTGCACACAATGTATCAATAGAGGGGCCAAATTACACTAGCACGACCAAATTTCTTGATGTTGCACACAATGTATCACCTATGAAGCGCCGATACTCCAAAATAGGTCACGCACCCATGTCGGATACGTATTCGATACCGATACCTGTCGGATACTTCCGGATACGTATCCTGTGAGTATCCTGGAATTTATATTTAATTTTAAATTAAAAAAGACAAGATACTTACCCGATACTTGAGGGACACTTTGGAGATACGTATCCTGGGAGTATCCTGAGATGTCTCTTGATGAACCAGAATTGGAAGCTATGTTATTTTTTGACAATGGAAATGGAGGAGAGAAGAATGACACAGTTAGTGTTAAATAGTGAATAGTAGGCAATTCTATAGATCCTAAACTTCTTTCGGATATGATTTATGATGTTTTTTCCTATATTCTAACTTTGGTAGTAGACTGTATATCTTTTGTGACATGTTCGTAGGAGGAAGAATATATTTTAAAACGGGTGGGGAAAATACATTTAATTATGCTTACTTATTTTGATCAGAAGTACCTTTTTTTGTAAATGCGATTTATTGAATATTATAAGCAATTGTCAATTAGTAAAGTGAAGTATCTTTAGTTATGTTTTATATTTTTAAATTTTGATTTAATTTTTTATTGAAGTATCCCTGCCATATCGTATCTTGATTTTCAAAATTTTCCCGTATCCATGTGTTATACCCTAATTTTGTCCGGCTAATTTTAAATCCTCTTAGAAAAATCAAAAATATTACTTATCGTGCATTTTGAGGTTTTAATGGTTAACACGTGTCAATTCGCGTTCGTTAACGATCTTGCAGCTTTTATTCTCGTTGCACGCACATATCATTTCTAATCATAAACCCGTCGAGCACGCGTGTCCATTCTAATTGGATTGCGCATACGTGTTCGTGTCTCGTTGTGTATGAGTGTCTATTTTGGTAGTCGTTATTTTATTGTTATCATTATATTTATTAGTTTTAAGTTATCATCATTATTTTTGTTATAAATGAAATGAGATATGCAATTTAAGTTGATTAGTCAAACTGTCCTTTTATTACAAAAAATATATCAAAGTTACAATTTTTGCTATACGTGTAGACAAAAAAATAAAAGCAAAATAGTACAAAATTTAAAACAAAAATAAAAAAAAAAAGAGCAGCATGCGTTGCTGCCTTGCTCCATTTCTCTTTGTCTCCTTGCTTTTTGCAATTTTGGCAAAAACCCTTCAGCACATCCCTTGTTGCTCCCTTTGCTGCTGCTGCTGCCTTGAGTATTTCAGAGGCCGTTTGTGCCTTTGTCTCCCATGAGTTTTGCTCCTCTGCATCAACACCCACACCTACACCTACACCACACAAATCTCACTATAAATACAGACACACACAGACAGCAAGAACACACACGAAAATACACACAAGAATAACAAAATTCAGAAGCAGAGCAGTAGAAGTTCAAAAGGGGGCAGCAGTATTAACAATCAAGAGAGGAATAGAGGCTGGAGAAGAGGTTAGTTGCTTTTCGCAATCATTTTGTCTGTATTATAAGCTTTAAAATCAAAATGATATGTAGTGTAGTAGGTTCTGTCTATGTAAATAATTAAGTGTTGTTTGTTTTATAGGTATTGATACTGTAAATATGTAAATAGTATGAACTGATTAGTGTAGAAATTAGGATTTTCACAATCAGTCCTTTTCATGAAAAATGAATTAAAAAAATTTAAACTAGGTTCAGCGTTGAAGATTAGGTATTGATACCCTTTGCACCTCTGTTTTAATAACTTAACCCCACTTGAAAAGCCCATCAATTCTTGGGCTGGTAGAGATAAAGCTGGGCTGCTTTACGCACCCCCTTCTTTCTTAATACAAACCCCCTGCAACTAACTGCACCCATTTTTACTAATGAACTCCTTTTTCCTTTTTAAAAAAATTTTTCTTTACAATTTTTTTTTTTTGCAATATACATTTTTCTATATTAAAAAACCCAATAACTAAATATTTGTTTCCAAAAATATAAATAGGGGATTAAGTCGACTGTACAGTCGGGTTAGTCAGGTTTTTAGGATCATTAATGAACCGTTACGGATCAGGTCCTAAAATCCCTATTCAAAATAAACAATTTCAAAATTAAAAAAAAAACACAAACACTAAATATTTTTCTCAAACCAAAACAAATTCTCAAAAAGGGGATTAAGGACAAATGACTGATCACTCAAGAGTCCTAAAATCCCTAATTAAAAAATACAAACAAATAAATTTTTTCTACCAAGAACTACGTAGCCTTTGATTCTCTACCCAGAGATACGTAGGAGCAGAGGGCGGGCCCACCTCTGTCAAGTGCACTAATAAAAAACATTTTTTTAGTCTTTTTCTAAATAAATCCTTAATCCAAAAATATGTCTATCTCTATAAATTTCTTTTTTCAAAATAAAAGGGGTAAAATAAACGTTTTCAAAATTAACTTTCTTTACTACAGCTAATTAGCAGGTAACCTTCCTTAGGAAGGATGTTGTGGGGTGCTAATACCTTCCCCATGCATAACCGACTCCCGAACCCAAATCTGGTCTCAAGGACCCTTATCCATTCCAAAGGGATTTTCCAATATTTGCCCTTAAACTAAAATTTGGTGGCGGCTTCATCTTTCGAACTTCGAGGAATCCTCACCCGGATTTTTCGGTCGCTACACCATGTATCGTGTCGTATCGTATCATGTATCTAGGCTTCATAGTGTATCACTACCCTTATTTGTATATGGGAAGTTGGAATCAAGAAATTCACGTCCCAGAAGGGTAGCTCACTTGGTTGAGCGAGAGGGACATCGTTGGTGGAAAAACGTAGGTGTACGGGGTTCGAACCCCGCTCCCCCTCCCCTTTAACAACTAACTCACTAATTATAGAACCAAAAAAGTTAAGCACATTTATTAACAAATGGAATATCAAATATGTATTTTCTGAATATATCATTCCACTCCATTAAAGTCATTTAATGAAAATTAATTTTAATAGATAATACTATATGTGTCTATTTGAACAAATTGGAGCTAGGTTTTACTTACCTCTCGACCGAACTCCAGATTATTCAAGGCCCTTTTCCCTCGGATATCGGAGCGGGTCGAAGACCCTAGACCAAAAAATATATGTTTCTATTTGAGATTTACTACCGCGTTTATAATTCTTATTTCAACCTAAAACGCAACTCAGATTTGAATAACATTCAATACCATTATATATACCCATGGTTATAAGCAATATTTTCATATTCCCTAGTTCCCTGATTTTTGTATTTGGTATTACACTAATGGTTCCACCTGCAATAGAACAACCCCCAACGACGAAAATCATGGAGGGTGTTTCTAGAAGACGAACACAGTACAACTCACACTCAAATCAGATGAGTTTGTCCAAAAAAATGAGAAGAGGCAACGAAGGAGTAGAATAATACAAGAGGCCATAGATGACAACTTATAGTAATGCTTACGGTGTTGATGAAGACTGTTGCTGTATGAACCAAAATAGGCCATAGATTATATGGTGTAGTAAAACTAATTGATTGATCACTTATTGATATATTGTATTTAAACAAGGAATAAAAATTAATTAATTAATCACTTATTTGTCTATTCGTTTATGTAGACTGGAAAATGTTTTTAGGGTACGTCCTAAACAGCAGTCTTCATATTCATCAATTCCTGCTCCTTGTTGAAAGTCATAAGCATTTACCCTAACAAAAAATGCCATTTATAAAATGGAGCTAAAACCCTTGCTCCAAGTGAAACAAATACAATATATACACTCATATCAAATAGTAGAAGAGGAAAATATCCTTGGTCAC
The DNA here is from genome assembly GCA_963573325.1 of Astragalus glycyphyllos. Taxonomy (NCBI): domain Eukaryota; kingdom Viridiplantae; phylum Streptophyta; class Magnoliopsida; order Fabales; family Fabaceae; genus Astragalus; species Astragalus glycyphyllos. Next base: position 26,479,779 of record OY754312.1, read on the forward strand.
AGCCACGGAAGATTGCGCCTAAATGAATAACAACCTGCAGCTCATAGGAGCATCACTTGAGGAGACATTGATTTGATAACTGCCTCTATAGTTCCCCCCTCCCCCCTAAAAAAATGTAGTTCTAAGCAAGTTTAACTGTGTGATGTCTTGGTTGCTGCTAGATAGTTCCTGCAACAACCATGGTATGCATCACGAAACTAATAATGCACCTATTGTAGTTTAACTAGCAGCCTTGAATTACTACAAAAGGATTCTCAGATGAAATTCAACTAGAACTAAGCTCGGATGGTTGCATTGAACTAAATCCACTGGCCTTGACGGATCCATGACTGTCCTCTATTGAGCTTACGGTTCTTATTGGCGCGGAATTCTTGTTAGATGAGTCATCAGTAGCAACTGGTTTTTGTTGCAATAATTCTAGGCGTTTCAAAGATGGGACATCTCCTTTACAATACCTGCACCACATATTTCTATAAGTTGATTCAAGACCTAGGGTAAAGTTAGCACCATCACAGATAGGGGACTTGGACATGAAATCTCGCAGACTCAGTCTCAAATTTTGCAGGGCAGAAATGTCAGAAGCCAACTTCAAAGCCAATTGAACATATTGATCTTCATTTCTTGCAATCAAACGCTCCAGACCTGAATTGTAAAGTGAAATATTCAACGATCAACAGTTTAGCTATTGAAGCCAAATACACAGTACAAACTAATAAGCAGACTGAACATATCCAACACTCTCTCCCAATAGAGAGACGTGTGGCAAGATCTAATGTGAATATGCTCAATTACAGAGTAGTTGACCAAAACAGAAAGGAATTAACTAATAATACAACAATAATCACTATGCATAATTGACATTCCGCAGAAGAACTAGAATGATTATCATACAGGATTCTCTAGATGCCGAGGACTATGCAAGTATGCATAAGTTTAAAAAATACAAAATATTCAAAGTTTCTTACCAACTTTGCTGAGAAGACTAACACCAACATTGTGCGCATGTACTGAACCAGCCATAGTGACACAAGGAACTCCCATGTATAACGATTCACATGTTGTGGTTGTTCCAGCATATGGAAATGTGTCCAAACTACATGAAACAAGAAACAATTTACAGAGGAGTGCAACAAAATTGTAAAACATAGTATTGAAATGTTGTGTATGTCATGTGGTAGTATTTATAGTCATAAAATGACTACACGAGAATCTCCTAATAATTTTGAAGGATCAATTAATCCTTAATCATATCCCTAATTGAGTGTTGAGGAGACTATGGCTTTGGAAATTAAATACGATAAAAGAACGACCAAGTAACAAACCAATAACCTTGCAATCGGCGTCTCTACCTAAGATTCTAAGATGATGACAAAGCATATCTTAGATCCATCATATCACCCACACTTATTATCCACTCCCCAAGCCTATTAGTGTTGGGCATGAGGGGGTTTATTTTCCAAATAGACTAGAGAAAAGTATGAAAAGGGCTTATAAAGAAAGAGCATCCATCACTTTTCTGACCGATCGTGTAGGGTTAAGTTAGATCCAATCCAAATCCTTAGAGTAGACAAAATCTTCACTAGAGCTTTCACTAGATGCTCATCATATGATCCAGTTCCATTATGGCTTAGTTAAATAACATCAAAACACATACATGAAAATGAAAGGTAAGCGCTCACCGATTACTTTAATATTCCAACAACTATTCCTAATGCATGTCCAATAAATTAAGTACCCTTCACTATATGATACTTAAATGAGAAACAAAAAAGTTAATAAAATAGTTTCTAAGTTATAGGATGCAAACATGTTCTATAGGAGAAAAATCTTAATTTAAACGATGCTGGATTTCAGATAGGACGATTAAAATGCTTCTAAAAAAAATTCTAGGAATACCAAGAACTGGAAGAATAGTAGTGCTACTCATAAAAACAATCTGCAGTCAACACATCAAAAATCAAAAATCTATAATGAAGAAGATATATTACCTGATGTCCATCAGAGAATAGGCCTGCATATGATCATGGTTAAGAAGAATAAGGGGAAGAAGATCAACACGTAGCGGGTCCAAACCCAACCGCTCTAGTATTGAAAGGAATCTCTGTCTCACGCTATCACAGGAAAATGGTTTACATTTAACAACAAGGCGGGAATTCGGAATTGCACACAGTATCCTTGCCCAAACCTGTAATACTTTAGGTGTAATCTGATGAAATAAGAGAACACGTGTCATGGCATATATAACTTATCTGTCACATTTTGTTATCAATTACATCAAAATGTTTAATGCAGTACCTTGGCAAGATTGTTGAAACTACCAAATGTAACGAAGCCATTAGAGAGAGCAGGTGTTGGACAAACAGGACCAGCCTCAGGGGATGGGGTGTAACAAAGGAAGCATTCTGGCAATCTAACTAACTCCTCAACGTGCCTACAACTCAGGAAAAGTACCATAAGCAAATATACACTAATAAGAGTTATAAAGAGATATTTCAGAACAAATCAAACATAAGAAAGTACGGAAGTTCTTGAAGAAATTTACTTCTGCTTTGTTTCAGGAGGGTCTGCATGCGAATCAGTGATTCGATAATCAATTGTAGGTAATCCTGTTGTATTGGGATAACCGATCCAAGTCACCTGCATGCCAAGCACCCCAAGTCAGCATTTTTGCAGAGATCATTGACAACATTAAGCATTAAATAAAAACATAATGGATATTGTTATGAATATACATGCCAAGCCAATTAATATCACAAGCTTGATTACTAATAATTTAGCACTGCATATATACGTTTGAAATCATTATATACAGCACTGTAAAACAAAGCAAAGATGAATGCTTACATTCCTTCCTCAACAAAAAACACAACACAATAAAATCTTTATATGCTGAAGTCTAAAAACACCTGAATTGGTGCAGGTCGACATGCCATCATTCCCAACTTATTGTTTGCAGTATGACCGGTAAGTTCTACCAAAATATCAACTTGATCTTCTCTAACCATATTGGCAACCTTTTTCTCATCAATTCCATGAATATCTTTCCAGATACCACCCTTCTTTAAGACTCTCTCTTTAAATCTAATGGTTTTTGCATCTGCCTGCAACATCACACGAAAGTCAATTACAACCTATACGGAAAACAAATCAAGAACGGTGATTGGAATAAAGCCGCCATGTTAACAATTACAGAATGTATGCCAATAGACTTGTAAATTATGTTACTGTAACGAAAGTCAGAATGTTAACTCAGCTAACCCCTAGTGCTGAGCCAAGAGGTGGTCATTTGAAAAACTGTAGGACAAATTTTTTCAAAGAATTCTATTCTTTTTCCCTATAAAGATGCTAATTGTATTTAAGAGACAAAACAATCAATACCACCATGGCAAGATGAAACTTAGGTCAAACTAAATAAACCAACCTAGAAAAGAGTGCATAAAAAGTAAATCAAGTGCCAACTTCAACCAAAAGAACAAAATTATAATTTTTTAAATAAAAGAAATAATTTCAAGGACAAAGAGTAGAATAGGTGAATAGGCAAAAACGAATTTGACCAGTTCAAAATTGATAGAAAGTGAGTCCTCTCATTTGGCATGTCATCCACAATGGAGGATGAAATTGAAAACCAAACTTAATGGATAACAAACGAAAAAGCAACTATACCCACAGCCCACAATGGAAACTAATATGAGCACCAAGGATCCAAGCCATTACAACATACATATACTCGGTCAGTATCCACTTATTTCAGGAGTAAATCTTCTCAATCTTGCTCCATTTAATAAATTTCTATAGAATATGAATTCAACAAGTCCTGTCATTGTATTAAAAGTTTGTACAAAGTAGATTTGGATCCGCATGAAAAAATAAGCTATATGCTAGGTGCCCAGATGGTATGGGGACGGCACTAAAGTTAATGCTCACGCAGGTATTGGCACGAGCACTTTTTATAAACTCGGGTATAGGAACAAGCACTATAGGAGTCTGCCCAGAGGGTGCCCATTGAATGTCCAGATTTCCTTGCACCATTTAGGTGAAGAAAGAGAAAAGATCTTCTACCAGCAAGCAATTCAGAATTTCAATTTGAATGTTCTCAGTGCCAAACTATCTTGGTGGCAGATATTACAGAGATATGGACAACGAATGGGTCCCAATGCCACCCTGTAAATGGCTTTCCTACAATATGCTGTGGGACGGTGGCTGTGGCTGTAAAGACAGACAACTAGTCATTGGAATCATTATGACTGTATCAGCCATAAAGTAAGATATGAAGGCCATTTCACCTAAAATAATAAGACATAAAGGCTGGTGAATAGATAGCTGGGCCCATGGAACCAGACTTCCTTTAATGATATATCAACGATTAAGTTCCTTACTTCTGTTCCACAATTCATTTTGCAGGAAGCCAACTACATAGAGTGAAAATCTCTCGCTACCTAATACATAGGTCACTCAACAAAAAGAATCTCAGTAATTGTAATGAGAAAACAAGTTCTATCTCTTCCAATATTAATTGGAATTTCTACTATTTAAGTAGGCCAAACACACAATGCAGACACTAAACACCTTTGAAAGCCAATCAATTATAACCTTTTAAGTTCGTCTGGCAATAGAGTTGAATTAATAAATTAAACTTCAAATTTTGATGGAACATGAGGAAATATGTATGTCAAATGTCAATGGCCGAGAAACGAGAAATGGCCAAACGCATGGCAAGAGCTTCGAAATATATTGTGATATGAGCACGTGAATTCACATTTGATACCTTGACAACTGCAGAATAGACAATCACTTTATAATTGGTGTAGTCATGATAGACAAGAGGAGCTTCTATGAAATATGACACAGAATGAGTAAAATAATCAGGAGATACATATCCTATCACAAGTGGCCTTTCAGGATCTTTTGAGTTGTCCCACGATGTGTATTGTGGATATAATCTCATAAATCGCCTACCCCAATCCCTGCATGGAATCATTTGATATTTTACTGTCTCCAAGCTAAATATCCTATTTTTGAACATGAAGTAATTTGCTACACATGAACTGTAAAAATGAATGGCAAAGATAAATTGAAACTCTCCATCATAACCATGAAACGGATAGGACATATAAGAAGCACTGCTAGAAAGAGCCAATAAATATTAACGCACGTTTTAAGAACTACAGGAGGCAGTTTACTGCACACCAAGGGATGATGAGAGTTCTCAACATACCATCCCAAACAATGCATTCGACTTAAGTGCACAAAAGCACTTTCTTCAAAAAGTTTAGCTCAGGAGTCGACAACAAGTAAATATTGCATCTTGCTAATGCATGCCATATAATTGACTCTGATACATAAAACAATATTATTTTTGGTTTTTTTTATTAATGTCTGCCTCGCATGTGAATCTCTAGCAACCTATTGTTACCTACGATGTTTCAGCTCTCTAAGCTTCTTCATTATAACGCCTTGCAACTTTCAGTTTTAGAGTTTCTTCGTGTTAGTCCAAGCGATATATGTTAAGGTTTCTAATGCTTCTTTTCCACTGTTGTACAGAGATAATAATAAGTTGTTTTAATTTCCCTCCCCTCCCTTAACGTCTCTTGAACTAGAATATATGCAAAACTAAAAGTAAGCTGACATTATATTATTGCTTTGATTTCCTAATAGAAGCTACCTAGAATACATTTTACTAATTACTCTTTCAAATTTTTCTTCTCTTTCATTATCGTTATATCCATAGGACAACAAGCTAATAAAATGGTACAAACTATCACTTTATCTAATCCATTTCAAGTAGATTCAATTCAACAAGGTTCCAACAAGCTATCACTTATCTCCACCAAATAATGCAGATAGTATATATCTTTCAGACAATAAAGGAAATTATATGTCACCACCAAACAATTTTAAAAAAACGACGATGTTGATAAAATATTATACATAATGAAGACGATAAAACGTCCACAATCATTAATTATTGCAAAGAACAAGTAGCTCTGCATATTAAGGTGGATTAGAATGAGAAATAAAAAGTATAAAAGAAGTTCATTGGAGAAAGCTGCAACCTGTGAACCTCAAAAAGTGTGCCATCATTTCCTTCATCTATGTAATTCATAGCAAGCAAGCGGTTCTGCATATTATGGTGATTAAAATGAGACATCACGCTATGGAGAAAAAAGTTCCACCAATCAAAAGATAAATCTTGCAAAGAACAAAATACATTCATCCACACATACTTGAGGTTCTAGCTCAGTGGTAAAAGCTTAATCTTCTATCCTTAAGGTGTTGAGTTCAAATCCCCTTCCCCATTTAAAAAAGACATTCATCCACACATCCACCTTCTAGAGTCAAAACTAATTGAAAGTGTAAAAAAACATATTTGAATTATGAGTAATTTATTTGTATTTGAACTAAACTAACGAGAGTTCTTTCAAAACAATCGACACCCAGCCAAAGTTGTTGAACTACCTTCACTTATCATGTGAACTTGGAGGTCTATAATGGCACTTCGGACAAAGATGCCACAAAATGGAAGCAAATACTGATGTAAAGTAATCAAAACCATGCCTTATACCGACAATAACACATGTAAACTTTCCCTAAATTATAATATCTTATTATGTCTAAAATGGTTCATGCTAACTTTTAAAATATTTATTTTCTCTTTTATTTTAAGATCTATGCATGTCTATTATTAATTTATACTAAATTCATTCATTGTATCACACTCGAGTCATGTCATTGTCATCTATCTCACAGCCTCTACAGTTTGTCATGTCTCCATGTTTGTGCCGTACATATTTGTGTCCCATGTCGTATCTGTGCTTTCTAGATAATATTTTCACATAATTGGCACTACAACCCATCATATTTTGAAAACAGAACTATTTTTACATGAATCCCAGATCAGAATAAACTAACTTATGAACAGAAAACAGATGATTATAAGGTATATTGTGTATATCTAAAACATGCATCTAAACAAATTACAAAACTCAAGGATGAATTAGTCACCCATTGTGCATCGCACCTGGCCAGCATTTCGAGAATCAGGATCAATCTTAAGACATTGTTCGTAAGCATTAATTGCTAGAGCAATATCGCCAACATCTCTATAAAGAACACCTGCATAACATAAATATAAAAGATAAGCATATGATGAGAGGTGTGCTCAAAGTTTCAGTGTCCTGTTCCCTTTCAAAAAATCAGATGTAATCAAATGACAATATAAAACTAAAAAATCCTTATGGGGAAGGGTGGAGGACAAGGGGAGTTTTCTGTAAATGAAGTTCAAACCAAAATTTTAGATACTTTATCCTTGCTTCAATGGAAATAATATTATTTTATAGTAAGTTTTTTTCCTGCATATTTCAAACTAATCTTTAAAACCAGCAATCTGGTTAACCTCCTAAAATACATACATTTCCATATTTGAGCATCCTTTGTTCATCATCTTTTCTGACCATATTGAGAAGTCTAAAATGAAATTCAATCTCTACTGTTTTCAAGTTATACTCGTGAAAATCTAATAGTAAAACTGTTAAACTGGTTGCTTCTATCCAGTTGGCTTGGAAAAATCCACATCAAAAAACCATTCACAAATTAATTACACAACTGACAATCACAACTCAAAAGTGTCGTAAAACCACAACAACCAAACAAACAAATAACTACTGAAAGAATAAAAAGACCTAGGTTATTGTATGCTTCTGCATATGTTGGACTTGCAATGATAGCTTTCTCAATCATACTAGCAGCAGCATCCACTTTGCCCTGGAGAAGGAAAAAAAATAATCATTAACTGAATATATTTGATACTCCAAAGTCAGGAATTATGCAATACTTACTTGGACAGTGTATACAACACCAAGGTTATTTAATGACTGTGAAAAGTTAGGTCTGATTGACAAAGCAAGCTGCAAAACAAAACCAATAGATTGTAATTTATAAATGTATCCAATCTTAAAAAGAGTAAAAAACAAATCCACATAATCATCATTGTTACCTGGTAGCATTCTACAGCTTTATCAAGGTTGTCACGATCTTTATATATGACTCCAAGATTGTTACAGGCTTCCGCACAATGGGGATTGAAGTGAAAAGCAAGTTCATAGAATACAATAGCCTAAATAGTAGATTGAATTCCACCAATATAATTAGTAAGGAATAATAGGTTCATGTATGATGTATCTTAATATAATATAGTACATGCAGATCTGTGGGTGGCCATATAGGCACGCATGGGTATGAGACGTACCATATCAAACTTAAGCATCTCACCATATGCAACCCCTAGATTATACATGGCATCAGCATAATGCCAGTTGTAACACAAAGCTTTCTTATATAAATCCACACCATGGTCGATGTCCCCTTCCAATTTAACCTATACACCAGAATAATCATCTCAATAAGAAATAATCCAGAGATATCAAGGGTATCATGTTATGCAGTAGAAGACTACCACCATTATGGGGACTAAGAGGTCCAAATGTATGACCCCGCCCCTCAAATCCAAATGAGTGAAAAGACTGTTTTTATGACCAGAACTGACAAGGGAAGATTAAAAAGGAATAAAGTAAGCTGAATCAGAAAATCCTAATTAACAACAAAAAAAGATGAAATCGTCCCATTCAAAAAAAGGCTGCTGTCTTCTTTCTCCGGTGCTACATCTCACATCACATTACTTCAAAAGTGATGGGTGGGTCTGTAGTCTGCACGTGACTGAATTAAGCCTATTTTTTCTTAAAAAAAAAACATTAACTGCCTTCTGCCCTGGATAATGTCACCAGGGGCGGATCTTCCCTAGGACTGGGGACGACCATGGCCCGCCCTAAAAAGTCACATGAAATTACTAAAATACCCCCCTATTTTTAAATATCAACTACTAAATATATAACTATTTTGCACAACGATTAAAAAAAATGAAGGTTTGGTGCAATGGTTGTAAAGAACTTGTGCCACCGTTGGATACTGTGTTTGAGTCTTGCTAGATCATTTTGTTAACTTTTGTCTTCTTATTTTTTATTGATCTTATTCTTGCCAACAAAATGTATATCATGGGAATTGAACCCATGACCATGGCAATACAAACTACTACCACTAGGCCAACAATTACTATTGCTATTGAATATATAAATTTAATATTTAAAAATTTATATAATACATTAGCAAAATATGTTGTTTTATGTATTAATAATGTTTATTTTACTCAATGTATAGGTAATATATAGATAGATACACACACGTATGATATTTTTTTATAATTTTAGGAATATAAACTTTATTCATATTTTTAATATTATCACACCTCTTATATTAGAATTAGAAACTACGAATATATGGTTGATAATTTTCGAAAAAATATCTTTAGCATATTAAAACTGGAATCAAATAAATTTAAAACTATCTTTTTTACAAACAATTTCAATTGGGTCTCTATGTGAAACCAAAATTACATTTTTAGTCATTTAATTTTCTCTTTAAATAATTTTAATTTATATTTAGCTTTTTTTAATTGTATTAGTGTTCATGCGTCGTCGATACGTTTTTTTAGTTTCCATGTCTCTTTAAGTGGCGGCCCACCCAGACATTTTAGTCAAGGTCCACCACTGAATGTCAGCCATGCCAATCAAATATCGTCCAAGTCATCTCCATTAACTATTCAACAGCATTTTCGCATAAACTTTTTCATAGTGCATTGTTATATTAGGGATATTAAAGGGACGCTTGATAAGTTTTCCAATAAAAATGATGAAAATTAAACCACTTAACCTTTTGATTAAAAAAGAAAGAGGACGTCAAACCAAAAATAAATAACTATGATGTTTGATGTTTCTGAAAAACAATTGGCATTATATGAAATTCGAAAGTGTCACCTTTGTTCCCAAATCTGTCAAAGCTATAGCCATATTATTCTTTGCAATCTCAAAATTTGGTGAAATAGCTAAACATCTGCAACAAAACATAAATTGATAATAAGAACCAACAGTAGAAATCAAGTCATCAAATCAAATAACAATTACATGCAAACCTTGGCTCAGGAAAACTAAAAAGAAGAGCAAACACAAGAAAGATGATTAAAATACCTCTCATAACAAGCAATAGCCGTTTCCAAATCACCGCGATTTTTGAAAATCACACCCATATTGCAATATGCTTCGGCATACATAGGCCTCTCTGATGCAGCCTTTTGATAGAAACTTAGGGCCAGGTCATATTCCATCATTTCAGAATAGACCACACCAAGATTATAATATGCTGGCTGCAGACCCGTACAAAGATAAAACAAAATATATATCATGCAAAACAGAAAACCAAATCAACTTTAATGGGCTTTCATGTGAAAGCAAATTAACAGGAACAAGAGAGAGAATTACAGCATATTGTGGATCTACTTTGAGGGCTTCGAAATATTTTTGAATTCCCTCTTGAGTGTTTCCTGCAAGCTTTATATTGGTACCAATATCTGTTAAGACAACGGCGAGGGATTCAGCAGCTGCTTTGTATGAGGGATCCACCTGTAAAGCCTTCTGATATGACTGTTACAGATAAATCAATTGATTAACTATGGTGAAATCCAGACAAATTTTCAACTTCTATAAACACTAGCATGGTAAAGATATAAAATCATAAGAGGTAAAATGCCAGCTAAAATTTTGTGATATGAGTGAGGACAAAACACAACACGAAGGACATATAGATTAGGTAACCATACCTCATATAATAACCTAAAACCAGGCATAAAATGAAAATTTAACCAACTGGATCCCTGTACCTAATCTCTAAGGTAATAACACAATACTTAGTCTAATAACATGTCAAATCCATGACTCAAATACTCGAAATTGACTAATTCCAGGAAAATCCATCCCATATGTGTTTGCAATTTTGCATCTGCAGCATTTGGAATTCCACAAAGGAAAACTGCATGGACTAAATATATATTTTTAAAAGAGAATCCAGTAAGCAGATCCCTTACCTATTAAGTTGTAACTAATATTCACATCTTGTGAAAGAGAGAACCCTCATATTTCTCTCTTTTTTTCCCAGCGGGGAGGAAATGAGAGAGAGACAGACTGGAAGGGATAAGATTAATAACCACCCTCAGTAGTACATGTAATGTAACTCTTGCTCATTCTAAGTACTTAAGTTCAGTGCCAACAAACTTAAGCATGAATTTGTTGAACTGAGTTATAAGACTGAGTGATCATGCAAGCAAGAACTATGATGATCCATTCATGCGGGCAATGAACAATCTTCCCATTTGAAGCCAAGTGGCTGTAATTAGCAAGATAATTCAACGAAAGAATTTTTAATATTGCCTGACATTCTTTTCATAATTTGCACATTTACCGTTGTAAGGAAAATTTGAAAGCACAGAAAAACAAGTTGCAGAGCAATTATTTCAGTCATGTTTGCATAAGCTATCATAAACATCCAAGTTTGACAAAGACCATTTTCTTTCCTGTCAATATTATAACACTTAATACCAGTAAAACTACAACCTTGAGAGATTTACTAACAAGCACCTATGCGAGACAAACAAATTCGGAGTGAGCCTTATTATGTGCCAATACGAACCTACAATTATATCCATCCCTGCAGATGATTTGAGATGAAATGCAACTATGACCTAAAATTTAGACTAGTAAAATTCGCATAACAGGAATTTTTCAATAAGAAGATAAAACACATAGAACTCACATTGCAAACAGCTGAAATTGAATAAACAAAAAATAACCATGCAAAAACTTCAGCATAGAGGTATTAAACCTTTGTAGACATACCTCCGCTGCCTCAACAAGGCGACCCTCTTCCTTGTACAGAACGCCGCAATGCGTTAGAGCACAAACATTTTGAGGATCAAGCTTGACAGCCTCAGAAAAAGCATCGAAAGCAAGCTTTCCCATATTCTGCATCTGCAGACATATCCCTTTTCCAATAAGAGCCTCTACATTTACACTATCACTCTCCAGAACACGCTCGTAAACAGCAAGAGCTTCAACATACTTGTTTCTTGAACGAAGCGTGTTAGCATAAGAAAGACGATTATCCCCCCCTTCACAACCACCATTGCCATTCGCACTAACAGAAACCTCTGGAACTTTCACGAAACCGTTATCTCCCGCCAATTTTCTTTCACTCACATTCCCATCCTTATCATTGTTTTCCATCCCTGACATTTCCACAAACAATGTATATCAAGGAAGAAGCTGTGCAAACAAACTCAACACGCCGGTGAATATTGCCGGAATTCGTTAACGGAAATTGATCGTACAGAAGAAACCCTAGCAAACGAACAAGTGGTGGTGGAAGTGAAATTGAGAAGCACGGGGAAAGAGGATTGAAGAAGCGCGGAAAACGATGAGATTAAGAGGAAGAAATTAGGGTTTGGAAAGTTCTCAAGTGAGAGAGCATAAGAAGTGTTTGGAGAGTAGAATTAAGGCAATGTAAAGATAGTTAAAGCAGTTGGAGATAGAAAGGACGGTTAAGGAGTTGGGACTGGGAGGAGTTGATGGGAGTTAAGAGGACGCGTTACCCTTTCCTTGCTAGTATTTACGACTGAGTTGGAGTAATCAAGCTTTGCTCTTTTCCTTTTGTTTCTCCACTGTCCTTATAACACGTTTCACGAGTGATTCTTACATTACAAGTTACAACAGGCTTTTTTTTTTTTTATAGACAATGTTAGTGGGGTGGGGAAATGTTAGTTTTCGGGGATTGAACCCGGGACCTACTTCTTGCACTCTTTTGGTGCACTCCTTCGATATCCCTTAGCTCGCCAACTGAGCTACCTACTTGGAGTACTCAACTTAACTCCTAGTAATAATCTGGTCCAGAATATTAAAAACAAAATGCGTTTTTTTTTGTCTAAAATATAATAAATAAATATTATTTTTAAAATGTATAATGATGGATTTCAATAATGCCATTATTTAGTGTAATTAAAGTTGATGTCACCAAACACAAACATCATACTAGTAATACTAGTAGGATATCCGTGCATACACACGGGTGTTGCCTGTTATTTTCGTGAATGAACTTAGACATAATTTAAATAGTCTCAGCACCTCGTGAAAAAAAAAATTAAAGTAGAAAAAAAATGAGTCTTAAATAAAAAAAATAGATAAATATTAAAATCTAAAAATGTAAAAGCATCATTTAACAACAATCTGTGCATTTATCTCGTGTTCTTTTATATATTAGTGCAATATTTTCTTAGTATTGTTATCCCGTGTTTTTTTATATTTCAGTGAAGCTATCCTGTGTTTTTATATATATCATCGCAGTTATCCCGTGTTTTTTTATATATCAGTACAGTTATCCCGTGTTTTTTTATATATCAGTGCAGTTATATCATAATTTCAATTGATTATTTATTTATTTTAGTTGATTAGTAGATTATAGTAGATAGTGAGATATTGTCAAAATTTAATTATATATCAGTGTAGATCATTTAATATTAATTTAATCTATTTATTCAAACAACCAACTTAAAAAAAACAATTTTAGACATCTTCATTTTTTGACACATCACCACTTTTGTGGACAATAATGTATTTTAGTTTTTTTTCTCATTTTTTAATTTTATTTTATCTTCATTTCTCACTCTCTCTCTCTTTCAATCTCACATTTCCCAATATTTCTCACTTTTTTAGATTGAAAGAGAGGGAGAGTGAGAAATGAAGATAAAATAGAATTAAAAAATAAGAAAAAAAACTAAAATACATTATTATCCACAAAAGTGGTGATGTGTCAAAAAATGAAGATGTCTAAAATTGTCCTTTTGTAAGTTGGTTGTTTGAATAAATAGATATTAGATATTAGATAGATAGATATTAGATAGATTATATTATATAGAAGATTAAAAAAATTGGGAAAATAAATATTTTTAAATAAAGGGTGTGAGGGCCACAAAAAGTAGATGTGTAAAAAAGTGAGAAATATTGGGAAATGTGAGATTGAAAGGGAGAGAGAGAGAGAGAGAGAGAGAGAGAGAGAGAGAGAGAGAGAGATAAAATAGAATTAAAAAATGAGAAAAAAACTAAAATACATTATTGTCCACAAAAGTGGTAATGTGTCAAAAAATGAAGATGTCTAAAATTGTCTTCTTGTAAGTTGGTTGTTTGAATAAATAGATATTAGTGAGTAAATAGATATTAAATTAAATTAGATTTTTGTAAGTTGGTTGTTTGAATAAATAAATATTAGATTAGTGTTAGCCTGTAATTTCGACAGGCTTCATTGAAAATGGTCAAAAAGGCCTGACTTATATTTCGACGAAGACCAAATTATTTCGACAGAGAAAATGGTCATGCGCAAGGTAAACTCGACAAGCTTCCGGGGAAGCAAAAGCAAGAGAGAGGAAAATGGACACAAGCTTTCGACAGACAGAAAACAGAGCAGTTATGCGCTGAAGACTAGCAGTTGGTCGAAGCGTGATAGAGCGGTTCTGGTCGAAAGTAGGAGTAGCAGTTATTAATTTTCAAATTTCTAGGCAGTTACTTAGTTCAGTTTTTCCCCCTCTTTTCCTTTGTATAAATAACTGTTTCTGAGAAGAAACAGAGGTCGCAAATCACAATACACAACCCGATTCCTGAAACTCTAACTTCCAAGCCAGAGCGAAAAACGAGTGGAAGAATCGTTGTACGTGATCGTGTACCATTTTTTACAATTCAATGCAATTTATTTGTCTTTTCTTTACAATCCATGCACCATTTACTGCTTCTTTTCTTTTCAATTCTGTTAATCATTGCAAATCGTCCCCTTTTCTACATTTTCTGAAACAAAAACTATGAGCAATTCAAAGGCAATTGCTTTGAGATTTTTCTAGTTTGATCTCACAAACCTTCTAATAAAACTAGTGATTGTTTGCTAAAAACACCAGCAAACAAATTGGCACGCCCGGTGGGACATTGCCTTTGATTTTGTTCATTTTCGTACTCTCTTATTTGTATTCGCTGTTGTATGCACTTAAGAAGTGGTAAAATGGTTCGTTCTAGTACGAATAATGCGTCTAGTTCCAACCCTGTGGTTTCACAAGGACAAGGAACAACAATGGATTCTGCGAGCATTAGCGCTGGACCATCATCGTCGACAACCGTTCCTTCATTATCAATGACTAATGTTGGTTCAACGCAGTCAGAAATGGCATCTTTGCCTATGTCTTTGCCGTTAAGTGCAGGGCTTCATAGCCCTTACATGGCAATGGGAAACGGTTTAGACCCACGTTTGAATAACGTGCATCTACCCCCATTTCCTTTGGGAACGTATGGCATGCCTACTGGAATGCCACATATTTCGACCTTTTTCCCTACACATGTCTCTTCTGAGAGTGTATTTGGTCGGAATCCCCCAGCATTAACCAATACGTCTTTGTTGGCTTTAAGACAGCAAGTAGACGAGAGTAATCACGATATGGTTAATATGCTTACCCAACAAATTGGTACAGTTTTCAATCCATTGATTCAAAATACCAATGACAGTTACCAAATGTTGGCAAATCAGATGAGTAGGATTGCAGATTTCTTTGGGGCTCCAGCGGTTAATAATAGGCAAGTTCCTATTATTGCGGGTAATGCGTCGTCAGTTAACCCCCAAGAAGCAGTTGCAGTCGAAGCGTCCACAATTGTAGGCGAACTACAAGGGGCAGTAAACCACGTCCCTGAAGTAGTTTTGGTAAATAGACACCAGAACGCTGATGAAGTTGTTCGACAAGTGCAACAACACAATGTTGGCGCAGAAAACAATATAGCTACTTTAGTCGAAACTATTTTGGCGCAAAATGGCATTAACATAGGTTTACAAAGGCCTAACTTCGTATCACCATTATGTGAATACGTATTACAAACTGAGTTACCAATGGGATGGAAAGTTCCCAAGTTTACTAAGTTTGGTGGTGATACAAATGAGTCCACAGTCGAACACATTGCTCGTTTCTTGACTGAGGCTGGGGACTTAGCACAAAATGAGAATTTGAAGATGAAATACTTTCCAAATTCTCTAACTAAAAATGCTTTCACTTGGTTCACGACCTTACCCCCTGGTTCTATGTTCACATGGGGGCAATTAGAAAAGGCATTCCATGCACAGTTTTACATGGGCCAGTAGAAAATTAGTCTTAAAGAATTGGCTAGTGTTCGGCGCAAAATGCCTGAAACTATTGATGATTACTTAAACAGATTTAGGCTGTTGAAATCTCGTTGCTTCACACAAGTCCCTGAACATGAGCTTGTCGAAATGGCTGCGGGTGGCCTTGATTACTCAATTAGAAAGAAGTTAGACACATCTCATTTGCGAGATATGGCGCATTTGGCTGATAGAGTTCGACAAGTTGAAAGGCTTAGAGAGGAAAAATCTAGGTCGAATAGGTATCATAAAAAAGAAAAAGTGGCATATGTCGAAGAAGAATTCGACGTTACATATAGTAATGTCGAAGAAGAGGAGATAGACGTGGCTGAACTTAAGCCTGGTCCTCCTTATACCTGTAAATTATTAAGGCCTGCGAATGGGAATAACCCTGTAGAGCCTAAGAATGATAGATTTATGCCTAAGACTTATACTTTTGATGTTACTAAATGTGATGAAATTTTTGATCTTTTAGTAACTGATGGTCAAATATTAGTGCCTAAAGGCCTTAAAACACCAACTCTTGACCAAAGAAAGAAAAAGGGTTATTGTAAGTTCCATAATTTTTTGGGACATAACACTGACCGTTGTGTGCTCTTCAGGGATATTGTGCAAAAAGCAGTTGACGAAGGAAGACTCAAATTTGCTGATAAGAAAATGAAAGCTCCTATGCAGATTGATCCATTGCCTAAGGCTGAAGCTATGTATTCTGAACCTGTCGAAGCTGATGTAGGCATGGTGGATGCTCAAATGGCAGACCCTCCTAAGTGTGTCAAGACTGCCACCGAAAAATTAAAAGGTTTTATGTATGCTGAAGGTAAGAAACAGGAAGTGACCCTAAAAGAATATGATGGGAAGATACATGCTGTGTATCCAAAGGCTGAGGAAGAATTGATAGATTTCCTCAATCGGTGTAAGTGGAATAACTCTAAAGTTATGCTTTGCCCAAGGTGCAGCGCTGTCTTCGACAAAGAAGCAGCTAAAGCTGTCGAAGGTTATCAGGGTCAACAACAACGTAAAAGAAAATGGCTTGACAACAGGCCAAAAATTGACTTTGCAAAAGGAGATCTTCCTGGCTATAAGGCTAATGTGTCAACAAAGCCTTCAACAAGCAAACGACAATTTGCTAAGGAGAAGTCCTCAGCGAAAGGGTATTTGAAGCTGTCAACAAATAAATCCTTTGTCCCAAGTGCTAGTGCTCCTGTTGAAGCGTGGGTGCCCAATAATCAACGTGCTAAAGCTGTCAAGCCAGATACGGATGCTGTTAAGTTTAATTATAAGAATAACTATAAGGGTAAGAACCCCATGACTAGAACACAGTGGCGTCGTTACCAAAGACAACAGAAGAAGAAGGCACACTTTGACATTAACAAGGTTCCAAGTCATTTGGCTAATAACCATGTTCCACGCAGTACGATTGACATTAATCAAGTCCCACGCAGCATAATAGTGGCGAATAGTGAGGTTCACAAAGCTGAAGTTGCCACAAAGAGGAATGCTGATGTTGCTAGTCATGTGTGTGCAGCGATTAAGGCCAAAGGCAAGGCTGTAGTAACAGAAAAGCCAAGAAGGCCTGCTCTTGAAAGAATATTTCCTCCATTGTCAACAGTGAAAGAAAAGAATGCTGATTTCGACATGGATGAAGACATGGAGTCTGATTTTGATGATTCTGAAGATGATTTCGATGTTGTTTGCAATGTGGTATCAATACTGCCTCTTGAGTACGATGTTATCACAGTACCAAATGATGTTGAAGAGGATTTTACAGAGGATATGGCTCGTCATAAGTCAATGTGTTACTATGTGATGAACAATGGTTGTGTCGAAGACCAAATCGCTACCTTCGAGAAGCCAGATATGAGTATGCAAAACCACTTGAAACCCCTGTATGTCCAAGCCAAAGTCAATGGTGTTGGAATTAACAAAGTGTTAGTGGATGGTGGAGCTGCAGTGAATTTAATGCCACATGGTCTTTTGAAGAAGATTGGTAAGTTCGACACTGACCTCAGGCCACATAACATTGTCTTAAGCAACTATGAAGGCAAAACTGGCCATTCTTTGGGGGCCATTGAGGTGGACTTAATCGTTGGTTCCATAAAGAGGACTACATTATTCTTAGTAATAGCCTCTAAAGCGAATTTTAATTTACTCCTTGGTAGAGAGTGGATCCATGGAGTTGGTGTTGTCCCTTCAACTTTGCATCAACGTTTAGTGATGTGGAAGGAAGATGGTTTGGTAGAGTATGTTGAAGCCGATCAGAGCTACTTCCGTGCTGATGTGAACCAAATTACCAAGGAAAATTTTGAGAAACAAATGGCGAAGATCGCGCCATGTTCATCTTCTAATGAGGCATATGTTCCTGCGGATAATGTTTTTGCCTCAGTTCATCTTGACCCAAATTATGGTTTTGTTTGGGAAAGAGAAATAATGGGAGATGATAGTGTTTATCCTGATGGTGTTCTTCGACCAACGGGGTGGAACACTGGTTCTTGAAAATGTTCTTATGTCAGTGCCCAATGCATGGGACAAAATTACGGCTTATATGGCCGAAAACAAGTTTAACGCGGCTATAGAGGCCGAAATTATTCAACAAACAATGGCTGTCGAAGCCAGTGAGTTACATGAAGGAAATGGCATAGTCATAGATGAAAGACTTGACTGCATTTATGATGATGATCCATTAGGTTTTGAAAAGGATCCTAGAGATTCGGCAAAGCATATGCAAGCTCAAGACCCGTTAGAAGAAGTTGATTTGGGAAATGGCTCAATAAAACGGCCAACTTATATTAGTGCAAATATTGATGCTTCTCTAAAAATCCAAGTCATCACATTGCTAAGGGAGTTCAAAGACTGCTTTGCTTGGGATTACGACGAAATGCCTGGGTTAAGTCGAGAAGTAGTGGAAATGCAATTACCAATTCGACCAGGGAAGAAACCAGTGAAGCAAGTGCCAAGAAGATTTGCTCCTCAAGTGTTGGCTAAGATCAAAGAGGAAATCGAAAGGCTATTCAGAAACAAATTCATCAGAACTGCCAGGTATGTCGAATGGTTAGCCAATATAGTTCCTGTAATAAAGAAAAATGGGACTCTTAGAGTTTGCATAGACTTTAGGGATTTAAATAATGCAACTCCCAAGGATGAATACGCAATGCCTGTGGCAGAAATGCTAATAGATTCAGCAGCAGGATTTGATTATCTTAGTATGCTCGATGGTTATTCTGAGTATAATCAAATCTTCATTGCTGAAGAGGATGTGTCGAAAACTGCTTTTAGATGTCCGGGGGCATTGGGTGTTTATGAATGGGTAGTAATGCCCTTTGGATTAAAGAATGCTGGTGCTACATATCAGAGGGCCATGAATTCTATGTTTCATGATTTTATTGATGATTTTATGCAAGTATACATAGATGATGTGGTGGTTAAATCTTCCTCAGAAAGTGGTCATTTAGACCATCTTCGCCGTTCTTTTGAAAGAATGAGGAAATATGGATTGAAATTAAATCCATTAAAATGTGCCTTTTGTGTACGTGCAGGTGATTTCTTGGGTTTTATAGTGCACAAAAAAGGCATTGAAATCAATCAAAATAAGACTAAGGCAATTATGGAAACGAAGGCCCCTTCGACCAAAAAGGAGCTTCAGTCGTTGCTGGGAAAAATCAATTTCCTTCGAAGATTTATATCAAATCTAAGTGGCAAAACACAAGTTTTTTCGCCATTGTTAAGACTGAAGAAGGAAGAAGAGTTCAAATGGGAACCAATGCATCAAGCAGCCTTCGACCAAATCAAGTCTTATTTGATGAAACCACCAATTTTGTTGCCTGTTATTAAACACAAAGTGCTCAAATTGTATATAGCAGCTTCTGATAGAACAATAGGTAGCATGTTAGCACAAGAGGATGATAGTGGTGTCGAAAGAGCCATTTATTACCTCAGTAGGGTCTTAAATGATGCCGAAACGAGGTACACTCCTATAGAAAAGTTGTGCCTTTGTTTGTATTTCTCGTGTACAAAGTTAAAGCAATATATAAAACCAGCTGATGTTTCTGTTTATTCGCATTTTGATGTTATCAAGCATATGCTGTCGAAACCAATAATGCATAGCCGAATTGGTAAATGGGCTTTGGCTTTGTCAGAATACAACTTAACTTATCAACCTCTAAAATCAATTAAAGGACAAGTGGTTGCTGATTTTATAGTTGACCATTCTGTTGTCGAAGAAACATTAAGTTTTGTAGACGTATATCCTTGGAGGTTGTACTTTGATGGTTCAAGCCATAAACATGGAGTTGGGATTGGTATTTTAATAATATCTCCTACTAACATTCCAACGAAGTATAAGTTTAAAATTCGAGATGTTTGCTCCAATAATGAAGCTGAGTATGAGGCTTTAATAGTAGGCCTTGAAATTTTACTTGAGCTGGGGGCAAGTCATGTCGAAATAAAAGGTGACTCTGAGTTGGTGGTCAAACAATTGACAAGAGAGTACAAATGCATTAAAGAGCACCTTATCAGATACTTTGTTGTTGCCAATGCTTTGTTAAAAAGATTTGAGTCTGTTCACTTAGAACATTTACCACGAACAGATAATCAAGTGGCAAATGAATTGGCACAAATTGCTTCAGGCTATAAAGTTTCAAAACAAAGCCTGGAAGAGTTAATTGAAATAAAGGATAAGATCATTTCTAATGACTATTCTTCGTCACTATTGTCAACACCAACAACTGGGGGGGCAACAGATGCGAACGCAAACGAGGAACTAGTCGTTGTCGAAAAACGTCAATTTTTTGGTGACTTTGACTTAGCAGAAATTTTTGCTCTTGACAATATGACCAATAATGATTGGCGAAGGCCTATTGTGGAATATTTGCAAAATCCCACAAGAAATACCAATAAAAAGGTAAAATACAGAGCTTTGAGCTATGTGATAATTGGAAACGAATTGTTTAAAAAGACTCCTGAAGGAGTACTATTAAAATGTCTTAGTGAAAATGAGGCATATTTAGCAGTTTCTGATACACATAGTGGAGCATGTGGTTCGCACCAAGTAGGCCACAAAATGAAGTGGTTATTATTTCGACAAGGAATGTATTGGCCAACTATGCTGAAAGATTGCATAGAATTTGCTAAGGGATGCCAAGAGTGTCAAAAGCATGCTGGGATACAGCATGTACCTGCAAATGAATTGCATGCCATAGTCAAACCTTGGCCATTTAGAGGTTGGGCTCTAGATGTGATTGGAGAGATAAAGCCAACTTCGTCGAAGGGCCATAGATATATCCTTGTGGGAATTGATTACTTCACCAAATGGGTTGAAGCTATACCTTTAGCCAATGTTGATCAAGAAACAGTGATAAGGTTTATTCAAAATCATATCATTTATAGGTTTGGAATTCCAGAAACCATTACTACAGATCAAGGATCAGTTTTCACTGGTAGAAAAATGATAGAGTTTGCTTCTGAAAATGGTTTTAAGTTATTAACTTCGACACCATATTATGCGCAAGCCAATGGACAAGTAGAAGCTGCCAATAAAGTTATTATTAATTTGATTAAAAAGCATGTTGGACAGAAACCAAAAAATTGGCATAATACCCTTGATCAAGCATTATGGGCTTGTCGAAATTCACCCAAAGAATCTATCAACACTACTCCTTATAGGCTAACATTTGGACACGATGCAGTGTTGCCTGTTGAAATTTGTCTACAATCAACAAGAATTCAAAGACAGTGGGAGATTCCCTCTGATTATTATTGGAATATGATGCTTGATGAATTGGTTGATTTAGACGAAGAAAGGTTATTAGCTTTAGATATGCTTATTCGACAGAAAGAGAGGGTAGCTAAAACTTATAACAAAAAGGTTAAGTTTAAAGCCTTTAATTCAGGTGATCTAGTATGGAAGGTCCTATTGCCTGTGGATAAAAAAGATAGAGTCTTTGGTAAATGGTCCCCAAGTTGGGAAGGACCATTTAAAATTTTACAAGTTTATTCAAACGGCGCATATGAGGTCAAAGAGATTGGCGCTGATGAAAGAATTTTGCGTATAAATGGCAAATACTTGAAAAAGTATAAGCCAACGTTGCAAGAAGTTAAAATAACGCTGGAATAAATATAAAGAAAGCGTAAAAACATGGCATTTAAGTTGCCAAAACATTGTCGAAAGCACAAAATAAAAATTGCTCAAGAATAAAATGGAAGAAATTTCATTATAATGTTGCCAAGTTACATGTGCCAAAGGAGGCATTTGTGAATTACATAGTGCCGAAAGGGTAAATAAACTAGGCATAAATAAAACGCTGAATTGCAGTTGGTCTTTTACGACCAAGTAACTTCTCTTTTGGGTGGTCTTCTTCGACCACGTTGACGCTTCCCGTCGTTCTGGGGGTCATTCTTTCGTCTGCACGTTAGGCTTGTAAGCCTTTCAACTGGGCGTTTCCTTGCTTGGTAAACCTCAGGAAGCCCTTCAGAGAGGAGATATTGATGAATCTTCCTGCTCCCACTTTGAGTCTCCCGCATAAACTCAGAAAGTTGCAAGATCAAGTGACATTAAGAAAAAAGGAGCAAAGCCATAATTCGCAGAGATCAAAAAACCATCACTTTGAACCTCCAGGCAACCTCACTGCAATTATGAGAGATGAGGTTACGCGGAAGACTCAAAGCAAAGGGAATGATCCTGGAACGGGAAAGGAAAAGAGGAAAAATCATGGAGTGGTGAAGATGAGAAACAAAACTCTTCTATTTATAAGGAGAAGTATGAAAGAGCGTCAGTTGGTTACGAGTTTGGCGTTCCGAGAAGTGAGGCATCACTTTAATTACGGCGTTAGTAACGTAACGGAAGATGGTGGAACCATTCAAAGTTAAAACAGAGAATCAGTAAACATAGTCAAAGGCCGAAATTACAGGCTGTTCAAGTTCAAGGTTTGAATATGGATTATTGATGGCAACTTATGAGGTAAAAGAAGTGGAAGAATTGGAGAAGCCTTATAGGAAATGGTGAGATAAGGCATTTACTGAGAAGTAAAACGTTGAAGGCCACGTAATACACCAATATAGGAGTAACGTCAACAACACTTAACAGTGGTGACATCAGGTATACAGCTATTTTACTCAAGTGCAAAGTTATTTCGATGGTGAATTCAAAAATGTCTTTCTCTTCTTCCTCCTCAAGTTCAGTCGAAAAAGACATTTTTGGGGGGCAATTTGTTAGCCTGTAATTTCGACAGGCTTCATTGAAAATGGTCAAAAAGGCTTGACTTATATTTCGACGAAGACCAAATTATTTCGACAGAGAAAATGGTCATGCGCAAGGTAAACTCGACAAGCTTCCGGGGAAGCAAAAGCAAGAGAGAGGAAAATGGACACAAGCTTTCGACAGACAGAAAACAGAGCAGTTATGCGCTGAAGACTAGCAGTTGGTCGAAGCGTGATAGAGCGGTTCTGGTCGAAAGTAGGAGTAGCAGTTATTAATTTTCAAATTTCTAGGCAGTTACTTAGTTCAGTTTTTCCCCCTCTTTTCCTTTGTATAATTAACTGTTTCTGAGAAGAAACAGAGGTCGCAAATCACAATACACAACCCGATTCCTGAAACTCTAACTTCCAAGCCAGAGCGAAAAACGAGTGGAAGAATCGCTGTACGTGATCGTGTACCATTTTTTACAATTCAATGCAATTTATTTGTATTTTCTTTACAATTCATGCACCATTTACTGCTTCTTTTCTTTTCAATTCTGTTAATCATTGCAAATCGTCCCATTTTCTACATTTTCTGAAACAAAAACTATGAGCAATTCAAAGGCAATTGCTTTGAGATTTTTCTAGTTTGATCTCACAAACCTTCTAATAAAACTAGTGATTGTTTACTAAAAACACCAGCAAACAATTAGATGCCACAAATAGTAGATAATTGGGTCCCTTAGCTATTTTGTCTTGGGTTCGACCCCTTAAATAAATCTTTGGTACCTCAAAAGATTAGTCTACACAATCGCCATGCAAGATACTTTGGTTTACCAAAAAATGTGATGTCACCAATCAGAATATAAACAGTTTTAATATAAGTCTACAACTTAGACCAAGTTGAAGTTGTTGACGTCAAGTCCATCATGTTGTTCTTCATTAAAAGAAGCAATAATAAAAACACTCCTAAAAATAGGTAAAAGTAGTTGGTGATTAATTTAGCATGTTTTTAATGAGAACATGTAAGAGTTCAGCTAAAGAACTTTACCTAATTTTTTTCATTAACAGAAAGGTGTTTTGTCAAGAAGTTAAACTTTTAGCATTATTAAATGAGAATAGCTGATTTCAATATCATTCTTTAATTTATGCGATGTAGGAGTTTGTTTCTTATATTTTGGACCAGAGATAGCGTATTTTATTCAACTTTATTCCTAAACAATATAAAATTTTTAATAGTAGTTAAAAGTTTGTGAATTTCATTGTATTTGTCTCTAAAGTTTTGTAAAATCCATTACATTGGTTATATACAGAGCTTGAGTAGTGAGAGTGAAAATTCCTGAAAAATGAGAGCAAGAGTTGAAACTAGTGTTTTAAAATCTAGCTCGGACCGCCCGCCCCGCCAAATCGAT
This sequence comes from Astragalus glycyphyllos, assembly GCA_963573325.1. Taxonomy (NCBI): domain Eukaryota; kingdom Viridiplantae; phylum Streptophyta; class Magnoliopsida; order Fabales; family Fabaceae; genus Astragalus; species Astragalus glycyphyllos. The sequence continues at coordinate 26,504,477 of OY754312.1, forward strand.
CCGACTGGGAAGCAGAGATGCCACTGAGTCGAGTAGATCATCTTCAGATCAATTGTGAAACTAGATCAGTGGAAACTAATTTTAAACATGACTACCTTGACTATATTATGAAATCATATTAAGATTTCTCCTAACAAGCTTCAAATGAAAGTTTTCGCCAAACCCATTCATTGCGAACGAATCTCTTGGACCAATAGGCGAGATAAAATCAATGACAAACCAAACCAATTCAAATCGCATTGGTTTACATTGAATTGATTAAGATGTTTTTAAGGAAGCCAACTGTACCGAACCAAACTGGTATGCCTTTATCTTGCAATTCAGATGACTTTTTAGTTCAAAACTGAACCATATCGCACCACATACACCCCTAATTATTAATAGGCTTAAATATGTTTTAGACCCCTGTAAATATGATGTGTTTTATAAGCCCTTCCGTTAGCAAACTGTTAGTCAGACGTTATTTATAAGTCCCCGCAATTTTTTTTTATTAGACCCTTGATAAATATATATTTTTTTGGTTTAAGCCCCTGCAAATATAATTTTTTTTAACGTGAAAGAGATTTTTAACGTCTGACTAACAGTTTGCTAACAGAAGGGGTTAAAACAAAACGTGTGATTTTGCAAGGGCTTATAAATAAATTTTTTTTGCCAGACTTAAACCAAAACACTCCATATTTACAAGGGCTAAAACATATTTAAGCCTTATTAATATTACCGCGAGAAAAAGAATGAGTGACACAATACCATGTTAAACGACAAATTTTCACTCTTTCGATGCGCATAACTCCTTGAACAGGAGAAGTTTTTTGTGGGTCCCATCCCATAAAACTTCTTTCTCTCTTATTCCCCTCTCTCATAAATCAACCAAAGCAAATAGAGTGTAAACAAACAAAGAAAGAAATATATGGGTTAAAATTCGGAGCTACTTGAGTTTTTTTTCCTTCAAAGAAAATACTTGGAAGTTGGAACTTGGAATACAGAGAGAGATACCTCCCATCTCAAGCATGGCGATGACAATACACGGTACGTGCTTTCTATTTCAACTCTCCACTTTAACTATCAATTCTATTTTCAGCGATCCTCTTTATTACCCCAATTAGGTTCTAATTTCTCTCACTCCCATCACCAATTATCGCAACTTGTTTCTCTACAACAATCAGATTATGCTAAATCTCCTTCGTAATTAGGTTATGGTTGTTACTAGTAAAGGCATAATTATCTTTCTGTTCCCTCGCTTCCCGAGTAGAACTGAAGATCAATGAAATTTCCTGAAGATTGTACAATTCCATAATTGAACATTTTTAAACAAAATCGAGAACTTTACACTATTCATGTTGAAGAGGTGAAAACCTTTTATAACATTTACTCAATTATAGCTTATTTTAGGGACAGGCCATTAGGCTGTGTTTATTATAAAATTTGTATGTTTGAAGATTATAACGCTGTGACCAAATTCTCACCGGACTTTTTATGCTTAGGGTTTATGTTTGCTTATCTTTTGCAATTATTATTTACATATTGTTTTAAATTTCCCCAATGTATATAATTTGAAATATTTTACTGATTTTGTCATGTTTCTGATGTTACGAATCGGTGTTCTGGGGCTGTTCATGGGTTTACAGTGTAAGTTGAAAACTTAACTTTGAGCTTTGTATCATGATATTGATTAGCTAGCAAAATAAGGCAAACTAACCTCTAATGTTTTATTTCCTGGTTGTGTAGCCTTGCTGGGCTGGCTTTTATGTTTTCGGCTAGCATTTTGCTACAGATCCTGGTATGCTCTTTACGATGAGACTAACATTGCCGGTCCTAAATGCTTTAAATGAACTGAATAATGTCTGTTTTGTTCCTTTTTTTGTTTGCACAATTGTGTTTCATTCAAGTTAAGATTGGCCTGCTTTGAAGTATTAAATTTGAATATTTTAGATCATGCTGTTAAACTTCAATTTTGATTGCTTTAAAATAAATCAAAATCTCTGGGAAGTACTCTACTAGACATCACAAAACATTTCTGAGCACAAACGGATAGGACACTGGGTTTGGGCCTAAGCAGTAAGCCCAATAATTAATATGAATGGGCTGGTTAGAGAGTATGCGAGGGAATGGGGTAGCTGGAGGTTGTTATGCGTTAGCGTGTTATAGTAAGTGAGTGAGAGACTAGTGGGATGTTATGTTAGTATTCTGTTAAAAGTGTGTAGGTAGATAAATATTCTCTGAGGAGTCATTGACTTTGGGTCAGTTTGTAGAGTCTATATCTCTCATTTCTGAATTTGGTATCAATATGCTCACATTTTCTTCTCAATTACTTTGCTGAATTTCTGGGTTCTATCAATGGAGTGGTAGGACACTGGGCTTGGGCCTGAGCCCAATAAATAATATGAATGGGCTGGTTAGAGAGTATGTGAGGGAAAGGGGGTTTTTCCTAGCTGGAGGTTGTTATGCGTTTGTGTGTTATAAGAAGTGAGTGAGAGACTAGTGGGATGTTATGTTAGTATTCTGTTAAAGTGTGTACTTTAACACACTTCATATTAATTATTGGGCTTAGGCCCGAACCCAGTGTCCTATCACAAACATTTCAAAGGCTTGTTGTAATGTATGGTGAAAAATCAATATGTATTACAGCCATGAAGTGAAGCAGTAATTAGTAAATTGCACTATCTCCCTGAAATATGTTTCTAATGAGCCATGAATACAAGTTGTTTAACCCTGCAGGATAGGTGTCAAACATGCTGATAGTTTCATAGTCGTATTACATTTGACAAATATTCAAAATTGGCAACACCACTCTTGGGTTGCAAGACAATCTCTTTGCCTTTGAAATTCAAAATAATCAGTTGGTTGGGTTTGGCTTGATAAGTCTTGAGTGTAACTTTCGTTCTAGCTTTCCAACTCTTTCTGCTGGGCTTGCCCATTTATTCAACAAGGGGGTTGGGAATGCATCCCCTGCATTCTTTTCCCTAGATTCCTTGTCACCACCTTTTGGGAACATCCATGTGGATGCATTTTCAGTGCCTCCAACAAACTTGAGATACTAGAAACACCTCACCCGTCTCCTTTTGGAAAATATATATTTTGGTGGTGTGATTCTCCCAAAAAACATTTGCCACTATTTCCTTCCTCTACTACACCATGCTTTGAAGAGTACTGATCTGACTATTCCAAACTCACCACAGTATTGTTGACAACTTCCCTTGCACCTCCCATCATTACCGCCACCTAAATTACCAGTCTTTTTGCTCTTAAACCCATATCTTCACTCCCTCTATTAATGTTCGTTAGGGACCGATAATTTGAAATGAAAATGGTATATGTATTATGATAGGAATTAAGATTTTCTATAGAAATAATAGAGGAATTTTGAGAATCAAACTCTAATGTCAGAAGAAAAGCACGAAAACACACAAAAAAGTGATGATATCAGAGGAGCCAGAATGCTACTTCCTAGAATTCCCGTACAGGTTCGATGCTTCTTCTGATCCAATTCCCTCCCTCATATTTCCTCCACTCTCCATGCTTTCCGCGCCCCCTTCACCACTGAATGGTTGCCAGTGCCACCACAATAGTCAAAATTGCGAGGCATCTTTCAATGTCGTGTGAACCTAAATTTTTTGCTGCAGTCTGCTATCTTAATTCGTAGCATAATTGCTGGTTGGTGAGATCGTGAAGATCGTCGCGCAAACTCGTGAAATCGTGGGGTCGGCAATCGCCTAAGAGGCAAAGGTCCCGTTTTCTAGGTTGGGTTTCGCGACCTTTTTCTTTTTGAAAAAAAATCAATTTCCAGGGTTAAAACAGCTTAGCCCTTTTGTTCTTATTCCACAAACCTTCAACCCGCTGCGGCTCTGCCTTGTGATCAATAGCTTCCTCTCTCATGACCAACAAGAAGTTCTCTGCTGACCCAGATCGTTCTCCACAGGCAGCCGTATGCTTAATTCGTAGCACAATTGCTGGTTGGTGAGATCGTGAAGATCGCCACGCAAACTTCGTGAAATCGTGGAGTCGGTGATCGCCTAACAGGCAGCCTTATGGTTGCTCTATGAATCTCCATCAAAGCCACCAATCAGGTGCCCTATGTTTCTGTCTCAACAACCTTTGATATCTTCATCTCTTCGGCTATTCCCATGATTTCACAATATTATTCCACATTGATCAACCATCAAAAGGTCTACATTCCATCCATCAGATATCAGAAAGAAATCGGGATAGACTTCAATAATAATGATAGAAGTAGAACACTGCAGAACTTTGAGGCCTTGAGGGTCTGCACACGTCCCTGCCCAAAGGTACCAATTCTCTTTCAAGTGGCTAGTCTTCCTCTTATCCTTCCTATTATTTCCAGGCAACATACCCTATTTCTCCAAACTCTCAACCCGGCTAACCTAACAAACTAACGAAGAATCTCTTTCTAAGAGACAACGAAGAATAATTTTTTGACTCAGCATAATGTGTGAGCCAGATTTTCAGACCACTAGTGGAATTAATTTTTGAGCTGAGTACTCAAACTTGGATAGGAACGGGCCTGTCAATATTTATGACCCAAATTTGGACTGAACAGGAAAAAAAGATAAAGACGCGTTTTAATTGGGGGTTTGCTGTTTTTTTTTGCTATTTTTGATCTTTTGATAAATACTTTTCTGCTATTTTTTTATGATATGTTTGATACACAATCTAATTGAAATATTGAATATGGAATGCTATAGTAGCACATATGGCTTTCTGATATGTTAAATATACATTTACTTTCAAGTGTTAAATGTATTCCATTTGCTTTCTTTTTTACCTGGCAGGCATGTGCCATTTACAGCAACTGGTGGCCCATGTTATCAGGTTAGTTAGTTTTTTATGTTGGAAGTTTTGTTTTTTAGTTGGAAAATGTTAATGGTCCGAACATTTGCACCTGCAGCTCTGATGTATGTGCTGGTACCTATGCCTTGCTTATTCTTTGGAGGTGGGTCCACTCAATTTCTGATGAGCCGTGATGGTGGAGGGTAAGTATCCCTTTTTGCCGATTCCATGTGTATTTGGTTTAGATTGTTTCACTGAAGAATTGAAAAATAACAGCTTCCCGAGATAAGATTTTCAATTTTTTCTGAAGTTTGGTAGTGGTTGCAACTTTCCATAGAAATTTTAGATCCAAGAATCTGAAACAAGTAGAGCTGTACACTGATTTTTATGACCTTTTCAATTCAATGAATGCAGGGACAAACTCTGTATATACTATCTCTGGTCCATTTTATAAGTTAGTTTATTGAATAACTGATGTATCTAGTCTTATAGACTAGATATAAGACTAGATACATCAGTTATTTAATAAACTAAAAACCGCACTGTAAGTGGACCAGAGGTTGCATTTTGTTTTCACTAGTGAATATGACATCTGGTTATTGTGTTGCAGTTGGATGGATGCTGCCAAATTTTTGACTGGTGCATCATCAGTAGGGAGCATAGCCATTCCTATAATCCTGAAGCATGCCCATATGATTGAGACTGGAGCAATGCTTATTGAGCTTGTATCGTTCTTCATATTTATATGTACTGTTTTGTGTTTCCACCAAGCGAGCCTTGACGATGATTGGTAATAATGAATTTGATAGTTCTGATCGTCCCACCCGTCATTAGGGTTAGTAGTGGTGAAATTTGAAACTTATTACAACCTAGGAAAGAGAAGTGTATTGTGATCTAACATCTGTAAAGCTGTCAGTAATTACTTTTTCATCAATTTATATCCTTGGTGTAGTAAGATATGGCGGCGATTTTTTTGGATAGGTAAAGGGTGTAAGCCTGGAAAAAAAGATTACACAGAAATAACACGTAGAATAGAGACTCATCTTAAATCATCTTAGACAAACCTAGTTAACTCCTACGAGATGGTAGGATGCACCACTAAGAAATTCTCTTTGGTGGCAGCTCGTAGTAGCTAGAGCATCAATACATTTGTTGGCTTCACGATAAGAATGAATAAACTTAACTACCCGAACATTCCGTTGGACGAGCTCCAAAATTCTCCTCATTAAACCACACCCATTAATTTTGCCCAACGTTCCATTCTGGTGATGCTTAACAATGCTCTCTGAATCGATCTCTAAAACAAGCTTAGTAAACCCAAATCTTTTGCCAACCTTATAGACCCTCCACAACTATGCCAGGTACGCATTGCAAAAACTTAAAAATTTGAAGAAACCAAGCCTCCAATCACCAAAGATTTAGAGAAACTAAGCCTCCAATCACCATTTGTACAGCAGAAAACACCTCCACACCCCGAGATACCACACGTCTTGTTACTAGCTCCATCTGTATTGAGTTTAATCCACCCTAACTCAGTTGGAATCCATTGCACAAGCTTTGTGATTTTGGTCTTAGGCGGTCTAATAATTTGGTGTTGAGCGATAGTTCTGTACTGGCGGTTTCCTTGGGTACTTCAATCCTAGGCCGCCAAGGCCTCACAAATTCCCTCCCAATGTATTGACTTGTTTCTCTAGTACCAAAGAAATGACGTGCATTTGCCCAAATAGTCATGTAGGATATACCACCAACTTCCCATTGAAGTAAACTCCCTAAATAGTCCCCCAAATGTATGCAAGGATATACCATCAACTTTAAAGAAGAGTTTACTACTCGTCATAAAATCAAATACCGTGTATTGAAGGGTGGGATTGGAGGATTTGGCAGGGCTTAAACAAATTCTTCAAATCATTTACGTCATTTTATAATAGTCTTAAAATAAAAAATATATTAATCATAAACATTCAAAGGTTACATAGTTCTAGGATTGAAAATATTAGTTTGTTGGTATTTTTTATATCATGATTTATTTGTAATTTTTTGGGGTTTGCATAGTGTCTAAACCCATAGTTCATCTGACATTGTCATTACGGATATTTTAGAATTGTTTTATGAAGAAAAATGTATTTGATGGCTAAACCAAATTAAAAGTAGATCCAATGTAGTCATCCAATATAGGACTTGCATACTAACCGGACTAAAAATTGATTAGGCATGATTACCACTACATTTATTTAAATAGATTAGGCATGATTACTCACGCTTGAATTCTCAGAATAACATAACATTGAGTATATTAAGGTGCATTTATGTTTCTTCCAATCCAAAGATATCATTTGGTGGTAATTACTAACCTTATCTTTCCCGTCTTCCAAGTCCCCACCCCACACACCAAACCTTGTTTTTTCCAAATCTTTCCATCCCTGACCCCTCCACTAACAAACCTTACTTTTCCAAGTCTTCCATCACCCCCTTCCATATTGAAAGAGTAGGAAAAAACACACTTCTTCAATATTCCCACCGAATTATCAAACCCTCAATCTATCGGCTTCTGCTAGCTATTCAATCAAATGAAGCCTTATAGTTCCCTGTTACCTATATTTTTGTATGTACATCTTAACTTGATTCTTTTGTTTATGTGTTTTAGCCTAAATAGAACACTAGCCTTGAAATTAGGAAACCAAACTGATCATTTCTCATTACTTAAAATTCAAATAATCAATATTCAGTGATCCAAATGGTATCTTAGATTCTTGGAATAGTTCAACTCACTTCTGCAACTGGAATGGAATCACATGCAATGCCAAAGAGTTGCAAAGTTGGAGTTACAAGGGTATGAGTTGCATGGATCTATATCTCCATATGTTGGCAATCTTTCTTTCCTAAGAAACCTCAACCTTGGAAACAATAGCTTCAACAAAAACATCCCACAAGAATTAGGTAATCTGTCAAAGTTGAGGTCACTCATTCTACTCAACAACTCATTGGTTGGGGAGTTTCCTATAAACTTGACAAAGTGTTCCAATCTTGTAGTCATAGAATTGGCAGGGAATAATCTTACTGGAAAATTGCCTAGCCAAATTGGCTCTCTAAGAATGCTTCAATATTTTGAAATCCAAAGAAACCATCTATTTGGAGAAATCCCACTATCAATACAAAATCTCTCATCTCTTGTCCATCTTTCATTGGGTGACAACAACTTGGAGGGAAATGTTCCACAAGAGTTATGCTTCCTAAAACAACTGAAGTTTATAGGAGTGCATGTTAACAAATTCTTTGGTACATTTCCTTCTTGTCTTTACAATATATCATCTCTTACAATGATCTCAGCTGCAAATAATCACTTTGATGGCTCTCTTCCACCTAGCATGTTCCACACCCTCCCTAATCTCCAATTTTTTAGCATTTCTGGGAATCAAATCTCAGGTACAATCCCAACTTGTATTTCAAATGCGGTTAACTTAAGAGTATTTGCTATAAACCAAAACAATTTTGTTGGACAAGTACCACGTCTAGGTAAGTTACAATATCTTTGGTGGATAAATTTGGCTAACAATAATTTAGGTGACAATTCAACCAGGGATTTGGAGTTTTTAGAATCATTGACAAACTGTAGTGAGTTGAAAGTGTTATCTATACCTTTTAATAGATTTGGAGGTAGTTTGCCAAATTATATAGGAAACCTATCCACTCAACTTAGTCACATATATCTTGGAGCTAATCAGATATCAAGAAAAATTCCCACAGAATTAGGGAATCTAAATGGCTTAATTTTATTGATCAGTTAGCTAAGGTTTCATACCAAGACCTTCATCGAGGAACCGATGGGTTCTCTGTTAGAAACTTAATTGGATCAGGAAGTTATGGTTGTGTGTACAAAGGAAGTCTTGTCTCAGATGATAAAGTTATTGTTGTAAACCTTCAAAAGAAGGGAGCTCATAAGAGTTTCATTACTGAATGTAATGCACTCAAAAACATCAGACATCGGAATTTGGTTAAGATCTTAACTTGTTGTTCTGGTACTGATTACAAAAGTCAAGAATTTAAAGCTCTTGTTTTTTAGTACATGGAAAATGGAAGCTTAGAACAATGGCTGCATCCAGTGACAGAAAATGTAGAGCATCCTAAAACACTGGACCTTGACGAAAGACTAAAAATCATCATTGATGTTGCTTCTGCATTACATTATCTACATCAGGAATGTGAGCAATTGGTCATTCATTGTGATCTAAAGCCAAGCAATGTGCTTCTGGATGATGACATGGTTGCTCATGTGAGTGATTTTGGCATAGCCAGACTTGTCTCAACCATTGAAGGTACCTCTCTGGTAAGGAAACCAGTAGCACAATCGGAATAAAAGGGACTGTTGGCTATGCTCCTCCAGGTATGTTCTCAACTCTAGAATGATTATTGCTTCCTTGAATTTCCTATCTTTTAGTGTAAATTCAATAGTATTTTATTAGGTACAAAGTATTAACAACTTTTGCTATTGCTTTTAGAGTATGGGATGGGTTCTGAAGTGTCCACATCTGGCGACATGTATAGTTTCAGGATGCTCATTTTGGAAATGCTTACAGGAAGAAGACCCATAGATGAAATGTTTAAAGAAGGTCGAAATATGCATAACTTTGTTGCAAATTCTTTTCCTTATAATCTTGCACAGACATTGGATCCACGTCTTGTACCAAAAGATGGAGAAGCAACAATACAAGATGGAAATAGTGGGAATCTTATTCCAAATGTAAAGAAGTGCTTGCTTTCACTTTTTAGAATTGGACTTGCTTGTTCAATGGAATCACCAAAAGAGAGAATGAATATAGTGGATGTCACTAGAGAGCTAAACATAATCAAAAATGCCTTTCTCTCTAGTGACATTATTTGAGATTTTTAAAATGCTTAACTGCTTATGCCACTAGCTTCGGCTTTAAAGTGTTTTGATCTTTTGTATGCTTCTTATGCCGCTAGTTCACTTCATATATTTTTATTGAGCATAGAATATTCAAGTTTGAGATTTCCATACTCATGTGCCAACACAAACTGCTACTATCTTCAAGTATCTTTGTACATATCTTTGAATTCGGATTCCTCGTGATTATCATCATGATGAAACTTGTTAAATATATAACTTCCAATCAAACAGTCATGCAGAAACTCTCATATCTACGACCACAATTGTTGGTATATATCCAAAATTTATGAGAAGGCAAACCTGTGAGTTTGCTTCTTTTATTAGTCTGAGCATGTATGTAATAACAACAATAGCATTTACAAAGCTAATATGAAAAAAAAGCTTAAATATGTTTTAGGCCTATGCAAATATAGCGTGTTTTGGGCTCCTACAAATATAGCGTGTTCAGATTATTGCAACATGATAATGTTTTATTTCGCAATAATGTGGCTAACGGAAAGTTAGTGTTGCACTAAATTAACTAATTATATTTCGTGGAAGTGGTTTATCAGTAATTAAAGTATGCATAAATTTGGGATGTTCTATATTTCTAACCGGTGGAACAATCCATTAGATTGTTTGCAAAAAGTGTAATTTCTTTGTGAATTGTAATGAATTGAAGTAACCCTAATATTTCTATTTAATTTATTTTTTTCTTATAAAGAAAATTAGAATATATTTGTACTTGTGAGAATAGAGAAGACTGTTGGGAAAAACAAGATAGAGAAATAAAATGAGCACAATCTGAACACAAGAATTAATTTAAAGTGGAAAACCCCAAAATCGGAGAAAAACCACGAACCGTTGTCTAATGACAACTAGAGAATAACACCATTCAAATTGTTACAACACATAGACTTCTCTCAAATACCCAATGACCCCGGTACACCCACACCCCTCAAAAAAATATTTAATTACATCTCACCACACTCTAAAACAAGAGTATAAGCGAAATAAAAAAAAGTCAAATACAAAGTTAATGTGTTTTTGACCGGTGCATTTTGTAAATGAGAACTTGAGCTCACTATATAGTAGCATTGGTCTCCCTCTTCCTTCACAAAACTAAACAATGTGAGACTTTTTCAAGATGCTCAACTCCAATCAGCTCCAACAATCTACATCTTGATTGTAATTATCGATACACGTGACATCTCCCACCTTCATTGTTTACACCCGACAATTATAGTTCAAAAGAACTATCATACTTCACCGTAAATAGTATACTTCACTTGAAGCTAAACCACTTTAAAAATTTCTCCAAGCCGAAAGCCATCGACATAACTTCTTCAAGATGTTCAATTCCAATCAACTCCAACAAAGATTTCTCTAGGGTTCTTCTTAGAATCAAACTTGAGTTTTATCAAGAGTCTCTTACTCTTGTGCTGATTCTTAGCAATTTCTTCATCGTCATACCTGATTTCATTTTCTATGTTTATTTTCTCTTTCTTTTTAAATCGTGTGTCATTTTTATTAAAAAAAATGCACTTTGTTAGATCATTCCATCACATAGAAAGAATCCAACAAGAGTACTTTTATCGAGATACATTTGTTTGCTCAAAATCAAACACAATCAAATTCAAAGAATTAATTTTGAAATAAAGTTAATTCTTTTTATTTTGAATCTAATCAAAACCAAATTAAATGCATATTATTATTATTATTATTATTATTATTAGAGTGGGGATCAAGTTACTCCAAGAGTAACTTTTGTAGAGTTACTTCACTTAATATCTCTTTGTAGACATTAAATTTTATCAATCCAACCGTTGAAAAGTTTCATATTATGTTGATGATCATGCATACCAAAAATTATTGAAATTGAATATTCGTAGCTATAGAATCTTATAGTCTCAATTTTACTTATATTTTTAAAAGCCGAATATGCGTTGAATTGAACTTATATGATCAACTCGAACATTTTTAGAATTTTATAAAAATTTGCATATTTGATCTACTCATTTAGAGCTATTAATTTGACGGTTGGATCGGTGAAATTTAAAGTGTACAAAGAGATATTAAGCGGAATAACTTTTACAAAAGAGTGATTCTCAGTATTGTAAGAATCTTATAGTCTCAGTTCAACTGGTTGATGATTTGTACATAGAACAGTACAATCATTTAGGGTGTGTTTGTTTGGGGTGAAAAAGGGAAAAGAGAGTGAGGGAAGAAAGAGTGATGTTGGTATGTTTAGTTAAGGAGGGAAATAGGAAGGAGAGCGGGAGGAAAGATTGGTTTAGTGCATTTTGTAATCTCTCCACAAGTGGAGAGAAAGTGGAGAGAAATGGGCTCTTAAGTTTGACTTTTACCATTTTGTCATCAATTAAATTAATAACAATTATTATAAGTCATAGGTTGTGACACTTTATAAATTTATATGAAATAGCTAAAATAAGTACTAACTAATTAATTAAATAATTAAAATATTATCTAACTAATCAAAATAAATATTTAACTAATTTAATTAAATAATTAAATAACTACAAGCTAAGAGGACTACCAGTCTACCATACACTACAATAAAGCTGAAAGCATAATAGAAAACTAGGAAGGAAATATCTAGAATCAAAATAACAGAAAAAAAAGGAATCTAAGTGACAGCTAGCGGCATCTGCTAGCAAACAATGCAGCAAATCCTCTAGGCACCCGTATCTTTGGTGCATATTCTTCACTCATGCGCACAACATGCGCACAACATGTTGTGCGCATGTTATGCAAATAACGACACACACCAAAGGAGAAAGAGAAAAGATGAAAAATATGCCACCAGGTTATTGGAGAGTTTCAGATGAATGAGTTTCAGATGAATGAATGATGTTGATGATGATGGTATAAGCCCTAATGAGTCATGTGTTATGCCAAGGTAGACATCTAACTCAGTTTAAGTTAACGTTTTTAAGAAAAACTAAGAGCAGAGACCTAACTAGAAACGTTTTTGTATTTTGCAAGGTTCATTTTAATTTTTTTTTTTGCAGGGATTCTTGTGATATTTGCAGGGGGGTAAAAGCTATTTAAACCTAAAAAAAATACTAACATCGGTAATTCTTCTTACGAAAAATTAGGAGAATGCTTGTCAAAAAAAAAAATCAGAAGAATTATAATTGAGTGGAGAAAACATGGGTTTTGAGCAATATTTTAAAAACCGGACAGAGATCAAACCGACGAGACCACTGGATCATCGTTCAAACTGATTCATTCGATTTTCGCTTTAACTATGGTTGAACCGAATGACTAATAAATATATAAATAATAAAACAAGTGTTAAATTTTAGAAAAAAAGTAAATTAATAAAAAACAAAAAACAATTCAGGCGGTTCAATCCAATTCTAAGCAGTTCAATCGAACTATCGCCCAAGTGGGGTTGAACCGATAGACCGATCAATTCTCATCTTAGTTCAACCGGTGGACTGTAAGATTCTCAGTTCAACCGGTTGAAGTTGAACTGACCAGGCTGATTCATTCAATACTGGTTTTTTTGAGATCACTCAGATACTGACATTGATCAATTAGCTGAATTTTAAGTAAATTATGAATAGAGAGATTTTAAAATTTAAAATAAAGATGTCTTGCACACTCATGAGGGATATGGCCATGATCACAATTCACAAGATCAGACAAACATATATAGTCACTTAAATTTTTTACAAATTACGTAAGATTCCAGAACACTTGATAGCAACACATTTTATGGAAATTAATTATTGAATATATTATCGTGTTCAGTACGTATATCAGCTGTTGTTCATATCATGGTTCCAGGGTCCGATCCCAAGAACCAATCAATTCTCTCCCAATCCAACAAAGGTTCATAGTCAACAATATTATTCATATTGGTAGCTTCTCCAACGTCGTGTGAAGGTTGACCATGATCTTGAGAGGAAGATTTCTCTGGTAAACTTGTTGCAAGATGATTGCATGTTGAACTTGAACACCTATGTTGCTCTTTTGCCTTTTGAACACGCGTTGTCATTCTCTTTGGTGGTGGTCGTCTATCAAACGCTCTCAAGCATTTTGATTTTTTATACACTCGGCATAAACTGAATTCTTGCTTTAACTGCAAATAATATTTTCACACACGTACATTAAAACACTTGAGTTTGGATCCACACAAGTAATTGTGGGAAAATTTATGAGAGAGAGTGACACAAACAATATAATAATGTAATTATATTTTTGTTTGTGTCACTCTCTCTCATAAATTGTCCCGCAAATACTTGTAACCCAAACTTATATGAAAAAAAAATACATATTGATGTTTCATACTCATTTTTGCCTTTTATGGCATTTTTGAGAGGTACGTACCTTAGGAGTTGCCCTATGTGAAGAGGATGGTTCATCTTTGATGGCTTTATACTCGTTCATCTTCCAATCAGTTTTCTTTCCTTTGGGGGCTCTTCCGTCATAGAAAACCATAGTCCTTTTCATGCCGATGACACGATTATCATAAGAATAAACATGGTTAGGAGATCCAGTGGCCTTCCAGTACCCAGTACTTGTGAGACGCTTTGGTCTCCTTCCTCGTACTTCACTTTCTTGCCTCGGAATGAAAAAGAACCATTGTTCTGCGTCTTTTAGGCTCTCCTCTCCTGAAAGTTCTGAAAACAAAGAAAAAATTTACTAACATATTAGAAGGAACTAGTATATACATGCAATATAATTATATATTGGCATTAGAAGCAGAAGAAATACATATCTCATTAAAAAAGAAGTACATATATAAAAATAATTAGTGTGATTAATTATCAAAAGAAGCTCAAAAACTTAATTAACTATATATTTATATCAAAGGGAAGCTATGCAAAACTAAAATATATTTTTATCACTGATTTTGGGTTTTGATTAGCAAAACTATACGTTGCTAAAAATGCCAAATCCTTTAGAAAATGGTCACATACCGATATAAAAGTAAGACTTAGTTATACTTTATTATGCCTAAACATTAAATAACACGTAATGAAAAATATAACTTATCAACACTTAGCTCTAGGACAAAGAAAAATCAAAGATTTTTACGTGGGAGTTGTGATGGATTGAAGTCATATATGTTAACAACTGGTATAACACGATTCATGTACTCCTTCTCTCCTTGAAGCTTATTATGAAGATAGAAGGTGATAAGCTCTTCTTCTGTAGGATAAAAACGATAACCTGGTGGCATATTTTTCATCTTTTCTCTTTCTCCTTTGGTGTGTGTCGTTATTTGCATATTCTAATAAGCTTAATGCACTTAATAGTAATATATAAGATATGAGTGAGAGTCTCTACCACTAGCGGTTTTCAAGGAAATCAATTATTGAGGAAAGTTAAGCAAAAACGTAAACAATAATGAGAGTAAAATGAGAAAATTTGCACCAAATGAGCGTTATGTTAGACTTGAAAATTTCCACACCACGCAATTCCTACATCCTTTACCAATTTATAGTCCATGTCTTTTTTTTAGGAAAATCTATGTCTATACTATGTCAATTTATAATCTATGACCGTACTGTTTGTGGTTCAAGTTCTTTCCTCACCTTTTTCTCTACCGCGTGTGTCCGCGTCCCATGTTTTTATCCCTATTGAATAGGTTAATTTATTTCAAACTATTTATGTCAAATATGCATTTGAATGTAATAAAAAAGTGTACTATTAATTTCAATTTTCCAATTTTTGGTGCAATTAAGTCAAGTCGCCATCGGTCAATTGTTCAAGCCCTACGAGTCACTCATTGAGGTTTCAATTAGTTTGTATGTTCTCTATTTCTTCCAAGAAACAATCATGCAACATGTTATCACGGATAATAGGAGCTCGAGTTTTTTTTTCCAATAGCTAAAAAAAATATACAAAAATGCCACAAATGTGACATTATTCTCTAAATGCCACACTACGTAGGGGCATTGTTTCTTGAAAGTTCGATAGCTCTACAAGAAGTTTTATTATTTTTGCTACTTTTTTAATTCTTTAGTTAGCCTATTGCGGAAGTGCAATAGCCTTCTTTAGTTAGCCTATTGCAAAGTTAAAATATATTTTTATCATCGACCTTCGAGTTTTGATCAGCAAAATGGTGACACTAAAAATGCCACATCCTTTTGAAAATCGTCACAAAACCAAAAGAAAAGTAAGAACTAGTTATATTTTATCAAACCAAATAATTGGTGCAATTAAGTTCAGTCACCTTCAGTCAATTGTTCAAGTCCTGTGAGTTAGTCGTCGAGTTTCATAATTATTTCTGTTTGTGATAGATAGTGAAGTTGTTGCATTATTGACAAGTGGTTTAAGGGCATACTCTTACAGCTTAAATATTAAATAAAATAAATAGTCCAATTAAAACGTTATAGTCATCTAATAATTTCAAAGGTACGTATCTTAGGAGTTTGCCTTATGTGAAGATTGGTTCATCTTTGATGGCTTTATATTTGTTTATCTTCCAATCGATTTTCTTTCCTTTTGGAGCTCTTCTGCTATAGAAAACCGCGGTCCTTTTCATGCCCGTGATACGATTATCATAAGAATTAATAACTATTGTTAGGAGATCCGGTGGCCTTCCAGTATCCAATAGTTGTGAGACGTTTTGGTCTCCCTCTTCATACTTCACTTTCTTGCTTCGAAATGAAAAAGAACATTGTTCTGTATCTTTCAGACTCGCCTCTTTTTAAATTTATAAATTTCAAGAGGGACGAGTCTAAAAGACACAGAACAACGTAAGAAGGATTAATACAAACATGCAATATAATTATCTATTATTGATAGTTGAAGCGGAAGAAGTACATATAAATGTATAATGTTTATTTCCAAATTTAGAAACCTATGCATAATAGGATGAAATAAAATAAAGTAACTTGGAGTCTTTGACCATAGTTAACAACTTTCAAATCAAAAATGAAAAAAAGATAACGTATCAACACTCAACTCTCCTACAACAAAAAATCACCATTTTTGTGTGGGAGTTGCGATGGTTGTAGTTATATACCTTAACGAGTGGTATAACCCAATTGATGTACTCCTTCAAGAGATAAGAGTGTGTCGTAATTTGTGTGTGTTGTAATTTGTGCATTCTAATAAGTTTTTCATCTTCTCCCTCTTTCTCACTTGGTGTGTGTCGTAATTTGTGCATTCTAATAACACTAATGCACTTACTCGTACTACATATAGCGATAAGAGTTAGACCCACTACTACTAGTGGTTTTCAGGGAATCACTTACTAGAAAAAGTTAGGCAAAAAAGATAAACAATTATCCAAGTAAAATGACAAAAACTAGACAATCATTATGTTTCGATTGGAAATTTCCACACCAAACACTTCTTACATCCTTTGTTGGTTTATAATCTACTCCCTCTGATCCTTATCTTTGGTACTTTTAACAATTTATTTTTGTTCCAAAACTATCGTTCTTTTAAAAACTCAATGTATAATTGATCAAATTTTTCAAGCATGCCCTTTTATATTTATCGAGTGTTTTAGAGACCCAAAATTAGTATATATAAAAAGTTGCAAATAATTAATGCTAGAAATGAGGAGATTTTTGTATTTAACTTATACAAATTAATAATACCTTAACTTGTATGTAGATAGCTAAAAACACAAAAAATAAGGAACAGAAGGAGTATTTTGTACTATGCCTTTTGAAAATTCAAATGTTGCTATCAACACAAGCATTACTTGCTTCAATTCAAGTTCCTTCCTCGCCTTTTTCTCTACCGCGCGTTCCACATTTATTATTCTAAGAAAAAAAAAGTGACGCGCGGGCCTGGGAGTAAGGAACTTGAATCTCCTGCATTTATTATTTCTCTACTTGCCAAAAGTATCGAAATCTAAGACCCTTTACTAATCCCTAAATACATTTATTATTTTTTCCCCAAATATATCTCTTATTAATACTAATAAATTATCTTGATATATGAAAAGTTAATATTGAGTGCTTCGTTCGATACACAAGGAGTAATTTAGTAATAATCATATACAGATTATATAGATATTAATTACATTTCCAACTTTTCTTAACATATATACGCAAAAATTACAATGAAATCTTATATTTTAGGACAGAGGGAGTAGCATACAACCATTCCTAATCCTCACCTTTCAAAACATCCTAAAAGCAAAGTGACAGTGATCACCATTCCTCAACTTTGTTTCCTTCCTCTCAACAATATCAAACTTGGTGGTCCTTTTCCTATCTGGATGTGTTCTCAAGCTTGGCTCATCTTGTGCCAAGTCTCAGTTAATTGGATAAATTTCGTTTGTTTTTTTTTTTTTGATAAAAAAGTCCGGTGGTCCTTGAGTTTTATTATTACTATTTTTGTTTGTGATGATCGTGAAAGTTATCATCATTTAACTTTCTTGATTAATCATAATGATTTGAATTTGCACTTGTTTCTTAGGAGTGTGTCAATGTCATGGAAAACAAATGTTGAATTAACTCAAGAGCCAAGGATATTAAATAGAATTGAGTTATTCAAATTTGTTTGTACTTAAGTTAACGGAACTTAGGCATTTTTTGTTCATAAATGAGTTTAAATTTTACTTATAAGAAGTCTATCGGGTTTAGAGGTGGAAATCTATGTCTTTAAATCTTGTGGACTCTCCACGTAACCATCTAGCTCATCAATCCGCATTTTTTGGTTTCCATATTTTTAGGAGTATTTTACAGTCCGGAAAATTTTTTAGATGATCAAATATGCAAAGTTCGTTCCTCAATAACCGGTTAGAGGGAAAAAATTAATTTTATGATAAAATACGTAAAGTGATATGCTAAACAGTGTGTTTTGAGGTACTTTACAGTTCATAAAAAAATTTAAATGTTCAAATATGCGAAGTTCCTTCCTCAATAATAAAATACACAAAGTGGCTTGCTTAGCAGTGTGTTTTGAGGTACTTTGGAGTCTGGAAAAAAATTAGATGTTCAAATACGCGAAGTTCGTTCCTCAATAACTGATTTGATGAAAAAAAATTAATTGCATGACAAAATATGTAAAATATGAGGATAAGCAATGTGTTTTGGGGTACTTTAGGTTTCACATTATTTGGTTCATTTGGTATGGCAGGAACCAGACTCGCTTCAATAATGTTTTTGTTCCTTATGACAAATGTCTTCATCTTATCTCTACTACGGTTTCTTTATCTAGTCACATTTCTACAGGGGTGAATTCGAATTCCACTAATGAGTTTCGTTTCCTAAAGCATTTTGATGTCTCCGGCCACCCTCTAAATGCTCTGTCTATTGTTGAAGTCACCTGGCATAAACCTCTATGTGGTTGGGTTAAATGCAATATCCCTGGTGTTCCGGATATGGTGGTCAGTTTCGCGACTCGAGTGGGACAATTATGGGTTATTTCTTAGATTATGTAGGTATTGCTATCGCTTTAGAAGTTGAAATCTTGGGTGTTATGAAGTCGATTGAAGTTGGTCTTGACAGAGGATGGTGAAAGCTCTGGATTGAATCTGATTCTACTCTTGTAATGGCATCTTATAAGTCCACTAGTTTAGTTTCATGGAGACTTAGAAATAGATGGCGCAATTGCATTGCTATAACCAAGAGGATAAATTTCCTTATTTCTCATATCTATAGATAAGGAAACTCTTGTGCAGATAAGCTAGCTAACTATGGCTTTATTAGTCAAAGGTTCAATTGGGGGAGTTGCTACCAAATTTTGTTTCAGAAGGTTCAAGTGTGATGCTGCCGAATTTTGCGTGACCCCCTTTTTTGTTTCTTTAATGAGTACTCTCGCTTTTTTATGACCCTAATTTTGGTGGTTTCTCTTTCATATTTTGTTTAAAAATCTAAATGACACTAACTCGTGCAAATCATCCTTAATTTTACTTTACCACTTTAAAAAATTAGTTTCTTTTTATACTTCTTTTCTTTATATTTTTCACAACTGCATTAATTTTTCTGAACCTTTAAAAAATTATTTAATTTTTATACTTCTCTTATACTTTTTAGAACCTTATTCTTCAAACCAGAAATATCTATTGAATCCATTTAGTTCGGTCACAACTATATCACAATTTTTTTTTTTGGAATTTATGGTTTATAGGAATAACTGTTGTCTTCGTGTTTGGTTGCATACATTATTATTACTAAGAGTTTCTTCTTTGTCTTGAAATATATATATATATATATATATATATATATATATATATATATATATATATATAATGCCATAAATATTTTATCTGATTAAAAAACACACTTTAGCCAATATCTACTGATATAGTAATTAACGAAGAGACGATTGTTATGTTTATAGTACTCGAGATTTTGTTGATGATTTTAGTTTTGCATTTAAATTGCTTAATTGAACATATAAATTAAATTAAATTAGTTGATTATTATACTAATGAATACAAAAAGTGACATTTTTGACTCAAAAAGAGATTATGCTTATATATATCGGCGATAAACATTCCACAGACAAAGACTCCAATCTGAATACCCAAGAGCACTTGGATGAGATGGCTGGGCTCTTTTCCAACTTCACTAAGGTCTGTCTGGGTTCAAATTTAATCTTGGGCATGCAGCAGTTTTAAATCTTTTGAAGGAGAGTTTTGCCGTCCATTGTAGTGCTACGCAACTCTAGAGATTAGTCTATGCAGTTGCGCGCAGATGATACCTAATTTATAAATAAAATAAGACTCCAATCCGAATAAGAAAAGCTGGACCTTCTACCCGCCCTGTGAATAAACTATCCCCAATTAAGATAACATTTTAATGTAATTAAACACATCCAAAAAATTACAAACAATATCTTTAAAAATAACGGAATTCCTACGTAACCAAAGAGACCAAACATGCCAACCAAATAAGATATTTAACTCTTTTGGCCATTTTGTCCTTTAAGAGCCATAAATGCAGCAAGTGAGTGATTCCAAAGGTACCATTAGGACCTGCTAGTCTGCTACATTCATCCATTTGTGAACAGCATCCCACACCGACAGAGAGAAAGTGCACTCAAACATGCTACTCAAACATGAGGTAGCCAGCCACGGATCTACTTGGAAGGCTTTGGGGGCAGGTGACCCCACTCTTTCATTATTTTTTCTACCAATAATAGGAATAGTACACTATAGTGACCCCACTTTATTTTTATAATGACCCCACAACCCATTCCTTTTATTTATTTTATAACAAAAAGCTATTGTTCAGATGAAAAGGAAGTACTAGTACCGAGGAAGATGAAAAGTTCATCTTTTTAGTACCTATTTCTTTAACCATTTGCGCCAATCACCAGCACCTCACACAATCACAATATATAAAAAAAGTTAACCTTTTTTACTTTTCTTGTCTCTTTGTTGGTGTACCCTTTGCATTTCAATCTTCGATCATCAAGTGGGTATTGTGGGTTGGCTCTTTGTTGGTGTACCCTTTGCATTTTTGTATAAATATTCATAATAAAAGACTATGACCCCACTTCCTTAAATTTCTAAATCCGTCCCTGGAGGTAGCATGTTGGAGTAGTCATTTCTGCTTTCATTCTATTCATTTTTGTTTATGTAATTTAAAAAAAGGTGATTGGGCTAAAGGCCACAGTCACATGTAAGGTAGTATTAAATTAATGAAAATATTGGGGTAGAGGCCATAATCCTTTCTCATGAGATGACATGGAATTGATTGATTAAAAGATATGAAATGGTGTGTAGGTTTTTTTTTTGGATAAGCAAATGGTGTGTAGGTGTATGATTGTCTTATTAACACAACTGAGTAACTAGTGGTAGCTTTGGATTATTTTGGTATGTAGGGTGTCTATCTTAGGTACAACCCTAAATATTTAAAAAACTTTTTCAACCTCATTTTGAAAACTTGATGAATTAGAATGAATTTGTTCTTGTGGGAATAAATAAGACTTCTATAGAGATCTTCTTAGAATTAAATTTTAGTCTTTTCAAGAGTTTCTTACTATTGTGTTAATTTTATATTGATCTTATCACCTTTAGATATGACAATTCCTTCATCTTTTTACTTAATTTCACTTTCTATGTGTTTCCCCATTTTCTTTAAAACAGTAACCACTTTTTTTCTAAAATTTTTTATTAAAAAATGCACTTAGTTAGATCATTTAACTATCATGGATTCAACTAGGTCATAGAGTTATGTTGTTAAGGCTTTAGTTCCTTAGCTGCTGTTTTTTTCCCCAACTTCTACTAAAAAAACTAGGTCAATATTAAATCAACACTTAGAAAGAGTCCAAAAGGAGGACTTTTACCGATATACATTTGTTTACTAGAAATCATGTAAACATAATCAAGATCAAAGAATTAATTTTGAAATAAAACGGATTTTTTATGTTGAATTTAATCAAAACCAAAATGCATATTATTTCATTTTTTTAAAATATTCTTTCTCACTTTACATCTAATTATCCTAGGAGAATATAAACCCAGCTTCACATTTATAATCTTTTAAGTCGTAATGAACTTAGTTTTTTTATGGATATAAAAAAATATCAACTACTGATTCCAGTCACAAAGGACTTAATTTTCTTCTTTTTCTTTAACAGGTAATTCTTCTTAAGAAAAATCAGGAGAAATATGTCCCAGGAAGGTAGCTTAGTTGGGGAACTAAGAGACATGAAGGAATAACAAAATTGCAAGAAGGAGGTCTAGGGTTCAAACCCCAGAAACTAATATTCCACACCCCCACTAACATTTGTTTATCAAAAAAAAAAAGGAGAAATATAATTAAGTGGAGAAAACATGGGATTAGAGAACTTTGCATAATTAAGTGATCCATTCAGTTTCCAACACATAATTAGCTGAAATTTAAGAGTAAATTAATTCTGAATACAGAAATTCTTCATACCAAATTAAAACTTAAAAATAAAGATGCATGATCTCATTCATTGAGAAGAACATAAGGGTGAATTTATCTGCTGATGTTCATATCATTGTTCCAAGGTCTGCTCCCAAGAACCAATCAAGTCGCTCCCAATCCAAAGGTTCATAGTCAAAAATATTCATAATATTGGTAGCTTCTCCAACGACGTCGTGTGAGGGTTGACCATCATGATATTCAACCAAAGATTTCTCTGGTAAACTTGTTGTTGGAAGAAGATTGCATGTTGAACTTGACTCCTTCTGCTGCTCTTTAGATTTTTGAACACGCGTTGTCATTCTCTTTGATGGTGGTCGTCTATCAAATGCTCTCAAGCATTTTGATTTTTTATACACTCGACATAAACTGAATTCTTGTCTTAACTGCAATTAATATATCAAAAAGCTAGCTAACTATATCATTTAATTTATATATATGGGGAAAGGTGTTTTTTTTTCGTGTAAAAATATGGTCCATGTATTGTGATTTTGTGATAGTGATATTCGTTAGAATATCCTAAATATTGATATTATATATATATATATAGTAGTAATCTGAATTGTAAATTTTAGTCTTAACGATTATAATTAAATATTCTTATCTTTCATAATAATTGAGTGTTCTCACCTATCAAAAAGGAATTATAAAAGTGCAATGTAACATAAGTTGGACTTAAAAAAATTAGTTTAGTCTGAAACATTAAATTAAAGTATATGAAATTAAATTTAAAAATCAAATCTATTAAATTCAGTTCTAATTAAGGGATTAGTTTTGTAAAAAAAATTCTAAGGGATTAGTTTAGCAGAGCGTGACAAAATTTGTTTTTGAAAGTTTTCCTTAATTTGGACTAGAGAGTTTTGTGAACTCTTCTTTTGTTTTTTTTAATAGATTGGAATAACCTCTTCTAGTCACTTGAATGTAATGGCTTGAAGTTGTCGTGTCTACTATATTATTTTATCTTTGGAAAGGTAAATTTTTTATTAATATTGAGTTTCAAAAATACTCATACCTATTGCACCAATTATCAACAAAAATTCAATGAAAATACAACAAAAGTCTATAAGATATTTTAGGGTTTCCTTCCAAATTTTGCCTAACTGAAAGACTGAGTAGTTGTACTTCAAAAATATTGCAGGTTATATATAAATAAATTATCCAATGAAAACAATATATTGATCTTATAATTTTGAGAGGTACGTACCTTAGGAGTTGCCCTATGTGAAGAGGATGGTTCATCTTTGATGGCTTTATACTCGTTCATCTTCCAATCAGTTTTCTTTCCTTTAGGAGCTCTTCCATTATAGAAAACCATAGTCCTTTTCATGCCGATGACACGATTATCATAAGAATAAACATGGTTAGGAGATCCAGTGGCCTTCCAGTACCCAGTAGTTGTGAGGCGCTTTGGTCTCCCTCCTCGTACTTCACTTTCTTGCCTCGGAATGAAAAAGAACCATTGCTCCGTGTCTTTCAGACTAGCCTCTCCTGAAAGTTCTGAAACCAAAAAAAAAATTACAACCATATTAGAAGGAATTAATATGTACATGCAATATAATTAAATATTGACAATTGAAGTAGAAGAAGTACATATATTATTTCATAAAAAAAGAATTACATATTTTAAATATAATTAATATGACTAATAAAAAGAACTCAAAAACTTTAACTATATATTTATTCTCGTTGGAAATTATGCAAAATTAAAATATATTTCTATCATGGGTTTTGATCAGCAAACCTATGATGCTAAAAACACATATCTCTTTGAAAATGGTCCCAAAAGAAAGTAAGACTTAGTTATATCTAATTTTGCCTTAATATAAAATAACCTATAATGTTTATTTCCAAATTAAATTTAGAAACCCATGCAGATCCGGATGAAATAAAAAAAAAACTTGGATTCTTTGACCATAGTCCACAACTTTCAAATCTACCTTATTATGATTCAAAAATAAAAATGAAACAAAGATAACGTATCAACACTAAGCTCTCCTACATAGAAAATCAAAGATTTTTACGTGGGAGTTGTGATGGATTGTAATCATATATGTTAACCATTGGTATAACCCGATTGATGTAGTACTCCTTCTCTCCTTCAAGCTTATTATGAAGATAGAAGGTAATAAGCTCTTCTTCTGTAGGATAGAAACGATAACCTAATGACATATTTTCCATCTTCTCTCTCTCTCTCTCTCTCTCTCTACCTTGGTGTGTGTCGTTATTTGTGTATTCTAATAACATTAGTGCAATTAGTCGTAATATATAGAGATAAGAGTGAGACCCACGTACTACCACTAGCGGTTTTCGTGGGAATCATTTACCAACAAAAAGTTAGGCAAAAAAGATAAATAGTGATCCGAGAAAAATTGCATCAAAGAGTCCTTATGTTTTACTTGGAAATTTCCACACCCAACGCTTCCTACATCATTTGTCGGTTAATAAACTATGTCTTTACACAACATTTTGAAAATTCAAATATTGTTATAAGCATAATCATTAATTGTTTCAATTCAAGTTCCTTCCTCACGTCTTTCTATGCCACATCCTGTGTTTTTTCTATTCTATTGAATGGGTTAATTTGGGTTTTATCCAAAATTATTTTTTTTTGGTGGAATTTTATCCAAAATTATTGATGTCAAATAAGAATGTGATAAAAAAGAGTAGTATTTAACCTCTCTGATGTTCGGTGCAATTAAGTCCGGACACCAATAAATTACATATTATAAAAATAATTAATATAATAAAAAGAACTGAAAAACTTAACTAATATATATATTTATTCTTGGTGGAAATTATGCAAAATTAAAATATATTTCTATCATCGACTTAGGGTTTTGATCAGCAAAACTATGATGCTAAAAACACATATCTCTTTGAAAATGGTCACAAACCACAAGAAAGTAAGACCTAGTTATATCTTATTTTGCCTTAACATAAAATAACCTATAATGTTTATTTATGAGAAAATTTTCAATTTAGACATTTAGTCTTTAAGTTTACACTATCTCTCGTATTTAGACCCTAAAGTATATGAAAGAAATAAGTAATCCATAAAATTTGTGAGATCCACCAATATTACTTCCGAAATTTTTATAACTAGTATGGAGACTAATGAGTATATATTTCTTGAAATTTTAGAGAGTAATTTAATAGATTTCACAAAGTTTAGGAACTACTTTTCATTTAATATACTTTAGCGATCAAAATAGAAGAGAGGGCGTAAGTTTAAGAACTAAATTGAGAGTTTAGTATTTATTTACCTATTTGAGTTAAAAGTTTGAGGAATCAAGGTGTGAAACTCTAAACTCGGGAAATTAAAATAAAAATCATATAATAGATAAATAAAAAGTTTTATTTTTCAATTTGTTGTTATAATTTTATTTTGAAACAAATTGTTGCTATAAATTAGTTAATAGTAAAAGTAGTGAATGAAATTAATATTCTGAAGAAAAAAACACATACAATAAACTTAATACGATTAATTAAATAAAAAGAATTAATTTAAGGTCCAAATATTTTTGGGTCTCCCTTGCAAGTGAAAAATCAAAGGTAAAGAGAGGGGCCCTTCCCCCCAATAGTTATGGAATACCCGTGAAATAAATTTAGTGGCATGACAATAACTATATCCCTACCACTAGAATAAGAGAAGACCTAAGTCGATCTAGTAAACAAAGTCTTCTAGCTAGCCAACACTTCTAAATTTTAATACAGTACTATTGTAATTACTCGATTTTGTTTTGAATCGAATGAATTCTTTTGTAAAACGTTTGGAATCATATTAGGGTCTTGTCTCTTTCCCTGCATATCTTGAATGTTCAACACCAACTTGATGTAACAATTAATCATATCGAAAGCAGCCCATAAGATTTCATGTTCTATGGTGTCCCTTCAATTTGTTCTTATCCAAACAAACTACAGAAATTTTCTGATAATCCTTTTGGAATTTTTGGATCTCCATAACTTAATATATTGTTAATTGAATAAATAGATCGTCTCGGAGAAATGCTAAATTTAAATAGGTAGTCCCTGTAAATATGAGGTTATTTGATTTTAGTTTCTATAATCTTTTTTATAAATAGATCTTTGTAAATACAACTTTTTCATAATTTGTTGATGTGTCTAACAAAAATTATAAGTGTTTTTGCCACACACCTAATTTAATTCATGAGTAAATCTTAGATGGTCACATAACACATAACGTGTGATAAAAACTAAATAATAAAACAGCTAAAATAGAGGAAATTGTTGCATTATGTGAATTCTACTTCCTCTTGCAAATACCAGTCCCTGCTCATCTATTCTTGATGTTTCGCTGCTTCGCCCTTTTTCCCATTTTCCATTCTTGATGTCAAATTAAATCATTCATTATCCTTCCCCCTTTTTCATGTGTTAAAGTTTCTCTCTCTTGCTTTTACATCAGTTGTTGAGATTTCAATTGACCATAATGTCATTTGAGAGAATTCATTCCCGTGTTCAATCACGTGTAGCTCCAAGAAAGTGATAATTTGTAACCAATTATGCATGGTCATGTTGATGTCAACGATATTAACAAAATGTGTGGAATCAAACAGTGATGTAGAATGATTGAAATTATATATTCGCTTTTCAAAACAAACAAATCACTAAATTGCAAGATTTGTTTTTACTTCTCAACTTGAGTGGGGAACAAGATATATAGTCGCACTCCAATTCGGTGTACCTATCCAACTTCAGCCATGTTCAATTTTTCCAAAATAGTGACCTAAGGATGTCGAGGCCCATAAACATGAGAGACACAAAAAGAATGGATAAGAAAAATGCACGTATACATTATATATAATAATGGATGATCAACTCTTCTAGTCAATTTTACTCTATTGTTTAATTTAATTTTCGAAAAGAGAAATTTTTTTATTAATATTAAGTTTTAAAAATAATATCCCATTACACCATACATCCACAAAATTCCAATGAAAAATACAACAAAAATTCTCAAAGAGAAATTAGGGTTTCTTTACAAACATAAATAACAAACACTACATAACCGATCCGATAGAGGATCTGAAAAGTTTCGATTGCAAAAAAGGATCTCTAAAAAATCTAAGATTTTGTTCAAGAAAATTCATCAATCATGGTTTCTCATATAGTCTAGGAACTGTGTGCCAAATTCCTATCTTTTGTTTTGCTTTACAAAGAAGAAAACCCTAAATTTTTTATAAAAAGAAAACAACAAATTAAATCCAATGTTTGTAGGGTTTTAGTCCAAAATTGCCTAACTAAATGAATGATTATCATAAGAATAAACATGGTTAAGAGATCCATTGGCCTTCTAGTACCCAGTATCTATGAGACACTTTGGTCTCCCTCCTCGTACTTCAATTTCTTGCCGCATAAAAAGAACCAATGCTTCATGTCTTTCATACTCGCCTCTCCTTAAAGTTTTAAAACCAAATAAATTTTTTACTAGCATATTAGAAGGAATTTACTCATACATGCAATATAATTATATATCAGCTGTTGAAGCAGAAGAAGTACATATTTGCTAATAAGTACATATCATATCTCGTCAAAAAAGAAGTACCTATTATAAAAACAGTAATTAATATGATTAATGAAAGGACCTCAAAATCTTAATTAACTATATATTTATTCCTAGTGGAATTAAACTATGCAAATTTAAAATATATTTCTATCATCAGCAAAATTATGATGCTAAAAATGTCATATCCTTTAGAAAATGGTCACAAACCAAAAGAAAAGTAAGACCTAGTTATATCTTATTATGCCTAAACATGAAATAAACGTAAAATGTTTATTTTCAAATTTAGAAACCTATGCAGAACATGATGAAATAAAATAATATAACTTGGAGCCTTGGACCAAAGTTCACAACTTTCAAACTAACTTATTTTGATTCAAAGAAAATGAAAATAAGATAACGTATCAACACTCAGCTCCCCTGCAAAGAAAATCAAAGATTCTTACGTGGGAGTTGTGATGGGTTATAGTCATATATATTAACGATTGGTATAACCGAATTGATGTACTCCTTCTCTCCTTCAAGCTTATTATGAAGATAAAATGTAATAAGCTCTTCT
This sequence comes from Astragalus glycyphyllos, assembly GCA_963573325.1. Lineage (NCBI taxonomy): Eukaryota > Viridiplantae > Streptophyta > Magnoliopsida > Fabales > Fabaceae > Astragalus > Astragalus glycyphyllos. The sequence continues at coordinate 26,533,072 of OY754312.1, forward strand.
TTTGTATGATGGAAACAATAACTTGGTAGCATATTTTCCATCTTCTCTCTCTTTCTCCCTTGGTGTGAGTTGTTATTTGTGTATCCTAACAAATTAATGAACTTATAATATATATATAGAGATAAGAGTGAGACCCACTACCACTAGCGGTTTTTGGGGGAGTCACTTACGAGAAAAAGTTAGCCAAAAAAGATAAATAGTGACTCGAGTAAAATGAGAAAATTACTTTAGAGAATCGTTATGTTTTGCTTAAAAATTTCCACACCCCACGCTTCCTAGCTATATCCTTTGTCGATTTATAATTTATGTTCGTACTATGCCTTTTGAAAAATCAAATGCTACTATGAGCATAAGCATTATTTGTTGAATTCAAGTTCCTTCCTCGCCTCTTTCTCTACCGTGTCGCGTGTTTTTTCTTCTTTTTTTTTGGTATACCGTGTCGCGTGTTTTTTCTACCAAATTGGGTTAATTTTTATTTTATCTTCAAAATTATTGATGTCTATAAATATGCATGTGATAAAAGTGTACTATTTCACTTCCTCGATAATTGGTGCAATTAAGTTTAGTCGCCATTAATTAGTCAATTGTTCAAGTCTTACAAGTCGGTCATTGAAGTTTCAACTTGTTTGCACTTTCACTATTGCTTCCAAGGATCGATCATGCAAACCTTTTGTCATGGAAACCTTCAAAACCTTGAGCTTAGGTGTTTGTTTTCCTCAACAATTCTATCACAAATAATATGCAAAATTTCAAGGACCGTCTTGATTAGTGACACTTTTATGGTGACCATCTTGATTATTGGAGGACTGGGTACTTGAGTTAGGGACTTAAGGGCACACACAAAAAATCGTGAACAAGATTATTGGTTTGCAAGGTTGTTAAAAATTTCTCTTTCAAATATTTTTACTTGATTCTCACTAAAATTAAGAAACCGAATTATTAAACTCCAAATTTATTTATAAGCAAATCTCTAATTTAATATTTAAATTTACACTATCTCTGTATTTATTCCTAAAGTATAAGAATACCATAAGTAAATCATAAAGTTTGTGATGTCCAAATTATTTCAGAGTTTTATAACTAGTATGGAGAGTAGTTCAAAAAAAACTAGTATGGAGACTAATGAGTACATATTTCTTAAGATTTTAGAGAGTAATTTAATAAATGTTAAAAACTTTAGAGACTACTTTTAATTTTATATACTTTAGCGTTTAAATAACAGAGAATGCAAGTTCTAGAACTAAATTGAGAGTTTAATATTTATTTAACCATTAAAGTTAAAAATTTTAGGAATTTAGGTGCAAAACTCTAAACTCGGGGAATTAAAATAAAAGTCATATGTGTGTGTATATGGGATAAGTGAAAAAAATTATTTTTCATTTTGTTGCTATAATTTATTTTGAAACAATTTAATTGCTGCCATAAAATAGTTAATAGTATTCTAGTTAAACTAATGAATGAAATTAATATTATAAATTAAAAAATATAAATACATCAAACTTAATAGGATTACTTAAATTTATGCTTCTTTTTGCAAAAGTTCAGAATCATATTATGGTTTTGTCTCTTTCGTTGTATCTTTAACTGTAAACAAAATACTCCCTCCCCGTTCCTATTTACTTGTCGTTTTTCGGCTTTTTACACATACCAATGAGAAAAATAAATTTTGTTATTTTTGATAATTCTCTTTTACCTATAATAACACCTTAATGATTTATTATCTCATTTCATCTTTTTCTCTCGCTGCAATAAATACTTAAGGGCATTTTTGATAAAACAATAATAAATGTTGCATTGGACTTTGAAAATAACGAGTAAATAGAAACAAATTTTTTCTACAAAAGCAACAAGTAATAAGGATATACTACTACCAGTGGGCACAAAGCATGAATTTTTTTTGATAGGACAAAGCATGAAGTTATCATCATTTACCTTTCTTGATTTCATATATTCTTTCTGGTCTTTATTACAGTTTTAGATTTATTGGATAACTGATATCTGGTCTATATTATCGACCAGATGCATCAGTTATTCAGCCAACCTAAAACTGCAAATCAATCAACTATACATTTATCAACTTCAACTATCATCAACTATACATTTAATATTGACAACCACTATCAAAAATACAAACTACCCTTATTTTAAATCCACTTTTGAGGACAAATATGTCATTCCCAATTACTTTATCTCACTTTTTATATTTTCCCACTTTTTCACATCATTTCTTAACTTTTTTCATCTCACACTTAAAACTCACTTTTCTCTTTCCTCTCCCACTCTCATCTTTCTCAATTTTCTCTCTATCTCCCTCCCCTCTATATTCCCTCTCTCACTCTCTTTAAATTTCTAATTTTTTTAATCTATCTATATTCTATCTATACATCCATCCATCTATCTATCTATCTATCTATCTATACATTTAATCTATACATCTATACATTTAATTAAAACAACCACTATCAAAAATACCAAACTACCCTTATCTTAAATCCACTTTTTAAGGACAAATATGTCATTCCATTTATTTTATCTCACTTTTTATATTTTCCCACTATTTCACATCATTTCTTAACTTTTTTCATCTCACACTTAAACTCACTTTTCTCTTTCATCTCTCACTCTCATCTTTCTCAATTTTCTCTCTATCTCCCTCCCCTCTATTCCCTCTCTCACTCTCTTCAAATTTCTATTTTTTATAATCTATCTATAATCTTTTTAATCAAAATGCCTACTACTAAAGTCTCTATTTTTATTTCTCCTATTTAATCTTGATAAAATATTGGACGGGAAAATATCTTTATTTTCATAAATGAATAATTGTTTTTTTATAAATTTTTTTATCTTTCTTTTGAACTTTTGATTTATTACTGATAAACATTACATGTTGGTATCATTTCTTCATTTCTTATTATATTTATCTAGCTACCCTTAATCATAATGGTCCTCGCATTTGAATTTATGCATGCTTCTTGGGAGTGTGTCAAAAATCTTACAAAAACTAATGTTTTTTTCGATAAGCAATTCTTCATTGAGGAGCACTAAGGGTGCTCAAATCCAATCAACAAAGAGAAATTATACATTGTTTATGCATAAAAGGGGCTAGACTAGCTCACTAAGAAGTTACAGAAAATATGGATATATCGCTCACCTTATAAATGAACCAACTTCAAGATAAACATTTAATGTGTGTAACAATAGATTCGATACGAGCTTCATCATTCCTAAAAACCAGACCATTCCCCGACAATCATATGCACCAACAAGTAGTAAACCAGATTAGATGTTTAACCTTCTTAATTAGGCTTCTTAACCATTGCAAGCCTTCCAAGCCAATTGAAGTGATTAACTCGAGAGTATTTTTAAATTAAGGACATCAAATAGAATTGAGTTATGCAAATTTGTTTGCTCTTGAGTTCACCGAATTTAGGAACTTAATTTTTTTTTTCTAAAAGAAGTGTATAAAGGGTTTTGGGTTTTGAGGTGGAAACTTTATATAGCTGTAATTGTAAACCATCAATGTGAAGAATCAAGGGTAAAGAATCTTTTGGTTGTTTAGGGGACCTTGTAGTGGGGTAGTGTTATTTGCCTCTACTCATCTCTCCCATGAGGCCATGTCGGAGTATTCATTCCTACTCTCATTCTATTTTGTTTTTTCTTTTGCTCTTAAAAGGTGATTGGGATGGAGGCCATAGTCAGTTAGTCACGTGTAAGGTAGTATGAAATAATTGGGAACAGGGAGGCCATGGTCCATTCTTAGGATGTGACATGGAATTGATTGATTTTTTTTTTGACCAATGGAATTGATTGATTAAAATATATGAAATATTGTGTACATGATTGATTGTCTTATTATATGACTTTGTGCAGTATTTTATTCAAATTAATTATGGGGGAGTTAGTAGGAAAATATAGGACGGTCTATCTATTTAGACAACCCAGATGTTTAGCCAATATTAGCGAAAAAGTTTAATTTTACATTTTTGGTTCATCTGAATCGATGTTAATTTGCGATTATCTTACCTTGTAATTATAGTGTCCCAAACATACTAAATATATGTAAGAGTTTGACTAGTTTATATAATCTGCTTGCTATAGAACCAAAAACCCAATTAATCATGTGTCATTTTTTTATTCCAAAAAAGTTCAATTAGTTAGATCATTTAACTTTCACCGATTCAACTAGGGCTCTGTTTGGTAGAAAGTAGCAGTTAGCGGATAAGCTAGCGGATAGCGGATGAGCTTATAGCGGATAACGGATAGCTTTTAGCAGATAGCTGATAGCGGATAAGCTAACTGATAGCGAATGAAGTGTTTGGTAAAATTAGCTGTTGACCTAGCTGATAAATGTAAAATGACAAAAAAGCACATGTTTAATTAATAGTTACATTTATTTAATCAATTTAAAATATGTTAATATATATATATATATATATATTAAATTTTTTAAATTTTAATAGTCTAATTTATATACTTACTTGAACTTCTAATATATCCTTTTACCTACAATTCATGATTGTCTAATTTATTTATTTACTTGATGACTAAACTAATTTATTTATTATCAACGAATTATTTATTTTAATAGTGTAAATGTATTGTCTTAAATTTATATTTAGTCCTACACCTGACAAATTTGTCGTAACAGTAGCCTTATTTCCTACCTTTTTGAGGATCATGGACCACAACATGTGAATGTGGAGGTGTTAATTTGTTATATTTTGCTTTCATTTTGTTTGAAGTTTTTTTAACACTTAACAGTAGTCTTGGATTTAATTTGTACTCCTACAAGCAAATATAAAAATATGGGTTTTAAAGAAAGAAAAAAAATCTTTGACCACATGAACTAAACGTACCAAAAAAAAACGTGAGGTGAGTAACGAACAAAAATGGGACAAAGAGGGAATATTAGAAAATTAATAAGGGTAAATTGGACTAAAAAGATGAGACGCTATAAACTATAAGCTCAAACGCTACTTGAAGTAGCGTTTCAAAAAACGCTATAAGCTACCCCAAAAACGCTATCCGGTACTGCTTGCCAAACACCTTTAATTTTTTACCTCCGCTATAAACTAGCGGATGAGACTTGCCAAACAGAGCCTACGTCTACATTAAGGCAGAACTTAAAAATAGTCGAACTTTTATCGAGAAACATTTGTTTACTAAAAATCACACTATAAACACAATCGAAATCAAATAATTAATTTTGAAATAACGTTAATTTTTTATTTTAAATTTGATCAAAATAAAATGCGTATAATTTCTTTTTTAAAGAATTTCTTTTTTAAAGAATTCTAACTCACCTTGTCTTAACCGAATTTAAACCCAGCTTCGCAATTATAAATTTTCAAGTCATACATGAACTTTGTTTTTTTTAGCAAAGCGTTTACATGAACTTTTTTTTTAGCAAAGCGTTTAATGCGTATAATGCTCAATGTTGGATTAGATTTTATGGTCTTTTCTGTGAATATTGGAGGCCAAAAAATCTTTTTTTTGAGATTAATGGTAGCCTAGGGGTTCATATTGCTTTGGATGAAGTCACTATGAAGAGGATTTTTGGTCACTTTGCTCGAGTCCTTATTGATGTTGATTTAATTGCTAAACCGCATGATCAATTGTTAGTAGAAAGAGAGGGATATATACACTTTTATCATTGGAGTGGAATATGATCGTGTGTCTTTGTTTTGTAAATTGTGTCAATGTATTGGGCACTTACTCCAAAATTGTAAGAATTGCAACGAGTCTCATCAGTTTTCCAACTAGGCCAAAGTGTTGGCAGTGAAGACTAAAGGGAATAAAGAGTAGCCTCGAGTGAATCATGCCCCTCTTAAACCTGCTATTCGGTGTGTTCCTAAGAGAGATAAGGGGGAGTCAATTGTCATAGAGAAAATTTTTGAGCATGTGAATATATTAGACGTTGGCCCATCCATAATTCTCCAATCCAAAGCTCTGCAAGGTACTAGTGTGGTTATATCGGTAGAGGAAGATAATTATTCTAATCGTTTCAAGGGTATTAATAAAATTGTTTTATCACCTGAGGAGGTGGCAGACCCAAACCCTCTTCTCGGGGTCGCAAATCATATATCCTTACTGCTAGCAATGCTACACAAAAGAATTCTCTGCCTTTGTTGGCTCCTCAATGTGAAATATATTCTGAGATGTCTGCCTATGTTAGAAGCTCTCTTGTGAATACTCACACTTTAGAGGTGGAGGTGGTTCCCTCTTCAACAAATAGATCTTCGAATCAAAATTTGCAGGATGTAGATTTATCTTCCACACAATTTCCCACAACAAGGCTTGATTCGTTAAACGCCTCAACGTTTGATGTTACTTCTAACACGATGGTAGCATTTGACATGAGAATATTAGGGAAGTTTTGGGGAGATGTCTCAGAAGATGATGTTGATACTAATGTTCAAGGATTAGTGGCGCAAGATGGTAATTTCAAACCAGACGTGTCCAAGGCCCAAGATTCGCTCACTGCCAAAGAGTCTGCATCTACTCCTAATCCGGTAGTAGCATCTGACATGAGAATCTTAGGAAAGCTTTGAGGTCAGGTGTCAGATAATGTTGGCGATCCTGTGGCTACCGAAACCCAAGAAATAGTTGCGAGGTATGATTATTTCGAACCAGTTGTGTCCAAAACCCAAAATAAGAAACTGAGGCAGAAAAAGAAATTTAGTCCGTTAAACTATCTATAATTTTTAGGATGGATTGTTTTAGGGAGCCTTCAAGTTAGGGTTCCATATTACTGTTTTGACTTTAGTTTCTATTCTTGCCAAGGGTATTGGTCTAGTCCCCCCTTGGCCTGTATTCTGTCTTATTTTCTTTTTCTCTTTTTTTAATAAAATCAAGGGGAAGTGCTCTTTTTCCTTCTTGATGTCCTCTAACATCAGAAGGTTTTAATGAGGTTTTTTTTCCTTCCATTTGCTAAAAAAAATGAACTTTAGTTTTTTTCTAAGGAAATAAAAATATATTCTAGCTATATCTATTTTTCGGATGCTCAAAATACCAACTACTGGTTCAGGTGACAAAGGACTTCATTTTCTTCTTTTTTTACTGGTAATCCTTAAGAAAAAGCAGGAGAATTATAATTAAGTGGGAAACAAATGGGTTTTAGAACTTTTGTATATATATTATTGAGTGATCAACTCATTTCTATCACTGAATTACCTGAAATTTAAAGGTTAGCTCACTGTAATTTACATCTCTGGTTAAGGGGTTTGAGTATCCTTAATACTACCATATACATAAAAACTTCCATTTTGCCTTGTGGAAAAAGAATTATAAAATTTATATTTGAAAGTTAAATCTCAAAAACAAATCTATCAAATTCAATTCTATAAGATATTAGTTTAGTAAATTAAGCGTGATAAAATTTATATTTGAAAGTTCTTATTGATTTGGATCAGGGTGGTTTGTGAATTCTTTTTCTGTTTTTAAAATGGGTTGGAAATAAACATTATATGTTATTTCATGTTTAGGCATAACAAGATATAACATGCTTTAAGTTAATGACTAACATATTTTGATTCATCATTCATGTGGGATAGAAACGATAACCTGATGGCATATTTTCCATCGTCTCTCTCTTTCTCCCTTTGTGGGTGTCGTTATTTACGTATTCTAATAACACTAATGCACTTACTCGTAATATATAGAGATAAGTGTGAGACCCACTACTACTAGCGGTTTTCGAGGGAATCACTAATTATCGAGAAAAAATTAAGCAAAAAAGCTAAATAGTAATCAGAGTAAAATGAGAAGAAATGCATATTACTTGTGATGGAATATTGGTGATAGTTCCCAGATTTATTTTTGGACTGACAAATGGCTTTCTAAGATATGTCATTGACTTCAAAAAAAGTACATATATTATAAAATAGTAATTAATATGATTAATGAAAGGATTATGTCAGTGATTATTTTTGGACTGACAAATGACTTTCTAATTAGATATGTCTTGGTTTTTAGTTTTCCTTTGCAGGTTCAAAAGTTGCTGACCTTGAAGGTCAGTGATTATGTCATTGAATTCAACTGGCATCTAGGCTAAGCTTCAACTTTGGTGTCCATCCATTTATGAAGAAATTATCAGTCTCCCTATCCCCTGCTTTGCAATAGGAGATACTTTAGCTTGGGACCATTCTTCTTCTGGTTTGTTATCTTCTAAGGCCGCTTACGAGTTTCTTAATCCTAGACATGTGGTTATCTTCTAAGGCCGCTTACGAGTTTCTTAAAACTGTTTCTTTTCTGGAAAGCTGCCCATGATCGCTTACCTACTGATGATAACCTCAAAAAGTGGGGTTGCACTATGGTCTCCATTTGTTGCCACTATGGTAAGATTGATGAAACTACCAGTCATTTGTTTCTTAGTTGCCCTTTTACTCAAAAAAATTGGCACTGGCTCCACTCTTCTATCAACTACTTTATGAATACTTCTAGTATTTTATCTATTCTTTCTGTGTTGAATGGATCTTGGAGTGATCAGCTCTCGGATGTCTTAGCTGCTGCTGTTATTCATGCTCTATCCAGCATTTGGTTGAGCAGAAACAAGTTACGCTTCGACAATAAAATTATTACTCTTCAATCTCTTCTTCATCAGATCAAGACCTCCACTTCTCTCTCGGGTTCCTCCTCGCATGGCCACATGTACAACACTATGGCTGAGCTCTCTATTTTAAAAAAATTTCGTGTCAAAGGCAACCCAAGGAAAGCTCAAGATATTATTCAAGTTGATTGGCCCCTTTATGGTTGGTTCAAATGTAACACTGATGGTGCTTCTAGAGGCTGGCCTAGGCCTTCCTCTTGTGGTGGAATTTTTCACGACTATAGGGCCTCTATTGTTGGTTGTTTTGCGTCTTTTCTGGGCAATGACACTACTCTTGATTTTGAGCTTTTGGCAGCCATGATAGCTATTGAGACTGCTTATGATAAGGGCTGACGTAAAATCTGGCTTGAATGTGATTCCTCTTCTATTGTTGCTGCTTTTAAGAACTCTGGCACCGTCCACTGGAGATTGAGAAATCGTTAGGGCAACACTTTGAGGCTTTGTTCGGATATGAATTTTATTGTCTCTCATATTTTTAGAGAAGGAAACAGTTGCGCTGATAAATTAGCTGCTTTTGGTCTAGTTAGTAGAACTTATACTTGGTGGAGTTTGCCTCTGAGCTTCATCTTAGATGATTTTTGTTGTAATAGGCAATGTCTTCCTTTTTTCAGATTTAGATGATTCATCCTTGGGGTTTGGTCTCCTTTGCTTTCTTCTTTTTTGTTGTAATGCTGATTCTTTTGCTTGTTTGTTTTCTTGGCAAGAGTTTCGGCCTAGTCCCCCTTGGTCTTGCTTGTACTTCTTTTTATTTTTTTAATCGAAGATAAAGTGATCTTAGACCTTCTGATGAGTTATCCCTAAAGAGGATTTGCATCAGAAGGTTTTAACGAGACTCTTTAATAAATAAATAAATAATTGTTAAGGAAAACGAACACTTTGCTGAAGGTTTGAAGGCTTAAGAGAATTTTTTGAAAATTTTTGTTCATTAATAAGAAAATTGCATAAAAAAAACGAATATTGATTCACAGAATATTGATTTTTCAAGAACCTTCAGGAAAGTGTTCAAGAACCATCTTGCTTAAGAAGATTATTGGTTCACAGAAATTCGGGACTTAATAAGAAAATCAAGTGTTCGTTTTCCTTAACAATTCTATCACAGATAATATGCTTAAGAACCATCTTGCTTAAGAAGATAATATGCAAAGTTTCAAGAACCATCTTTCTTAATTTTAGGGACTTAAGAGCTCAAAAAAAATCACTAACAAGATTATTGGTTCACAGAGTTGTTGAGAATTTCCTTTTCATATATTCTTACTTGATTCCCACTAAAATTAAGAAACTGGATTATTAAACTAAGAAATTTGTTTCAAAGCGAATCTTCAATTTAGTCTTTAAGTTTGCACAATCTCTCCGATTTAATCCTAAAGTATATGAAAACAATAGGTAATCCATAAGGTTTGTGATATTCACCAAATTACTTCTTAAAGTTTTATAACCAGTATGTGGAGACTAACGAGCACACCTAACCAAGTAGCAGCCGGATCTAATATTAGGCTCCTAAATAGAAGAGTTTGTCTCCACCAAAGCTAAGAGAGGAGTTTGAAAAATAACTTCACCAGATGGAGGACTAAACGAATCATGAATTAATTGAGAATTCCAAGCCTTCAGATTCGGAAGAAGAAAATCGTCCACATGCAGCAATGGTGTGATACGGGCATCGAGTCGCGCTTGAAGACGATGCTTCTTTGCTGTCTACACATCCCCAAAAACAAGAATTTTGGTCGCATCCGTTATCATCAACTTACAGCCTTCCTTTGACATGATGTAGGCTTCATGCATGTTAAGCCAAACATAACTAGAATTTACTACTTCTAGGGGCATCAAAGAAATCACAATGAGGATAATATTTCACCTTGTACAATCTCGCAACTAAAAGCGGTGGTTGAGACATAAGACACCAACCTTGCTTTCTCAAAAGAGCGACATTGAACACATACAAATTACGAAATATCCCCATTATCTTTGCCAATGCACAACTTATCCACGACAACCATTTAATTAATACCCTTGCTTCTTTCTCCTCCACTACCCCACCAAAAAACATTCATTAACCTCTGCATTTCTCTTCAAAGACAAATGAATAAAATAAGGCTCATAAAATAGGTAAGAATAAGTTGGAGTCTTCTTCTGTATGATAGAAACGATAACCTGGTGGTATATGTTCCATCTTTTCTCTCTCCCTCTCTCTACTTTTGTGTCTCGTTATTTGCATATTCTAATAATATTAATGCACTTACTCGTAATATATGGAGAAAAGAGTGAGACCAACTATACCACTAGCGGTTTTTAGGGAATCGCTTACTAAGAAAAATTAGGCAAAAAAGATAAAAAGTGTTCTAAGTAAAATGAGAAAAACTACATTAGAGAATCCTTATATTTTGTTTGGAAATTTCAACACCACGCGCTTCCTACATCATTTCTCTAATGTTTTTCATCTAATGTAAATATATAGGCTTTTATTCTTTTTTGTTTTGTTTTTCATCACTACATATTTATAGATATTTTGTAGGAAAGAAAATTATATTCAAAGGCAAAAAAAAAACTATATTAATTACCGACACAAATTATATAAAAAAGTATCAAATTGCCCTCCAATTAAATTATTGCCTCTAACACTTAGCCACATAATTAGTGACATGTTTTGTTTTTTTCATCCATAATATTTTATACTAGTCTTATCACCTGTGCGATGCACGGGTTGGGCACGGATTGCGCTATAGTGAACAACTTAAAAAACTTAAAATAGAATGTTTCTATATATTTTTATATTTGTTGGGTTTTAAGTAGATTGGTAGAAATATAATATTTTTATATTAAATTAGTGTAATGAAGTAGTTGGAATACTACTATAGATGTGTTCAAATTTGGGATTAATACATAAATGGGATTATTTCTAAACCCAGTATAATGCACGGGGTGCGCTAGTATCGACGAATGCAAATACACCAAGTTAATAATGGTTAATAGTAATTTAAGCATAATTAAAAATTCAAATAAAATTAAATAGCAAAAACCAATACACTCCATCAAATTAACCCATAAATTAACCCATAATTGAAACACGTAGGTGTCATGAAGGTTAGATGAAAGCCACCTATAAAATAGAAGCAACTATACAAATTTGAAAGAAGATGATAGGGGTTCTATTTTAAATATGGTTGAAATACCGAGTAATAAATAAAATAAATAAATCTAATTTTAGGTTGAAATAGCGCTTTCTAAATATGGCCAATACCGAGTTTGTTTTCTGTAGGAATCGAGTTCGAGAGCACTGGGTCAACACTTGTGTCCCAGACTCCCAGGGTAGTTTATGCCTACTGGCCAACAATATTGGTTTGTAAAATAGATAGTCTGATAATATGGAATAAAAATTAAATTATAACTATAAATCATATAAGAAGATTATACATTGAAATGGAACATTAACAAAGACAATGAAATTGAGCATCCATAGATACTAAGAAGAAAAAGTCTAAAGAATTTTAATAACATAATAATCTATATTCATCAAAAGTAAATATAAAAACTTAACCCGTAATTAAAAATAAAAGAAGACAACACAATTAGAAAGTGAAACACAGGGTTCTATTGTAAATGTGGTTTAAGTTCCCGAGGTTAACCCATAATTAGATAGAAAAGAAGGCAGCACAATTAGAAAGTGAAATATGTCGGTATCATGCAGCATTTGAATAAAAACCACCAATAAAAAGGACCAACTATGGAAAGTTGAGAGAAGATGATGGGAGATCTATTGTAAATGTGGCTGAAATTTCCAGGGGGTAAATACTGCAATGCGATACTCAAATAAAAAAGAAAGATTAAAATATAAATCCCAATTTAAGTATGCTTCTAATAGTTATTGGTGCGAAATGACAAAAATATAGAAGACAACACAAATAGAAAGTGAAACACGTGCATGCAAGGCAGTATGAAAACCACAAATAAAATAGAAGCACCTATAGAAAGTCAAAAGAATATGATATGAGTTTATATCATTGATGTAGCCAAAGTTCCCGTGAGTAAAAAATAAATTATAAATTAAATAAGAAGATTATAAAGTTAAAAAAGAATATTAACAAATACATTGAACTTCGCGTATTTGAACACATAATTTTTTTTTCGAACGCTAAAGTACCTCAAAAGACACTGTTTAGTATTTCACTTTACCTATTCTGACACGAAATTATTATTTTCACCAAATCAGTTATTGAGAAACAAACTCAGCGTATTGGGACAATTAAATTATTTTCGAAACCATAAAATACATCAAAACACACTGCTTAGCATCTCACTTTTGTCATCAAATTAATTTTTTCCCGTCCAACCGTTTATTGAGGAACGAACTTCACGTATTTGAAAAGTTAAATTTCTTTTCAAACGCTAAGGTACCCCAAACACACTGCTTAGCATTGTACTTTACGTATTTAATAACGAAACTATTATTTTTTTCACAACATTACAATATGCAAACAAAAAAAAGTAATAAGGTTTCAATTTAAAATTAAAAAAATAAAAGAATGGCATAAAAGAATAAAGAGGAAAAAAACTGAAATTATAAAAGACAAAAAAAAAACCTTAAGTTAGAGAGATATATACATATATTTTCTAACAATAAATCCGAAAAAACAGGGATCAAGACAACCAACTTTAAGGTTTTTTTTTTCAATTCGCTTATTAAAGAAAGATATATACATATATTTTCTAACAATATAAAGAGGATTGATACTTATAAGTTATAATAACAGTTAGATGTCTTTATGCGTTTTAAATCTGCAATTTGATGGCAGTGCATTAGTGGGAAAAGGTTGAAGAAGAGAGGTCTATAAAGTAAACAGATACTTGACCTTCTTTCCAGTTTAGTTTTAAATAAAAAATTCAAGAGTCCTCCACAACCACGACTTGCGCTAATGTCCAAAGAGAAGATAACTCAGACACAGAGCGATTGCGTGTGCTTCGTGCCTTGACAACTAGTTGGGTTTGGACCATTGAGAACAGAGATGAAAAGAGAAAAGAAAAGGAAAAAAAATTATCAAATAGCATTTTTTTTACCTCCACCATTTCACCCTATATCCTCACAAATTATGATCTTTCGAAAATACCTCTCAGTAAAACCAAAAATGGATTTATCTTTGAGTTAGATAAATCCAGTTTTCAAAAATAACAAAACGAATTTACCTAAGCAATACTTAAATCTGTTTTTGTTAATTTTTAATAACAACTTTATCTATTTACTAGATAAATCCGTTTTGAATTTTTTTCAAAACAGATTTATCTAATAAATAGATAAATCTGTTTTGTAAAATAATTAATAAATAAAAGTGATAAATCCGTTAAAAAATTAAAATTAATGTTTCTAAAAAACCAAAATGGATATGAGTATCGATCGTCTGTTGATTCCGTTTAATGTGTAGTTCGTTCACGTGACGATGTTGTACGTTAGGTGAAAAATTTAGGCTAAAAAATTAGTTTTCGAACAACCTACTCCGATTGGAATGAAACCACAACCATTAAATCTGAAAAAAACAGGGATCAAGACAACCGAAGAAGGAACTTCTATCGGGACTGCGGACTCAAAATCCCAAATTCCATTATTTACTATTTTTTTATTAATTTTTTAACTTTTCATAATCTCCAAAAAAATTAAAGAATTTACATAACCTTATTTTGGTTTGACAAGATTTTTAGTGGTGTTTTTATAATTTTTAGATTAGTTTTGACTCTAACGGATTTTTAGTAGTATTTTTATAACAATTTTTAAAAAATTTAAATAAAAAGCAGTTATTTTTAATACACAAAACGGAGTTACCTATTTGTTAGATAAATCCGTTTTGAATATTTTCAAAACGAATTTATATAATAATATGTAAATTCGTTTTTTTAAAAATAACAAAAACGGATTTAAGTGTTGCTTAGGTAATTCCGATTTGCAAAAATAAAAAAACAGGTAAATATTTTTCTTGAAAATGAATTTATCTAATTTAAACATAAATCTGTTTTGGAAAAAAAAAAACAAAAACGGATTTATCTTCAAATTAGATAAATTAGTGGGAAGAAATTTGTAGATGTATTCTCGGAATATCAATTTTTGGGGGGTATAAGTGCATGAGGTGGGGGTAAAAAAAACCCTATATATTTTTGGACATGGGAGAATCCAATGTAGAAAGAAATGCGGCCCACAAGGCTTCAGCCCAACATAAACAAAAGCAGCCAGCTGCACAAGGCAGGACCCAAATTGAACTTAACTATCCAAGCGCACACCTTGGACAATCTAATACATATGCATATTTTTATGTAAAAAAGAAATATGACCCAAAAAAAAAGAGAAAATTAAACTTCATTTTCTTTTTTTTACCAAAAAAACTTCATTTTCTTATAGATGTTTAAATTACACACTTCTTCTCTCTTATGTTTTTTCTTCGATTAATAATGACTGATAATTTAGCTTTTTAGTTTTTGTTCTAAAACAACAATTGATATTTTAGAGATAGTAGTGCTATTTTGCGTAAATAAAATTGATCGCGAGGTTATGAACGCTCACATTTTTAGCTGGAGAATAAAATTGGCAGCATTCGAACAACTTAAGACTCTCCAAAAAGATAAAACTATTTGTGTAAGTTCACTAGACAAAATCTGTCACAATAACTAGCATTGTTGTTTTAAAATTTCAATGTCTAATTATTTTTCCAAACTATACTAAGTTGGAAGAGAGGATTTAAAAATCTACTATGTAATTAATGACAAATACTAAACCATATGGTTATTTTAGTTGAAATACATATTATTTTATTACGGCTTCAATTTCAAAACTTTGGTACTTCTAACTATTACACACAAATTAAGGTTTCGTTGATTTGTGTAAGCTACCAAACTACTCTGAATTGTTGCATTAATTATTTACAAATTTCTATACTCCATGTTTTGAGTCTCCAAAACACTCATTAATATTGTGTCAAAAAAACCCTCATTACTATTTTGTCAAAAAAAAAACACTCATTAATATAAAAAGTATATTTGGAAACTTTTGATGATGCGTTTTTAACGGTACTAATAATTGTTTTGAAACAAAAGTAATAAGCTAAAAGTACTAATAAATGGATAAAATATATTTATACAAGGAATAAAGTTGTGAGGTATGATTATTTCGAACCAGATGTGTCCAAAACCCAAGATAAGAAACTGATGCAGAAAAAGAAATTTAGTCTGTTAAACTATCTATAATTTTTAGGATGGATTATTTTAGGGAGCCTTCAAGTTAGGGTTCCCTATTACTATTTTGACTTTAGTTTCTATTCTTGCTAAAGGTATTGGTCTAGTCCCCCTTGGCCGCTATTCTGTCTTATTTTCTTTTTTCTCTTTTTTTTAATAAAATTAGAGGGGAAGTACTCTTTTTTCTTCTTGATGTCCTCTAACATCAGAAGGTTTTAATGAGGATTTTTTCCTTCCTTTGCTAAAAAAAAAATGAATTTAGTTTTTTTCTAAGGAAATGAAAATATATTGTAGCTATATCTATTTTTCGGATGCTCAAAATACCAACAACTGGTTCGGGTGACAAAGGACTTCATTTTCTTCTTTTTTTACTTGTAATTTTTCTTAAGAAAAATCAAGAGAATGATAAGTCACATGGGTTTTAGAGCTTTTTCATATATATTATTAAGTGATCCACTCATTTCTATCACTGAATTACCTGAAATTTAAAAGTTAGCTCTGTCATTTACATCTCTGGTTAAGGGGTTTGAGTATCCTTAGTACATAAAAAGTTCATTTTGTGATGTGAGCCCACATGCATGGCTAGCGTTGAGAGCTTGGATGGAAGTCACAAATATCAAGACTTGTAATTACCAATGTTGATTTGGGAAGTACCTAGGCATCCCAAACTTTAGGGTTTTCTATTTCCTTGTAATTGTTTCAATAGATGTAGGATTTCATTTTTAGTGTAATGTGCTTTTGATTTGAGTCTTGTTGGCAATAGAATAGGTTAAGGTCTTTAGTTACTTTGATGTGGCCATGGGCCTTATTTTCCTATCTCTAAGTGGATTGTATGTTGGGCTTAGGATCCATTAGATCCAACATATAAATATTATTCCACTCCTTGTAATTCCTAAGACTTTGATGAATGTGAAATCATTTGCTACATTTTGCAAAAGCTAGAGTCGTGAGAGCCACAGAGAGACGTGAGGCGTGAGACCTTGAGAGCATTGTAGAAGTGAGTTCATCATGTTTTCATTGGTTCTTGGAATGGAACCTTGAGCACCTACCTTTGAGGCTTGGAGAAGCTCAAAGCGACGTGTGGTCTTCATCTTCTTCCCAAGGAAGAAGTGGCGGACATCATTCTCCACTTCATCTCTATTCTTTCCACATTTGATTCTTTCTTCACTTTTGTGTTCTTCAAGTAAGTGTCATCATCTAATATTGAAATTGTGTTCATGTTCATCATCATGACTTAGAGATTCATAAAGATTTGTAATTTTCTAGGTCCTAAATATAGTGATTCTTGTGTGGATCGCATCATTTTGCCTTGTGGAAAAAGAATTATAAAAGTACAATATAAACTTTCAAAAAAAATAAAACTACAATATAAAGTAAGTTGGACTTCAAAAAATTAGTTTAGTCTGAATGTTATATTAAAATCTATGAAATTAAATCTCAAAAACAAATCTATCAAATTCAATTCTATAAGATATTAGTTTAGTAAAGCGTGATAAAACTTATATTTGAAAGTTCTTATTGATTTGGATCAGGGTGGTTTGTGAATTCTTTTTCTGTTTTTAAAATGGGTTGGAATAACCTCTCTTTTACTCAATTGGATTGAAGTTGTCCTTTTTACTCTATTATTTTATTTTATATTTGAAAAGTCAGAGCTTTTATTAATATTGAGTTTCAAAAATCATAACCCATTACTCCAAACAACCACAAAAATTCAATAAAAAAAGACAAAACCATATAAAAAATGCAATGGTTTGGTTTAGACTTGGCCAAGATCCATTTTCATGAATAAAATTTTATATAAAAAAAAAATTTCTAAAAATTTAAGCTTTTGTTCAAGAAGATTCAATGTTTTTAGGTTTAAATATATTTTTCATCCCTGCAAATATAGCTGTTTTTCAAATAAGTCCTTACAAAATTATTATTTTTAAATAAGTCCCTGCAAAATAATTTTTTTTAAATATACCCTTCTGTTAGTGAAACGTTACAAAAAAGATGACGTGTCTAACAGAATGCTGAGGTGTTATTTCATTTTTATTTCTAATTTTTTTAAAATCTAATTTGGCATGCCACATAGGATTTTTTTTTTGGAAAAAAACCCTAAATCCCCAATCTTCCTCCTCCTCTTCGGATTGAGATTAGCTGCAGTCAGCTATCTCACTCTCTCTCCTCTCCCTTGTTTTTTTATTTATTTTTTATTTTAAAAAAATGAATGATCAAGATTTAAAGCTGCAAGATCCAATGGTGAATGTCTGTGATGACTGCAATGGATCGCGGTCCCTCCTCTTCCTGTTCCTCTCCCAACCCTGAAATTTTTGAAATCTGAACCTCCATTTCAAAAGAGCTGACCGCAACCGCAAGAACTGGAAGTTTGAATTAATGGGTATTTGGTGAAATGCAAAAAGGTTGAGTTTTTATGAAGAACTGGGTCAAAATACAATAACATTGAAATAGAGGAAGATGTTAATCACAAGATCCAACTAAAATGGGTGAAATGGAGGATATCAGGCAATCTTAGATGAAAAATTTAGTGCACTTCTATCAGATCATAATTTTGAAAGGATTGAAAGGATTTAAAATAATAACCCATATCGTTTATTTGGGTTTGTATCGTTTATTATTCAGATTTATAACCCATAAGGTAGTGGAAACCTTACCCAATATCAACAGAGAGGAGCAACAATATGAAATCCAAGTCCAGAGAGTTAACAGATGGTGATTTTTGTTTGGTTTGCACAGAGTTGGAGAAGGTTTGGGTGATGGTTGTGATTGTGAATGTGAATGATGGAAGAAGAAGAAGAAGATGATGTGATGTGCCAACTAAGATTTAAAAAAAACTGGAAATGAAAAATAATTACATATCACAACTCTGTTAGCCACATCAGCAAATGGCTAACAGAGAGTTAACTAAAGGGTATATTTAAAACAAAAATATTTTGCAGGGACTTATTTAAAAATAATAATTTTGCAATGACTTTTTTAAAAAACAAGTATATTTGCAGGGACGAAAAACATATTTAAACCATGTTTTTAAGGTATCAATCAAAAATATTCTAACCGAAAGACTGACTAGTCGTACTTCAAAAATCATAGTCCAATCGATTTTCTTAGGAGGTGTCTTGTCATATGTGAAGAGGATGGTTCATCTTTGATGGCTTTGTGTTCATACTTCATATTCCAATCGGCTTTCTTTTCTTGGGAGCTCTTCCACTTTAAAAAATCATAGTCCTTTTCATTCCCATGACACAATTATCATAAGAGCTCTGTGTCTTTCACACTCGCGCCTCTCTTGAAAGTTTTGAAACCAAAGATAATTTTTACTAGAATTTACTACTTCTAGGGGCATCAAAGAAATCACAATTAATGAGGATAATATTTCACCTTGTACAATCTCGCAACTAAAGGGCGGTGGTTGAGACATAAGACACCAACCTTGCTTTCTCAAAAGAGCAACATTGAATTCATACAAATTACGAAATACCCCCATTATCTTTGTCAATGCACAACTTATCCCACGACAACCATTTAATTAATACCCCTACTTCTTTCTCCTCTACTACCCCCACCAAAAAACATTCATTAACCTCTGGATTTCTCTTCAAAGACGAATGAATAAAATAAGACTCATAAAATAGGTAAGAATAAGTTGGAGTCTTCTTCTGTAGGATAGAAACGATAACCTGGTGGCATATGGTCCACGCATCTTATCTCTCTCCCTCTCTCTAACTTTGTGTGTCGTTATTTGCATATTCTAATAATATTAATGCACTTACTCGTAATATATGGAGAAAAGAGTGAGACCAACTATACCACTAGCAGTTTTTAGGGAATCACTTACTAAGAAAAACTAGGCAAAAAAGATAAAAAAAGTGTTCTGAGTAAAATGAGAAAAACTACATTAGAGAATCCTTATGTTTTGCTTGGAAATTTCAACACCACGTGCTTCCAACATGCTTTCTCTAATGTTTTTCATCTAATGTAAATATATAGGCTTTTATTATAGATATTTTGTAGGAAAGAAAAATATATTCAAAAGCAAAGAGCTTTATATTAATTACCGACACAAATTACATAAAAAAGTATCAAATTGCCCTCCAATTAAATTATTGCCTCCAACACTTAGCCACATAATTACTGACATGTTTTGTTTTTTTCATCCTTAATTTTTTAGATCTGAATAATTGTTTCTAACAATATAAAGAGGAATGATGCTTATAACTTATAATAACTGTTAGATGTCTTTATGCGTTTTAAATCTGCAATTTGATGGCAATGCATTAGTGGGAAAAGGTTGAAGAAGAGAGGTCTATAAAGTAAAGAGATACTTGACCTTCTTTCCAGTTTAGTTTTAAATAAAAAATTCAAGAGTCCTCTACGACCACGATTTGCGCTAATGTCCAAAGAGAAGATAACTCAGACACAGAGCGATTGCGTGTGCTTTGTGCCTTGACAACTAGCTGGGTTTGGACCATTGAGAACAGAGATGAAAAGAGAAAAGAAAATAAAAATATATTTTCAAATAGCATTTTTTTTATCCCCACCATTTCACTCTATACCCCTCACAAACTATGATATTCCGAAAATACTCCTCAGTAAAACCAAAAATGGATTTATCTTTGAGTTAGATAAATCCAGTTTTCAAAAATAACAAAACGAATTTACCTAAGCAATACTTAAATCTGTTTTTGTTAATTTTTAATAACAGCTTTATCTATTTACTAGATAAATCCATTTTGAATTTTTTTCAAAACAGATTTATCTAATAAATAGATAAACCCGTTTTGTAAAATAATTAATAAATAAAAGTGATAAATCCGTTAAAAAATTAAAATTAATGTTTCTAAAAAACTAAAAAGGATATGAGTATTGGTCGTCTATTGATTCCGTTTAGTGTGTAGTCCGTTAACACGTGACGATGTTGTACGTTAGGTGAAAATTTTAGGCTAAAAAATTAGTTTTCGGGCAACCTACTCCGATTGTAATGAAACCACAACCATTAAATCCGAAAATAATCAGGGATCAAGACACCCGAAGAAGGAACTTCTATCGTGACAGCGGACTCAAAATCCCAAATTCCATTATTTACTATTTTTTTAACTTTTCATAATGTCCAAAAGAAATTAAAGAATTTCCATAACCTTATTTTGGTTTGATAAGATTTTTAGTGGTGTTTTTATAATTTTTAGATTAGTTTTGACTCTAACGGATTTTTAGTAGTATTTTTATAACCATTTTAAAAAAAATTAAATAAAAAACAGTTAATTTTAATACACAAAACGGATTTACTTATTATTAGATAAATCCGTTTTGAATATTTTCAAAACGGATTTATATAATAATAGGTAAATCCGTTTTTCAAAAATAACAAAAACGGATTTAAGTGTTGCTTAGGTAATTCCGGTTTGCAAAAATAAAAAAAATGGATTTAAGTAAATATTTTTCTTGAAAATGAATTTATCTAATTTAAACATAAATCAGTTTTGGAAAATAACTAAAAACGGATTTATCTTTAAATTAGATAAATCTGTGGAAGAAATTTGTAGGGATATTCTCAGAATATCAAATTTTGGGGGGATATAAGTGCATGAGGTAGGGGTAAAAAAAACCTATATATTTTTGGACATTGGAGAATCCAATGTACAAAGAAATACGGCCCACAAGGTTTCAGCCCAACATAAACAAAAGCAGCACAGCTGCACTAGGCAGGACCCAAATTGAACTAAACTATCCAAGCGCACACCTTGTACAATCTAATACATATGCATATTTTTATGTAAAAACGAAATATGACAAAAACAAAGAGAAAATTTAACTTCATTTTCTTTTCTTTTTTTACCAAAAAAACTTCATTTTCTTATAGATGTTTAAATTACACACTTCTTCTCTCTTATGTTTTTTCTTCGATTAATAATGACTGATAATTTAGCTTTTTAGTTTTTGTTCTAAAACAACAATTGATATTTTAGAGATAGTAGTGCTATTTTGAGTAAATAAAATTGATCGCGAGGTTATGAACGCTCACATTTTTAGCTGGAGAATAAAATTGGCAGCATTCGAACAACTTAAAACTCTCCAAAAAGATAAAACTATTTGTGTAATTTCACTAGACAAAATCTGTCGCAATAACTAGCATTGTTGTTTTAAAATTTCAATGTCTAATTATTTTTCCAAACTATACTAAGTTGGAAGAGAGGATTTAAAAATCTACTATGTAATTAATGAAAAATACTAAACCATATGGTTATTTTAGTTGAAATACATATTATTTTATTACTGCTTCAATTTCAAAACTTTGGTACTTCTAACTATTACATACAAATTAAGGTATCGTTGATTTGTTTAAGCTAATTACCAAACTACTCTGAATTGTAGCATTAATTATTTACAAATTTCTATACTCCATGTTTTGAGTCTCCAAAACACTCATTAATATTGTGTCAAAAAAACCCTCATTACTATTTTGTAAAAAAAAAACTCATTAATATAAAAAGTATATTTGGAAAATTTTGATGAATTATACATTGTGTTTTTAAAAGTACTAAGAATTGTTTTGAAACAAAAGTAATAAGCTAAAAGTACCAAAGTTTAAGAATAGTGAGAGTGTTTTTTCTTATTTTGTGTATACTCAACTTAATAGACAGTAGCAGACAGCCAGACATAGGACTCGGAGTTAGGGGGTGCAAAATTTTTAATAACATGATTCACTAAAAATATAATTAAAAATAACTTTAATACATTTAAATAAATAAATTGTAACATGCACTCATAAATAGTGATGTGCTTGTGATGTGTTTGAGTGCAACTGGGTGCAAAGTTAGGAGTCCTAATGCAAAAAGTATAATTTCAAGGGGTTCAATATATTTTTTTATAGGAGATAAATGGATAAAATATATTTATAAAAGGAATACATGTGTGTGTATTCAGGGAGTTCAAGTGAACCCTCTCACTAACAAGTAGATCCGCCACTATTAATAAGATTTTCGAATGACGGGAGTGATACATATTAATTAGAGAAAAATATATTTCTCTTTTATGAAAGATGTTTGAAGTACACTCTTTTCTTATGTTAAAACCTACCTCTTGTACAAAAACAAAAACCTGCACTTTTCTTCTCTGTTTGTAATTGGTTGGAATAATCTCTTCTAATTACGTGAAAGTAATGGATTGAAGTTGTCCTTTTTACTATATTATTTTTTAAAAGGTTAATTTTTGAATGATATTTTAGGGCTGCCCTACAATCGGAAATAATAGACATCACATAAGCAACAATTCTTATTCACAAAAGATTCAATGACTTGATTTAGACCTTGCCAAAAACCATTTCTATAAATAAAAGTTTCAATACAAAAAAAAACGTCTCATATAGACTAGAGAAATCGTCAATTATGGTTTCCCATACTGGCTAGAACTGCATGCCAAATGCTTATATTTTATTTCACTTTTCAAAGAAGGAAAACACCAAATTTATTATAAAAGAAAACTATGAAATTCAATGTTTTTAGGGTTTGAGTCCAAAAGTGCCTAATTGAAAGATTGATTATATATAAATATATTATCCAGTGAAAAGAACATATTGATCTTATAATTTTGAGAGCGAGGTGCGTACTATAGAAGTTGCCTTGTGTGAAGAGGATGATTTATCTTCGACGGCTTTATACTTGTTCATCTTCCAATCGGTTTTCTTTCCTCTAGGAGCTCTTCAGTTATAGAAAACCATAGTCCTTTTCATGTTGATGACACGATTATCATAAGATTAAACATGGTTAGGAGATCCAATGGCCTTCCTCTATCCTAATAGTTGTGAGACACTTTGGTCTCCCTCCTTGTACTTCACTTTTTTGCCTTTGAATGAAAAACAACGATTGTTTCGTGTCATACATACATACATGCAATATAAGTATATATTGACAATTATAGAAGAAAAAGTACATATAATATCTCATCAAAAAAGAATTACATATTATAAGAATAATGAATATAATTAATGAAAATAACTCAAAACCTTAACGAAGGATATATTTGCTCTTAGTCAAAATTATGCAAAATTAAAATATATTTTAATCATCGACTTTGGGTTTTGATCACCAAAACTACAATACTAAAAAAAGAATATTCTTTTAAAAATGGTCACAAACCGAAAGAAAATAAGAGCTAGTTATATCTTATCTTAAAATAAAATAACGTATAATGTTTATTTCCAAAATTAGAAACCTATGCAGCACAACATGAAATATAGTAACCTGGAGTCTTAACCATAGCCCACAGCTTTCAAATGTTGCTTATTTTGATTCAAAAATAAAAATGAAACAAAGATAACGTATCAATACTCAGCTCCCCTACAAAGAAAATCAAATATTTTTACGTGGGAGTTTTGATGGGTTCTAGTCATTACATGTTAACCATTATAACCTGATTGTTGTACTCTTTCTCTCCTTCAAGCTTATTATGAAGATAGAAGGTAATAAGCTTTTCCTCTGTAGGATACAAATGAGATAACATAGTGGCATATAAAGATGGTGAGTGTGTGATTTGCCGAAGATGGTCATCCACATACGTAAACTTATAAAGATGTACGTGCCATTGGTGACGATGATTGATGTTAAAGAACTGTACAACTTAGGATTTGTGTCCCTATTGCAGTGCAGCTATATATAGCCGGTGATAAGTCCCCCCTTGTTTTCCTTTGCTAAGAAGTGTCAAAAGGAAGTATCCACCACTTCCCACAAGGAGAGATATCAACTACATTGGACGTTGTCACATGTGTCTTCACCTGTTGAATAATGTCTGATTTAAAAAGTCATTTTCAAATTTCGTTTTCTTACTGATTTTGATTCGCCACCTATAGAGTTTGGTCATCGGATCCTGGGTCGGGAGTGGCGAGGCTCGAACCCGCAACTTGGTAAAACCACTTGACCGCTGTCATATTCCACTCAGGTCAACTCTTACTCAATTGTGTATATGCAGGCCAACATTACAAGGAAAACAGGATTTACCGGCGGATTTTTCAGTCGAAAACGTACAAAACCCGTCGGTAATGTTACGGTACCGACGGAAAAAATCCGCCGGCAAAACGCCTGTAGGTAATGTTTTCTGACAGAATTTCCGTCGGTAATTTCTAGCGGATTTTCCGACGGAATTTTTCCGCCAGTAATTACAGCCGGAAATTCCGCTGGAAAAGGCACTAAATCCACCGACAACGTTTGTTATTATTTTATTATATTGGACCGAGTTAACAAATAAGTTATACGATCCACACACTCAAGACGCATGTGAAAAGATTTAAAATCCAAAATGATTGTGTTTTAGAAGTTACTTTTGTGAGTAGGCCTGTTCAAAAAAACCAAAAAACTGAACAGAATCAAACTTAAAAGAACTGAACTGTGATGCTAGTTCTCAAACTGAACCAACTTTTTAAATTCAGTTTACTAACCGAACTTGATAGTTCAGCTCACAGTGCGAACTATGAACTATCTCTCGCTCTCACTATATCTAATTTGGAGTTTGTCTTAATTTAATAGCCTGTCGTTTTACTATACGGCTGTCTAACAATTATGCTTGCATGCAACTGACTGCTATCCATTTTGTATTTTTTTTAAATGCTTGCCTGACATTTCCAACAAATATGTATTGGTGTGTAAAAATGAAAGAAAGGAAAACTGGATCAAATTTTGTTCATTAAGCTCGTTGCTTCTATCTTTTTTAAAGATTTATTTTCAATTATAAGAAACATATTTTCTGTAAAGAAACGTGTTTAAAAGTTTAAAGTAAGTAAACAACTACTTACTTACTCCAGTGTCACCGAACGAATCTTTTTTCTGCTCTCCCCCAACCCGAAGCTCTGCTAGGGTTACGTGGCGGCTGTCCCCAGGTCCATCCTGGCCCTCTCCCCATCTTCGTGGTGGCTCTATCTCCACCTCATTGTTGGCTCTCTCTCCACCTGGTGTGGCTTTTATTGGTTATTATTGTTTGACTTGATTACTACCTCACTCTCTTTATGCCATTACTGAGCGCACTCTCTCTCTAATGGATCGTCCGTGTGGATCGAAACTGTCAAGGGAAGAAGCAGCGGGAATCATAGCTGATGAAGATGAGATTTGCGAAGATGAGAACTTCAATCGTTCTCTCGTTGGCAAGATCTGGTCTGATTTACCATTTAATGTTCGTGCTTTCAAGAGCACTATTATTCAGGCATGGCGACTCAAGAACCCTGTGGAAATTCAAGAGCTCAGCAAGAACCTTTTCTTGTTCCGGTTTGTGAGAAAGAAGGATGCGGATAGTGTTCTTAATGGGGGTCCTTGGAATTTTGATAGGAACCTAGTTATCCTATCTCGGATCTCTGGTGATGAGCAACCATCTGATTTGGAATTGTTCAAAATGGCATTCTGGGTTAGGGTTTATGATTTGCCCTTCAAGCTGCGATCTGAAGCTATTGCAAAGAAATTGGGTGAGCTCGTGGGTGAATTTGCAGAAGCAGATCTGAAGGAATACAACAGGCTGGGCAAATTCCTTCGTATAAAGGCACTCCTTGATCTACGCCAACCACTCAAGAGGCGCACTGTGATTAAATTCCAAAGTCGAGAGTTATGGGTAAGCTTCAAATACGAAAGGCTCCCCAACTTTTGCTTTGTGTGTGGAAGGATAGGACATCAGCTCAAAGATTGCGAAGATGTTGAGGATGCTGATGCGGGTGATTATTCTGGGATTGAGGAAAAAGATCAGGCGTATGGCCCTTGGCTCCGTGCTTCTCCACTTCCTAAATTCACTGAAGACATTAAAAGGGAATCAAGCTCAGGTACGTGTAGCAAATCTCTGTTTTCACCCTCTAGTCAGAGCAAATGTATCTCAACTGGGAAGGAAAAGAACAACAAGGAAGAGGTGGAACAACAGAAAATAACTCTAGAGGCCACAATGGCAAAATCTGATGTCAACTCCCCCGTAGTCCCTCCTGGAAATCACACCCCCAAAGAGGTTGAAGAGGTTGCTGAATCCTTGGGGACGGTTGCCATTACTCCAACCTTCCACCCTGGTGAACCTACCACTAGTAAACCAGATCCTAAGGTAAGGAAATGGACTAGAAAAAAGGGTACCTCCACACCTAGGAAGGCAAAACAAGGGCCAAAGATCAAGGAGTTGGGTAAGAGATCTTTGGTTGAAGTAGCTATATCTGAAGCTACTATTGAGGAACTGAGGAATACAGAAAAGAAACAGCGTGGTGATGTAGTCATGGTTGATGTTGATACAAAGAAGAAGGAGGTGGTGTTGAAAGACCAACACCACCGCACGCCATGAAGACCATAAGTTGGAACTGCAGGGGGTTGGGGAACCCTCGAGCAGTTCGAGCCTTGTCAAGGCTCACAAGAAGGGAAAATCCCCATGTGGTGTTCCTTATGGAAACCAAGTTTAAGGTTACTGAATTGGAAGGAATAAAGAGGCGCATTGGTTTTGATTCCTGCTTGGCTATGGATTGTACCGGTTCGGGTAGAGACAGAGCAGGGGGCCTGGCGTTGCTGTGGAAGTCAAATATTAACCTCACGGTAACATCCTACTCTCTCAATCATATCCACTGCTCTTGTGTTGATGATGAAACTGGTGACACTTGGTGGCTGACTGGTGTGTATGGTTACCCGGATGAGCAAAATAGAGGACTCACTTGGGATCTAATCAGGTCCTTAGCTTTACCTAGTGGTACCCCTTGGATATGCTTTGGTGATCTCAATGATACCTTGAGTTCTGATGAGAAAAAGGGAGGGAATGCAAGGAGCCAGAGCCAATTGAACCTGGGGAGATCTACCATGGAGAGTTGTGGTTTGGAAGACTTGGGGTTTGAAGGATATCCTTTCACTTGGTCCAATGGGAGAGAAGGGAGTGCTAATATTCAAGCTAGACTGGATAGGGGTCTTGGTAATGCGAGTTTGATCAACAGGTTTTCCCCCATCAAAATTACCCATCTTCCTCGGTTCAGATCAGATCATGCTACTTTACTCATACAATTTGAAGCACCACAAAGAAGAGATAGAAGAATCAGAAATAAGTTATTCAGATTTGAAGAGAGCTGGTCCAAAGAAGAGAAGTGTGAGGGTATCATCCGTGGCCTGTGGAGGTATTCTGGTAGGTCTGTGCTGGAAAAAATACGAGTGATGAAAGGGGTTGGGAGTGAATTTGAAGATCACAACTTGGGGAAAATCAAGAAAGAGCTTCAGAGAATTGAGAAGTTGCTGAATAACACTGGGTTATGGTCTGATACTGCAGAAGACATTCAGAGGTATAAGCAACTTGAATCTCAACATGAGGAATTGCTCAAAACTCAGGAAACAATGTGGAGGCAGAGAAGTAGGGCTGTGTGGCTCAAAGATGGGGACAAAAATACAAAATTTTTTCACTGCAAAGCTAGCCAAAGAAATAAGGTCAATCATATTGGAAAAATTAGAGATGTTAATGGTGTGTGGTGGAGAGGTGAAGACAAAGTGGAAAAGGTTATGGTGGACTACTTTAAAGATTTGTTTGCATCATCCAATCCTATGGACAATGAAGATATTTGTGAGTCTGTGAGAGGGAAGTTACCTGAGGAGCTTGTAGAGTGGTGTTCCAAGAGCTTCACTAGACATGAGATCACTGAGGCCATTGACCAAATGCATCCCCTCAAAGCACCTGGATCAGATGGTCTCCCTGCTCTATTTTATCAAAAATACTAGCATATTGTTGGAGAGGATGTCCAGAAATTGGTCCTTGATGTCTTGAACAACCACAGATCACCCCATGACTTGAACAAGACTTTTATTGCTCTCATCCCCAAATGCAAGAACCCCAATACTCCGAAGGATTACAGACCTATAAGCCTCTGCAATGTTATAATGAAGATCATCACCAAGGTCATTGCAAACAGAATCAAGCATACTCTCCCATCGGTTATTGACCCTGAGCAAAGTGCTTTTGTCCAGGGGAGATTGATCACAGATAATGCCTTGATTGCTATGGAATGCTTCCACTGGCTCAAGAAAAAGAAGAAAGGAAAGAAAGGTGTCATGGCTCTCAAATTGGACATGTCAAAAGCATATGATCGTTTGGAATGGTCTTTTGTTGAGAAGACTTTGACTGCTATGGGGTACCCCTCTCCTATGGTGAAGCTAATAATGAGCTGCATTTCAACTATCACATACCAAGTCCTCATTAATGGTCAGCCAAGTGTTACTATCTCACCCCATAGAGGGTTAAGGCAAGGGGATCCCATCTCCCCTTACCTGTTTATTCTGTGTGCTGATGTTCTGTCAGGAATGCTCCATAAGAGTGTGGAAGACAAAAAACTACATGGTATTAAAATTGCTAGACAGACTCCTCAAATCTCACATCTATTTTTTGCTGATGACAGTTTGCTTTTCTCAAGAGCCAATACCACTGAAGTAAGGACTATCCTACATATTCTCAACACCTATGAATTAGCCTCTGGCCAGGTTGTCAACCTTGACAAGTCTGAAGCTTCTTTTAGCCGAAATGTGCAAACAACGAAAAAGACATGATCTGTGAAATGATGGGAGTAAAGGCAGTTGAAGCTCAGTCTAGGTACCTTGGATTTCCTGTTCCCTTTGGGAGGTCCAAAAAGGTTATCTTTTCCTTTGTCATGGAGAGAATTTGGAAGAAGTTAAAAGGCTGGAAGGAGAAATGTCTATCCAGAGCAGGTAAGGAAACTCTAATTAAAGCAGTGGCACAGGCTATCCCTAATTATATTCTGAGTTGTTTTGAAATGCCTAGTGAGTGCTGCAAGGAAATTGATTCCATGTTAGCAAAATTCTGGTGGGGATCAGAGGCTGAGGAGAGGAAGATTCATTGGATGAGTTGGAGTAAGCTCTCTAGGCCAAAGGTGACTGGTGGTTTAGGATTCAGGGGCTTTAAGGAGTTCAATATAGCTCTTTTGGGAAAACACTGCTGGAGACTAGTTACTCAAGAAGGCTCTCTGCTGGGTGAGGTGCTCAAAAGTAGATACTTTCCTAGAGGCAACTTTATGGAGGCAGAGTTAGGATACCAACCTAGCTATGCATGGAGGAGTATTTGTAGTGCTAGGAAACTTGTGAGTTTGGGGGGAAACTGGATCATTGGAAATGGCTCAGGTGTTAGAATTTGGAAGGACAAATGGCTTGGTGATGGCTCTCTCATTACTTCAAGGCTTGCTAACAATGACCTGGCTGATGATGCTACACTTGCGGAGTTGATTGACACTGATCTCAAATTCTGGGATAGGAACAAGATCCTTAATTACTTTAGTCCCTGTGAAGCCTCAAAAATTTTGAGTACCCCTCTATCCATTAGACTACCTGCTGATAAGCTATCTTGGCGCCTGGAAAGAGATGGGAATTACTCCGTAAAATCTGCGTACCATGCTCTTTGTGCAGAGATTGACAGAGATAGACCAAGCTCATCAACTGTGACAACTAACCCAGTTTGGAAGGAGCTATGGAAGACTAATATCCCAAACACAGTCAAGAATTTTCTTTGGCGCCTAGCCTAGAATATTCTCCCTACCAGAGTCAACCTGAGCAAGAAAGGGATCCACCTTGACCAGTCCTGCCCTTTGTGCCACTCTGCACCAGAATCTCATACCCACCTATTCCTGGAGTGCAACCTGATTCGTGCCACATTGTTTATATCTAATCTGGGAACTCACATTCCTAGTAACACTGATATTAGAAGCTGGTTACATAACTGGCTAACTTGTTCTGATAGTGCAGGTTGTCAGTTATTTTGCATCCTAATGTGGAAGGTGTGGCAGGCTAGAAATGCTGTTGTGTTCTGAAATAAGGATCCAAATCCAGTCATCCTTGCAGCTGAAGCATCCTCCTTTGTCTGTGAATTCAATGTAGCAAATCCTCCAAGACAGATCAATCGTATAAATGAGAGAGTGGAGGTGAACAATACCAGTAATTCCCCTGTGTTTAAAGTGTTTATTGATGCAGGCTGTTTTCCTGATGGCACAACCTGTTGGGGGCTCATTGTTCTAAACCATGATGATACTACAAGTTTTTGTGCTTGCAAGAAGGATTCAATCCAAGTGGATACTGTGGTAGCTGAAGCCATGGGACTTAGATGGGGTATTCAAGCTGCAATTGATCGTGGAGTTGCTAATGTAGTCTTCCTAACTGATGCACAAGTTGTGGCTAATTGCTTCCACCAGAGAACCTCCTTTGCTGTGGCTGATCCAATCATTCAAGATTGCAGATTTTTACTTCAGACTGTTTTTAACTCTGATGTCCAATTTATTAGTAGGAAGGATAATTGTATTGCTCATAACTTAGTTTCATTTGCGCATAGACATGGTAATTGTAGCTGGTTAGGCCCTCCTCCAGCTGAATGTATGCAGAACTCTATTGTAATGCCCTTTAACTACTTAAAAATAAAAACAGTACTTCAGTTCGGTGATTAAAAATCGAATTTTAAACTTATGAACCAATATTACTAAATTTAATCCAACTACTTATACTTGCAGACTTATAGGAATTAGTTAAAGTACATGGGAAAGTGGAGAGATTAAATGTTTCTCGTAATTCTACTTTCTAAATAAATAAGGGTAAAACTGGAAATTGACATTTAACACACTCTAAAAACAATGCTTATTTCTTATATTGTGGACTACCAAAACAACAATTTTTTTGCTTATATTGTGGACCGGAGGGAGTATCTTTTATTGGTTGGTCTCCTGATTTATAAAAACTTACCTCTTTTTAATCAGCGAAAAAAAAACTTATCTTCTCTTTGGTTTGTGGCAGATGGTGTGTTTTGTGGCAACGTTGGAGTTTAGTTTAATACATTTCAGTTTGGGATGGTTCTCTTCATGTTTGGATTAATGGGTATGTTCAGAACAATTCATCTTTAACAACCAGTTCAGTTAGAACCAGTTCACTGTCCGAACAAACAGTTCAGTTCGGTTATTAGAACTGCTAGTGCAGTTCGGTTCAGTTCAAGTAAATTGCTCAACCAGTTCGGTTCAGTTCGGTTTTCCTGCCGAACCGAACCATGAACAGCACTATTTGTGAGTAGAACACGTTCTGAAACTTAGGTTATCGACTACATATGTTTTGGAGCCACAACAGTTAAGTTAAGAAAGAATAAGGACATTCAAATACCTTTTGTAACCAAACTTTCAAAACTTGTAGCATTTCGGTCAACCTTTCAATTTTTTTTTTTTGAAAGTTAACTTCTGAAAGGCATTTTTAAATTTTAAAAATGAGCTATGCTAATAGTTACGTGCCGAATGACAGAAATTAGTACATGGTAGAAATGTAAACATCTGCTTGGAGAAAAAGGGAAACTAATCCATCATAGAGGGGTTGTACATTTCGTATTCGCACTAAGAAGCATTCTCTTTAAAAATAAACTTTCAAGTCAGAGGTATTTTAGCAAAAAAAAATTAAACAAATGGGTTGTATTAGACAAAATGGGAGTGCAAGAAACAATCTCTTTCTGATTGTTGTATCAATGTCTAAAAGTCCACGATGAACCCATTTTGTCATCAACCCATTTTATCCACTCTCTTCTGTTATTGGTGCTAGCTGGACCCGGGTCGCGCTATAAGCGTTTGTGGCTATCATTGGGCCGGTCTTATGTGGTCCACTATAATTGTTCTTTTAGTACCCCTTATTTCATAGTTGTAATCTGTTTGTGTGTGAATCTGGTTATGTATTGGGTTGGGCTGGTCCGCTGTGGCCCATCCTATATCCTTCTTAGGGTTTTTTTTTTTACCCCCACCACATTCCCACATACCCCCACGCCTCATGCAAAAAGACAAAATTACCCTTCACAAAATTAAAAAACCCCAACATATACCCGCTCAAAAAAAAATTGGAAATCGTATATACCTATATACAAAATTCCACTAAAAATTTTTAAAAATTGGAAATCGTATAAAGATATATACGATTTTCCCTAAAAATTTAAAAAAACCAAATCGTATATACCTAAGGTGGGGTATATACGATTTGTTAAATTAAAAAATCGTATGTACCCCACATCTAGGTATATACGATTTTGCAACCCAAATAATAAATAAATAAACCATTTAAAAAATTAAAATTATATTTTTTGATAATTTTTTTTTTGATAATTTTTTTTAAGAAAATTAAATTAGATATGAATATTGACCGTCTTTTGATTCTGTTTAGTGTGTAGTTCGTTAACACGTGAAGATTTTATACGTCGAGCGAATAATTTAGACTAAAAAATCAGTTTTTGAGCAACCTACTCTGATTGTAATGAAACCACAGCCATTAAATCAAAAAAAAAAAATGACCAAAACTCGCATAAAAGGGATTTCTATCGGGACAACGGGCTCAAAATCCCAAATTCCATCGTTTACTATTTTTTATTAATTTTTCATAGTCTCCCAAAAATCTAAAAAAATTGCATAGCCTTATTTTGGTTTTATTAGATTTTTAGTGGTGTTTTTATAATTTTTTGATTAGTTTTGACTCGTTAACGTATTTTTAGTAGCGTTTTTAACCTTTTTTTAAAAATTAAAATAATTTTTTTATTAACAAGTCGTATATACATAAGGGGTTGTATATACGACTTTATGAAATAGAAGTCGTATATACCCTCACACCTAAATATATACGATTTGGTGAAATACATATACTTGATTATAGGGAAGTAATCAATCCATTTCTTTAGGAGGCCGACACAATGCCTGCGTATAGGGAAGTATCGTACCAGATACGAATCCAGGAGCAACAAAAGACGTCGCTAACTCCATCGGTCCAACCGCATCAATATCAATCTTTGTTTTCACTTCTATCTTCAACAAAAATTGCTTCATTTATTATTATTTATCAAAGTCAAAGTAAAAATAAAAGCAGGACGAACGAAAGTCAATAATAATTTCCAAAATCAATAACTCATTTAGTCCTCTCCTCCTAAAAATTCAAGTCAGCGAAATATGCAAATAATCAACAAAACCGCATATAACTTAATTGAAGTTTTCTCCAGCAACTTAATTACCACATCATTTCCAGATTCTACTACAGATCACATAGAACCAAAAAGAAAAAAGCATCTGAAAATGAAGTTACATGGAAAGGCTAAAGAAGCTGTCAAAATTGAACTACCCCACCACCTAAGCCCAACAACACATAAAAAGTTGATGATAATATAAACAGAGAAAATTAACTAATTAACCGAACCAATAATTAATCAAGAAAACCGGTTTGGCGTAAAACCGCATTTCGAACTTGACAGAGATCTCTCCCCTTGAGGGTTCTTCCAACTCCTTCCAAAACCGAAAAAGTGGTTCTCGGAGAAACACCAGACCCTCTCGCCACGATTTCATGCGGCGGCAACATCTCGTCGTCGTCGTCGTCGTCATCATCATCAACCAGAGCAAGCTCATCGAAATTCTGCCGCCTCGGAACATTCCGAGACATCATAATCGGAACCTTCACGGGAGCAGATTGCTGGAACTTTCTAGAAGGTGCTGACTGGACAAGATATTCGGAGCCTGGTGTAGATGGAGGTCTCGGCAACGAAGGAATCAATCTCGCAGATGAAACAGACGACTTACCGCGAAACACAGGCGAATCGCCGCCGGCATGATTATCAAGTTCCTTTAAAGCGACAAGGATGCCGGAGTCAAGACCACGATCGAAACTCCGGCGATGATTTTTCTCCATCGGAGTAGGTACAGGGAGTTGATTTTCCGAATCGGAGTTATCGGCGGACCAAAAGAGTTCCGCTTCATTGAGTTCATCGGCGGCGGAGGTGGTGGAAGCGGCGGTGGAGTGAGAGAAAGTGAAGGCGGTGAGTAAACGGTCGGAGGTTGAAGGAGATCGGCGGTGAAAGGATGGTGTGGGGTCCATTTGATTGGTTGGTGAGTGAGTGCGATGGGGAAAAGAAGAGAGTAAGTGAATGAAGAAGAAAATAGGAAGAGGAGAAAATGATGTGGCGGAGAGTCGCAGATTGGTGAGAGTGAGGTAAATGAGGACCACACCGTGTGGGTCCCGCAGTCACTTCTCACTGTCGACCAATGAGAAGGGTTTTTCTGTGTATGGGACCCACGTAGTCGTGAATTTGACAGTGTTGCGTTAAATTAGGACGTGTTTGCACGAGGACTTTCAACTTCAAGGATAGAAACAAGACTGTAATAATTGTTGTCGTTGTTTAATTAGTACTATTACTCCCTCCATTCCTAAACTTTTGTCCTTTTGGAGTGTTTCACACAAATTAAGAAATCATAAATTTGCAATACCTAATTACTAAAGTACCCCTTTGTAGCATTAATGTCCAATTTGTATTTTATTTTTTTGGAATTATTGGAAAGGGAAAAGAAAACAATAAATCAATAAAGCCACACTCTAATTGGCTTCAAGAAGTCCACTAACTTGGGAATTCAAAGAAGTTAATCTTGTGAATAGTGACAATTAATTAAACATAAAGGGTAAACTTGGAAAAATTAAGTAAATTGTACATTGGTATCTCAAAAGTACCAAAGTTTTGAAACAAAAAATAGAGGCCAAAAGGACCAAAGTTTAGGAACGGAGGGAGTAGTATTTAATATGGAGTAATGAATTTTTCAAAAAAAAAATACTACCATCTTTGGTTTGTTTTAGCTTGTTAATTAAGGTAAAACTAATTTGTGTTAGCTAAATACTAAAATATAATTTTTTTAGTTGTCTTGGGAAGTTGAAATTAAAATAAAAGAGTTAATAGTTGTATTTCGTTTTTAAAACACCCAATAAATATGAATAGTGAAAAGTGTAGTCATTTGTACTACTATTTTGGAACAAAAATAAAAGGCCAAACGTACAAAAGATTAAGAACCGGGGAGTAGCATTCAAATGTTTATTAAATGACTTCATAAAAATATCTTAACTATTCATTAATACACACTCACTAATAAAATAAAAGTATAAAAATATGGATGTATTTGGTCTAAATTTAGACCAAATTCATTTACTTTATTTATAGTATTATTTATTGACAAAAAAGTTTTATTTGTATTTTGTTAAGAATAGTTATTACTATTTATACTCATATGAGTCTAAATTTGATCCTAAGCATGAGTGGAGATTAGTCTTTCATTGAAAGCGTTGGGACACTCCATGGGTAGCCAGCAATGGTTCGAAACATTAACTTTAAAAAGGAAAATATATCTTTAATATATAATATCATAATTTTTTAATGACAAATCAATGACCTATTTAAATACTTTATTGCAAAATATTGAGACTAATAGTGTAAAATCTTTTGGTAGGATAAACCCCCCAACTCCCCCCCCCCCCCCAACTCTCTCCTACTTCCCGAATTTGGAGGATTTTGGAGGGACTCCAAATATAAACCCCTCTCATACTAGGTGGATAGTTTTTCTCCTCATGACTAAATAATTTATACTATTAGTCTCATTCCATCCCCTCCCCTCCCCTCCTCTCCAAACTCCCAAATACAACCTTAAGGTTTTGAGTGGAGATGTGGTGTCCAAGTCTCTTAGTATTCCTGCTCATTAGCTCGTTGTTTCTCTCCGTGCTCCCGGGACTCCCCAACAGGTGGTATCAGAGTCATGGTTCGCTTGGTGGGGAAGCTGGAAGTGGATCCTGATTTCGGTCAAGCCTAGCGATATGGGTGACTCACATTTGAGGAGGAGATTGTTGGGAATTCAAGTGTGAGTGGTTAGTCCCATATCGACTAGGAATGAGCTAAATGAAGGATATATATATATATATATATATATATATATATATATATATATATATATATATATATATATATATAAGAGGTAGTGATGTGAGTGGTTAGTCCCACATTTAGGTGGAGATGTGGTGTTCAAGCCTCTTGGCGTTTCTGGTCATTAGGTCGTTGTTGCTCCCGGTGCTCCCCCAAACTTGGTTTATCTATAATATCTTAGTAAAATCATAATTTATAATGAGTGGTATCAAGAGCTAGTTTTGTGATTCTTGAAGGTCTAACGTCAACCAAATATAATTTGGAGAAATTCAACGGGAAAAATGATTTAGGCCTCTCGCGTCCAAAAGGCCTATCTAATGGCACGGGGGTCTTTGTAGCTGCCACATTGGGATCACAATGAGAAGACCTAGATCGAGTTATTCCTTTCCTACTGTGAGCCACACAAGTCCCTTTTAATGAAGCGGAAAACAAGAAAATCAAATATGGGGCCGGTCTTAGACTTACTCCCTTCTCCAACCTCCAACCCCAATAGTACGAGGCAAGGAAGAATATGTAAAAGTGCCAATGGCTCTAATAAAGAACTATCACATGATCGAAAAATTTCAAGAACACTCGCCCCAGATTGATTAGGAAGCGCTAAATCAACATTAAGACCATTGGAAGAGTGGCCAAGACGACCCATTCTATTGGACGAGCAAAAGGGAGACAATGGATGACAGTATATGAAGTGAGTCTAGCAATCCAACACCATTAGGCCCATCCACATGAATTTTGAGGCCAAACCAGGTTGCACCAAGCACGATTATAATATGCTCAGGTGAGGCAATTGGCGGCGCCTTTTTTATAACAGCCCGGGCCCATCTCTGCGACCCGCCACTGTTCCTCACGACCTTCTCTACCCCCCATGTAGAGTTTTTGCCTTCCGTGGGAATCGAACCTTGTACCTGGGGCTCAAGTACAAGTTCCATGCATTCCCACCAGGAGAGTATTGTTCTTGGACCCGAGGTTGTTCGAGAGACTACTGAAAAGGTGAAATTGATCCGTGAGAAAATGAAAGCGTCGCAGAGTAGACAGAAGAGCTATCATGATAAGAGAAGGAAGGATTTAGAATTCCAAGCTGGTGATCATGTGTTTTTGAGAGTCACGCCTATGGCTGGTGTTGGGCGTGCATTGAAGACAAAGAAGTTGACTCCTCGTTTCATTGGACCGTATCAGATCACTGAGAGAATTGGTAATGTTGCTTATAGGGTGGCCTTGCCGCCTAATCTTTCGAATTTGCACGATGTATTTCATGTGTCGCAACTTCGAAAGTATATTTCGGATCCGTCCCATGTGATTCCGATGGATGATGTGCATGTGCGGGATAATCTCACTGTGGAGACAATGCCTGTGCGAATTGAAGATCGTGAAGTGAAGACTTTACGTGGCAAAGAGATAAACCTGGTGAAAGTGGTCTGGTTAGGAGCTGCTGGTGAAAGCATGACATGGGAGTTGGAAAGCAAGATGCGGGAGTCCTATCCCGAGTTGTTCGAATCAGGTAAATTTTCGAGGACGAAAATATTCTAAGTGGGGGAGAGTTGTAACGCCCTAAAATTTAATCAAATTATTTCGAAATTGGATTGCCGTAGGATAATTGTAAGAATTGAAATTATGGGCGTAGTAGCTATGATGAAAACGAGTTAGATGATAATCACGTGTTGTGGGCTAGTTAAAAATAGCATTGGGCTCCCTTTCTATGTGGATAAAGTCCCAAATA
The DNA here is from genome assembly GCA_963573325.1 of Astragalus glycyphyllos. Classification (NCBI taxonomy): domain Eukaryota; kingdom Viridiplantae; phylum Streptophyta; class Magnoliopsida; order Fabales; family Fabaceae; genus Astragalus; species Astragalus glycyphyllos. Next base: position 26,571,297 of record OY754312.1, read on the forward strand.
ATTTAGCCCATTATGTTTCTCACTTATTATAAGTGGAGAGGATTAATTTAGGGTTGAGAGAAGAGGAGGGTTTCGCGAAGAATTTCAAAAGGAGATCGTTCGTGTTGCTGTGGTTTTGTTCGTGTCTCGTTCGTCGTGTTCCGGAGCTTACGTTATTCGAGGTAAGGGTGGGCTTAACCTTGATAATGGGTTGATGATAATTATGTGTGGGTAGTCTAGGGTTTTGTTGAATTGTTCGTGTTGTTGCATATCGTGTTTTCGTTGAGATTGGTGCTTTGATGATTATTGCACGTTATTGTGATTTGTTTCGGTATTTGTTGTTGCGTGATTGTTGTATCACGATGATGGTGTTGTTATTGTTCGTGTTTTTGTTGTTGCTGTGCGTGGTTGATTGTTGTTGTCGCGTTGTCGAATTGTCGTTTTGTTGTGGTGGTTGCGGTGTCGTTGCCGTTAGGGTTTGGTGTTTGGCAATTTAGCGATTCTGGACACAGGTTCGGTTTTTCTAAAACTGGCGCTGTTTGGTTGATCCAAAAATTATGAGGTGGATTTTTTTTGAAAATAGACTTAACGCCGGTCGTTTTGGCACTGGTTTCGTTAAATTCGGAGTTGTATAGCTCGAGTTATAGGCGATACAAGTTAGGTTAAAATTCTGGAAACGATTTGGGTATAGATTCGGTATTTCGGTGACTGGGAATGTTGTATTGACCGAAAAATTATGTGGTTTATTTTTCTGGAAAATAGACTTAATGCTTGTTAATTTGGCACTGGTTTGGTTGCGTTTAGAGTTGTGTAGCTCGAGATATGAATTCCACAAGTTAGAGTAAGATTCTAGAAACAATCTGGACACAGGGTCAGTGTTTTGGTTACCACGTTTTCAAAAGAACTCCTTTTCGAACGAATCCAATTTCTTTGAAAACTAGACAAAATTTGCCCCAGTTTATGCACAAGTTTCATGCAATTTGATTGAGTTTTGGTCACTTTGGAATTGCTTGAATTTGAAGGACAGAAACTGTCCTCTTTTGCAACTAGCCTGTGTGCTTTTCGAAAACTGTACCTATTGGACACTCTCCTTCAAAAACTGAACTTAGGGATGATAACCAGACCCATAGGGCTTTCCAACAAGTATTTATTTGTTGAAATCCGATGTCGTTTGCTATTTTAATTAATTCGCTGAAGTAGGTGCGATGTGCCTAGGCGCTGTGCGCCAGTCTTGTGCGTGGTGTGCGTGCGTTATGTCCGCGTTGTGGAGCCGTCTGGTGTTAATATTTCAGGTGCGGTGCTGGTATGCTCAGGAGAGTTTGGTGGTAGCTGTGATGCTACAACTTGGTGCTATTTTTGGTGAAATCATTTGTTTTGATTCTGGTGATATAGTATTTATTTTAAATACTTGTTATGGTGAGTCGGTGCATAATCATGGTGTCGCATTGTCATATGCATGTTTTGGTGATTTCTTTTATATAAATTATTTTGGAGACTTTTTTTTGGAATAAATGGTGTTTTTTTTTAAATGGTGAAAAATGTAGCGCCCTTCGAGGTGACTCTGATAATTGTCTATTTAATTGTAATAGTAAAAGGGGGGGTGTTACATTAGTGGTATCAGAGCTGACACAGACCCAAACGAGAGAGGAAGCAAAACCTAGCAATTCCTCCACGAGCACTAGCGATCACCTGCAGCGTTGCCGCATGAGAGCAACATTCCAAGCAGAAGGGGTGAGTCTAACAGAGATAATAAGCAGATGATAAAAATATGGTAGCATCAGGTAACTACAGCAACACAATACAATTACACCATATCACAGCACCAGATACCAAAGGAAAAATCCATTTGACAGTGAACCACCAAAATTATAACATTCATAGACAATGGGATGATATGCAACCCCTCCAGTGGGCATATGCATGCGGTACCGATCACCAAAATGAGCCACGACGGGCATATCACCAATAAACACTAGAGGCAGAGCCTATATCACCAAAACATCTTCTTCAGATCCTGATACATCTTTGGTAGTGGGAATGCATGGAACTTGTTCTTGAGCCCCAAATACAAGGTTCGATTCCCACGGAAGGCAAAAACTCTACATGGGGGGTAGAGAAGGCCGTGAGGAACAGTGGTGGGTCGCAGAGATGGGCCCGGGCTGTTATAATTGGCACATGCGACACAATTGGCATAGAGCAATCATTCGCTTGCTTAGTGTATCAAATGCAAATTCCAGACACTCGTGAAGTTTTCTTTCTAATATCTGAGAGTAAGGTTCCTCTAAGATAAGGTGGTGGCTCCATCCCCCTCTATAAGCAAAGAACAATCATTCGCTTGCTTAGTGTATCAAATGCAAATTCCAGACACTCGTGAAGTTTTCTTTCAAATATCTGAGAGTAAGGTTCCTCTAAGATAAGGTGAAGGCTCCATCCCCCTCTATAAGCAAAGGGGGATGAGCCTAAATGCAAGGTTTAGAAATGTATTGTTAGATATATTGTTCACCTAGCTAAAGAATGTTTTTAACCAAATGATACACCCATCTTGTTGCTGATGCATTGGGTGTTGAGTTTGTAAGGCTTTAAATGTTCGTTTTTCTTTTTTCTTTTTTAGCTTATGTACCAAAAAAACAAAAATTGTTCCATGAGAATCTCAATCCATATTTAAGATTGTAAACCTAATTCTATTCCAAGCAATATTTGTCCTTAGATAGATAGCCATAACTTTGCTTGTGATATTGAAAATCTCCCAAGTCATTTGCATAAGCCATGATATCAACACCTCTGTATATGATATTTGCGAATACCACTTCAAGCTGCACAACTATCCGGTCTAACTATCCCGATGTAGTTTGAGGGCACTTATTAGAGGATGGTTCTAACAACTGTTTGGAACCTAGTGGCAATGTCAAATGTCAGTCTCATCTCACGTAAGCTACAATGACAAGCAAGTATTTCTTTTTATAAACCGGATTTTTTGCGCGCAATTGTAGAGACTAATCCCTCAAGTCGGGTAGGACCACAATGAGCGGCAAAGTTCTTTCTCAAGATTTAACACTACTGCATCCCCAAGGCTGGATTCGAACTAGGACCCTTGGTTGAGCTGAAAGAGACCCTTACCATATCATCTAAGTGCTCTTGAGTACAAACAAGTTTTTTTTTAATATTCAATGTTTTTTTTGGTCGAGACAAGGGTATCCACCGCCGAACGCAGTGACTAATCCCCTCACTTGATTGGAGGCACCTCAAAGGTTGTTGTCCTAGAAGGGTAGCTCATGTGGTTGAGTGAAAAGGACATCGTTGGTGAAAATGTAGGCGTATGGGGTTCGAACCCGCTCCCCGCTCCCCTCTAACTACTAACACACTAATTTCTAACCACTTTGCCTATAAAAAAAACATGTGTATTAATTAAATGAAATACAAAAACTGTAAAATAAAACCATTTTAATAAACAAAATAGTATTTTCTTGGTAGTGAAATACCAAATTAAGAATTACTTTTTAAAATAATTTTAAATTTAAGAACCTCAAAAAGTAAGTTTAATTGATAAAAGCTTATTTATCAAATATTTGTAAATAATATTATTTTTAATGTTTATTGAATATATATACTTGATTCACAATTTTAAAAAACCAGAACTTCTTTCATAGATACCAAAAATATATATCATAACATAAGAAAAAACACAGGATTGCGAGAAAAGCAGAGCACAGAAAAAATATTGTAACAAGAAACATACAAAAAACATATTTCTGACCTTCGTTAATTCGAGGAGATGGCTTAGTAAGTTAGTTTAATAAATCTAATTCGACTAATTCGTTCAACTAGACAGTTTGGCCGAGTGGTCTAAGGCGCCAGATTTAGGCTCTGGTCCGAAAGGGCGTGGGTTCAAATCCCACAGCTGTCATTATTTTCTTTTTTTACCCATTCTTAAAGAAAAAACGTTTTTTTTTTGCAACAAAAAATGTTTTATTTCTCATCCCTGTGAAACTAGAAAAGTAAAGCAGAGAAAAAATGGCGGCAGCTCTGAGAAACAGGAACAATTCTCACTCGTTCCTCCTAACTCGCTTTCTCAACTCACCGATTTTCGTTCCTCGAAGATGGATAGAAACAATAGCCTACGAAGAAGTTCTCGCTCACCCGGAAAAACCTCACACATCGACGGCCGTCATAATCCATGGCTTTTTAGGATCCGCTAGAAATTGGAGATCTTTCTCTCGCAACCTCTTATTCTCTCTCTCCAATTCGTCTCCCTCTTCCAGTATATTCTACTTCTCATTCTTTTTTAGTTTGATATGCGAATTGTTAATCGAATTAGTTAGTGTATTGATTTTTTTTTTTGGCCGTTTATGTGTAGATTGGAGGACAGTGCTGTTGGATATGAGGAATCATGGAAAATCAACGGAGAAGAAACTAAATCCACCTCATGATATGGATAATACGGCTAAAGATTTGGCGGATTTGGTTAAGTGTGAAGGTTGGGATTGGCCTGAGGTTGTTATAGGGCATTCAATGGGTGGAAAGGTGGCTTTGCAGTTTGCTCAAACTTGTAGCCGTGGTAATTATGGTGATACTGCTAGGTTGCCTAAACAGGTTCTTCTTCTTATTCACAATTATATACCTCTTATCCACTACTATAGTTAGTTGTAAATTCAAGTATTCAATAGTTGAATTGAATTAATCAAAAACATACTATAGCAGATGGAATCTTTAGGTTGGTGTGAATGAATGTATCATAGGTTGTGCAATTCTTATAGTGAAATGATAAGAATAAAGTCTAGCAAAGTCTGTGCAATTCGAATCCTATTTTATGAACTCTTATTACCCCCAAAAAGTTGGGAGTGAGCATTGTGAACACCCAACTTGGATATTGACATCCGAAGTTGCTTGGGACTGAGTGACTTAGTGACGAAATCAGCTGGTTGATGTAGGGTAATGTGTGCAGTAGTGATAGACTGATAGTACTGGATTGAAGATCCTATTGGATGAGTGGCAATCCGCCTCTATATGCTTGATTCTTTTGCGAAAAACGAAATTGAATGCAAGTGCAATGCAGGCTGGTTGTCACAAGAGGGCTGTTGGACTCATGGAGTGAAGCCGTAGAATTTCACTAGTAACATGGGAAATAGCCATGTATTCTGTATATGTGTTGACCTAAGAAGGTATTCACTTTCCAGTAATGGATCTTCGAGCTATTGGACACAATGCCAATAGGACTCACTATTAACCCACCAAGGTAAAATCATTGTCTTTGCTGGGCAGAAAAACTCCTTGACCTGGGTAGGACATTATGTTCTGTAGCCTCAGCATAGCAGCTTACCAATGTTCTTGTTGGGAGGATTGCATGAACCAGCTTAAAATGTGAATTGAATATGACAGCTCTGGTTGTGTGATAGTGAGGAATATAATATAACTCAACCAGCCAACCTCCAATGGTGGATTTGGGTAAGTAATGATGCTGTACGTATGGATGCACACACATTCTTGTCAGGAAATGATTAGAATAAAGCTCACCATAAAGAACATAGATTATTCTTTTGTAGATTTTAATTTAAAGCATTTGTAGTGTATGACTAATGCTCTTTGAATGTTGCTTATTAGTTATTACAACTGTCAAGTGTATTGTATTTTAACTCAAGTGCTAGGATTTTTCCCTGCTGGATACTACAGTTCCAGTTCACTATTTATAAGAAATTTCTCCTTTTATCCCTGCTGAAGAGCAGCTTTGGGTACTGGATTCTGTCCCAGGAGAAGTGAACTCTGAAAACAGTAATGACGAAGTCCGGAATGTTTTAATGACCTTGGAAAGTTTACCATCACAAATCCCATCTCGAAAGTGAGGCTCTATTTCTAAATTTATTTTCTTCCATGTTTAGCTAAGTTTGTCAATAGGCCAGTAATATTTTTTTTGTTAGTCTCGACAATATGTGTGGTATGCAGTGGAAGTGTACAAATCTTGCTAGACATTTTAAGTAAAAAAATTGAAGCTGATATATCAAGAAAAATAGGACAGCATAGGTTTTTTCTTCATTTTCTTTTGATGAGGACATTATCCAATTGTTGTCTATTGTCTGTTATTACTTATTAATGTCTACAAAATTAGATGTCTTGAGTTTGTTAAAAGTGCACTCTGCACTGAATTACCTTGTCACTATGTCCAATTGTAACTGAACACTGATACAAATTTACAATGCATGAAGCTTCGTTGTGCCCATCTATATTCTTGTTAGACTGAAATAGTGAAATGTATTTGCACCTCTTTTCAGGTGGCTTGTGAGTCATCTGATGGGACTGGGTTACTCTAAGGCATTGTCAGATTGGATAGGCACCAACCTGAAGAAAGACGGTGATCATGAGACGTGGATATTTGATCTTCAAAGCGCCAAGGAGATGTTTGATTCTTTCGGGTAAATGAAGCAGATTAACTAGCTTTAAATAAATACGAGTGTCTAAAGAACAGTCTAAAAACTTTGTTTATATTTGTTCTTTGTTCTACTCAAGTGTTTTTCTGTTATCTTCCTCCATGACACAAATAACAATCCTGAATGTTACATTTCTGTAGGCAAAAGTCCTATTGGAATCTATTGGAGAACCCTCCCAAAGGTATGGAAATAGTAATTGTACGTGCTGAAAAGAGTGATAGATGGAGCCAAGAAGCTATTGAGCGGATCGAAAAACTTGCTAGTCGGGAAGAAACCGATTCTCTTGGAAAGGTTTCCTTCTGTGTTCTTCCAAATGCTGGTCATTGGGTTCATGCGGACAACCCAAAAGGGCTTCTTGAGATTGTGGCTTCCAAGATGGAATCCCTTTAGTTCCTGTTTTAGTTGGACTATTGGGGTATCCATCGTTGAAAATACTTGAATCCAGAGTCGGAATTCTTATCAATGAGCAGAAGAGATGGGTTGGTAATAACATACAATTTTTTTTTTTGAGAGTAATAACGTGTAAATTATACTAATTTATCAGCTATCCTATCAGGAAATCATATACAATTTATTGTATACGTAAACATCTCTTTGCTGATTTTTTTGGGTACATCTTTCCTGATTTTATCACTTCATACCCCACCCCACAATTGAATGAAAAACAGAAATTTGATAATTGTAATGTTCACTTACGTCTACTGTTATTGTTCTTTTTTATGTTTACTAGCAGAATGACGTGCATTGCCGTGTGTAGCTCGTATTTTTGGTGATTATATATTGGTGTATATGTTGTTGTTGTTGTTGTTTATTTTATACACTAATAATAAAGTGGCAGAGCTTTTCAATGGTAGGGAGCAGCCACGGCTCCCCAAAGAATTTTTCTTTATAGATGTATATGCATTATTGTAGCAATCGTTTTTATAGATATGGATATTTTGTTTTCATTGACCATACAAGAAGTCGCTATGCTGCAGTGGCCAAGACTCGTTTTGTAATAGAGGTGATTGTGGGTTGGATCAACTCAACCAACCCAACCCAATCCACAAAATTCGAGTTGGGTTAGCTAAGCAGATAACAATGGTTAAGATTTTCCTAAACTCCCCTCCTCGGATCGAGTACTGGCTTCACGTGAAGCTCACTCGACCCAACTTGACCTAGATATAATAAAAAACTTAAATAGCAAAAGATTACCAAGGCTACAATACTGAAGCTAGTTTTGTACCCTAATCATATTTCATTAATTTCATTCACAAGTTCCCTTCCCTTCTTCAAATGTGTAGCTGGAGCTATGATTTGCCCTTGTCATTCACTATTGTCTTCATAGGCCGTCATCCACCATCATGCAAAACTAGTAAAGTTGCTCTGAAGTCCTAGCATTCCCTAATGCTCAACCCCCAAAATTGCTCACATCTTCGTATTCCATTTTAGATCTAGGATGACCCAACAACTTATATCTAGCAACACTTATCTTCATGTGGGTTCTACCACTTTGAAAATGAGATCCATTAATTTAATGAGATTTTCATGAATTTTATTCAATCATAAAGTGAATATTGAAGGGAGAATATCAAAGAGTGTGTTGCTAGCACATCTCCTGTTTTTAAAATTAACTATTAAAAATCTAAAATTGTTTTTAAAAACTCTTAATTTTTTTTATTTAAAAAATCAGTTTTTAAATGCTAGTAAAGCAAAACTTTAGTTTTTTGACATTTAACTTCACACAATAACATTTGAAAATTAAGTTTATGGAATAAAGATAGTAAAAAAAAACATAAGTTCTGGAAACTCAACCTTTAGTTGTTACTTTGTGAAGTTAAATGGATGAAAACCCAAACTTTTAAACACTTAAATTTCCAAAAATTGAGAAATTGCAAATACCATTAGAAGAAAAAAAAAACAAAGCTCAATGGTGTTTTTCTTTTGGTCAACTCAATGGTGTTTTTCTTTTTTATAAAAGGTCACATGGTATGGGGAATTGGAATGAAAACAGGGGGTGTAAGAATAAGCTGGCTCATCCAAAACAATACATAAAACAGTGCAAAAAAACGCAAGCCCAGCAAAGATAAAACCCTAAAAACGGGAATATAAAACGGCAGTTACATCACCAGAACTAAAAGTTCAGCGAGAGGGAGGTTCAGAAGCGTAGCGGCAAAGATGCAGATCTTCGTGAAAACCCTAACCGGGAAAACCATAACCCTCGAAGTTGAAAGCAGCGACACAATCGACAATGTGAAATCCAAAATTCAAGACAAGGAAGGTAGCAATCGTAATTTCCAAACCCTAATCTCTCTATCTCTTCATTCATTACATCAAATCTCATTCCATTTCATTTCAATTCAAATTGAAACTCAAATGAAACGAAATTCACAGGCATTCCACCGGACCAGCAGCGATTGATCTTCGCCGGAAAGCAATTAGAAGATGGACGTACTTTAGCTGATTACAATATTCAGAAGGAATCAACTCTTCATCTTGTTCTTAGGCTTCGTGGTGGTATCATTGAACCTTCTTTGATGGCTTTGGCTCGCAAATACAATCAAGATAAGATGATTTGCCGCAAGTATGATTCTTCATTTTTCTCTATTTTTTGTTATTTATGGGAATATAACTTAACCTCTTTTGTTGTATATAAGTGCAAAAGTGGCTATACTCGTTCCCTATAGTGATTTCCATTCCTTACTTTGTCAACTGGATTTTGTTTATTTTAGTTGACTTTCTCGGTTTGGTACATTTTATAATAGGTTTGTTTACTTTAGATTTGCCTTAATTATTTGTTGATTTCTATTACATAGTGTTTGATTTTTTTTGGATTTTGTTAGATGCTACGCTCGTCTACACCCTAGGGCTGTTAACTGCCGCAAGAAGAAGTGTGGCCATAGCAATCAGGTTAGTGTTAAGATTATTATCCATATTTGTGATTTTCAGGTTGTTTATTTTGAAGTTGAACTTTTTTCTGAATGCTTATTGATGGCTTTGTGATCTATTTTTCATTTACAGTTGAGGCCAAAGAAGAAGATCAAGTAGATTATGGTTGACTTTGTGGTTTCTTCTTTATGTTTGAGCTTAGACCTGTTAAATTATTTACATCATTACTGTTCGGATTATATCGCTGTTTTCAATTTATTTTGAATGAATATTGAATGTTTATGGAACTAAATTTTGGTAATAGTAGATTATATCTTATGATGATATTTAGTTTCTGAACTTTTTCACATTATAGGCCAAAAAAATTACCTTGCATAAATGAATTAAACAGAATGGTAACTCAATGTATGTATGTAAGTTGAATGATCCATCTATAGTGGCAATAGACTAGCAATTTTAAATAAATAAATAGATAGATTGGATAGTGGTTATTTTTCTTCTTTATCGATTAAAGGGTACTTTCTCATCACGAGGAATTGATTTCTTTCTCAATACCCTACATGGGATTATGTAGCAAAACAGTGGTAGTTTCAGCATCATAATGGGCAAAACAGTTGGGTAAGGATCACATGCACCAGTGGAGGTTCCAGCCATTGATTTAGTCTTTTTTAAAATAGGTGGTTGAGATTTACAGTGGTAAGTTGTCAATGTGGTCATTACCACATATTTGCATAATTGCTAAAATGGGTCTCCATAAAATTTCAAAATTTTCAAATTACGCACATTATAAATTGTGTATTAATATTTGCAAACTCCCTGGTTAGAGTTTTTAACCTAACCCCAAAATCAAACCCATCATATTTACGATTGTTTAATTCTCTGATTCTACTATCTTAAAAAAAATCTAAGGTTCCAGGATCCAAAAATAAATTTCCAGAATCCCACCAAAATAAGCTGCTTCTTAGTCAATAACCTGTTTATCCTGAAAGAAAATCAAAAATCAAACCCAAAATAAAAAGAGCAAAACAAGAAAAATCCTTTTGCAAGTGCAAGGTTAAAAAAATGGCTACGCTACTTCCGTCCCTCACAAACCCCAAACGATCTCAGCTTCCTCTTTCTAGCACAATTCACCTTTATCCACCTCTCATCATCTACTCTCACAACTACCTCCGTTTCTCTCAACTCCAGAATGCAACGTTTCAAATTTGGTGTTTATAATAGCTGGGATGGGTGATTCCAAATGATTGTTTGCTTGACATAGTTGATGAGCAAATACAGATCTAACTTTTCATGGAGATCCAACTAACTACATTTTCCTATCCGGGTTATGGAAATCAGGATTAAGATCTCTTTCTGCAAAAAGGTTCTGTGATATTAATCTTGGCAAATACAGATCTAAATTTTAGAAAGCAGATAGAGCGATGTGAGGAAAAGAATGAGTCATGAGAAGGATGAGCAGGAGAGGGAGAGAACGAGAGAGATGAGGGGGGATCTGGAAATTAAGTTTTTTAATTTTTATAATACAATTATTTAAAATTATTAAAAAGTAAGCATCAACGGTGGAGGAGAAGGAATTAAAAAGATGATTCAGTTAAAGGATTAAAGGTCTTTAGGGGTCTGAGGTGAAAAATAAATTAACTCAAGTAAAAATATTTGAAGGTAACTTCAGTTAGGTGTATAAAAAAAACTAGACTTTACATTGGCAAAAAAGGATAAATTAAAAGATTAGGGGTAACAAATATAAATAGGTAAAAGACCTACGAAACTTAGTATAATGGGTCTTGTGCATGTGATCCTTAACCAAAACAGTTGCACCTCCTTGAACTTTTGGGCTATCACCCGATAAGATTTGGCCCATACTTCGTACAACCCCCCCTCTACTCAGTAGACACCCCATAATGGCGTGAAAATACCAGAACACCCTTAATGATAATTGCAATTTTTATTTTTTTTTAAAATTCGATTTGGTTCGGCGCACGCTTGGCCGAACCAGTTCGCATCTGGATGCGCCGAGGCTGTTAAATGTCACGCAGTCACCCCTTTTCAGTTTTTAATAGGTTCGGCCAAGCGTGGGCCGAACCAGTTCGAATTTTGAACAGCCAAACCCTCTTGTGTTTGGTTTTTTTAAATTTTCCTTTAGCCGAGTTACATAGAACGATAAATTAGCTATTTCGGAACGATAATTTACTAAGTTTGAACGAACGTAACGATAAATTGAATAATTAACTATCGAATACTAATAAACACAATAAAAAACTAAACATATAAACATAAGTGGAATAATTCATACAATCCGTGCAATATAATTCATACATATAAACATAAGTAAACAATCCGGAAAATACAACAATATAATCCCTAAAGACCACTACTCCGTCTCCCTCTGCTGGGAGACACAGCTAAACTTCCTAAGCCCTCGTGCCATAGGCCTAGTGAGTTGCTTCAGCCGGTCAATAATGGTCCAGCCACAGGTCCCACGGGGATGCCCACCGTCCCTAAGAACCCCCTCCAGGTCGTCATAGAGTTGCATAATCTCTGGCACATTCTATAATACAAAAAATAACCATGTCATTGACAAAACAGGATAAAATAACAAATGATTTAATAACACTGTAAGACTGAAATAAAGGATCATACCTGTCTAACATAACTGTCAACAGGGTAGTTGTCGGCGCAAATGTATGGGTGGGATACCCTCATATACCATGCAAAGTACTCCTCAACAATGTCAGGCATCCCATCCACCACTGAGTCACCACGCGGGACAAGGTGCAAGTGGAATTCTATCCATGCTTGATCAGCTTGCTCCTTTGTCACTACAGCCCGTCCACTAGGCCTAGGGTCCTCTGAGATGCCCTGAATCCAGCCAAACTGCCTGACCACTCGATCTGGGTTATAGGCCAACATGCTCTCAGCATGACGCAGATGGCCCTTAAATAAGGCCAGGGACTGAATAGGTCTGTGCTGAGTAAAAGGCATCCAGGTGACCTCCTCTGACCTTAAGTGATCCAGGACTGCCCTGAAAGTTGGCACTGACCCATCAGCCCTATTGCAGTCCCACCTTTTAGCCCGTGGCTGGTCTTCTGTGTACCCCTCAACCAACCATTTAGTGCCAAATACCTGCCCCTGGAAATGGTCAAAAACTCAGGCCTGTGATAAATAAAAAGTGGGTTAGGGATCCAACATATAATAATTTACATAAACTTATACCAACTGAAATATAAAAATAAATAAAGTAAAATACATACCTGAAGGAGAGTGGCAAATCCAGCAATCTGTGAAGTCGAAGGGGAAGAGGCATTTGTCAGCTGCTGTTATAGGTGAGTCAGTGCCATAGTCCCCCAACAGTACTAACCAGCATTCTCCAGCTCTCTGATCATGCACAAGTATGCAACCTTCACCCTGTTGCCAGACTTGTCACAGAATAGTGTACGACCAAGCAAAATCAGAATGTAGCAACGAGCTGCATCCTCCCATCTCTCAGCTCCAATGGCCTCAATGTACACTCTCTTGAGCCAACTCAGCTTGACACTTGTACCTTTCGCAGGTACCTCAGCAACTGCCTCCCCGTGCGAAACCCCAGGTAGTCAACCAACAAATCCAGCGCCTCCATCTTGGTTGGCTCTACCATGTCAAAATATATCCCCGTGATGGGGATATGGAGCAGCTGCACCACATCATCCAGGGTGATAGTCATCTCATCAACTGGAAGGTGGAATGTGTTGGTCTCTCCGTGCCACCTCTCCACGAAAGCAGTAGCGAGGAAATGGTTGACTGTACCAAACCCCACGTCATGAAGCGGCAACAGACCAGACTGAAACATGTAATCCATAATCTGAGGATGAATCTCAACATCCTTCATTGAATGATTATGAACTTTTTGCTTACCCCCATCCAGAGGACGCTCCTGCATTGGACATTATAAAAAAAATATAATCAATAATTAGATAGATGTAACAAATCAGACTTATTAATAACTTGAATTGTTAAGAAATTTGAAAATTTACCCAACCGTCCCATAATCTCCGAGCAACGTGAGACCCATAAGAATATAGGACAGATCGATCGTATGACCCTCCAGCATAAGGGAAAGTAGATGATCTGTCGGGAGCAGTAGATGCCTCGGGCATGCCAGTGTCAGGCAGCGGAACATCAGCATCGGCAGCAGAAGTGGAAGGCCGAGACGTGGAAGGTCGATGAGAACTCGATCGGCGACCCTGAGATGGCCCTTCCACCTGAGCAGCAGCATCAGTGTCTAGGTCATCATACTCTAATGCCTCATCAACTGCAGCATCAACTGGATCATCAACCGGAGGCTCATAGTTAGTCTCTATCTCTTTGCCGCGTCCACCACGGCGTCCAAGTACGCGTCTAGGATGCTGCAATTGCCGGCCACGGTGTACGGACGCAGTCGGACGAACTCTCTCCTCATCAGCCTCAGGCTCAGTCTTTGCTCGCTTCCGGCCAAGACCACCTCCTCTGGTGTTAGCCATACTGAAGATAGGAAAAAAAAACTCAGTGAAAATGAATAAATTCATCATTCAGCAACAATCAGGGTGGTTCGGCGCACCCAAAGCCGAACTGGTTCGGCATACGCTTGAACGAACCGGTTCGGCGCACGCCTGGCCGAACCTCCACAAAACAGTTCGAAAAATAGGGTGTTCGGCGCACGGCTGAACGAACCAGTGCGGCCTCTGCTACGCCGAACCACCCAAAACAGCGGAAAAAAAAGGTTTCGCGAAGAAGAAAGAAGAACATACCTATACTAAAATGGAAGGAAATGTAGATGATTGTTGATGGAAAACGAACGAAATTGATGGATTGAAGTTGAGGTGTGTGGGTTCGGCGGCTAGGGTGTGTTTTTGAGAGAATGAGAAAGTGAGGGGGTGTGTGAGGGTGAGAGGGAATAGAAGAGAGAAAAATTATTTTTAAATTAGGGGTATTTTGGGAATAACACTGGTTACGGGGTGTCCATCGAATAGAGAGGGGGTTGTACGAAGTATGAGCCAAAGATTTTCCCATATCCTTTTGTGGCGATGGCCATCTCCTTTTTGAGTGATTTCTGCTAGGTTTCCATTGTGATTTGTGTTAACAATTTAAGTTGTCTGTGCGTTGGAATCGAGGAATTTATGTTAATTGTGAGTTATAATTGAATGGAAAATGTGCTGGGAAAAGGTCCTATCAAGTCGTATATATCCCCACACATACATATATACGATTTGGTGAAATACAAGTCGTATATACGTAGGTGTGGGGGGTACATACGACTTGTATTTTACAAAGTCGTATATACACCCCCCTTATGTATATACGACTTGTTATTAAAAAAATTGTTTTAATTTTTAAAAAAAGGTTAAAAACGCTACTAAAAATCCGTTAAAAAGTCAAAACTAATCCAAAAATTATAAAAACACCACTAAAAGTCCCTTCCAAAAATTATAAAAACACCACTAAAAGTCCCGTTGTCCCGGTAGAAGTCCCTTCTATGGGAATCTTGATCCTTGATATTTTTCGGATTTAATGGTTATGGTTTTATTACAATCGGAGCAGGTTGCCCGAAAACTGATTTTTTAGCCTAAATTATTCGCTCGACGTTAGGGCTGGACAGTTATCACCTACTTGTCCGAAACCCGAAGAAACCGAAGTATGAAACAAGTGTGTGGGCGGGTGCGGGTGGGTGTCGGGTTCACAATGTTGTTATTTCAGTTTCAGACGGATTTGAATGGGCGGAATCGGTTTTAGAAAAGAAAACCATCGGAACCCAAACTGACCCGCGTAGTAATCACACAGTGGAAAATAACTGCCATTTTATTGGAAATGTGCGCATTACAATCATGACATGCAGTCCACCTAAAAAAAATCATGACATGCCTGCTTAACTACTGTACATCTGTGTACTTTTCTTTCATCGAGACACACATTACTTGCACTTCACATTATCCAATGATGCACACTATTTTATTCTACTAGTATAATTGAAAACCGAGACTCTTTATTTACTTATAAAGTTCATTATTTTATTAGTATTTATTTCTTTTAATATTTTTTAACTTCTCTCTTCATTGATCCATCGTCTTCTTCACTTTGTCTTCTTCACTTCTTCTCTGGTTCTGTGTTTATCTCCCTCCCTCATGCTTCATTCTTTCCCTCTTCCTCTCAATCCCAAACCCGCCTTTACCCGCTGCTTTCACCCGCCTAATCCGCCAAAACCGCCAAACCGAACCCGCACAATCCGAAGGAAACCTTGGGCGGATTTGGGTCTCTGTTTCTGGACCGTGGTTATGGTCGGTTCAGTGGTTTTGGTCCGAAACCGACCGTTGTCCAGGCCTACTCGACGTATAACATCGTCAAGTGTTAACGAACTACACACTAAACAGAACCAAAACACGGTCAATATTTATATCTAATTTATTTTCCTATTTTTTTTTTAATTTTTTAAATAATTTATTTATTTTTTATTTGGGTTACAAAATCGTATATATGTAGGTGTGGGGGTGTTTACCTTGGATTTTGGTAAACACCGCTGGTCTCCAATTTGGTTAACTTGCAGGATCAACCAGTGAATCCTAAGACCATTTGTGTTAAGAGTTTTTAGTTTGATGTGATGTTCTTCAGTGTTTTGCGTTTTAAACAGGAAAGAAGAAGAAATAATTGATTCCTTACGCGCGTAGCAATCAAGATATTTCAGGGAAGAAGGACTTGAATTGTAAAACAGATAAAGGTAAAAAGAAAAGAGAAGTAAATTGCATTAAAATGAAAGAGAATGGTACACCAGATCATACATTGTTCTCTGACTCGTTTTTCTCTTGAATGCGGAAGTTAGAGCGTGAGAATTGCAATATGAAATTGTGACCCTTGTTTCTTCTCAGAAACTCATATTTATACTAAGAAAAGAGGGGGGAAAACTAAACTAAGTAACTGCCTAGAAATTTGAAAACTAATAACTGCTGCTCCTACTTTCGACAAGAACCGCTTCATCACGCTTCGACCAACTGCTAATTCTTCAGCGCATAACTGCTCTGTTTTCTGTCTGTCGAAAGCTTGTGTCCGTTTTCCTCTTTCTTGCTTTTTTGCTTCCCCGGAAGCTTGTCGAATTTATCCTGCGCATGGCCATTTTCTCTGTCGAAATACTTTGGTCTTTGTCGAAATATAAGTCAAGCCTTGTTGACCATTTTCAATGAGGCTTGTCGAAATTACAGGCTAACAAATTGCCCCCCAAAAATGTCTTTTTCGACTGAGCTTGAGGTGGAAGGAGAGAAAGAACATTTTTGAATTCACCATCGAAATAGACTTTGCACTTGAGCAGAATAACTGTATACCTGATGTCGCCACTGTTAAGTGTTGTTGACGTTACTCCTATCTTGGTGTACCACATGGCCTTCAACGTTCTGCTTATAATTCTGACAATGCTCATATGGCAATCATAACTTCCTTTGAAAGCCACGTACTTACGCTTTCTTTATCTTTATTCCAGCGTTATTTTAACTTCTTGCAATGTTGGCTTATACTTTTTCAAGTATTTGCCATTTATACGCAAAATTCTTTCATCAGCGCCAATCTCTTCGACTTCATATGCGCCGTTTGAATAGACTTGTAAAATTTTGAATGGTCCTTCCCAACTTGGGGACCATTTACCAAGGACTCTATCTTTTCGATCCATAGGTAAAATGACTTTCCAAACTAAGTCTCCCACGTCGAAAGTCTTCAATTTGACTTTCTTATTGTACACCTTAGCTACTCTTTCCTTTTGTCTTGTGAGCACATCTAATGCATTTAACCTGTCCTCATCTAAATCAACTAATTCATCTAGCATCATACTCCAATAATGATCAGATGGGATTTCAAATTGTCTTTGAATCCTAATTGATTGAAAACAAATTTCTGCTGGTAATACTGCATCATGCCCAAAAACAAGTTTAAAATGAGTATTATTAATTGACTCTTTGGGAGATGTTCGACATGCCCATAAAATTTGGTTAAGTGTCTTATGCCAATTCTTGGGTTTTTGCCCAACATGTTTTTTAATCAAACTAATGATAATTTTATTGGCTGCTTCAACTTGACCATTTGCTTGAGCGTAGTATGGCGTCGAACTCAACAATTTATAACCGTTTTCAGCAGCGAATTCGACCATTTTCTGACCAATAAAAACCGAACCTTGGTCTGTGGTGATAGTTTCAGGCACACCGAATCTATACAATATATGGTCTTGAATAAAACTAATTACTGCCTCTTGATTAACATTATTTAAAGGAATAGCTTCCACCCACTTAGTGAAATAATCTATCCCTACTAATATGAAACGATGGCCTTTCGACGAGTTTGGCTTAATTTCGCCAATTATATCCAGAGCCCATCCTCTAAATGGCCAAGGTTTCACGATAGAATGTAATTCATTTGCAGGCACATGTTGTATCCCTGCATGCTTTTGACATTCTTGGCATCCTTTGGCAAACTCTATGCAATCTTTTAACATGGTTGGCCAATAAACACCTTATCGAAAAAGAAGCCATTTCATCTTATGGCCTACTTGGTGAGCCCCACACGTTCCACTGTGAACATTGGATATTGCCAAGTACGCCTCATTTTCGCTAAGACATTTGAGTAAAACTCCTTCAGGGGTTTTCTTAAACAACTCATTTCCCATAATCACATAACTTAAGGCTCTATACTTGATCTTTCTATAAGTCATCCCTGTGGGATTCTCCAAGTAATTAACAATTTGTCTTCGCCAATCACCATTTGACAAATTGTTGATGGCAAAAACTTCGAACACGTTGTCACAATACCCTTTGTCAAAAACTTCAAAAGTTTCATTTTCATTAAAAATTTCATTTGGCTTAGGACTTAAGGCTAAAGAATCGGCCTATGCCCCCTCAAGTTTTTGCCTTGACAAAGTTTCTAGTGACATGTTCGTCGAAATTAATTTGTTTTTAATTTCGATTAGCTCCATTAAGTTTTCTTTCAAAACTTTATAACCTGAAGCTAGCTGTGCCAAATCATTCGCCTCTTGATTTGCAATACGAGGCACATGCTCGATTTTAACGTGATCAAAACGTTTCAATAATGCATTGGCAGCAATAAAGTAAGTAATCAAATTTTCCTTTATGCACTTGTATTCTTTCGTTAATTGCTTGATTACTAATTCAGAATCACCTCTTATTTCGACCTGCTTTGCCCCCAAGTTTAACAGAATTTCGAGTTCTGCTATTAAGGCTTCGTATTCCGCCTCATTGTTGGAGCAACTTTCTTCGATTTTATACTTGTATTTGGTTGGTATTTCTGTTGGTGAAATGATTAACATTCCTACACCTGTACCATGTTTGTGGCTTGAGCCATCGAAATATAGCCTCCAAGGTCGAAGGTGAACACAATCAATTGCTAATTCGACCATTGAATGGTCTGCAATAAAATCTGCCACTACCTGGCCTTTAGTAGCCTTTAGTGGTTGAAATGTCAATGAATATTCGGATAAAGCTAATGCCCATTTACCTATTCTGCTATGCAAAATTGGTTTCGATAACATATGTTTAATTATATCAAAATTGGTGGCATGGCTCCCACTTGAAAACATCCTCCTTCTTCAGTCGAAGTAATGGCGAAAATACTTGAGTCTTGCCACTTAGATTTGATATAAATCTTCTCAGGAAATTGATCTTTCCTAGTAAAGACTGCAATTCTTTCTTTGTCGAAGGAGGTTGTGTTTCCATGATAGCCTTCGTCTTATTTTGATTTATCTCAATGCCTTTTTTGTGCACGACAAAGCCTAAGAAGTCACCTGCACTTACACAAAAGGCACATTTTAGTGGATTCATTTTCAATCCATATTTTCTCATCCTTTCAAATGATTGTCGAAGGTGGTCTAGATGACCACTTTCTGATGCTGATTTAACTACTATGTCATCTATGTACACTTGCATAAAACTTTCTATGAAATCATGGAACATAGTATTCATAGCTCTTTGGTACGTAGCACCAGCATTTTTTAAACCAAATGGCATCACTACCCATTCATAAACACCTAACGCCCCCGGGCATCGAAATGCAGTCTTTGAAACATCTTCCTCAGCAATAAAGATTTGGTTGTAGCCTGAATACCCATCAAGCATACTCAAATATTGGTAACCTGCTGCGGAATCAACTAACATTTCTGCCACTGGCATTGGATATTGATCTTTGGGAGTAGCATTATTTAGATCTCTAAAATCTATGCAAACTCTAAGTGTACCATTTTTCTTAATTACAGGAACTATATTAGCAAGCCAATCAACATACCTGGCAGTTCTGATGAACTTGCTCTTTAGTAACCTTTCGATCTCTGTTTTGATCTTCGACATGATTTCTGGTGCAAATCTCCTTGGGGTTTGCTTCACAGGCGTCTTATCTGGTCGAATAGGCAGCTTCAACTCAACCACTTCTCTTTTTAAACCTGACATTTCATTGTAGTCCCAAGCAAAACAGTCTTTGTACTCTTTCAGCAATTCGACTATCTGCACCTTGAAGTCTTTATTAACTTCTGCACTGATATATGTTGGTCTTCTTACACTTCCATCTCCCAAATCTATTTCTTCTAAGGGATCTTGTGCTTGTATCTTCTTGGTCGAACCTATTGGATCTTTCTCAAATCCTAATGGTTCATCATCATAGACACCGTCTAGTCTAGGTGATTCGACCATAATTTCTTTGTTACTATCATTTGTGGTTAAAGCAACCATGTGATGCAACTCGGCTTCGAGAATTGCTTTTTCTTTATTTCCGGCCACATAGGCCGTAATTCTTTCCCATGTACTGGGTTTTATCACCATTTCAAAGTCTATCCCAGCCAGTAGGCTTAACAAAGCCTCTTGGTCTATTCTCCTCATCAATGATTTCCCTTTCCCAAATGAAACCATAATTTGGGTGAAGGCTGACAGAGGAGAAGACATTGTCTTGCTCAATGAACCCAGCATTGGAAGAAGAACATGGAGAGATATTTGCTAGTTGCTTGTCGAAGGTCTTCTTGGTGATCGTATTTACTTCAGCCTTGAAGTAACTTTGATCTCCTTCGATATTTTCGACCAACCCATCTTCTCTCCAAATAATGAGCCTTTGGTGCACAGTCGAAGGGATTGCCCCCACTCCATGTATCCATTCTCTTCCAAGCAGCAAGTTGTAGTTTGCCTTGGAGGGTATTACCAAAAACAAAGTTGGCCTTTTGATGCTACCTACTGCTAATTCGACTTCAATGGCCCCAAGTGAATGGCCAGTTTTGCCTTCATAATTAGTGAGAACCACATTATGTGGCCTCAAATCAGTGTCACATTTGCCAATTCTTCTTAGCAACTGTTGAGGCATCAAACTCACAGCAGCACCACCATCAACAAGGACCTTGTTGATTCCTACATTGTTGACCTTGGCTTGAATGAACAATGGCTTAAGGTGATTCATCATGCCACAATCTGGCCTTTCAAAGACAGCATGTTGCTCTTCGACGCAGCCATCTTTCAACACATAGTAGCATATTGGCTTGTAAGCCATATCTTCGTCGAATTCTTCTTCGACCTCATTGACTTCAGACACCACATCATATTCAATTGGTAAAATTGAAACGACACCACATAGCACGTCGAAGTCATGCTCAGAATCAGCAAAAGAAGAGTTCAATTCCTCTTCCAACTTGAGATCTTCTTCTTTGAAGCCTTTCTTTATCTCAGCTAAAGAAGGGAAGATTCTTTCAGTGGCTGGTTTCCTAGCCACTTCAGCTGAAGGTAAAATTCTTTCCTTACCTTTCTCGTTCTTGGGAATTGCCACTTTGCCTGTAGCAACAGCATCAACTTTCTTTTGGCGTTGAAATCTTCGCCATTGAGTCCTTGTCATAGGATTCTTTCCCTTGTAGTTGTTGTTGTAGGCATACTTCTTATTTCCAGTTGCCTTGCTTTGGTTAACATCACTTGTGTTATCTTTGACCAGTTTAGGTGGCCTAATTCGATGGATAGCATTGCCCCCAGTGTGGTATATGGCTTTGCCTCTTCCACCAGAATGTACCCACTTTTCGACAGGAGTACCAGAAGGAGGAACATAAGTACTCAGCTTTCCTCTTCCAGGAGTTTTGGTCGAAGTAACCATGTAGGGAATTCTCCTATCCGCAAAATCAAGTAAACCAAGTAAAAGCATTTTTTGTTAGAGAATTAGGGAAAAATTTCATTCTTAAATTCTCATTTTGGGCTAAATCCCCAGCCTCAGTTAAATAACGAGCAATGTGTTCGACGGTGGATTCACTAGTTTCTCCACCAAATTTAGTGAATTTAGGGACTTTCCAACCCCTTGGCAATTCACTTTGCAAAATATATTCTGATAATGGCGACACAAAATTTGGCCTGTGCATTCCTATATTAAGGCCATTCTGGGCTAAAATTGTTTCGACAAGATTAGCAATATTGTTCTGTGCTCCAAAATTGTTTTGTTGCACTTGTCTGACTACTTCATCAGCATTTTGATTTCTATTTACTAACACTATATCAGGCTCGTTTTCAACCATCCCCTGCAAGGGTTGTTCGACAACTTGTGCTTGTGCCTGATTTCTAGGCAATTCAATGTTAGGCCTTTCTAAAGGGATTTCTACAGGCCTCAAAGGTTGTACTTGGGGTATTGGCTGATTCTGCATTCTTGGAGTGCCAAAGAAATCTGCAATTCGACCCATTTGAGTTGCCAATGCTTGGTAACTGTTATTGGTCTCATGTATCAAAGGGTTGAATACTGTACCAATTTGTTGGGTTAACATGTTAACCATATCATGATTGGCCTCATCTATTTGTTGTCTCAATGCCAACACAGATGCTGTAGTTAATGTGGGCTGGGCATTTCGACCATAAATGCCCTCTTGAGAGGCATGCATAGGGGAGAAACCACCATTCATTATGTTATCTGCACACGTTGATGAATTGGTTTGCAAGCCTACCATCATGCCAGTTGACATACCATAAGGGAGATTTCGACCAACTATAGGCATGCTAAATGGAATATGACCACTAGTCATATATGGGTTAGACGTTCCCATTGTTTGTGGCATAGAAACCATTTCATTAGGCTGTGTGGTCACCGTGGTGGCCATCGTTGGTAAAGGATTAAGCACAGGAGATGTAACTGGGATCATGCCTGTCGAAGGCATTGGAGCAGTTATTCCCATAGCGGTTACTGGATTAGCGTCATTGACAGACGCATTCTCAAGGCCACTCTGTGCGTTCGAAGAACTTGCGCTAGAACGTGACATCTTTGACAAAGATTTACCACTCCTCAGGCGCATAAACAATTATATTCCAAGATTCTGTTAACTAACACTCTTATATTTCGACACAAACGTCCCACTGGGCGTGCCAATTTGTTTACCTTGGATTTTGGTAAACACAGCTGGTCTCCAATTTGGTTAACTTGCAGGATCAACCAGTGAATCCTAAGACCATTTGTGTTAAGAGTTTTTAGTTTGATGTGATGTTCTTCAGTGTTTTGCGTTTTAAACAGGAAAGAAGAAGAAATAATTGATTCCTTACGCGCGAAGCAATCAAGATATTTCAGGGAAGAAGGACTTGAATTGTAAAACAGATAAAGGTAAAGAGAAAAGAGAAGTAAATTGCATTAAAATGAAAGAGAATGGTACACAAGATCATACATTGTTCTCTGACTCGTTTTTCTCTTGAATGCGGAAGTTAGAGCGTGAGAATTGTAATATGAAATTGTGACCCTTGTTTCTTCTCAGAAACTCCTATTTATACTAAGAAAAGAGGGGGAAAAACTAAACTAAGTAACTGCCTAGAAATTTGAAAACTAATAACTGCTGCTCCTACTTTCGACAAGAACCGCTTCATCACGCTTCGACCAACTGCTAATTCTTCAGCGCATAACTGCTCTGTTTTCTGTCTGTCGAAAGCTTGTGTCCGTTTTCCTCTTTCTTGCTTTTTTGCTTCCCCGGAAGCTTGTCGAATTTATCCTGCGCATGGCCATTTTCTCTGTCGAAATACTTTGGTCTTTGTCGAAATATAAGTCAAGCCTTGTTGACCATTTTCAATGAGGCTTGTCGAAATTACAGGCTAACAGGGGGTGTATACGACTTTGTAATTTAACAAATCGTATATACTAGGGGTGTTCAAAACCGAACCAAACCAATAGAAAACCGCAAACCGAAAACCGCAAAAAACCGCTTTTGATCGGTTTTGTTTAGTTCTTTTTTTCATTGCACCACGCGGTTCGGTTCGGTTCGCGGTTTTGATTTCAGAAACCGAACCAAACCAAACCAAACCGCAAGTAACACTAAGGCTTGTTGAATTACAACCTTCCTTACTAACTTACTAACCCAAATGCAACTAAAACCCAACTCTCACTCACTTACTAGCCCAAATTCAATTAATTCTTTGACTCACTTACAAACAATCCATATTATTATGCTATATTTAAAAATTACAATAAAATATTTAATTCAAATTCTTTTAAACACTGTCTTAGCTATTTTAAAAGAATTAAAAGAGAGTAATTTATATACTACATATATTTGAGTAGATTTTTTCTTAAAGATTTATGTTAGTCATTTCTTAAGTTAGTTAATTTAACTTCATTTTAAATTATGTTTTGTCTTGGAAAAAACCGAACCAACCGAAACAATCCAAACCGGATTGGTTTGGTTTGGTTCGGTTTTATTTTAGGAAGCCAACCGAATCAAACCAAACCGCATGTAATTTTGCCTTGCGGTTCGGTTCACTTTTTGTCTCAAAACCGAACCAAACCGCACCGCGAACACCCCTAGTATATACCCCCACCTTAGGTATATATGATTTTATTTTATTTTTAATTTTTAGGGAAAATCGTATTTAGGTATATACGATTTTAATTTTTTAAATTTTTTAGGGGAAATTCATATTTAGGTATATACAATTTTTTTTATTTTTTTTTGGAGCTGGGGATATGTTGGGGTTTTTAAATTTTGTGAAGGGTATTTTGGTCTTTTCGCATGGGGCATGGGGTATAAGGGAAGATGGTGGGGTAAAAAAAAAACCATTCTTTTATTCAACAAAATGATCAATGAACAATGAAAGTATAACATGGATTTATTTTTGAAATTATAATGCCTTGTGCGGTCACGGACACATAGTTTATTACATATCACCTTATTATACATCACTTTTTTTGTCGAGGCCAAAGCATCCACCACCGAATTCATTTCACCTTACTATACATTACTTTAAAATTGCTTTTCAGTTTTGAATTTTAAGTTTTTCTACGAGAGACTTGGTATCAATTCCCTTGCTGTAAAAGTTGTCAATAAATTCCTGTTGTGTGAAATCACGATAAACGGGTGGTTTCTCTGGGGACAGCAACTCCGGAAGAGGTCCGTAGCAACCGTCAGCTCTCCATTTGCTCAAGTTCAAGAACATCACAATTGAGATTCGTGATTGTTTATGTGAATTAGCCAACACCCTGTGTTGTACACTCGCGTACTCCCCATTAGATATTATCTACAAAAACGAAATAAGTACAAATAAGTAAACAAATAAAAATGAAAGGTTAAGCATGAGCCGAGATTAATATTTCTTTTAAAGCATTGAGACGTAGCTATCAATGGTCTGGAAAAAAAACCTGAAGAAAGTCACCAATGTTGACAATGAGACCACCACGGACAGGATTAACACCCACCCACTCACCGTCATGCTTAACCTGCAGTCCCGACACATGGTTCTGCAACAACAACGTTATAGCACTGGGATCTGTATGCGGTGCAATCCCCACTGTCAAATCCGGTTGCGGACAATAAGGGTAACAGTGTCCGACCATTGCTCTTTTTTCAGAAAATGTCAACTCCTTCAACTTTCCACGTTCTAATCCCAACCCTTCCGACAACAACTCAAAAACCATGTCAGCAACTCTAGTCACATGTAAATCCCATTCAGTTATCTCTTTCCGACAAACCTTCGGCAACTCCTCATCGTTTGGTGGCTCCGGTGCCATCCACACCTGGTATTAAATATATAATATTAGTTCAGAAGTTAGTTGTTATCCAATGTTATATAAGTCTTGTTGTAAACACGATTTTCATTACATTTCTATTTTTACTTTTTTTATCTTTCTCTTTTATTCTTGTAATATGGAGGAGTCATGTCCCGAAATTGTTAAGACTAAATATCATGTTCTGGATTCGAACTCAGGACGTCTAAGTTGTGTGTGTGAGTTTCTCACTCCAACTACAAACCAAAAAAAATAAAAATACCTGAAGGGAGTCATGCCAGCTGGCAGCGTTGGTTCTGTATAAGTCGTTGTTGCTACTGTACATTACGCCTCGGTGCTCGTCTCGTTTGTAGTATTTTGCTTTGGTTTCATGTGGAAGTTCGTGAAAAGTTTCGATGGATTTGATGGTTTGGTCGAGAACAGAGACAGGAATGCCGTGGTTGATGATTTGGAAGAAACCCCAGGTTTTGGCTGCTTGTTTGATTTGTTTGAGGATGTTTGCACGGTTGTTTGGGGAGTTAACGTTGGAGAGGTCGATGAGTGGGATTGAGGTTGTTGTTGCTGTGGAGGAATTAGATTTGAGATCTGAGAGGGTTTGTGGAGGGTGAATGAAAATGGATGGAATGGTTTTGATTCCGGAATCAGAGAGACCTTTTACTCCTATTTTGGACTCGTCGAATTCCTTCACTGCTTTTGCTCTTTCGTACTCGTAGTTGCTGCCTTTTGATGCCATGCTTCTTATTTTTCTGATGAGTAGTACTATGAGTATTGAGTAGTGCTGCTATATAAAGAGAAGCATTTCTATCATGAAGATGCGAATGGGTTTTTTCTGATGGTTCCATCTTCATGATAGAAAAATCAGATATCAAGTGGACAAAGGAATCACTACTCATCAGAAAAAAAAAGATTATGGATGGATCACAACCATCCACAAAATCAAGCGGATGGTTCCAATCAAATCCATGAATACCTTATTTTTTGTAACGGAAGGATTGCTGGATTTTATTATAGACAAATCAGATATCGAGTGGACAAATGAATCACTTTTTACGGTTACACTCAGAGCAAATTAATTTGACCGTGCAACACTATTTATATTTTCATTGAATTTGGATCATGTGCAGTCAATTTGGGTGCATTTGTCCTAGGAAGGTAGCTCAGTTAGCGAGCTAAGGGACATGAAGGAGTTGCAAAGTTGCAAAAAGAGGTCCAAGGTTCAAATCCCGGAAACTAACATTCCCCCACCCCCACTAACATTTGTTTATCAAAAAAAAAAATTGGATGCATTTAGTGCAATCACCAAATTTGTGTATGTCTCTCTCCTCCTGTTTTTTAATTTATTTTTTACCTATAAATTATTTAAGGGTTCAAATTGAGACTAACTACATTTAATGGTTCAGATTGTGTGACTGCACTAAATGCACACAAAAAATTAGCTGCACAAAAATCTAGTCCCAATCACCCCAACCTCTCCCTTTCCCTCTAATGAGTCTAATCACCTCAGTTTCTTTTTATTTATTTATTTATTATTGACAAAATCACCCCCTTTCTCTCATCTCGCAAAACGTACGATAATAGGCATGTCTAAGCTAGTCTTTCGCGGCAGGTCATCCATCAGAAGTAGAATCTTGGACTTTAAGATACACCCTTCTTTGTTTAGATGCAGTTAACAATTTAGACAATAACAATTTCAACTCTTAAGGTTTTATATTTTTTGATTGTTGATCTGGATGTTGATGCTATAAATGAATGAAATATCCTTGATTGTTGATCTGGATGTTGATGCTCTCTCATCATTTTTTTCTTCTTCCGAAAATCAGAGTAAAAAAAAGGGAAATGAAATTTCTTTCGAGTGGGAAAAAAATAGTATTATAATTTGAATGGATATGAAATAGGAATTGGTAGTTGAAGATGGGAATGAATAAACCTAGAAAATAAAATTAATTATTGATTATTTTATTTCTTGGTTTCTTTGTTAGGAAAGAAATATGTTCTCTTTCTTTCTTCTACGTTGAATTTTGAAACTCTTGATCGTGAAGTTAGGGAGGAAAAAGACGAAAAAGGGTAAAAGGGAAAGAGCTTTGGAAAGAAGAGACAAGATATGTAGAAAGATTAGTCATTCATTGACTTCATAGGCGACAGACGGCCCACAAATATGTGATTTTTAGGAATCGCTGTCTAATTTATTAAACGGGAAAAATTGAAAAAGAAACTTATTTTCAAAATTAATGGTCTGCAAAAACTAGATTATGTTCGGAAGTCGGTTATGCATGAGGAATAACGAAAACTTAATTTCACTACACCCTTAATACATTTGTCCTAAGACTGATTATGCTCATTATTAATGAGTAATGAAAGATTTGTTTTACCCCAAAGTAAGATATAATATGATAATCAATGGAGTGGTTGGATAGGTAGTTAGGTATACCGAATTGGAGTGGTACTATATCTTGGTCCAAGTAACCCAAAAAAAATATCTTGGTCCCCACTCAAGCAGTAATGCAAATCATGCAATTTAGTGACTTGTTTTGTTTTGAAAAGCGAATATATATTTCAAACGTTGATGACAAAGATGGTACCAAGAATGAGCATAAAGAAGCATGCTCGAAATTCGAACCACACAAAATGACACCAGAGGAGGACCACCACAATACAGAAGAAGAAGCAACGGCAGAAACCAAAATGAACTGTTTTTGTAGACAGAGTAGATCCAGCAGCAACCATGTTCCAATAAGAAGAGTCCAAATGCAGCACCATGGTGATAAACAAGACCTACATCAACCAATAATGCAACGGAAGCAAGATGAAAGGGTTCTAGAAAAAGAAGAGTTAAAATAAAGGATCTCCTAAAAAAAATTAACACAGATAAAAACAGTCACTAAATATTAAACATCCATAGGTAAAGAGTAAATTTAACATTTGTTTGTGGGTAATTTGACATTTGCTTATCGAAAAAAAAAAGAGTAAATTTGACATTTACTTCCGGTCACTCATTCCATATATTATGCACGATATAAAATAACACATTTGTTTGTGGGTAATGCTTTACGCACCACGCAGTAGATAGGGACGGAACACATTGATTAAATTACAATGTTTTAAAAATTGAACCGGATATTAAACTATTGAGACCTCCGAGTCATGGTTCAACCGCTGAAATAACCAAACCGTATAAGGTGTCGGGTCATGTTTTTATAACAATTTTATTTTACTCTCAAAAAAAGTGAGTTGCTCTCATAAGATTTTTTTTAAAAATTAAATGTAAAAATTTACAAGAAATAAATAAAAAATGAGTACTAATTTTATTTTTTTAACTATATAATTTGTAGAAATTTAACTATTTTATTCTGCAATGAAATTATGTATTTTTTATAAAAATTTACAATTTTTTTGAGAAAATATTTTAGACTATATTTTACCTCCACAAATAAAAAAATTCTAGATCCGTTACCCATTATTTTTTTGACTATCAAGCTATCACTATATACTTATACTTTTACCTAAACACCTAGTACCCTTAAGGGTCAATTTTGTTGTAGTGGATTAATTTACTCTTAATTTTTATCCAAAGAAAAGATTGTTGAGTAGTAAATAAAAAATAAATAAATAAATAAGACAAAAGAATGACACTATTGTTTTTTTGTCATCAGAATGACATTATTGTTAGGAGATCAAACATGGCCCACTTATAGCCTATTGTGGCTTACGACTTACGTGCAAATGGCCAAATATCTGTGGGCCCATACTTCTTCCAACCCCTTGGCTATTCAGTGGATACCCCTCAAACGCGTGAAAAGATCTAAATACCCTTAATGAAACGCGTCGTTTTGATTTTTTTTTGGGAGTTAATGATGGTTCGGAGCACGGTCAACCAAACCAGTTCGGTTGATCTGCCACCGAGTATGTTATTTTCAAAGACACCCCCCATAAAACTGTTTTTATTAGGTTTGGAACACGGCCGATCGAACAAGTTCGAAGCACGGCCAGCCGAACCATTATTTTGTTTCATTTTGTCTTGTAAAAGTGCTTTTTAATTTTAAATGAAATAGTTTATTAAACATACACGTGATGAGATGTGATTGATTTGAAGGGAGATTTATAATACTCCCTCCGTCTCATATTAAGTGTCCTGTTTGTCTTTTTTCTTTGTCTCAAATTATCTGTCACTTTAGAATCCCAATACAACATTTATTATTACTTTCCAACAATACCCTTACTTTTATTTGTATTTCCAACTTTTCCATTCCTCTCTCCTCATAATAACATAGGGGTCTTTAGTCCTTCCATACTTTTTAAACATAAAAAATAGCATTTCCAATCATTTTCTTAATACCCGCGCATAACCTTAAACGAGAGTTCAATAAAAACTTGATGTTTGTAAAAACAATCACTCCCCATCAGTTGAAATAAGTGGCCTGAGCTGAATCTCTGAGTCTGACTTGGTGTTGTCTTGTCGGTAGGAGAGTAGGACCAAACCTGCAGGGAAATTCTACCCACTAATTACAGAAAATAGGAATGGCGTCAAAGAGAGTTATTTCGGAGCAAAACGTAACAAAACTTTGGTTCGGGAGTTTGGTGTCTGAACCGGTTCGGACGACCGTGCTTCGAACCAGTTAAAATATAACGTGATGGAGGTTTTTCATGTGAGGGTATTTTGAGAATATTTAAGGGTTAGGAGTGTCTACTGGGTAGCTGGGGGGTTGGAAGAAGTATGGGCCTATCTGTGGAGTTGGAAGTGGGTGGGTTTTCAGTTTTCGTGAAGGGCAACGGACCAAGTAAGGTGCGGGTTTTGATGATGTTGTTTCTATCATTATCGCCTTCCTCTCTAAATTACTTGTTGGTCTCTATTGCTTCTTATTTTGGTGCCCCTACTATCAGCCAAGTGTGAAGCTCGTAGCTAGCCACAGTCAAGTCTGTCATTGTTGCCAATTTGGTATCATGCTTGGGAGTAGCTTCAAAAGGGCATTTTTGCCCTTTTTGCAAAACGAACGATAATAGGCGGGTCTAAGCTAGTCCTTCACAGCAAGCCATCCATCGAAAGTAGAATCTTGGACTTTAAGAAGCTCTTCTTTGTTTAGATGAAGTTAACAATTTAGTCAAGAGCAATTTCAACTCATAAGGTTTTATTATTGCCTTACCCCCAATTTAGGGTAGTTGTTTACACTTTGATGTAATTTCTCTAGCCTTTTTAGCTATAAATGAATGAAAAATTATTGTGTTGACAAAAAATAAAACACCCCCACAAAAAGAAAATTATTTATACCATATGTACTATACTATGAAGTCTAAAACTTTCCCCTTTGACAAAAAAAAGTGAATCTAAAATGTTGCTGATTAGATATTTGACTGAAAATGTTACTAAGTAGTTCATACTCATATATGTACAATACATATATTAGAAGAGTAATCCTAATACCAAGTAAACCTCTAACCTAAGGTGATGGCATGAATTCAAGTATCTAATTTATTGAAATAAAATAAAAACCAAACACACTAACTTTTCTACCAACTACAGGACAACCTATATATTTTTTCCTACATTGATTTTTAATTATTCAACTTATATTAGCAGATTTCATACTCCACGCTTTGAGGTTCTCCACGGTGATAGGTTCAGAGCCATTGTTGAATACAAATAAGTTAGCTTGACTCATTATTGCTAGTTATGGATAAACCCTAGATAAAATGTTCAATTTCCCTCCTCCAAAACTCTCGACCACTGAGTGATCAATCTGGCAGAGTTGAAAAAATATCAAACAACATTAATCAATTGGTATAGTCAAAAAGTGTTACATAAAAGTGTTGCATTCGTACATACCAAACTCTTTAAGTGAGAGTTTTTTGCTTGTCAAATCTACATCTACAAATCCAGCAAATGATGGCTTGTATAATTCACTCTTCAAAGAGGAACTGTTCGCACATACAAAACAAAGTTAGCAATTAAGTAACTTTAAATAAAGGTAGCTCAGTTAGTGAGCTGAAATCGATAATTCAAATAGTGGAAATTAATATTCTTTTTTATCGTGCTAGAGGTGTGCAGTATTCACCAATTTTGCAGTGGCTACTCTACACCGAGGAACTGGGTGACCACGTGTACTAGGCTTTGCCGGTCTTTGTCGTTCTCCTCCCTCCCAATAGAGTTTTTGCCACACTTAAGACTCGAATTTGAGACCTTGAGGTAGGATCGAAACCAAGTTACCGCTCGGACCGACCTTTGTTGGTCCTCTAACTAATTACTTATAAATAAAAAATCAAATAAAGAAATTGATGATATGATGAAATTTGAGATTCTCACAAACCTCTTTGCATCAGAACACAGAAGAACCACATGATTCTTTGGTGCTTTGAAAACTCTGAAGAATACAGGAGTGAACTCATCCAAATTTTGTGAAGCCAAAGTCAAAAGCCCAAATGGTCCAAGCCCACCTTGAACTTTTGAACCTTTTTGGGCACAACGATTATGTGCATTTACCCAACTAGGATCATATGCCTCTGCCTTGTCTAAACTAGAAAATGAGAAGATAACTTCCACATCTGCCTGGGCTGTAGTTATTCCAGCTACTTCAACATAATTTCCCTCTTCAAGAGGAAGTTGTACCAATTGTCTCCCACTAGGATCAAGCCACACAACTCTTGGAATTTCCTGAAAAAATAAACCTACACATATTTAAATTTTTGATTTTCAAATACGTTGAAAAATAGGTTTAATTAGTATACACTGTTGATGTAAAATGTTTTACACTATCAACTAATAAAAAACCATGACATGGGTGACTTTTAAGGTAGTTGAGATAGTCAGACGTATCTTATGACATGTCACTTCGTGATTGACTAATATTGTAAAAAATCTTGAACACTAACATGTCACTTAATTTGGTCTCTCAACTTTTAGAAAAGTTCAATTTAGTCCCTGATATTAACAATATTACTAATTAGTTTTAACATTTTCAAATCTTATTAGTCCCTCAAATTCTCGATGTTTGTTGGTCCTTGAATTTTACAACTTAATATTAACCAAGTCTCTGTTTTTACAACTTAGTATCAATTAGGACCAAATAGACATCGAGAATTTGATTGAGTTGTAAAAGTCGGGACCAAATAGACTTCGAGAATGTAAGAGACTAAGTTGAATAATATTTGAAAGTGTCACTACTAATTAGTAATATTGTTAATATCAGACAAATTGAACTTTTCTAAAATTACAAACCAAATTGGCTATTAACTTAAAAAATTATATCAATTTTAGTATGGAAAATAAAATTTGGATTCCACTTGCGATGTTTTCTAAATGAAAATGTGATTCCTTATGTAATTTTAATTATATATGACAAACACCAAATTTTAATATTGAAGGTGTGTGTGTGTATATATATATATATATATATATATATATAGAGGAATGTATCAAGTGAGAGCATTTTTACTATGAGAGGTTGAGAGGAGTGAATCTCAACCATAGATTAAATGGTTAGTGGTTGAGATTAAAACAAAAAGTCATAGTGGTAACCACCCATCTATTGTTAGTCGGCCCAGATTTATACCTCTCACCCTCTCATATTAAAACTCCTCTTACTTGATACACCCTATATATATATATATATATATATATATATATATATAGTAGCATTTATGTTTTGTAACAAGTTCTTTCTCATTTCTCTCTCCCTTTACTTTTTTTCAGTGTCCCATTCTCTCTCTCTCTCTCTCTCTCTCTCTCTCTCTCTCTCTCTCCATTTTTGCTTTCTATCTATATAGGTCACTTTTACCTTTTTTAAAAGTTTTGATGTTTTTTCCTAGTAAGTTACCAAGTTACTCTTCTACTGGTGTATTGCTAATTTTTTCAACTATGGGTTTTTTAGTAAATTTGTAGGTGGTTTCTTTGCCAATAGTATAGTAGAAGTAGATAGGCTATTCCTCTATGTTTTCTTTTGCTACCAACTAACATTCTCCAACGACCATCTTTTCCTTTCCATGCTGTCGTTGGGTCACGAAACACAGTGTTGTTTACTCCTTTATCGGGTACTAGGATTGGATTGTGGATATCGGGTTTAACCCATTTTCTTAAAAGTGGGTCGGATAAATCTTCGGGTATAAGCGTAACATTGTAGTTGTGTGTTTTTTTTGGTCAGTGATACCTGTGTAGAGGATTATTTACCTAGCACAATCGTGGTTGAACCGGACCAACAACCGAATTCATCAAATGGTTTTGATGGGTAAAGTGCAGGTTCAAGGTTTTCCAATTAATGAGATCTTTTGGTATTGAGTGGGCCCATACTATGTTGCCACATACCGATCCGTTTGGGTTGTATTGGTAGAATAGGTGGTAGTATCCATTGTAGTACATTAGGTTGTACTGCCGGTTAATGCATATTTATGTTTTCCTTCACAAAGTTTATCCTTATGTATGTTTTAACCCGCTTAATAATTGTAATTTATTTTTTACCCACATTTCAAATTAAAAGTTGAATGTATTATTATTTGAGTACCGATAAATTGTGCAAAACGAAATATACGACCGCACAGTGTGCAATTGATAAAAATACATCGGTGGTGGTTGCTTTTAATACATGGGTCAGTGTTTTTCTTCAAAATTTGTACCATATTTTCATACTATTCAACATTCACTTATTATTTTTGTTTCAAATCTAGAACTGTCCTCTTCTTCACTCTTACATCTAGAACTTTCCTCTTCAATTTCGTACCCTACCACTCACTCACTCCGGCGAATCCGACATATAGTACATATTGTTGGGTATTGGGCTCCCTTCCTATGTGGATAAAGTCACAAATAATTTAGCCCATTATGTTTCTCACTTATTATAAGTGGAGAGGATTAATTTAGGGTTGAGAGAGAGAGAATTTCGGATTAGAGCAGCCACCAAAGAGAGAGAAAAGAAGAGAGAAAACAATTCCCGTTTTTCTCAAACCTGTCACCGTAAAATTGCGATTCCGGTTTCGTTAACCGTTGGATCGTCTTCGTTTTTGGACAGCAGGTTTGTGAGATATAGTTCTACACTTTCACCGTTCGTATCTTCGAAACGAGTTCTGAGGAGAGAGATATTGGCTTCGTACTGAAGCTACAATTTGGGTATTTTCATCTTCATCTTCTCAAATTTGTAAGCGTTTGTGCTTTATTGTTTTTGGTTGCTTGTTGGCACGGTTTGTGCTTATTGTTTGAGACTCTCTTGTAACCATATTTGATCATAGTGGAGCTATTTCTTTGGTCTGGACGACCCGTGGTTTTTACCCTTTCTTTGAGGGGTTTTCCACGTTAAAAATATCGGTGTTCATTGTGCGTTTTTATTCTCGCTATATTTGCCGCCACGTATTCGGTGTTGCTCCTCATAGATTCTTGCAAGTTTGGGGAATTTATTTCCGCTGCATATTTCTCTGTTATTACGTTTATGTGTTGATTCTCCATCAGAGTGGCATCAGAGCTCTTGGTTAGGAGTTAGTTTACTTGCTTGAATGATGGAGGCAAATATGAATATAAAGATGGTTTCTTTGAATGGTACTAATTATCATTTGTGGAAGGGCAAGATGAAAGATTTATTGTTTGTGAAGAAAATGCATCTTCCTATTTTTGGTAAGATAAAGCCGGATTCTATATCAACCGAAGAATGGGATTTTGAACATCAACAGGTATGTGGTTTCATTCGCCAATATGTAGAAGATAATGTTTATAATCATATTGCTAATGAGACTAATGCAAAAACCTTGTGGGAGAAGATAGAGTCCTTGTATGCCTCTAAATCAGGGAATAATAAATTGTTCTTGTTGAATAGCTTCATAAGTTTGAAGTATAAGGAGGGGACTTCTATTTCAGATCACTTGAGTGATTTTCAAGGGCTTCTTGATCAAATGTCAGGAATGGGTATCAAGTTTGATGATGAGCTTTTGGGACTATTTCTATTATTATCTTTACCAGATTCTTGGGAAACATTTCGAGTTTCTATAACGAGTTCTGCTCCTAATGGTATTGTTTCTTTGGAAACGGCTAAGGGTGGTGTCCTTAATGAGGAGATGAGAAGGAAGGCACAGGGTTCTTCATCTCAATCCGAGGTATTTGTCACAGAAAATAGGGGGAGAAGTACTCAGAGAAAGGAATCGAAGGGTGGTAGAGAGAAGAGCAGAAGCAAGTCCAAGTCTCGTTATGAAAATGTGGAATGCAACTATTGTCACAGAAAAGGGCACATACTAAAGAATTGTTTTCAGAGGAAGAGGGAGAATAAAGACAAGAAAGGTAAGCATAAATCAAGGGATCATGATGATCGTGTTACTGCTACTATTGGTGATGACCTTATTATTCTCCGTGATCATGAGACAGTTAATCTTGTGTCAGATGAGAGCATGTGGATAGTTGATACTGGTGCTACATTGTGAGTTACACCTAAGAAGGAGTTCTTCACATCTTATACTCCAGGCGACTTTGGAGTGTTGAGGATGGGTAATGATGGTGTATCTAAGGTAATTGGTGTTGGTGATGTTTGTTTGCAAACCAACACGGGAATGAAGTTGTTGCTTAAAGGAGTCAAACATGCTCCCGATGTTCGCTTTAATTTGATTTCTGTGTCTATGCTTGATGATTGTGGTTATGATAATCATTTTGGTGGTGGAAAGTGGAAACTCAGCAAAGGTAACTTGGTTTTGGCTAGAGGGAAGAAAATTTCTAAACTGTACTGGACAAAAGCTATGGTTTCTATAGACAGTGTAAATGCTGTGCATATGGAAGCATCTTTGTGGCACCGTAGGCTTGGTCATATCAGTGAAAAGGGGTTAAACGTTTTAGCAAAAAATGATGTGCTTCTAGGTTTGAAGAATGCAGATTTGGGGAAATGTTCTCATTGCATGGCTGGTAAGCAAACTAGAGTATCGTTCAAAAAGCATCCTCCCTCTAGGAAGTCAGAGCTACTTGAACTTGTGCATTCTGACGTTTGTGGCCCTCTTAAGGTAAAATCTTTTAGTGGTGCACTTTATTTTGTTACCTTTATTGATGATTGTTCCAGGAAATTATGGGTTTATGATTTGAAGACAAAATACCAAGTGTTGGAGAAGTTCAAACAATTCCATACTTTGGTTGAGAGGCAGACAGGTAAAAAGTTGAAACGTGTTCGTACCGACAATGGTGGTGAGTATTGTGGACCCTTTGATGATTACTGTAAGCAGCAGGGTATTGCACATGAAAAGACTCCTCCTAAAACTCCTCAGTTAAATGGTTTAGCAGAGAGGATGAATCGAACACTAGTTGAGAGAGTGAGGTGTATGCTTTCTGAAGCTAAGTTGC
Organism: Astragalus glycyphyllos; assembly: GCA_963573325.1. Classification (NCBI taxonomy): domain Eukaryota; kingdom Viridiplantae; phylum Streptophyta; class Magnoliopsida; order Fabales; family Fabaceae; genus Astragalus; species Astragalus glycyphyllos. The sequence goes on from OY754312.1 coordinate 26,607,816, forward strand.
CCAAACACTTCTGGGGTGAGGCGCTATACACGGCTGTGCATGTTATTAATCTCAGTCCTGCTGTTACTTTGAATAGCGAGGTTCCAGATAAAATATGGTTTGGGAAGAACGTCAATTATGATCATTTGAGAGTCTTTGGTTGTAAGGCTTTTGTGCATGTTCCAAAAGATGAAAGATCCAAGTTGGATGCAAAGTCAAAACAATGTATTTTCATTGGTTATGGTCAAGATGAATTTGGTTATAGGTTGTATGATCCTATAGGGAAAAAGCTTCTCAGAAGTCGTGATGTTGTTTTCATGGAAGACCAAACTATTGAAGACATTGATAAGGTGGAGAAGACTACACCCAAGAAAGATGACAACTTGTCAGATGTTGATCCAGTTCGGTTGCCTATTCAAAGTTTGGATAGTGTTGATGGTAATGTTCAGAATGGTGAGCATCATGATTATGTCGATGATCAACAACTTGAAGATGAGTTAAATATTCCAGCTAATAATGATGATGAGGAACATGAGATGTCAGAAGATGAGAATTTTGGTGATGCTTCTGAATCATCTCAAGTTCAACTTAGAAGGTCTAGCAGGGAAAGACAACCATCTACAAAGTATAATTCTGATGAGTATGTGACACTGACTGATGAAGGGGAACCTGAGTATTTTCAAGAGGCCATGGAGAGTGAAGAAAGTCACAAGTGGCTGGATGCAATGCATGATGAGATGAAATCATTGCATGATAATCACACTTATGATTTGGTGAAGTTGCCAAAAGGTAAAAGGGCTTTGAAAAATAGGTGGATTTATAGAGTGAAACATGAGAGTAACTCTAACTCTCCAAGGTATAAAGCCAGATTAGTAGTGAAGGGTTTCCGTCAAAGAAAGGGTGTTGATTTTAATGAAATTTTCTCACCTGTGGTAAAGATGTCATCTATTAGAACCGTGTTGAGTTTAGCGGCTACTCTAGATTTAGAGGTAGAGCAAATGGATGTAAAAACAGCTTTCCTTCATGGTGATTTGGAGGAAGAAATTTACACGAAACAACCTGATGGTTTTCTTGTTGAAGGTAAGGAAGACTATGTGTGTAGACTAAGAAAGAGTCTATATGGTTTGAAGCAGGCTCCAAGGCAGTGGTACAAGAAGTTTGAGTCAGTTATGTGTGACCAAGGATATAAAAAGACTACTTCTGATCATTGTGTCTTTGTTAGAAATTTTTCTAATGATGAATTCATTATCCTGTTGTTATATGTTGATGACATGCTTATTGTAGGGAAAAATATTTCCGAGATTGACAGGTTAAAGAAGCAGTTGGGCGAATCTTTTGCCATGAAAGACATGGGAGCAGCTAAACAGATTCTTGGTATAAGAATCATGCGTGACAGAAAGGAGAAGAAACTTTGGCTATCACAAGAGCACTATATTGAAAGAGTGTTGCAGAGATTTCAGATGGAAAACTCTAAGGCGGTAAGCACTCCTCTTGCTACTCATTTTAAATTGAGTTCTAAACAAAGTCCTTCCAATGAAGATGATAAAATTAATATGGAACGAGTTCCTTATGCGTCTGCTGTGGGTAGTTTGATGTATGCAATGGTGTGTACAAGACCAGATATTGCGCATGCTGTTGGTACAGTCAGTAGATTTTTGTCAAATCCAGGTAGAGAGCATTGGAATGCTGTGAAATGGATTTTGAGGTATCTTCGTGGTACTACTTGTATGAGGCTTTGTTTTGGAGGTGACAAACCCACATTAGTGGGGTACTCCGACTCAGACATGGCTGGAGATATTGATTCCAGGAAGTCCACTTCGGGGTATATGATTAAGTTTGCAGGGGGAGCTGTGGCTTGGCAGTCTAGGTTGCAAAAGTATGTAGCATTGTCTACTACTGAGGTAGAGTTCATAGTCATTACCGAAGCATGCAAAGAGTTGATATGGTTGAAGAAATTCTTGCAGGAGCTTGGTTATGTTCAGGACAAATATTTCTTATTTGTTGATAGTCAAAGTGCTATTCATCTTGGTAAGAATCCGACTTTTCATAATAGGTCCAAACACATTGATGTGAGGTATCATTGGATACGTGATGTTTTGGATGCTAAGTTGTTGGAGTTAGCTAAAGTTCATACTGATGATAATGGTTCAGATATGATGACTAAGGCTTTGCCGAGAGGAAAGTTCCAAATCTGTTGTGATATTGCCGGTTTGGCGATCACCTCCACATAGTTGTGAGGGGGAGATATGTTGGGTATTGGGTTCCCTTCCTATGTGGATAAAGTCCCAAATAATTTAGCCCGTTATGTTTCTCACTTATTATAAGTGGAGAAAATTAATTCAGGGCTGAGAGAGAGAGAGAGAGAATTTCGGATTAGAGCAGCCACCAAAGAGAGAGAAAAGAAGAGAGAAAACAATTCCCGTTTTTCTCAAACCTGTCACCGTAAAATTGCGATTCCGGTTTCGTTAACCGTTGGATCGTCTTCGTTTTTGGACAGCAGGTTCGTGAGATATAGTTCTACACTTTCAATGTTCGGATCTTCGAAACGAGTTCTGAGGAGAGATATATTGGCTTCGCACTGAAGCTACAATTTGGGTATTTTCATTTTCATATTCTCAAATTTGTAAGCGTTTGTGCTTTATTGTTTTTGGTTGCTTGTTGGCACAGTTTGTGCTTATTGTTTGAGACTCTCTTGTAACCATATTTGATCATAGTGGAGCTATTTCTTTGGTCTGGACGACCCGTGGTTTTTACCCTTTCGTTGAGGGGTTTTCCACGTTAAAAATATCGGTGTTCATTGTGCGTTTTTATTCTCGTTATATTTGCCGCCACGTATTCGGTGTTGCTCCTCATAGATTCTTGCAAGTTTGGGGAATTTATTTCCGCTGCATATTTCTCTGTTATTACGTTTATGTGTTGATTCCCCATCACATATTGTACCTTGTGCTTGTTTTTTAATACAATTTTTCTTATAAAAAAATAATTCATTATTTGTTTGTTTATTTCAGAATGTGGAGTTAGGAGAGTAAAACATGATCGTTTATGTTGTTCGTGATAGGGGTTCTTTATTCCGATTTTAAGTAGGTGTTATTGGATGGCAACTTATCAATTTTCCCTATCTTCTGTTTATTTGAATGGCTGACACAAATTTATGTTATTTCAAAGAGACACAATCTCACTTTTAACCTTAAGTAGATACCCTAACATAGTGGAGACAAAATCCCTAACATAAATTTGCCCTACAACAATCTCATCCATTGACTATAAATATATTAAATCAATGGTCATGGATGTGTTTGCCTTTGATAGACAAATTAGCTAGACAACTTTCCCTAATTTTCAATCATTCAACTTATATTAGCAGACTTCATACTCCACGCTTTGAGGTTCTCCACAGTTATAGGTTCAGTGCCATTGTTGAACACAAACAAATTAGCTTGACTCATCACTGCTAGCTTTGGATAAACCCTAGATAAAATGTTTGTTTTCCCTCCTTCTCCAAAAGTCTCCACCACTGAATGATCAATCTGCCAAAATTGAAAAAAAAAATCAGATAACACGAATCAATTGGTATAGTCAAAAAGTGTTACATAAACTTGTCAAAAAAAAGTGTTATATAAAATAAAGTGTTGCAGTTGAACATACCAAATTCCTAAGAGAAAGTTTTCCACTTGTTAAATCCACATCTACAAATCCCGCAAATGACAATTCACTTTTCAAAGATGAACTGTTCACACATGCAAAACAAAGTTAGTCAATTAATTAACTTAAAATAAAGGTAGGTTAGTTGGTGAATTGAGGTCCATGATTCAAATCCTAGAAACTAACATTTATCTCCCTCTAACTACTTTCTAAATTGGTATACACAGTCGCCGAAAAAATAAGGGTTTGATTGGTTTACACCGTTGTTGTATAAAATTTTACTCCAAAAGCCAATAAAAAATCATAGTATAAGTGATTTTATGATGCGTTGTTTCGTGATTGAGTGACGTTCTAAAAAATATGTACAAAGACGGTGTATATAAATTAAATCATAAAAAAAAATGATGATACGGTGAAATTTGAGCTCCTCATGTAGACAAACCTCTTTGCATCAGAGCATAGAAGAACCACATGCTTGTTTGGTGCTTTGAAAACCCTGAAGAATACTGGAGTGAACTCATCCAAATTTTGTGAAGCCAGTGTCAAAAGCCCAAATGGTCCAAGCCCACCTTGAACCTCTGAACCTTTTTGGGCACATAGGTCTTGTGCGTTTACCCAACTAGGATCATATGCCTCTGCTTTGTCCAAGCTTGAAAATGAGAAAGTAACTTCCACATCTGCCTGCAATTGTATAAGGTTATCATCATTAACATATTTTTCTCAATTCATATATTAAGTAAAAACACATCATCAATTAAAATAAAAACAATTCATCTTTTACAACATGAATCTGAATAATTCTACACCCAAGCAAAAAATTATATCAATTTTAATATGGAAAATAAATTATAGACTCCACTTATGATGTTGGGAGTGCATGAAAATGTGATTTCTAATCTAATTACATTACCAAAAAAAGTTGAAATAGCGACGGAAAAAATAAAATTGGTTTCTAAATTTCGCATCGCTAATACTTAGAAACAGAATTAGAGACAAATTTTACCATTTTCAGTCTCTAAAGTTCGGTCGTTATCTCAATTTTTTCTAGAAGTATTATACTCAAAGAAGTTCTTCCTGTATACCTCTTTCTCCTCCCTACACTCTTCTTACTCACTTGATATTTATCGAGTTGGCAGAGGAAGTGCAAGGAGTGAGAAGTAAGAGCAGAGGAAGAAAAACTTTTTATACTGCAACTACTCAAGTTTAATTTGAAGGCATGCATAAAGTACCTGAATTCCAGCCCATCCTTTTTTAACATCATCTTCTTTAGAATCAGACTCATTAGCCCAACCCCACAAGATCCTACGATTCTTACTTGGATCAAAAAATGATTTAGAAGCATAAAAATTACCATAATCATATCTAAGACCACCCCAACCATCCTCCGAACTATTATCAGGAATATACCTATCCTTATCCACAAAATACGTACCCAACGTATAATACTCAAACCTAGTCATATCCAAACTATTCTTTAAAACATGTTTAACATGATTTCCTTCTTCCGATGTATCCAACCCTTCTTTACCTTGTACCGAAACAGGAAAAAAATCAGGACATTCCCACATACCCGTAGTAGAAGCTGAATGAATAGGATGTTTGGCTTTAATCCATTTAACAAAATCTTTACTTCTATATAAATAAGCTATTCCTCTATGTTTTCTTCCACTACCAACTAACATTCTCCAACGACCATCTTTTCCTTTCCATGCTGTTGTTGGGTCACGAAAAGCACTGCCGTTTACGCCTTTGTCGGCTACTACAATTGGGTTATTGGTATCGGGTTTCACCCATTTTCTTAAAAGTGGGTCGGATAAATCTTCGGGTATTGCATGACATTGTACCTGTGTGTTTTTTTCGTCAACGATTCCTGTGTAGAGAATTATGGGTCCTTTATCCGGGACAATCGTGGCTGAACCGGACCAACAACCGAATTTATCAAATGGTTTTGATGGGTAAATTGCGGGTTCAAGTGCTTTCCAATTTATTAAATCTTTTGATACTGAGTGGGCCCATACTATGTTGCCCCATACTGATCCTTTTAGATTGTATTGGTAGAATAGGTGGTAGTATCCATTGTAGTACATTGGCCCTATATTAATGGAAATTACCAATATAATTATTAAGGTATTTGTACATATAAAATGATGAAAAATAAAGTTAAAAAAATTAAAATGAAGTTTTTACTCACCATTGGGATCTGTATGTGGTTGATATGTCCATGTCACCAATTTGGACACCATGAAAGAATCGGAAAGAAACTAAAGTTAGCATTTCTATAAGCAATATATTTATTAATCATATTAAAACTCAGTACAAGGTGTATCAAACTCCAATAATTGTTGGTGAGAAGTTATTGATCTTTTGGACCATAAATTTTAAAATAAGATTACTTTGAAAAGTGCAATAGTGTTTTTTTTTTGACAAAAAAGTAAAGTATTTATTCCTAGTATTTATTATTAATACATAGTTGATTAAAATAATTGTTATCTAACATAGTGTTTGCATTGGAGGAGAAAAAATGAAGAGGAGTAATTTATCTAAAGTTTTCTTGTTTCGTAAGATTTAAGTTTTTTTTTTTTGACCGAAGGAAACTTATATCATTTCATTATAAATAAGATTCGTAATACATGATGGACTAAACTCATGATTTTGAGAGCTAGCATACAGTTTTGTAAGATTTAAGTATTTACTAATACTTACTAATAAAATATAGAAGTAATACAAAATCACATGGGTCCATACAAGTTCGATGGAAATTCAAATAAATAATACAAAATCACATGGGCCCATACAAGTTCGATGGATCATATACGAATTTCAACCAATATTAAGAGAGAAGTTGTTGAGAATAAAGTTTTAGTACATGTTTGGTTTCACAATTGGAACCTTCAATGGTCAAACATGGTTTGAGCATATTTTTGTGATGTTCGGTTTTGATTATGAAAGTGATTTTGGATGTAGCTATTCTAATAGCTCGTTTGTCACAGATTATTTTTTTAAAAAATCACTTTTAAAAAATAATCACTTATGATGACATGTTGATCGTTTGTTACAGATTCTTATAAAAGTGAAAAGCTGAAAATAATCTAAAAACTGCTTCATATGAGAAGCTGTTTTGAGTAGCTTCTCAAAAAATCAGTTTTTTAAGAATATTTTTTTAAAATAAGTGATTTTTAATTTGCTATACAAGCTGAAAACAACTTCTCATTTTCTTAAAAATCTCTAAAAACTAATCTCTAAATTATTTAACAACAAAATCACTTATTTTTTAATCTGTAACAAACGGGCCCTAAGTTAAAGCAATTATTCGTAACTTACATATTGAGTTATAACTAATTCAAATTGATTTTGATAATTATAAGTAATTTTGATCCAAAATATCCCAACACAACTTGATAAAAAAACATTTTTATGTGAATATATTTAAACATAAATCACTTCATATTCAACTCACTTTTATCCAAAATCAATTTTACAAAATCAAATTATTTCGAATCAGTTTTATCCACCATAGAACCAATCACACACTTAGAAAATTTAAAATTTCTTTAATATATATATATATATATATATATATATATATATATATATACTAAAAATTTACAAGAGTTTTAAATGGAATAAGTTTAGAAATTTATGACATTCTCCTGTATACCAAATAAGAAGATAAATTTCCTTTTTTCTCCACTATTAAAATCTATCCCCTCCATTATTCTCCCAAATAATGCATGATATAAAGAATCTCTCTCATGTTTTTTTGGGGAAAAGATCACACGTGTTTGATGCCCACAAAAACATAAAGTTTCACTTTTAATTTAATACCTTAAATATAAGGGATTAAATTATGCGAGTTTGGTATTACAGATAATAAGTTGATTTATTTTTTTTTAGCACAAACATATAAATGAAAGAAAAATATAATGATTTTTATTTGTCTGCCTCCTGGTGTACCAAACTTTTTGTTGCCACCTTGCTTAAAATCTTTGCCTGTTGGTGCTAAAGCCTGTTTCCCTTTTCCTTGAACAAAAGTTTGCTTCCCTTTGGTGTTTCGGAAAGCAACAACCCTATCATTATATGCCTCTTCATACTCCTTAGCCTTCTGAACAAGATTGCCATAATCATTCATCTCCAGCACTGCTATTCCTTGCTTGAGCTCAGGCCTCAGTCCATTCTTGAATTTCACACACTTAGAACGATCACTGGTAGCAGTCTGATATGCAGAGTAGTAGCGAGACAGGTCTTTGTTGCGTTAAAAACACACTTAGAGCAAGTGTACTCTTTCGCAGAAGTAGTATAAAAGAATATCGTATCCACAGAGATTAATTAACAAGTACTAAACTACTTAAAATTATTTATTGTTTAGACGAGTGAATAATTGAGTTGTAATTGAAACAATGAAATAAAAAGTAAACAATTAACAAATAATAAAATGCGAGATTTAATAGATGGAGAGAGAGGTCTAGAGTCGCGGTTTCACTTGCAATCTTCGATTCCCCTATGTCTAATTCTACCTGAATTCCCTTATTTTATTCAATTACCAATCCCTTTACTAAAGCTACTAATCCGTTTGGTCATTCGCGATTAATATTCCTTTTCCTAAATTAACCCTAGTTTGGTCATGCTAGAATTTAAATTTAAGAAAAGCATAAAGTACAAAAAGGTTGAATGATTGGAAGACTAAATTAAAGTTTGGTCATGCATTAATTATAGCCCCAATTATCCTATAGGTCCACCAACTAATTGCAGTACGGTCGCTGATCAACTAATTGATTCTTAACATGAAAAGGGTAGCTAATCCTAATTATGTGATAAAAACAATAGAATAATATTAATTGAAATAAAAACAGGAATTCAAATAAGAAATTAGAACATAAAGAGGTTTCTAAGCATGCAAGATCCACCTAAGACCCTAGACGAGGACTTAGGTGTCCATAATAATAAAGAACAATAAAAGAAAAATAAGGTTCATGAATTACAGAAATAAGAATAACCCGAAAATAGAGAATGTCTTAATCTTTGTCTTCAATCTCCTTCTTTTACTCCAAAGCTCTTTCTCGGAGCCGAAAAACTCTTCTCTCCCTCCGTAGCGTTTCCGTAGCATTTGTGTAACTATTGTTTGTTTATGTGGTGTGTGGCTCCCCCATTCACAAGTGAAGCTCTCCTTTTATATTAGTTCCTTTTCTTTCTCTCCAAGCAAAGGATCAAGTCAAGATTGCTTCCACTTTTAATTGCAAGATATGCCAATCCCTAAATATTAGGATTTAGATCCTTCCTAAATATGTGTTGCTTGCTCTCCACTCCATGCCTCTTTCTTTCTCTCCAAGTCACATGTGCATCACTTTTAATTGAAATCTCCAAGAGGATCTTCTTCTTTTTATCACTGTGGGCCTTCTTGCATTAATGGGCTTTGGGTTTGGTTTCTTTTATTTGTTAGTCTTTCTTCTGATTTCAGCCCATATTTGTGTCATTTTTCTTTTTCTACCTTTTTGCAAATATAGAGTAATTTAAGTTAGTTATTTATTTAATCAATAATAATTACTCTAAAAATGACTCAAAAACATCTCAAAAAAATGCACTAAATTAGAGTTTATCAGTCTTCAAACTTGTCAGCATACTGATCAACGATCATGGTTCCTTGAGTTAAAGCCAAAAACTCAGCCTCCTTCTTGTCACGCACTTCAGCTGGAAAATACTTCTCCAAGAATCTATCCCTGAATAAATTCCAAGTAACTTCAGTCCCATTAATTTCCAGACGACGACTGGTGTTCTCCCACCAGTGCTCAGCCTCATCAGTCAGCTTAAAGGTAGCAAATGCCACCCTTTGGTTGTCAGCACAAGTCATCACCCTGAAAATCTTCTCCATTTCCCGAATCCATTGTTGAGCTCCTTCGGGGTCAGTTCCTCCAGAGAATTTGGGGGGATTATTCTTCTGAAAATCAGCCATGGCTCTAGCTCCTTGATTACCCTCCTGACGGTTTTGGTTACGCTCCATTGCTTCTGCAACACGGCCTAAAGCCTCAATGACACCACGAGTATTGTGATACGCCATTCTTCCTGTCAAGACATAGCAGAAACTAGAGTTAGCGCTATATGATAATTATAATCTCATATCATCATCTAGAAATTAGATGATTATACCAACATATACACAGAGAAACATAACAGACTCAAACTCAAAAGCCCGGTTAGAACCGAACTGCTCTGATACCACTAATTGTGACACCCTCTACCCCGTCATGGCATTTTAATAGCATAAATAGAAAGAATAAAACAACCAAAACAAAATTATGACTGAAACAAAAACTTTAATCCAACGAGGTAAAGTTGTCACATTCACAAACTTGCGGAAATAAAAAAAAAAACTATAAATGCATCAACATCTAATTAAAACAAATAATCCAATCCCCGATGTCACAACTGTTCAGAGCTAACCCTTATAAAACACATCGGAAAATAAACTTCCAAAACATAAACTAGCTAATCCTAACTGTGGCTAACTCCGAGAGCAAAATCACTCCTCGGCTCCATCAACGTCAACATCTGCAAGCACATCCTCTATACATACACAATGGTGTATGCATAGCCACAACAAAGGGGTTAGTCATCATACACTCAAGTAGTTTTTATCGTAAGAGAGATAGATAAATGATAAACTCCAATTTAGTGCATTTTTAAGGATATGTTTGAGTCATTTTTTAGAGCAATTATTAACAATTATATGAATCACTAACTTAATTTGCTCCTTATATTACAGAGAAAGGGAAAAGATGAACATGGAAATAATATGTTGGCTGCCAATGAACTAAAGTGTTGCACCACAAGAATTAAACTAAAAGGCGCAAAAGTGGAAAAGCTAAGCCCATGGCAATTGGACTCAAGGAATACATGTTGGCAACAAATTGAGTGAAGAAAAGAATACTGCCGTGAATTTGTGGAGCCTTGGACAACAAGTAACAAATATTTAGGAAATATCTAAATCCTAATATTTAGGGATTGAGATAAAAAAAAGGCTCTTGCAATTCACACTACCCTAGCTTGGAGAGAAAGAAAAGGAACTAATATAAAAGGAGGGCTTCACTTGTGAATGAGGGAGCCACATACACTAACACAAAATTACGAGAAGCGGTAGTGACGACAACACAGAGGAGAGAAGAAAAAGACTTTTTGGGTACCGTTCTTGACACCGGGAGAGAGCTTTGGAGCAGAAAAAAAGAGATTGAAGACATTGATCAAGACTTTATCTATTTTACGGGTTATTCTTTATCTTTGTATTTCATGAACTTTATTTCTATTTTATTGTTCTTGACTATTATGGATACCTAAATCCTCTTCTAGGGTCTTAGGTGGATATTGCATTCTTAGAGACCTTTTTTATGTTCTAATTTAATATTTGAATTCCTATTTTTATTTCAATTAATATTATCCTATTGTTTTTATCACATAATTAGGATTAGCTACCCTTTTCATGTTTATAATCAATTAGTTGATCAGCGACCGTACTGCAATTAGTTGGTAGACCTATAGGATAATTGGGGCTATAATTAATGCATGACCAAACTTTAATTTAGTCTTCCAATCATTCAACCTTTTTGTTCTTTATACTTTTCTTAAATTTAAATTCTAGCATGACCAAACTAGGGTTAATTTAGGAAAAAGAATATTAATCGTGAATGACCAAACGGATTAATAGCTTTAGTAAAGGGATTGGTAATTAAATAAAACAAGGGAATTCAGGTAGAATTAGGCATAGGGGAATCGAAGCTTGCAAGTGAAACCGCGACCCTAGACCTCTCTCCATTGATTATATTTTGCGTTTTTAATTCTTGTTATTTATTTCTTTCTATTTTAGTTTCTACAATCACCAAATATTCATTCGTCTAAATAATAATTAATCTTAAGTAGTTTAGTACTTGTTAGTTAATCCCTGTGGAGACGATATCTTTTATACTACTTCTGCGAGAGAGTACACTTGCTCTAAGTGTGTTTTTAACGCAACAATAAACAATGCTCTTTATAACAACAACTTGACAGAATAACAAACCATCACATACATCATTTATGAGAACATATAAAACTAACAACAACTAAATGCACTACCATGTAAAGATGTATTTACTAAGACCGTCACTACATGCAAGTGGACCAACTGCAACGAGGCCAGGATACCTTGCCCGTTTCGGAATACCTTGTCCGTAATACCTCATCAACAACAGGACCGGGATACCATGTCCGAACGGGATACCTTGCCCGATAACGCCCTACTAACAACAAAGACGACACAAATAGGACCGAGATACCATGCTCGAACGGGCTGCCTTGCCCGATAACGCCCCCTTAACAACGACATCAACAACAACCGGAACAACAATAACAACGACAATGCGGACACCATGATGCATGAACCTATTCAAATGTGGTGTCTAACAACAACAGCAACAGCTTAAGCACTTTAGTAAAAGTACTATTGAACAACTACAACAACCATTTGACAACTTTGGTATAAGGTATAATACTATTTAGCAACAACTTAGCAATTTAGTATCTAGTGGAATACTATTTAACCAGAACATCAAACAACTTAACAAATTTACATCATCAACAACAACAACAATTTAGCAACTTAACATCAGTAGCAACAACAACAACAACTTAACATCAAAATAACAGCAGCAACAACTTCAACCAGCAGCAAGAACGACCAAAACTTTACCACTTAACATCATCATAATCAACAACAACAACGACTTAACAACTTAACATCAGTAACAACAATAACTTAACAACTTTAGTATCAAATGATACACTAATTAACAAGAACAACAACAACAACAACAACAATGATACAACAACAAGAGCAATCAGAATATCATCAACAACAATAACAATACCAACAACTTAACAACTTTAGCATCTAGTGTAATACTACTTAACAACAAAAAGAACAAAAACTTAAACAAGGACACCAGCAACAACAACACTATCATTCATTTTTCCAACAATCATATAGGTTCCTAAATATCACTAGTAGTAACTTTTCCCATCACAATGGCAATGGTACTAATTCGCTTAAGGCTGCGCGAAATTCAGGGATCGTGGGACATCCCTATTGCTCATCTTCTCACCCACTCACTACTAAAGAGTCAAACTACCCCCTTACCTTGATAAAAGTACTCTGTGGTATCAACAAGAACAAGAAAGTCTGCCGGTAGCGATAGTTCAGCACTCAACAGGCACGAAGGAAATTCCACAGGTTGTACAGAGAGTGAAATACAGCTGGACAAAAGCAAGAGTAATTATAAAGTAATTATTTCTGGAATTCCTAAAACTGCAAAGAAGTCTAAAGGAACAAAACTGAATTACGGTAACTGTCTCACCGAAAAAGGGGTCCAACGTAAACTTCACCGAAACGAAAAAGAGACTAGTGCTTCCCGAAGGTTTCGACGCGTAGAATCCGAAAACGACGTCCGTTTTTCCAACCGAAAACTGTGATGGTCGGAAAGCGCGAAATACAGTCCGCCCAGAGTGAAAATACGTGACAACCGGTGCTTCCTTTGATGAAACAAAGGTTGGAAACAGATTCAGAGGGCAATTTCGAGTTGGTTAGTGAAATTTGGGAACAAATGGTTGCCTAAGGAGAGAGAATGAAAGCAAGAAAGTGGGAGGTTGGGGTTTTGGGGGTTCTGTGTGTGTTGGACGTGTTGTTGATGATGATCAACCGTTAAAAGGTTTTAAAAAAATATAGGAGAGACAGGGGGGTGCAGAGATGAAACTAGGGGGTGTGGGTATTAGATTCCCTTTTTTTTCTCTTAAGAAACTCACTACCGTGAGTTAACCCCACCCATTCGTTTATTTATTTATTTATTTTAACATATAACTACTAACTATATAAATAATCATTAAATGATTATCAAACAATAATAATCTAATTATTTAAAACTACTATTTGATACAATTAAAATACTTATATATCAATAAAATATATACTAATAGCAAAATAGGCACACACAAAATTATCACACAATTACTAATATATGCACATAAATTAAATAATAAAACGGGGTGTTACAAGTACGTTCCCAATTTTGAAGTATCAGGGCTTCATAGGTCATCAAATACAAATGTTGTTTCTATCATTATCGGCTTCCTCTCTAAATTACTTGTTGGTCTCTATTGCTTCTTATTTTGGTGCCTCTACTATCAGCCAAGTGTAAAGCCTGTCGCTAGCCACATTCTAGTCTGTCATTGTTGCCAATTTGGTACCATGCTTGGGAGTGGCTTCAAAAGGGCATTTTTGCCCTTTTTGCACAACGAACGATAATAGGCGGGTCTAAGCTAGTCCTTCACAGCAAGTCATCCATCGAAAGTAGAATCTTGGACTTTAGGAAGCTCTTCTTTGTTTAGATGAAGTTAAAAATTTAGTCAAGAGCAATTTCAACTCTTAAGGTTTTATTATTGCCTTACCCCCAATTTAGGGTAGTTGTTTACACTTTGATGTAATTTCTCTAGCCTTTTTAGCTATAAATGAATGAAAAATTATTGTGTTGACCAAAAAAAAAAACACCCCCACAAAAAGAAAATTATTTATACCATATCTACTATACTATGAAGCCTAAAACTTTCCCATTTGACAAAAAAAAAGTGAATCTGAAATGTTGCTGATTATATATTTGACTGAAAATGTTACTAAGTAGTTCATACTCATATGTACAATACATATATTAGAAGAGTAAACCTAATACTAAGTAAACTTCTAACCTAAGGTGATGGCATGAATTCAAGTATCTAATTTATTGAAATAAAATAAAAACCAAACACACTAACTTTTATACAAACTACAGGACAACCTATATATTTTTTCCTACATTGATTTTTAATTATTCAACTTATATCAGCAGATTTCATACTCCACGCTTTGAGGTTCTCCACGGTGATAGGTTCAGAGCTATTGTTGAATACAAACAAGTTAGCTTGACTCATTATTGCTAGTTATGGATAAACCCTAGATAAAATGTTTATTTTCCCTCCTTCTCCAAAACTCTCGACCACTGAGTGATCAATCTGTCAGAGTTGAAAAAATATCAAACAACATTAATCAATTGGTATAGTCAAAAAGTAATACATAAAAGTGTTGCATTCGTACATACCAAACTCTTCAAGTGAAAGTTTTTTGCTTGTCAAATCTACATCTACAAATCCAGCAAATGATGGCTTGTATAATTCACTCTTCAAAGAGGAACTGTTCGCACATACAAAACAAAGTTAGCAATTAAGTAACTTTAAATAAAGGTAGCTCAGTTAGTGAGCTGAAATCGATAGTTCAAATAGTGGAAATTAATATTCTTTTTTATTGTGTTATTGGTGTGCAGTATTCACCAGTTTTGCAGTGACTAATCTACACCGAGGAACTGGGTGACCACGTGTACTAGGCTTTGCCGGTCTTTGTCGTTCTCCTCCCTCCCAATAGAGTTTTTGTCACAGTTAAGACTCGAATTTGAGACCTTGAGGTAGGATCGAAACCAAGTTACCGTTCGGACCGACCTTTGTTGGTCCTCTAACTAATTACTTATAACTAAAAATTCAAATAAAGAAATTGATGATATGATGAAATTTGAGATTCTCACAAACCTCTTTGCATCAGAACACAGAAGAACCACATGATTCTTTGGTGCTTTGAAAACTCTGAAGAATACAGGAGTGAACTCATCCAAATTTTGTGAAGCCAAAGTCAAAAGCCCAAATGGTCCAAGCCCACCTTGAACTTTTGAACCTTTTTGGGCACAACGATTATGTGCGTTTACCCAACTAGGATCATATGCCTCTGCCTTGTCTAAACTAGAAAACGGGAAGATAACTTCCACATCTGCCTGGGTTGCAGTTATTCCAGCTACTTCAACATAATTTCCCTGTTCAACAGGTAGTTGTACCAATTGTCTCCCACTAGGATCAAGCCACACAACTCTTGGAATTGCCTGAAAAAATAAACCTACACATATTTAAATTTTTGATTTTCAAATACGTTGAAAAATGGGTTTAATTAGTATACACTGTTGATGTAAAATGTTTTACACTATCAACTAATAAAAAACCATGAAATTGGTGACTTTTAAGGTAGTTGAGATAGTCAGACATATTGTAAAAAATCTTGAACACTAACATGTCACTTAATTTGGTCTCTCAACTTTTAGAAAACTTCAATTTGGTCCCTGATATTAACAATATTACTAATTAGTTTTAAAATTTTCAAATCTTATTAGTCCCTCAAATTCTCGATGTTTGTCGGTCCTTGAATTTTACAACTTAATATTAACCAAGTCTCTGTTTTTACAACTTAGTATCAATCAGTACCAAATAGACATCGAGAATTTGATTGAGTTGTAAAAGTCGGGACCAAATAGACTTCGGGAATGTAAGAGACTAAGTTGAATAATATTTGAAAATGTCACTACTAATTAGTAATATTGTTAATATCAGACAAATTGAACTTTTCTAAAATTACAAACCAAATTGGCTATTAACTTAAAAAATTATATCAATTTAAGTATGGAAAATAAATTTTGGATTCCACTTGCGATGTTTTCTAAATGAAAATGTGATTTCTTATGTAATCTTACTTATATATGACAAACACCAAATTTTAATCTTGAAGGTATGTGTGTGTGTCTCAACCATAGAGGTATATGACAAACACCAAGTGAGAGCATTTTTACTATGAGAGGTTGAGAGGAGTGAATCTCAACCATAGATTAAATGGTTAGTGGTTGAGATTAAAACAAAAAGTCATAGTGATAACCACCCACCTTTTAATCACAACCACCTATGTATTGTTAGTCGGCCCAAATTTATACCTCTCACCCTCTCATATTAAAACTCCTCTTACTTGATACACCCTATATATATAGTAGCATTTATGTTTTGTAACAAGTTTTTCTCTTTTCTCTGTCCCTTCCTCTCTCACGTAAATTTTTTCTTTCTCATTTCTCTCTCCCTTTACTTTTTTTCAGTGTCCCATTCTCTCTCTCCATTTTTGCTTTCTATCTATATAGGTCACTTTTACTTTTTTTAAAAGTTTTGATGTTTTTTCCTAGTAAGTTACCAAGTTACTCTTCTACTGATGTATTGCTAATTTTTTCAACTATGGGTTTTTTAGTAAATTTGTAGGTGGTTTCTTTGCCAATAGTATAGTAGAAGTAGATAGGCTATTCCTCTATGTTTTCTTTTGCTACCAACTAACATTCTCCAACGACCATCTTTTCCTTTCCATGCTGTCGTTGGGTCACGAAACACAGTGTTGTTTACTCCTTTATCGGGTACTAGGATTGGATTGTGGATATCGGGTTTAACCCATTTTCTTAAAAGTGGGTCGGATAAATCTTTGGGTATAAGCGTAACATTGTACTTGTGTGTTTTTTTTGGTCAATGATACCTGTGTAGAGGATTATTTACCTAGCACAATCGTGGTTGAACCGGACCAACAACCGAATTCGTCAAATGGTTTTGATGGGTAAAGTGCAGGTTCAAGGTTTTCCAACTAATGAGATCTTTTGGTATTGAGTGGGCCCATACTATGTTGTCACATACCGATCCGTTTGGGTTGTATAGGTAGAATAGGTGGTAGTATCCATTGTAGTACATTGGTCTTGCATTGTTGGAAATTATCAATATAATTATAATTGTAATTATAAGGCTAGTTATAATTAATATGGTATTTATACAAATGTATCCATGAAAAATGACCCACTGACCTACAATAGGTTGTACTGCCGGTTAATGCATATTTATGTTTTCCTCCACAAAGTTTATCCTTATGTATGTTTTAACCCGCTTAATAGTTGTAATTTATTTTTTACCCACATTTCAAATTAAAAGTTGAATGTATTATTATTTGAGTACCGATAAATTGTGCAAAACGAAATATACGACCGCACAGTGTGCAATTGATAAAAATACATCGGTGGTGGTTGCTTTTAATACATGGGTTGGTTTTTCTTCAAAATTTGTACCATATTTTCGTACTATTCAACATTCACTTATTATTTTTGTTTCAAATCTAGAACTGTCCTCTTCTTCACTCTTACATCTAGAACTTTCCTCTTCAATGTCGTACCCTACCACTCACTCACTCCGGCGAATCCGACATATAGTACATATTGTACCTTGTGCTTGTTTTTTAATACAATTTTTCTTATAAGAAAATAATTCATTATTTGTTTGTTTATTTCAGAATGTGGAGTTAGGAGAGTAAAACATGATCGTTTATGTTGTTCGTGATAGGGGTTCTTTATTCCAATTTTAAGTAGGTGTTATTGGATGGTAACTTATCAATTTTCCCTATCTTCTGTTTATTTGAATGGCTGACACAAATTTATGTTATTTCAAAGAGACACAATCTCACTTTTAACCTTAAGTAGATACCCTAACATAGTGGAGACAAAATCCCTAACATAAATTTGCCCTACAACAATCTCATCCATTGACTATAAATATATTAAATCAATGGTCATGGATGTGTTTGCCTTTGATAGACAAATTAGCTAGACAACTTTCCCTAATTTTCAATCATTCAACTTATATTAGCAGACTTCATACTCCACGCTTTGAGGTTCTCCACAGTTATAGGTTCAGTGCCATTGTTGAACACAAACAAATTAGCTTGACTCATCACTGCTAGCTTTGGATAAACCCTAGATAAAATGTTTGTTTTCCCTCCTTCTCCAAAAGTCTCCACCACTGAATGATCAATCTGCCAAAATTGAAAAAAAAAATCAGATAACACGAATCAATTGGTATAGTCAAAAAGTGTTACATAAACTTGTCAAAAAAAAGTGTTATATAAAATAAAGTGTTGCAGTTGAACATACCAAACTCCTAAGAGAAAGTTTTCCACTTGTTAAATCCACATCTACAAATCCCGCAAATGATGGCTTGTACAATTCACTTTTCAAAGATGAACTGTTCACACATGCAAAACAAAGTTAGTCAATTAATTAACTTAAAATAAAGGTAGGTTAGTTGGTGAACTGAGGTCCATGATTCAAATCCTAGAAACTAACATTTATCTCCCTCTAACTACTTTCTAAATTGGTATACACAGTCGCCGGAAAAATAAGGGTTTGATTGGTTTACACCGTTGTTGTATAAAATTTTACTCCAAAAGCCAATAAAAAAAATCATAGTATAAGTGATTTTATGATGCGTTGTTTCGTGATTGAGTGACGTTCTAAAAAATATGTACAAAGACGGTGGGCTTGTTTGGTGCTTTGAAAACCCTGAAGAATACTGGAGTGAACTCATCCAAATTTTGTGAAGCCAGTGTCAAAAGCCCAAATGGTCCAAGCCCACCTTGAACCTCTGAACCTTTTTGGGCACATAGGTCTTGTGCGTTTACCCAACTAGGATCTAGGATCATATGCCTCTGCTTTGTCCAAGCTTGAAAATGAGAAAGTAACTTCCACATCTGCCTGCAATTGTATAAGGTTACCATCATTAATGGAAATTACCAATATAATTATTAAGGTATTTATACATATAAAATGATGAAAAATAAAGTTAAAAAAATTAAAATGAAGTTTTTACTCACCATTGGGATCTGTATGTGGTTGATATGACCATGTCACCAATTTGGACACCATGAAAGAATCGGAAAGAAACTAAAGTTAGCATTTCTATAAGCAATATATTTATTAATCATATTAAAACTCAGTACAAGGTGTATCAAACTCCAATAATTGTTGGTGAGAAGTTTATTGATCTTTTGGAGCATAAATTTTAAAATAAGATTACTTTGAAAAGTGCAATAGTGTTTTTTTTGACAAAAAAGTAAAATATTTATTCCTAGTATTTATTATTAATACATAGTTGATTAAAATAATTGTTATCTAACATAGTGTTTGCATTGGAGGAGAAAAAATGAAGAGGAGTAATTTATCTAAAGTTTTCTTGTTTTGTAAGATTTAAGTATTTACTAATACTTACTAATAAAATATAGAAGTAATACAAAATCACATGGGCCCATACAAGTTCGATGGAAATTCAAATAAATAATACAAAATCACATGGGCCCATACAAGTTCGATGGATCATATACGAATTTCAACCAATAAGAGAGAAATTGTTGAGAATAAAGTTTTAGTACATGTTTGGTTTCACAATTGGAACCTTCAATGGTCAAACATGGTTTGAGCATATTTTTGTGATGTTCGGTTTTGATTATGAAAGTGATTTTGGTTGTAGCTATTCTAATAGCCCGATTGTTACAGATTATTTTTTTAAAAAAATCACTTTTAAAAAAATAATCACTTATGATGACATGTTGATCGTTTGTTACAGATTCTTATAAAAGTGAAAAGCTGAAAATAATCTAAAAACTGCTTCATATGAGAAGCTCTTTTGAGTAGCTTCTCAAAAAATCAGTTTTTTAAGAATGATTTTTTTTAAAATAAGTGATTTTTAATTTGCTATACAAGCTGAAAACAACTTCTCATTTTCTTAAAAATCTCTAAAAACTAATCTCTAAATTATTTAACAACAAAATCACTTATTTTTTAATCTGTAACAAACGGGCCCTAAGTTAAAGCAATTATTCGTAACTTACACATTGAGTTATAACTAATTCAAATCGATTTTGATAATTATAAGTAATTTTGATCCAAAATATCCCAACACAACTTAATAAAAAAACATTTTTATGTGAATATATTTAAACATAAATCACTTCATATTCAACTCACTTTTATCCAAAATCAATTTTACAAAATCAAATTATTTCGAATCAGTTTTATCCACCATAGAACCAATCACACACTTAGAAAATTTAAAATTTCTTTAATATATATATATATATATAATAAAAATTTACAAGAGTATTAAATGGAATAAGTTTAGAAATTTATGACATTCTCCTGTATACCAAATAAGAAGATTAATTTCCTTTTTTCTCCACTATTAAAATCTATCCCCTCCATTATTCTCCCAAATAATGCATGATATAAAGAATCTCTCTCATGTTTTTTTCGGGAAAAGATCACACGTGTTTGATGCCCACAAAAACATAAAGTTTCACTTTTAATTTAATACCTTAAATATAAGGGATTAAATTATGCGAGTTTGGTATTACAGATAATAAGTTGATTTATTTTTTTTAGCACAAACATATAAATGAAAGAAAAATATAATGATTTTTATTTGTAATGATAATGATTTTTTCACACGCACTAAGAAAATACAATATATATATATATATATATATATATAAAATAATCGGAGGTACTTTATCATTCCTATTTTAGAATGACATATTTGTTGTTAAAAAGGTAACGACAACAATCTTTAATATATATATATATATATATATATATATACACACACACAGACACATATATTCAACCATAGATCAGGTGTTGATTAAAACTACAATATATAGGCCCATTTAGATAGAGTTTATGCAAAACAACTTATGCAAATAAATAAACTATAGAGGATTAGTCACTACATCATATATTGTTAAGCATCGTCTACATCATATATTTTAACATCTGAAGATAAATGAAGTGACATGGTTAATTAACCACTTTTCTTCATCAAAATTTGGTCTATGCATTGCATGGAATGATCAATTTATATCATATAATATCATATAGATTATTGTAATATGATTGGAAAATTATGATTGGCATTCTAATCCTATGTGATGCTTGCAAACTATATAGATTGTTTGTGATGTAATAAGGATTGGAGTGTCGTCCCAGAAGGGTAGCTCACATGGTTGAGTGAAAGGGACATCGTTGGTGGAAAAATGTAGGCGTATGGGGTTCGAACCCCGCTCCCCCCCTCTAACAATTAACACACTAATTACTAACCACTTTGCCTATCTAAAAAAAAAGATTGGAGTGTCATTTCTCCCATTGAATATCAATTTTTTGCTGAAAAAAAATAACTATTTTTCACTAGTAGTAATTCTACCAGTGCAAAATAGCTATTCCGGATTAACAACTTGAACAATCATCAAAACTTCACAAGTAGAATAATCTTGACAAACCTTGATGAGAAGATAAAGAATCACATAAAAAAAAGAGAACGTTAATACGTACCGTTGATCCAGTTCCTAGGAGGTTGAAAATGGTATCCAGTTCTATGCACTTCGCTTACGGAAATCGTAGAAACAGATTGAAGATGAGGATACATTTTATGAAATGCTTCAACGCCATTGTTTATTAGTAACAACGAGAAAATTACTAGAGAGATGGTGAGACCCTTCCAAAGAACCATTGCAAAAAAACACAATATTAATATGGAAAGAGAATTTGCAATGGCAATGAAAAGTGGAAATAATAACATTGCATTGCAGTTATTTATAGTGACATTTCAAGGGAAGGAGGTGCGGCTGATATATATGGATTAAAAATAGGAATTGGATTACTTAATTGGATAAAACTTTAAAAGGGTTTTCAGTTTTTTCCGGTAATTCATTGTTTTGGCCGATTCTCTTGGGAAGTTCAATCTTTTTTTTTTCTGACAAAGAAGTTCAATCTTAATAATGATTGGTTAGTTCATTTGAACCACTTTGAACCGCAGTGGGGTTGAACCACTTTGAACCGTCAATTTACTCGGGTTGAACCGCTCGAAATGTATTTTTTGATTTTTTATTTACTTTTTCCTTTTTTTACTTTTTATTTAATTATTAATTATCCGGTTCAATCATGGTTGAGTGATAACTCTATTTTATATAGAGTTATTAACGCATCTAAATCTAAATAATTGCCTAGTTCTAAGTAAAAATAAATAATATATATAGCTAAATAAATAAAATAACAACATTCAAAGTTTAAAGAAGGGTTATGATTATGGTTAAGCATTATGCATATATTTTGGTATTTTGATGTCTTTGTTCAGTGCACCTGCAATTGATGCTCATGCACTAGCTATCAGCAATGCACCTGCACTCTGCATGAAGAATTCTTGAACCATCAAAATGCACCAGCACTCAATTGATGACATCATGCTTAGTCATAAAGGCACATGCAACTTGCAAATTTCGGCGCCTACCATAAAAAGCTAGCTTTGAAGAGTCACTCACCTAGGACACTTGTCCATCCATAACTGGACCTCCCTTTGTGTTTGAGTGTGGGATTCATATTGCTTTATGGAAGTTCAGAAACTAACCCTAATTCCACTCTCAAGTTAACTTAACCACCAAGGCAAACTCACTTTTTGAAGGCTATATAAGGACCCTCACTTCTCATTTGAAGACACACCTCAAGATATCAACAAGATACCTTAGATTAGATTTAATTTTCGTTTTTCATTCTTTTGTAAGAAGGCAAGAAAGGAATTGACAACTTCTTTCTTTACTTCCATACAATTAAGTAGTGCTAGCTGAATGCAGTGAAGTAAGTGCACCTGCATTGCTTGGAAATTTCATGCAAAGGAACTTCAACCCGTGTAACTTTTACCTTGTTGTTTTCTTTTGTTGTGAATTCAATTATATGAACATGATCCCTTCAGTTTATATATGCCATGCAATGTCTAACATGAGCTAAACTCTTTTGATTGGGATGTTTTAACCCTCATAATGATCTTTTAATAAGTTATTGTGTTCATATGTGATGTGTGCATTTTAGTTCTTGTTTTATACTTCTTTCAACACTTATTTTGAGGCTGATCACTTAGAATAAGTAGAGTTATGAATACAGACATGGTTTATAACTAGAACTCAAGAACTAATATGGGTAAGTGTTTTAATTAAGGAAACTTTGTTAAAACCATGCTAAGACCTAGACATAGGATAGCATAGTCCATAGGGTGATACTGTGGGTACTTTAAATACAGTAGTGAACTTATTTAGCATACTTAGACATAAGAGCTTGTAATGAAACTCTGAAGACAGTGACTGAAAAGCACATTTCTAATGCAACGGCATTCAGTGCACTTGCATCACATATAAACACAAAACTATTGAAAGTGACTTATTTGGTGAAAAACATCCCAACTATCATTCTCCACTGATTTCATTCATCTTATTTAACTTGTTTACATTCTGTTTGCACACCACCATCCATTGTTATTTGTTTACTCAACACTAATCTCTCTATGTATACAAGCATAAAAATTAATCCAATCTCTGTGGGTACAATATCTTCTTCTCTATATTACTTGTTGTAGACTGTGTACACTTGCACATTACCTTTTCGCACACCATTGAGCCGTGTGAACCAATTGAACCATGACCAGAGGTCTCGACGGTTTGATATCCGCTATGATTTAAAAACATTGCTTTGTAATATATAAAAACTTGTGTGGCAAAATATGTTATTCATGACTTTGATCTATACATCAAAAGATATTTTCTTGACCTAATTTAACTTAGTCGGGTAGTATAATGATAGAGACTCTTAATTACTGTTGTGCGATTTGTGTATTATTTGATGAATTGTTTTTCTATCTTGTGGTACAGTGGAAATCCCCTTTAAGTTCTTGGGAGTACCAATTGGTGCTAATCCTCGAAGAAGGAGTACATGGAAGCCAATGGTGGAATCTATATATGAGGGCTAGACTGCCATCTTGGCGAGGTCGTCATCTATCAATGGGCGGAAAGATAACACTTATTAATTCTGTTCTTTCAAGCCTTTCCTTGTATTATTTTTCTATCTATAAAGCACCTAAAGTTGTTCTTAAGGAGTTTACTAAAATACAAAGGGATTTCTTATGGGGGTCTAATGAAGGAATTGCTTTCTTTTAGATATGAAGACTTAAGCTTGAAGCAGACGACTAGTTTTGGCAGGTTGTGGGGGCCAAAAGATTCAATATGATGGAGAGATTTGATGTTGTTGGGGAGGGATGTTACGCCTAACCAGAATTTTTTTCATAATGCATTGAGCTGTAATATAGGGAATGGTCTTTCCATACTTTTTTGGCATCATAAGTGGTTAGGATCTGAACCATTGAAGGTAACCTTTTCGGATTTGTTTGCTATTTCTAGTCATCAACATATGTGTGTGGGAAACACAGGTTATTGGGAGGCGGGACAGTGGATGTGGTATTTGGAATGGTCAATACAACTTCATGATCACGAGGAAGAGGAATTGCTCTCATTGGAGACAATTCTCTATGATGTGCGTTTGGTGGAAAATACTCAAGATAGATGGAAGTGGACAATTCACAAAACCAATCTTTTCACTGTAAGTTCTTGTTATTCTTTAGTGATGAATTTGGTGAAAAATACATCTTTGAGTAGTGATATTTTAGAAGCACTCTATGTGGTATGGAAAACTCATGTGCCATCTAAGGTGGCGTTGTATGGTTGGAGATTGCTCTTAGATACATTGTCAACTAAGGATAACTTAGCTAAACGGAATATGAATATTAACAATAGTTGGTGCCCTTTGTGTGTAGGAAGAGAGGAATCTATGCTCATATTTTTTTCCAATGTAAATTTTTTAAATCTGTTTGGAAACATGTATTATCTTGGTTGGGGGTGATAGAAGGTGCGGGTACGGAGGGTATTTATCATTTGTTGGATTTTGGTAGGATACATACATGCAACAACAGGAACAGTAATTCAATTTTTCTTCTTTGGATGGCTAGCTACTATGGGAGTTATTTGGAACGAAAGAAACACTACGGATTTTCGAGGATCGGTGGATGATACACTCGCAGTTGTCAAAAAGATAAAGCATCTCTCATGGGGATGGTTCATGGGAGACAGTAGGAGTGCCTAGTAATGTTACTATATTTGATTGGTGGAATTCCCTTTTTTCTTGTATTGAACAAGCTAAGGCATTTATTTGAACTTTTTCTATAAGGTTGGAGTACCCCTAGTACTCCATATGATCACACACACACACACACACACACAGATATATATATATATATATATATATATATATATATATATATATCTTTCTTATAAAAAAACACATCTATAAACTATAAGTCATGTTTTCTATCTTGTCTATCTTTCCACCTTTTCGATTTGTGTGTGATCATTTATATTTTATAGAATTTATTATTTAATTTTAGTTTTAAGAAATTCGATACTCCGAACCAACGACTTCATCAAGTGCCCGATGCGAATCGAAAACAATCTACTTCTCATTCGGTAAATGAAACATCAAACGCTCAACAGAAGGCTTTCGATAATTGATGTCAAACATTAATGTGCGCCAAACTGCCTCAGAAGGTGACAAATATCTACAATCATAGTACAGTTGGATCTCGTCAACTACAGGAGAATCAGACCCTGAAGTTGCGGAAGAAAAAACGTTGCAGTCACTCGATCATTTCCTTTATTGATGTATTTAAAAAGATACTTGATTGATCGAGACTGATTACACCATTCCACATAAATATCGGCATTAAATGTGAGAAGCAATTCTCTGTTGTATGGAACAACAAAACTATCACGTCTACGATACATCATCACGTCTACGATACACTGGGTAGCCAGCAGAATCAAGAGTGGTACTATCAACAAATTTTTTGGGGAAATATTTAGAGCATTTCCCAGATTCCATGGACCATAAAGTTGGAAACAATCTGAAACAATTCAGGATCCGCAACTTGATCTGGTATTTCGGCACATATGATTTGGTCAATATCAGCTGCACGCAAAATCAAACTATTTTCTTTCAAAAAAACCAAGATGTGAGCATGGGGCAAGCCTCGCTTTTGAAACTCAATTGTATATACAACTGAAACCAAAATAGAAAAGTATCATAATTTTAAATATACAACTTGCAACTAAGCAGCAAACATAAAATTTCTTAAATTTCTTAAAAAACGCAGAGACTACAAATTTTTAACCTACAAAAAAGAGGAGCAACCCTATAGGAGAAACCTACAACAATCAAAAGATTAGATGAATAATTTCTAAAGTATACAACTGGATTTCTAATGAGACAAATAAATTATAATGCAATTATTCAGTAGGTATAAATTATTTTAAAAGACGACACGAATAATATCTAAGGTATAGAAGTAAATTTCTACCTGCTTTGGTTCCCCCAAAGATTTCCCCACTTTTAATCAATTTGATAATCTGATCTAACTTAATTTTAAATACCCTAGCCATTAAATCAGGCCTGTCCTCAGCCTTTAATTTCAAATCGGACAAAAGAAGAGTTAACCCCGACCACTTCAGATTGCACCTAAACGTAATAAACAGATCTGGGTACCCTGCCCATCTACAAATTGCCATTGCATCCTGATAATTTTGTTGCATATATCGTGCGCCACCAGTAAAGCTCGAAGGCAAGACAATCCTCTTGCCAACTGAGGATGCACACGTATAACCCCGAAGGACTGCCTCAGATAGACCCTTATACAATTCTACTCGAATCTCCCTTTGATGAATCTCACCCATAACAAACGCTGTGATTCAATCATGCTATAAGCATCAACCAAGAACTGTTGGAACAATCGTCTTCCGTATTGCAAAATAGAATTTTCACATGTTCGTTGTTGTATACGAAATGCAAACCATTCACGCAATGTCACAAACTGTCGCTTAATGGTGGGGCGCAGACGAAACAGTACTATACTCAATTTTTTCCCACCAACCATCTTCACCATAAGGAAAATCCAATGGATACTGCAAGGGTAAATACGCCTTACTCAACGTGGGCACGCGCTTGAGATACCCTCCTTGGGTTTCTACAATAATATCTCTTTCATGATGACACGTTTCAAAATCACCAACAATAAGTGTCGCAACCTCAGATACGGTAGGGAAATTATACCGACGTGAATCATGACCTCTTTTACCTAAAATGCGGAACTTGAATGGTTGCGCACAACCAACTTTGATTCTATCTCTAACATATCTGAACAATATAGGACTGAATGTTTGAGCCACCATCTTTCATTCTAGGAAAACAAAATATTGGTCTTTTTTAACAGTTTTATCGTTCAATGTGTCGTTGTTATCGTTCAACATTGATAAACCAAAGGTTCTACATTGAACGATAAAACTGTTAAAAAAGCCAGACAGAACTCACCGTCACTATCGATACACATCAAAGGTCCAACGTCTATTTCATCAGGGGATTCCCAAGGTTCTACAAAGTGGGCTAACAAAAAAAGAATGTAGGATGTAAACAGGAAACAAACAAACAAACAATATTAAGAGAAAAAATGCATAGCGGGTAAACCTTTTTTTCATGAGGTGCTCCACAATTCCGCTTACGTTGCCTACCAATTCTAACATGCAACGTGAACCCTCTATCTATAATATGGAAAAGAGGAACCCTGAAACCAAAGCTAGAATGCACCAAATTTAAGAACACGATGGACTGAAGGAATGGAGCAATGTATGAGATGGGCAATACGTAAAGACCAACTTATAGGAAATCCAATACGTCTTAAATATTGCTTCCTACTGGTCACCACCACGTGGGCGTCAATATTGATTACGAATCAGAGTTAGATTATTCAACCTCAAATTCATTGGTATTTAATGATGTCAAATATAACAATAATGTTATTCCAACAAAAAAGTTAGACAAAAACCAGCCAAATTACAACCGTATACACGGTGGGACCCACAGTCTTTATATTTAAAAAAACAAACAATAAACAACTCTCATCTCAAATGTGGTGGGACCCGGTAGTTCAAAAGTGAAAAATATTTTGCTCTTTTTTTTTTAAAATAAAAAAAAAGGCTTAAATATGTTTTAGGCCTCTGCAAATATGGGGTGTTTTGGTTTAAGCCCCTGCAAAAAATAAAATTATTAATAAGCCCTTGCAAAATGACACGTTTTGTTTTAAGTCCCTCTGTTAGCAAACTGCTAGTGAGACGTTAAAAATCTCTTCCACGTGTATATTTGTAGGGACTTATACCAAAAAATATATATTTTACAAGGCTCTAATAAATAAAATATATTTTTGCAGGGGCTTAAAATAATAATAAAAAACACACGTGGTTTATACCAAGGTCATGTCCCACCGTTGACCAAGGTCATGTCCTTTAATTTTAGGCTTAAATATTTGATCCCCCTGCAAATATCTCAATTTTCCATTTACCCCCTGTAAAAAAAGTTTTAAAATCAACCTTGCAAATAATAAGTGTTTCTAGGTACCCCCCTATAAGCGTAAACTTTTTATATTTTGCAGGGGGTAACCGTACATGATTTATACCCATTATACACTACATAATCTAACAGCATGGGGTGACCGTAAACTGTTTATATTTGCAAGGTTGATTTTAAAACTTTTTTTTTACAGGGGTAAATGGAAAATGGGTATATTTGCAGGGGGTGACATATATTTAAACCTTAATTTTATGTAGCCAAGAAGTTTTACCAAGATTGCTCACGTCTTCACCAAAAATTTTAACACAATAATCAATCCACAAAAGTCGAAAAATATTAGGGAATATAACTGTGTCTTCACATGGGACACCAAATAAAGGCACTCTAAACTTTGATCCATCTCAAGTTAGCATAGGGAAAGCTCATTTCCTTTCATTTGATGTAGCCAAGACGTTTTACCAAGATTACTCACGAATTCACCACAATTTTTAGAACAACAACCAATCCACAAAAGTCCAAAAATATTAGGGAATATAACTGAGTCTTCACATGAGACACCAAATATAGGCACTCTGAACTCTGATTCATCTCAAGTTAGCATTGGCAAAGCTCATTTCCTATCATTTGATGTAGCCAAGACGTTTTACCAAGATTGCTCACGAATTCACCACAATTTTTAGAACAATAACCAATCCACAAAAATCCAAAAACATTAGGGAATATAACTGTGTCTTTACATGGGACACCAAATAAGGGCACTCTAAACTCTGATTCATCTCAAGTTAGCATAGGCAAAGCTCATTTCCTATCATTTGATGTAGCCAAGACGTTTTACCAAGATTGCTCATGAATTCACCACAATTTTTAGAACAATAACCAATCCACAAAAATCCAAAAACATTAGGGAATATAACTGAGTCTTCACATGGGACACCAAATAAGGGCACTCTGAACTCTGATTCATCTCAAGTTAGCATTGGCAAAGCTCATTTACTATCATTTGATGTAGCCAAGACGTTTTACCAAGATTGCTCACGAATTCACCACAATTTTTAGAACAATGACCAATTCACAAAATTCCAAAAACATTAGGGAATATAACTGTGTCTTCACATGGGACACCAAATAAGGGCACTCTGAACTCTGATTCATCTCAAGTTAGCATTGGCAAAGCTCATTTCCTATCATTTGATGTAGCCAAGACGTTTTACCAAGATTGCTCACGAATTCACCACAATTTTTAGAACAATAACCAATCCACAAAAATCCAAAACCATTAGGGAATATAACTGTGTCATCACATGGGACACCAAATAAGGGCACTATGAACTCTGATTCATCTCAAGTTAGCATAGGCAAAGCTCATTTCCTATCATTTGATGTAGCCAAGACGTTTTACCAAGATTGCTCACGAATTCACCACAATTTTTAGAACAATAACCAATCCACAAAAATCCAAAAACATTAGGGAATATAACTGAGTCTTCAGATGGGACACCAAATAAGGGCACTCTGAACTCTGATTCATCTCAAGTTAGCATAGGCAAAGCTCATTTCCTATCATTTGATGTAGCCAAGACGTTTTACCAAGATTGCTCACGAATTCACCACAACTTTTAGAACAATAACCAATCCACAAAAATCCAAAAACATTAGGGAATATAACTGAGTCTTCACATGGGAGACCAAATAAGGGCACTCTGAACTCTGATTCATCTCAAGTTAGCATTGGCAAAGCTCATTTCCTATCACTTGATGTAGCCAAGACGTTTTACCAAGATTGCTCACGAATTCACCACAATTTTTAGAACAATAACCAATCCACAAAAATCCAAAAACATTAGGGAATATAACTGTGTCTTCACATGGGACACCAAATAAGGGAACTCTGAATCCTGATCCATCTAAAAATTGTGGTGAATTCGTGAGCAATCTTGGTAAAACGTCTTGGCTACATCAAATGAAAGGAAATGAGCTTTGCCTATGCTAACTTGAGATGAATCAGAGTTCAGAGTGCCCTTATTTGGTGTCCCATGTGAAGACTCAGTTATATCCCCTAATGTTTTTGGATTTTTGTGGATTGGTTGTTGTTCTAAAAATTGTGGTGAATTCGTGAGCAATCTTGGTAAAACGTCTTGGTTACATCAAATGATAGGAAATGAGCTTTGCCTATGCTAACTTGAGATAAATCAAAGTTCAGAGTGCCTATATTTGGTGTCCCATGTGAAGACTCAGTTATATTCCCTAATATTTTTGGACTTTTGTGGATTGGTTGTTGTTCTAAAAATTGTGGTGAATTCGTGAGTAATCTTGGTAAAACGTCCTGGCTACATCAAATGAAAGGAAATGAGCTTTCCCTATGCTAACTTGAGATGGATCAAAGTTTAGAGTGCCCTTATTTGGTGTCCCATGTGAAGACACAGTTATATTCCCTAATATTTTTCGACTTTTGTGGATTGATTATTGTGTTAAAATTTTTGGTGAAGACGTGAGCAATCTTGGTAAAACTTCTTGGCTACATAAAATTAAGGTTTAAATATATGTCACCCCCTGCAAATATACCCATTTTCCATTTACCCCTGTAAAAAAAAAGTTTTAAAATCAACCTTGCAAATATAAACAGTTTACGGTCACCCCATGCTGTTAGATTATGTAGTGTATAATGGGTATAAACCATGTACGGTTACCCCCTGCAAAATATAAAAAGTTTACGGTTATCGGGGGTACCTAGAAACACTTATTATTTGCAAGGTTGATTTTAAAACTTTTTTTTATAAGGGGTAAATGGAAAATTGAGATATTTGCAGGGGGATCAAATATTTAAACCTAAAATTAAAGGACATGACCTTGGTCAACGGTGGGACATGACCTTGGTATAAACCACGTGTGTTTTTTATTATCATTTTAAGCCCCTGCAAAAATATATTTTATTTATTAGAGCCTTGTAAAATATATATTTTTTGGTATAAGCCCCTGCAAATATACACGTGGAAGAGATTTTTAACGTCTCACTAGCAGTTTGCTAACAGAGGGACTTAAAACAAAACGTGTCATTTTGCAAGGGCTTATAAATAAATTTTTTTTTGCAGGAGCTTAAACCAAAATACCCCATATTTGCAAAGGCCTAAAACATATTTAAGCCTTTTTTTTTATTTAAAAAAAAAAAGAGTACGTGAGCTGATGTTTTAATAGTGCTAAAATATTTTTCACTTTTTAACTACTGGGTCCCACCACATTTGAGATGAGTTGTTTATTGTTTTAGTTTATTTAAATATAAAAACTGTGGGTCCCGCCGTATATACTGTTGTAATTTGGCTGGTTTTTGTCTAACTTTTTTGTTGGAATAACATTATTGCAAATATAAAGGGAAACACTATTTATAAACGAAATAATAAAAAACAAAAAAGGGATGTATATAATAAGGACCTTTATTGATGTAAAACCAACCAACATTACACGACAGGATTGCAACAACGCCACTTACAATGGGCTAATTTTTTTGACACAATTAAGGAACATTAATCTAACGCAACACATGTTCAATAATACTGCATTGGAAATATATCAATCAGTTGTTAAATTCCTTCTTGACAACAACAGCTTTCTAAGTCTTGCGTGCAGGCTTTGGGACAACCTTAAAATGGTTGATAAGTCTTAATTTAGTGTGTTTTTAGTATTTGAATTAAATAAAAACTGTGAAATTTTAGTACAAAGTGTTGGTTTTTATTTTCAGGATCAAATAATGAAGAAATGGAGAAATTTGGGTGAATTAAAAGCAAGGATCAAAAGTGGAAGGCTAAATGAGCAAAATCAAGTAAACTAAAGCTAGGCGTACGGGGTTCGAACCCCGCTCCCCCCTCCCCTCTAACAATTAACACACTAATTACTAACCACTTTGCCTATCTAAAAAAAAAGTAAACTAAAGCTAAGTACCAGGAGTTTGGGCACGGTCCGTGCGTGTTTGGGCCTGACTCGTGCGTCCTCTACGCAATTCCTGGAAGAAAAATGAAGAATCTCATCAAGAAGCCACGCACGATTCGTGTGCCCCCTTAGCACGATCCGTGCGTGTTGTTCGCAAATCAGAATTTCAAAACTTCATACAGCGCACAATCCCTGCGCCAATCAAGCACGATCCATGCGTGTGGTTAGCAGTTCAGAATATAAATGGTTTCACGTGCAGCATGGTCCGTGCGCCTCCTAAGCACGATTCGTGCGCATTCTGCAGAGTTAAAAGATGTTACAAAACTCCTCTCATTCTCTTCATTATGGATTGTAATCCAAATTTAAGTGTTTGTCCAAAGATCCTAGTCTATAAATAGGACCTCAATTCAGTTGTAATCTCACCTTTGCTTACTTAAAATTTCACTCAAAGTTTATCTAAGTTCTTGCTTCCATTTTAGCTCTTGTTTTTACTTTCTTTCTTTTAATTTCTTGTTCTTTATTTTTCTGCCATTTATATTCCAGCACTTTACAATTCTGCTCTTTATCGCTTTATTTTACATTCTCGTCATTTACATTATGTTATTTATTCGTTGTCAAGTTTCTCGCGAGGTGTGGAGGTTGGTAGCGCAATGGCTGGGAGTTTTTGTGGTTCCGGAGGATGATGTGGTTGACAATTTTCTAGAGTTTGGGAAAATGTTGAAGGGAAAGAAAAGGAAACGGGTGAAGCACATTATTTGGTTAGCCGTCACGTGGTGTTTATGGTCAACTAGAAATAAGATTCTCTTTAAGGGGGAAGTGGCGACGGTGCCGGTAATTGTTGATGCTATTAAATTCACGTCGTGGGGATGGTTCATAGCAAGAAGGGGAAGAAGGAGCGGGGTGTCATGGAACGATTGGTTATGTTGCCCAATGAGGTGTTTCTTATCATTGTAATGTAATAATCTCTAAACTATTTGATTTGTGGTTGGTGTTTTTGGGGTACTCTTTCCTCATTGGGTCTTTTTCCCGTGTTGGGTTTTGGCCCTTGGAGGTTTTAACGAGGCCCCGCCGTTGTAAGGGTTGGAGCACCCCTTGTGCCCGCTTTTATAACATCAATTACTTATCTAAAAAAACATTATGTTATTTATTACTTTTATGTCATTCTCTTCTACTCTCTTGTCTACTATGATCATGAGTGAGTAGACTTCTTTAGTCTTGGGTTTGTGGGAAACAATCAAATGATGGGTCCCTAAAAAATTCCAAGACTAAACTCTATCTTATTAAAACTTAATTTTTAATCTAACCTCATCATACTAATTTTATAAAACAAATATCAAACGAAGTACCGAAAGGTGAAGTTTGATATTGGAACAGATGAGGTTAGACAAGGCAAATCAAAGCATGAGAATAGCTTTGATAGTCTTGGGACAATAAGGTTGTGCTTAATGGGTCTCTGCAATGATCAACCATGAGAATAGGCTTGATCGTTGTTTCGAGACACATTCTCGTACTCCGAGAGGAAAGTTGAATTACACCAAAAGAATACATTGTCCTTAAGAATCATTTTAGATATAAGATAGAGGGTAGTTAAGGGATTGTTTAAATCTTTCATTGTGATTTAACCATACTCCTAAGGCGCCTTTTATATTCTGATGAATTTTAATCAACAAACATTCCTTTTACCAAAAATTATTCTCTTTCAGCTAATCATCATTGAAAGTTAGATTGGCAATGACATTTTACTCTCTGTGGATCGATACTAAGTTTATTACGCGATAAGACCGTACACTTGCGGCCTATCAATGGTCCACATCGATAACATCCAACGCAGAAACTACTCGCTTCCCACGACCCTTGCTTGTAGGAGT
This sequence comes from Astragalus glycyphyllos, assembly GCA_963573325.1. NCBI lineage: Eukaryota > Viridiplantae > Streptophyta > Magnoliopsida > Fabales > Fabaceae > Astragalus > Astragalus glycyphyllos. Next base: position 26,642,251 of record OY754312.1, read on the forward strand.
TTGATCCAACTGAGTTTGAGATGATGTGGCCACAGCCGTGGATTCCTATGAATCAGAGTGGGCCTTCCCAAGGACATCTAACCCAGCTGATACTATATCGATCTTCTCGGAAGAGCCACTGCCCTCAAAACCAATCTATCAACAATCAAACACAAAAGGAGATTTACAAACGTGAGCGAAGGAATAAATAAATAAACGAAACAATGTTAAGATGTGATGATAAAATTAACACTGGATTGCCACTCGCTGCATCAACCTCTTCATCAACCAGCTTCTACAAAAAAAATTAGATTACCCAAATGAGATGATAAAATTAAAAAATAAACAACAAATATTAATATCGTTTAATCACCAACTCCACTTTAAATAAGAATTGTTTTCCAACAAAAGATTGCAACGCAGCAGGGAGGGAGTCTGTATCTTCACTCTAAAAAAAGTGATTCATGAGTGAGGCAAAGACAGGAGACCACGTAAAGGCAAGGATGAATTAGGTGTGTTCACTTCGAAATACCTGAGCATGCTCACGAACCATAATAGCGACTGACTTACCAACGAACTTTGTTGCAATGGTGTTAAACACAGTGAAAATTGTGTGGGAACATTTGTTGGTGGGAATAATGCTGCAACAAAGAGGAAGAACCAAATATAGAAAATCATCAGTTCAAATAATTGTGAATATAATGTACAATAAAGAACAAAGGAGAAAGTGAAATTTATCATTGCACAAGACTCCAAGGCGTGTATAACACTAAGCTTTAGGTTCGATTCGCCTCCACCAATCACTCTAGATTGGATGCAATAGGATGACCAGCGAATCCCCTTCAGGATACAATGGAGTTCCTTGACATGGTCTGCACACCCACACCAAGCGTATCATCAACGGTAAAATTCTTTCAACTTGTAAAGTTATTCTATATATATAGACCAGCCCATACCATTTGGTGAAGATAAGTGTCTCTTCACTACAAATGTTCATGAAAGAACACAACCACTAGTGAAAGCCACCAAAGGACACACCTTTAGAACAAGAAACATTGTGTCTCTCTTTCACTTTAGTGTTATTGGATTTCTATTATTTTGGAAATCCGCAACAATCCCCCACCATTTTCAAAATAACCCCAAATCCCATTATTCCGGAAATCACATGCTTTCGGCTAAGGTATCTTACGATTTGAACCATTACTTAGTAAGTCAATGTTTAGCTCATCCCCGAATAGATTGGTAGACAAGCTTTGAACCAATTATTCATTAGAACAAGCATCAATTAACTTACACATGAGATCTCGATACCATTGAACGAATTGTAAAGTGACACATTTGTTAAGGTCTTGTGTCAAGTATCCTTTTTATGAGAGCTTTAAGAGTCAAACCCTTAATCTCCAAGAAGCGGCCCCACTTCACTCTCATATAGGTAGACTCTATCGGAAGCACTCCCATAATAAGCACTTCATCACATACATGCTATAGGTCTATTAAGAGCAAAGCTCAACCTTTCAACTTTATACTTATGGTCCAAGTACTTATAAACATTGGGATGTATCTATTGTCAAGTACTTGCAATTACTCTAATAGTGTACTTTCACCATTGAACTCAAGACTTAATGATACTTAAGTGTGAGTTGGGATTCCACTATTGGTAATTAATTAGATATGGGCTTGAAACTCATCCCCAACGATGTTATAAAAACATCATATCCCTTGTCAACCCTTTCGTCAAAGGATTGCAAGATTATTTCCTTTTCTCATAAAATTCTGAAGAACACTTCTTCACATAGCTAAGCTTTAATCTAATGTCCTTTGACATTTTGGTTAATATACTCATTGATAGTATTGAATAACTATCACAAAATGGACTACCAGTCCCATTACCTTTTATTGTCCACTTGGAGGCCTTTGATATGTTGACAATCACAATATATGTACACTTGTGCCATTGGTTTAGACAAAATTTTTATAAGCATTCAATACCCATTTCATGTTAGAGTTCTACCTCGATTTCATCCATCTTAAATTATTTAAGATATCTTTATTGAAGGCACTAAAAATACATAACAACAACCAATGCAATTATTTATTTAGATATATATCTTTACACATATAATGTGGGTCAATCAAATAAATCTCAAACATACATAATAACAAAAAAAATTCTATTTTCTTCACCTTAAAGTTCATGTCAACTACATTAGAATCATTTCCATATAACTTAGTATACAAGTAATATATGCACCATATATTCTACTAGTTAAATATTAAATATAAACTCATCATAACATTTAAATGTACTTGTCAAAGTAAATAAATAGCATTTAAATGAATCAAGAAAATGAAACTGCATAACATAGTATTCATGGAGAGTGACCATCATAAATAGGTACAAAATAATGTCACAATATTTTCCATTCTGAGAAAATAAATAATAATCACAATTTCCATTTTTTAAAATGATTTAAAAGGTATTAAACAAAATAAAATTAACAAAAAAACAATTTTATATGTTAATTCAATATTAAACCTAGTTAGTCAATAACTAGAGGTTATCAGGTTAATATAAATTCAATGCAAAAAACGGCATATCAAACGGAGCTTTATACAGTCCGCACTCTCCTGCACTCTCTCGGATCCGAGAGTGGATGTCGTCCCCCGGTACTGTTCATCATCTTCTACATCAAGTGGGTCAAATTCAACCCAGATATGTAGAAAATGGGTCTCCGACCCAACACCTTTTGGAAATGTTTCCTAACTAGTTTTAGCACCGTTTTAAGCGATTCTTGAACCAATTTGATAGTAAAGAAACAAGGATTACAATGGTATAATTTTTAGACCATTAAAGCCTCAAAATCAAGTTCAAGTATGTACCCAAAAATCGAAATCAAAACGGTTTTAAGAAATGATACGGGCACCACCCATTTTGAAACAACATGATTCTTCACAAAAATATGTGTACTGTTTCGTTAATTTTCTTTATTCAATCAACTTGCTTGGTAACCAAATAACACAACCATTTAAAATTTGAGGAATGTGAAAAATTTCAAAACCGGTTCAAAAAAGATCAACAGACATAAACCAGAAAGTTGCAACCCGCTGTGATTAACCATTACGATTTTTCATCCATATTTTGCTCCACGTAAAAGCAACATAAAAATTGCTCCCTGATTCTAAGATGTAACTTTGGCCTAACAAAATATAGGATAACTTCATATCAGACAGTTATTAAACATAAAGCATCGAAATGATGGCTTTGTGATTATTTCCGTTAATTACATTTGACCTTAACATTTGGCAACCTTTCAAACCGACAGAAAATGAATCCCGTTATGAGTATCCTGTATCTATCTATGCTTCACATGTGACTCTATTATTCGTCTATTACCAATTGTTCACTGTGCATGAAACCAAATTTAACAACACCCTAATTTAAAGATTGGATCCACATGCACATAAACCAATTTTACAAAATTATAGTTGAGTTACATGCATAGAGAAAATACGACATAAATAATTTAATATTCACATACAGTATCAAGCATATCATCATTTTCATAGAAGCAATTGTGTACCTTTCACCATAATTATAAATCAACAGACTTTTGATGAACCATATCTCTCTCAAGTTGTAAGTAGGAAAATATCTTCTTTCACATGCAGATGCAGTCATTATTAATCACAAATGCAAAATCGAACCTAAAGATTGTTAGAACAATTGTTGGTGGGAATAATGCTACAACAAAGAGGAAGAACCAAACATAGAAAATCATCAGGTCAAATAATTGTGAATATAATGTACAATAAAGAACAAAGGAGAAAGTGAAATTTATCATTGCACAAGACTCCAAGGCGTGTATAACACTAAGCTTTAGGTTCCATTCGCCCCCACCAATCACTCTAGATTGGATGCAATAGGATGACCAGCGAATCACCTTCAGGATACAATGGAGTTCCTTGACATGGTCTGCACACCTACACCAAACGTATCATCAACGGTATTTTACAGAACAATAGTTCCCTAACTTCAATTTGCGCATAAGAGAAGAAAGAGAATGATTTGGAATATTGAATTTGGTAGAGTTTTGTCTTTGACATATGAACAATGTATATTTGTCTATGTGAATATATTCTTTCTACTTGTAAAGTTGTTCTATATATATAGACGAGCCCATATCATTTGGTGAAGATAAGTGTCTCTTCACTACAAATGTTGATGAAAGAACACAACCACTAGTGAAAGCCACCAAAGGACACACCTTTAGAACAAGAAACATTAATTGTGTCTCTCTTTCACTTTAGTGTTATTGGATTTCTATTATTTTGGAATTATCAATTAGTTGGAACTGTAATTTAAACCTAATTCAACAAAATAACAAAGTCAAAAATAAAAGATGTTTAAAAAGTGAAAGAAAACACATTCAAAAAATAACTTTGGTGAATTTGCACTCAAATTTCGTCCCGGACTGCACAACCCTTCTCAAACACCGAACCCTCATCCATTTCAATCTCGACAACCCTAGCAAGAATGCTTCCAAAACATGGATTTGCAAAGAAAAGAGAACTCAAAACGGACACAATAAATCAAAGGACACATAATCTTATATTCTGGATGCAGTAAAATAAGAATACCTTTTCAGCCTCAAAAAGATCAGATATCTGCATCACTGGGGTTTGAAGCAAGTCATCAGAAAATGAGGCAAAGCTGGAACCACCGAGTTGAGTCATGGTTGGGGTGTGAGCAGATGCCATCCCTTCCCTGTTGTAGTTCAACAATGGTCATATGGTAAACGACAAATGGGAAGTCCTTGCACAGTAACAATAACAAATAATCTTAATAAATTACCCTTCCATGTACTCAATAATCTGAGGCCAGACGTCATTATTAATCAACAAGAGATTATATTGCATATAGATGACGATGAAGTTGGTGAAAGACGACGACTTAGTTGCCACTATATATAGACATCATGTTTACACTTACTCGCTAACATAACCAGCAATAGCAGGCAACAAAGGGAACAAAGCACACATAACATAACGCATTAATTAATAAACTATCTAAAACTGATGAAATCAACAACACTCTCCTACCTCACATAATTCACCTTTCGTCAATCTTGGATTAATAATAATTTAATAACTGTATAACAATATTACAATACAACCAAAATTTAAAATATTGTAAAGAAATTTACAATACTCAATTGCTAAAACATAACAAATTTTTTTTTAGTCTAATCCCACAAAACAAAACAAAAGTTTGGCTAATCCAATAAATGCTTCAGTTTTAATAAACAATTTTTTTATTTTTTATAAATGCACGACATCATCATATGTCAAATGTTGAGTTTCCACTATTTTGTGAAATCAATAATTAATGAATAAAACTTTATTTTTTGTTGTCTATAGTTGTATCACATCAACCCATGTCAACACCTCCACTTTACAATATTTTTATTAAATTATAAATGATAATATAGTGAATCACATTAACCTTAATTTATTATCAAATATAAACTTAATCATACACCTATTGAACAGTATTTCCATAAGTTGAGCTATTTTTAAGAGGGTTCATCAACAACCACCGGGATGATTTTCACACAGCTCTTCCATTCCGAGATCATTAACATCGGTTGACACGAATTTTAATTTGGCGAGCACTTAGCCGATGTGATTATAAAGTGAATCACATTAGATCATAATCAACTTAACGATGCTGTTAACCTCAAATTATTATTAAATATAAAATGATTCACACATTTTAACTGAGTTCATTAACGCCTGCTGGGACGATTTCCACACGGTTCTTATTTCCATAACTTAAACTATTTAAAATGTAACATCCTTAACTCCGTTAATTTCGACTTATGAAATTAACGAGTGAAATATTGTTCGAAATGAAAATAAATCAAGATTCGAATATGGGATAGTCAAGAAAACCTTGCATAATTGCTAAGTCATAAGATTAAAGTGCCTTAGTAACTAAACTATGTGGCAAATTGGGGAGAAATTGGGTTAAAAAAGAGTGTTTAAATGAAAAATTTGAAGTAAGGACATTTCGGTAAATTGACTCTCATTAACCCTCAGCTGATAAAACATTTCCACTTCACTTCTTCCTAGAGAGAGAGAGAGAGAGTGAGAGTGAGAGAGAGAGAGAGAGAGAAGAGAGACGCGAGAAGGAGAGGAGGAAGAACAAGGAGGAGGTTTCACATCTTCGATTGCATGTAAGTGTTCCTTACACGATTTTCTTCAGTTTTTCATCCTCTTCCTAATGATTCAACTTTCTTCATCTCATTTCTTCTCATTCTCATTCAACCATTGTTGAAGTTTGAGCTCCAAATTGATCAAAGTGGAAATTCTTGTCTTGCATGTTGTCTTATGGTCTCAAAAATCAGTTGGAAGTTCAATTGGTCAACAACATTGTTGATTTAAGGAGGTGTTGGAGGGTTGAAGTTGCTGTTCCGAAGTTCGTAGTGTGTTAATTTCAGTTTCGAAGCGGTTTGATCGATTACGGGGATTGTTCGAGTGGTTACCGTTCGAATATTTGGGGTGAAGACTTGATTTCTCGCGAGTTCGTCAAATCGGTGAGTTTTACAAACCACTTCTAAACCATTTCTTAACCAATTGGGATGATTTAGGTTTTATAAAAACATGGTTTTAAACCTAAATTTAACTTGGTTTTGAGAAAAGGTTTTGAAAACTATAAATGTTTCGAAAAACCGTAAAGTAGTTCACGTGAGAGTACATATTTTGAAAAACTAATCGGATTACATATCTTACTTGATATTGTATAAATGACTCAAGATGATTATCATTCATCTAAGCCGGTCCAGGAATCACGATATATAAATTATATCAAATATGGTAGACGTCCCAATGCGGGTAGGTATATATTTATATTATTTCGAATTGAGGGGACGACCTCCAGATGTTAGCATACTAGGAGAGGGAAGTCATGAGCCCTTAGCCTAGGCCGCCAGATGTTATTATTACTTTGCGTTTAGGAGTTGTACACTTATCGGCCAGATTTTGGGGTTCACTCAAACTACTTCGGGTAGCAGGAAAGCTTTATTGTAATTCTCTTATTGAATTACCAGATGTTAATACAATTCATATATCGGATTGCCAGATTTTTTATAATTTAATTATTGAATTACCAGTTAATGATTCATAATTGAATCGTGAGTGTGGCTAAGGGTCACGGTAAAACTCACTGAGATATGTTGTCTCACCCTATCAATTATTGTTGTTTTACAAAGAAAAAGGGAAAGAAGAAGGCCAAGCGACACGAATAGGAGACGTGATGATGAAGTGTACAACTCCCTTGAATTTTCTGTTATTGGTTATGTAACTTGTACTTAATATAAGTTGTATAAACCGCTTCTGTTTCTGTTGTTAAGATATTGAACAATAGGGATTTGTTGTCCTATGAAGTGATACACTAGGTCTGTTTTCTATGGATTAAGACAGGTTGCTACATTTGGATATTTATGAATATCGTAAAATTTAGTTATGTTCAATATCTTAAGCATGAATTGTGTCCTCTGATTATGGTTAAGTTGTGCGTTCTAGTATTTCTACAGGTTAGAAATATTGGGGTGTTACATAAAACCGAGTCGTTAACAACTATCGGGATGGTTTTCACAGTTCTTCGAAACCGAGATCATTCACCTCGGTGTATATGGATTTTATTTCGATGAGAACTTATCTGATCTGATGAACCACTAATCCAAGAGCGCTTCCCTTGCTTCACACACTTCCCTTGGAATCCGAGTGGTAGCCTTCTCAAGGATTGAGTCTAATAAATCGTCACGAATAAAAAAAAAGGCAAACACTATACTAATTGAAAGGAAAATAAGATGCACATAAATGCCTGCCTATCTAAAAAAAAAAAAAATGCACATAAATGCCTAAATTAACGAATAAAACATTTTTTTTACTTTTATAGACATGACATCATCTTAGGTCACAAGCTTTGGTTGAGTTTACAATATTTGCGAAATCTATAACATGTTTGTATAAAACAATAAAACAAAAAACAAAATAGTCTTATCCCATAAATGCTTCAATATTAATTAATAAAACTTTTTTTTATAGATGGACGACATCATCATATGTCAAAAAGGCGAGCTTACAATATTTTGTGAAATTATTAACTAATGACACATTCTTATAAAAAAGTAAAAGAAAAACAAAATTAGTCGCATTAAATAAATGTGTGGGAATTAATGAATAGAATTTTATTTTTGTTTTTATAGTTTCATCACATCATCAGGTGCTCATACATTCACTTTACAAAAATTTTAATAAGTTATAAACGATACTAAAGTGAAGCACATTAACCTCAATTGATCAGTAAATATAAAACTAATCATCCACTTGGTCAATAGTCCTTCAATAACTTGACCTATTTTTAACTGGGTTCATGAACAACGGCCAGAGTGATTTCCTCCACATGGTTCTAACATACAGAGATCATTCACATCGGTTTACATGTATAATACTTCGGCGAGAACTTATCTGGTGTGATGAACAACGAAGCGGAGTATGTTGCCGTGTGTCACATGCTTTCTCTCGAATCCCAATGGTAGCCTTCTTAATGATTGAGTCTCATAATTCATCCATGAATACAAAAAAGGAAACACTATTATTATGGAAAAGGAAAATAAGATGCATCACCTTATATCATTATTACGAAATTTGAAATTTTTAACAATTCTGATATCAATAATCAACAATATCTTTTTATTAAACAATAAGACAAAAACAAAAATAGTCTCATCCCATAAATGTGTAAGATTAACTAATAAAACATTTTTTATTCTTATAGATACATGACATCATCTTAAGTCATAAAATTGAGTTTATAATATTTGTGAAACCAATAATATGTTTGTGTAAAACAATAAAACAAAAAACAAAATAGTCTAATCCCATAAATGCTTCAGTATTAATCATTAAAACTTTGTTTTTTTTATTTTTTATACATGGACGACATCATCATATGTCAAAAAGTCGATTTTACAATATTTTGTGAAACTATTAATTATTGACACGTTCTTATAAAAAATTAAAAGAAAAATAACAATTGTCGAATCAAATAAATGTGCGGGAATTAATGAATAAAATTCAATCTTCTCCGTGAGTAAGATTAATAAATAAAAATAGTCTCATCTCATAGATGAGTAAGATTAGTAAATAAAAGAATTTTTTATTTTTATAGACGCATGACATCAACCTAGGTCATAAAACTGAGTTTATAATACTCGTGAATTTAAAAATATACCTAGATAAAAGAATAAAACAAAAAAAGAAACAGTGTAATCCCATAAGTGCTTGAGTATTACCCAATCAATTTTTTTTATTCTTTATAGAAGAACGACATCGTGATATGTGAAAATGCTAAGTTTACAGTATTTTGTTAAAATAATAATTAATGACAAGTTTTTATAAAAAATAAAAGAAAACAAAATTAGTCGCATCCCTTAAATGAGTGGGAATTGATGAATAAAACTTTTTTTTATTAACAAACCTTTATTTTTTATTTTTTATCATTGGATCACATCACCAAATGTCAACACCTCCCCTTTACAATATTTTCAATATACTCTAAATGACAATAAAGTTAATCACATTAATTCGGAATTAGCCTAATGATGCTACTGACCTCAATTTATTATTATATATAAAATGATTCACACGCACAATGAATAGTCCTTCCATAACGTGGTTTATTTTAACCGAGTTCATTAACGAATGCCGGGAAGGTTTCCACATGGTTCTTCTTTCCATAACTTCATCTATTTTTAACCGGGTTCATTAACAACCACCGGAATGGTTTTAACACAGTTCTTCAATTCCAAGATTATTCATCTCAATTTATATGGATTTTAATTCGGCGAGCACTTATCTGAGCTTATGAACCACGCATCTGAGTGCACTTGCCGGGTTCTTCCCCTAGCTAGAATCCCAGTGGTAGCCTTCTGAAGGAGTGAGTCTCACAAATCGTAGACGAACAAAAAAAAGGACACACTATACTCATTGAAAAGGAAAATAAGATGCACATAAATGTGTAAAATTAACGAATAAAACAATTTTTTTATTCTCATAGATGCATGACACCATCTTAGGTCATAAAATTGAGTTTATAATATTTGTGAAAGATTAACATGTTTGTATAAAACAATAAAACAAAAAACAAAATAGTCTAATCTCATAAATGCTTCAGTATTAATCAATAAAACTTTGTTTTTTTATTTTTTATAGATGGACGACATCATCATATGTCAAAAAGTCGAGTTAACAATATTTTGTGAAACTATTAATTAATGACACGTTCTTTTAAAAAATTAAATGAAAAACAAAATAAGTGGCATCAAATAAACATGTGCGAATTAATGAATAAAACTCTATTTTTTGTTTTTATAGTTTCATCACATCACCTGATGCCAATACATTCACTTTAAAATACTTTTAATCTATACTTATATATAAAGGGGGTTCCAAATATAACTTCTTTTTTGGTGTCAGATTTTCTTTCCGGTTTTACCCTCAAAAATCACCTTCAGTATTATACTCATACCCTTTAGTACACCGTGAATTCTATTAAAAGTACAACTATTTTTTTATTAAAAAAGTGCTAATTAACCGCATCTCGTACTTGAAAGAGGGGTAGTGGGAGAGCTAAAGAGAAACTGCCGAGCTTCACCACCGCCATTTCCTTTTTTTTTCAATTTAAATGTTTCTTTTAATAATAATAATAATAATAATAATAATAATAATAATAATAATAATCTATAACTACCCACTAACACACCAACACATTTCTATTTCTAATTCTAATAATAATAATCACCCACCAACACACCAACACATTTCGGGCCTGTCTTTCCCCGCTAGTAAATTATAAACGAAAATAAAGTGAAGCACATTAACCTCAAATGATTAGTAAATATAAAACTAATCATACACTTAGTGTATAGTCCTTCAATAACTTGACGTATTTTTAACCAAATTCATGAACAACTGTCAGGGTGGTTTCCACATGGTTCATACAAGTCGAGGTCATTCACATCCGATCTGATAAACCACCAAGCCGAGAACCCTCGCCGCGTTTCACACACTTCCTCTGGAATCCCATAAACATTACCTTACATCTTTATAAAAAAAATTTAATTTTTTAACAATTGTGAAATCAATTATCAATAATATCTTTTTATCAAACAATAAGACGGAAACAAAAATAGTCTAATCCCATAAATGTGTAAGATTAATAAATAAAAGAATTTTTTTTATTTTTATAGACGCCTGACATCAACCTAGGTCATAAAGCTGAGTTTATAATACTCGTGAATTCAAAAATATGTTTGTATAAAAGAATAAAACAAAAAAAGAAATAGTCTAATCTCATAAATGCTTGAGTATTATTACCCAATCAATTTTTTTTATTCTTTAAAGAAGGACGACATTGTGATATGTGAAATTGTTGAGTTTACAATATTTTGTTAAATTAATAATTAATGACACGTTTTTATTAAAATATAAAAGAAAACAAAATTAGTCACATCCCATAAATGAGTGGGCATTGATGAATAAATTTTTTTTAGGGATCCAAGTCATGGAAAGTTTCTTCCCTCTAGAGTTTACTTAGTCCAAACTTATAGATGCATATCTCTAATTGATTATAAACTTGTAATATTCTAGATTTTATTGACTAGTAAAATTTTAGGATGTTACAATTTTGGTATCAGAGCAGTTCGATCTAGTCGGGCTTAGTGATTTTGTGGTTAATTAGTAGATTAAAGATAGTATCAGATAGGGGCTTAGTCAATTAACTGTCATAATCTCTCAGTATATTGTGTGGAGCATTGAGCCTGATCAACTCAATATTCCATACAAGACACTAAGAATAATGACAATTTATTCCCTAGCCCCGAAAAATCTGTAGAATCTTTTAACCATATTATTCCCAGATCTACATAAATCAGAGTAGCGTAGCGGAAGCACGTGCAACTGCAGGACAGCTATGTGGGTTTAGTAGTCACCCTTAGACACCGAGTTTTGTCTCATATATATAAATATATTTTCCTACCTTTGAGATACTAATTTGTTACTGATGTTGCAGTCCAATGTGGTACAATTAGAATCCAAAACTTGTCAATACTTCTTTCCTTAGCCCTAGTAGCCTAGCTAACCTTATGAACAAAAACAAATATACCATATATCCACCAAAAAAGGAAAAAGGACCTTTTTCTTCCTTACCTTAGAGGAGATCCAACATTGACTTTATGATACAACCTATAAGATAAGCTTAGTCCCTAAAGTTTGTGAACTTTTAGGTGGGTGCTTTTGTTTTAAACAAGGGTTTGATTCCTTAGGAGATGGTGTGGTCTTTTCTACGGTAGAAGTTGGATGTATATGATGCTTTCATTGTACTTGTTTAAAAATCCTTGAAAATATTTGTGTTCTCGGCTAAAATGTCTAAGCTTATTTGTGGTAATTGGTAATTCATGCTTGATTTCTTATAAATATAGGCTCCATGACAGGAATGATGTATGCTTAGGATGAATTTGGTTGTCAAATGAACATGTTTCAGAATCTTTTGATAGCTTTGTTAAATTTGGAATAAATGGCTTGAGAATACTGTTGTAACGTGATATGTTTGAATTATATGTGATAGCAATTGGTACTTGATTTAGTACAGGAAGGGAATTGGGACCACCGAGGAAGGAGGAAAAACACTCCAAAACTATTTTTTTGTGTATGCACTGCACTGATTCCTTCCTCCTCCTTTTGATAACCAATTCTACTCAAATACTTACTCTATTATGAAAGTCACCATTTGTTACACTATTGTTATAGTTAGTGATTGGTCTCGTGTATTTTATATCACCACATTAATGCACATAGAATTAAAATTCCTCATTTGAAAGGATGAAAGCAACTAAATAACAATAACTCCAGGTTTAAGTGACTTCCAAGTTATATTCATGAAGTGATATAGGATGATTGATACCTCTAAAGAGTTTTGAATGCAATTTGTTTCTCTATAAAGCTTTTGTCATTCTGTCAAACATTATTATGTCTATTATTATGTCTATTGATTGGTGACACATATATCTATACATCTATACACATATATAAAGAGATTTCACAAAAATAAACGGCTTTTTGGGGACAATTTTTAATTTCCTCATAGAAATCACAAATGCTATTTTGCATTTTACTATGCTCCACTTTCCAACCTGTTTGCTATTTTGCTTCTATTGTAATTCTTTCATTTTTATTTTACATTTACGTTGTCCTAGTTTGTTCAATTTTATCAGGAATGCAAGATCATGTCAAGGAGAATCAAGATTACGTATCCTAGCGAAAAGACGGCCACTGGGCTACAGTAGATACTTATTTACTCTTATTTTTTAGTGTAACGATTTTTTAATTTAACAAAAATCTCTAGATTTTAAATCACTATTTGTTTAATGCATTTTATCCTCTTTTTAGCGCAAATATTTAATAGAAACCCAAATTACCTTTCTGCAGTTCTGCTCCATCGTTCATTCATGGATAGAATACTCTCTTTATGCTCATTGGTATGTCGATACCTTACTTGGATACCTTGATCATGTACCTTGCTCTTTTTTAAAGGATATTTTTTCGGATTAGCTAAATAGGAGATAGGGTAAGGAGATTTAACAAGTTGGCTGCCTTGGGGAGCTGTTCGTGAAGGAATATTCACCTGTTAATCCATATGCTTATGTTATTGTATGTTATTGGTGGATTATTACCAACCAAATGATATTTACATTTTAGTCTTTAGTCGTTCCATATACTTATGCTGTCATTTTTTGAGTACCACCGCTCAAAACACACATACTTGATACTCTACGATTATGTAAGTATTTAGTGAAGCACGCCAAAATCACATTAGCAAAAAATAATACTAGCGGAAGACGGGCACTCCCGTTCCGCTTTTAATTATTGTGCTCCTTATGTAGTAGTGGTTTATTGTGACTTTCGTACTGGGTAAGCTCAATCTAAATGGGTTTCGCTCAAAAGGGTCAATAAGCACATTGCTGCAAATCACTATGCACACCCTCTTGATCTAAAGGCCAAGGTCGGCTCGGCGAGGTCGAAAGTCAAATCACATCTCATGTCTTCACGCGCGCTTCCAAGTTCGCCTTCGACCTTGCTGAGCCGAGCTTTGCCTTTAAATCAAGTCGGTGTGCATAACGACTTTCAGCAATGTGCTTATTGGCCCTTTAGAGCGAAGCCCATTTGGACTGATCTAACCCAGTCTGCTCACAGTAAACAAATATTACATAAGTGCCTACTCTAACACAATAATTAAAAGCCCGCTAGTTTTTGAGAACTACAGTATTCTATCATCATTACTAGAAGTTGTAACACCTGAAAATGGATTTTTTATTTATTATTATTTAATTTATGAACCATTTTCCGAAATCTTTTAAATTTCGTTGACCTCTAGTTTTTACATCCGATTTTATTGTTCAGTTCTTCTTTACAAAGATATTTTGGCATTCAATTGAGGAACTTTCATTTTTTAATTTTCCTTGGAAAAAAAAAATTATTTCCTGATGTGTGTTTCTCAATCAATGCAAGAGAGATTTTAAAATAGTGGTATTTATGATCAATCATGGTTGTGTATGGCTTACTATATTCTTGTTTCCAAATCGCAAATCTAGTAATCACATGGTTTGCCTTATCATGTTCTTCAACAGATTCCTCAACAAATTCCTCTTCCACTATTTGTGACAGAATAAGAAATTTGAATTTTTTGTACCTAGTAGTGGTTCTTCTTGATGATTGATGGGGGGTATATGAGATTCGCATATGCTACTTCTATTGTAATTTTGGGATATGATAACTTAATGACACGAAATTGTTACTTTTGTTTTAATAAATCGTTTCATTGATTTACACGTTGGATTTAAAAGCTCACACACTGATGTCAATGAAAAGTCAGTTCCTATGTCCTAAATTTTGTTTAGTTAGTTAGTCGGTAATAATTGTTGTTGTTGGTTTGATACTGAATGAATCTTTCATAGCTTGATTCCGTAAATTTTAATGTAGCACAACTTGGCATTGAATTAAATCCCTTCATTTACTTGTCCCAATAAATTACTAGCTAGAGTTCAGCCTTCATATCTTTTACTTGGACAATATTATTTTGTTTGCTTTTATGAATTCTTTTAATCTTGATCTACCATCAATGCTTATTGAACATGAACACTCAAGTGAGTATTCCATTTTAGACACCTTACCAATACATGTGCATAAGTCTGAACTTTTGAATTACTTGAGATTTACATTGTTTTTTTTTTTGGTTCGGGACCATCGCTGGCTACCCACGCAGTGTCCCAACGCTTTCAACGAAGGACTAATCTGCGCTCGCGCGTAGAGACTCTTAACCATTGCGCTGGCCAACACCCTATTTTGACGTGGGCGGGAATCGAACCCGGGAGCAAATCGGATCGACCCCCACTACGTCCCAGAGGGAGCCCTGGACCACTGGGCTAGGAGTGTTGGTTAGAGATTTACATTGTTTAGTATCACCCATGATATTTATTGTTTACTTATATGAAATTATAGATGATTTACCTGAATTAAATATCTCCTTGATATTATTGAATAGTTGAGTTGGAATGAATTAGGGAGTATTTGAATGATGAAAGAATCACAAAACAACAACTATTTACAAATCAATATTATTTTGTGATTCTCACTTATTTAAAGAACACATCTAATTTAGTCCAATACCCTTGACTGACAACGTGTTGTACCAAATGATTTTCCTAATATTGTGACACATGGTTTATCATCTGTTTAATTTGTAAGACCTTACATAGCTGACAGGGTCATATTAGATTTTCTTTGTTAAATCTCAATTATGGAATTGTGGTAGATACTTGAAAACTTTTTGGTAACAGTATCTGTAAACATGGAATTACTTTGCCTTGTAAGGTATAATTTGAAACATGGAATCACAAATCTAGTAATCACATGGTTTGCCTTGTCAAACTATACCTTATGGGAATGGTAAGTTTCAAATTACTTTGCTTGCTTTGAAGATGACTTATTGGTGATTGGAATATTTTGACTAAATGAAACGCTTGTTGAACTTATTTGCAAATGACTTGATTCTTATATTTTTCTTAAGCATGCTTAGAGTAAGTCCTGAATTACATCCCTGGGCAACTTTAAATCCCTGGGTTAGCTGTCCCTGTTGGAATTAATAATACAAGCATGAATACACTATTGCGGAAGACAAAAAAAATATAGGAGCATGCTTCTATATAATCAAGAACAAAACCTCGACGACCTTAGGATCTACGACATGTTGATATATCAAGGATTAGATAAATACCTGGATCCATAGCAAAGAAGTGGAGAACGGATCCTGAGAAGAAAGAGTGAGTGATAAGCGAGCAACGGCTACTCGTCGGCTTTATGGTTCTTCCTCAACCGGGACTCCTAATGCCTTAGACTCTCTTCAGATGGGGAGAGGAGAGTAAACGTGTGTGTTGTGGTTCGTCCGGTATATTGGGGACCATAGCCTACTTATAGTGTGACAGTCTATTAGGGTTCCCATTATCCCTCTAATGGGCTATCACTGACATCCACTCATATTGGGCCCATATCAATAATAATTAATTAATTATGTAATTAGAAATCCAATATAGCCTTTTACTTATTTTGATCACATATCAATCAAGGCTCCTAATTGATAAATAGCTAATATAATTAATAAAGAATATATGCCCATTATTTATGATATTGGAATAAAATATTCCAACAATCTCCCACTTGGGCAATATATTACACTAATTATATCATAATTCTTTAGGCCGACATCCGAATGCTATTTATCTTTAGATTTCCCTATACAATCTGGTCCACCTCATATATCAACAATGAGACCAACGCGGCTGTCGTCACTAACGTCTTTTGTGACTGTACCCCGATGACCATCATATTAACATACTCGATGACATAGATCAATATGGATGAGTGGCGTGGAAATTTCATGCAATGTGAGCTCATGTCATGCCTATTTCCAACTGGTCCAACTTAAATCTTTAGTGAGATCAAACTGAAGTTGCTGAAAATGCAAAATATATTTTGCATACAATATGATACAAACATATTTAATAATAACTCAACTTAATTTCTGCAGAAAGTAAAAATAACATAAAGTTTGTATCAATACCAAAATTCTAGAACACAAGGGAAAACAAGAAAAGACTCCCACTAATCTAAGGCAATCTCAAAACCAACACCCATATGAGCAATGTGCTCATGGTAAACTTTAGGTGTCAAGCCTTTGGTTAGTGGGTCCGCTAGCATAAAGTTGGTCCCTATATATTCTATCAAAATTTGTTTCTCTTGAACTCTTTCCTTCACAACAAGATACTTGATGTCGATGAATTTCGACTTTGTGGAACTCATGTTGTTGTTAGAGTATAGGACAGCTGCACTACTGTCACAATAAATCTTCAATGGCCTCTTAATGCTTCCAATGATGCTTAGGCCTGAGACAAAATTTCGCAGCCACAAAGCATGATTTGATGCCTCAAAACAGGCCACAAACTCTGCTGCCATGGTTGAAGGAGCCACTAAAGTCTGCTTGGCAGACTTCCAGGAAATAGCCCCTCCAGCCAAAAGGAAAATGTAACCAGATGTGGAACGTCTGCTATCCAGGCATCCCGCAAAATCAGAGTCAGAGTACCCAATGACCTCTAAGTTATCTGACTTCCGATAGGTAAGCATGTAGTTTCTTGTTCTCTTCAAGTAGCGCATCACGCGCTTCACCGCTGTCCAATGTTGCATACCAGAATTACTCAAATATCTACCAAGAACTCCCACTATAAATGCTATGTCAGGACGAGTACAAACTTGAGCGTACATAAGACTTCCCACAGCCGAAGCATAAGGAACCTTTTGCATCTCTGCCTTTTCAAGATCTGTAGCGGGGCACTGATTGAGACTGAACTTGTCTCCTTTAGCCACGGGTGTATCTCCCGGTTTACTATCTTTCATGAAGAATCTATCCAAAACTGTATCGATATAGCTCCTTTGTGACAATCCCAAGATACCCTGAGAGCGATCTCTAAGTATTTGGATACCCAAGACAAAGGAGGCGTCCCCAAGATCTTTCATCTCGAAATTCTTCGTGAGAAATCTCTTAGTTTCGTGCAATAAGCCTATATCATTACTTGCTAATAGGATATCATCGACATATAATACCAAAAAGATAAATTTACTCCCACTGAACTTTTGGTATACACAATCATCAACCGCATTAGTCTGAAAACCATAAAAGGTAATAACTTGATGAAACTTGTAATACCACTGACGGGAAGCCTGTTTAAGGCCATAAATGGATTTCTTAAGTTTGCATACCATAGACTTGGGATCACCTGAAACAAAGTTTTCTGGTTGCACCATATAAATTGTTTCGTCAATGTTTCCATTTAGAAACGCAGTCTTCACATCCATCTGATGCAGCTCTAAGTCAAAATGAGCCACTAGTGCCATAATAATTCTGAGAGAGTCTTTCGAAGAAACTGGAGAGAAAGTCTCTTTGTAATCAATGCCTTCCTTTTGAGTGAAGCCTTTGGCGACAAGACGAGCCTTATATCTTTCAATGTTACCCTTGGAATCCCTCTTGGTTTTAAATATCCATTTACAACCAATGGGTTTCTTACCGTCAGGTAATTTGACAAGATCCCAAACGCCATTGTCAGCCATTGACTTCATCTCATCCTTCATGGCATCAATCCACTTAAGAGAGTTAGAACTATTCATGGCTTGACTAAAGTTGACTGGATCTTCCTCAGTCAAGCCAATACCTTCCTCATGTTCTTGAAGAAATACAACATAATCATCCGAAATTGCACTTCTCCTCTCTCTAGTGGATCTTCTTACTGGCACCTCTTGAGGTTGTTGAGTTTGAACTTCTGGTGGTGCTTGAGGAGGAAACTCAATGTTGTCTTCTTCTTGAGCAATGTTAGGAATAACATTTTCATTTATTTCTGGATCTGTTGCTTGAACAATGACAGGTACTAATACTTGACTATTGTCAGTAACAGTTTCTTCATCAAAAGCAACACTCCTTATGTTTCCTTCCCCTCCAAACTCAACTTCCTCAAGAAGTCTTGCATTTCCCGTTTCAAAAAATGTTCTTGTAGTGGGGTTGTAAAACTTATACCCGCGAGAGTATTCTGCGTACCCAACAAAATAACAACTAACTGTCTTAGGGTCCAACTTACCTTCATGCGGCCTGTAAGGCTTGGCTTCAGCTGGACACCCCCAAATGTGTATGTGCCTAATGCTGGGCTTTTTTCCAGTCCATAACTCATAAGGGGTCTTAGCGACTACTTTGCTTGGTACTCTATTGAGGATATAAACTGCAGTTTTCAATGCTTCTCCCCAAAGTGACTCTGGTAATGAAGAATGACTAATCATACTCCTCACCATATCCTTAAGAGTCCGATTTCGTCGTTCTGCAACTCCATTCATGCTGGGTTTACCCGGCATTGTGTATTGCGGAACGATTCCACACTCATTGAGGAAAAGTGCAAAGGGCCCTGGACGTTGCTCACCTGATCCGTCATATCTACCATAGTATTCACCACCACGGTCCGATTTGACAACTTTAATTTTCTTTCCTAATTGAAGTTCTACTTCAGCTTTGAAAGACTTGAAAACGTCTAGAGATTGAGACTTCTCATGAATTAAATATAGGTAACCATATCGCGAGTAATCGTCTATGAACGTAATAAAGTACCTTTGCCCATTCCAAGAATTTGTAGGGAAAGGACCACAAATATCTGTATGTATTAGTTCTAAGACGTCTTTAGCTCTTTCGGCACCTAAATTCCTTTTGTTCGTTTGTTTGCCCTTAATACACTCTATGCAGACTTGAAAGTCAGACAAATCTAAGGGTCCAAGAATATCCTCCGACACAAGCCTCTGAATTCTCTGTTTAGAGA
Source organism: Astragalus glycyphyllos (assembly GCA_963573325.1). Taxonomy (NCBI): domain Eukaryota; kingdom Viridiplantae; phylum Streptophyta; class Magnoliopsida; order Fabales; family Fabaceae; genus Astragalus; species Astragalus glycyphyllos. The sequence goes on from OY754312.1 coordinate 26,662,254, forward strand.
TGTGACCTAAGCGCTTATGCCATAAAGTGGCGGAATTCTCATTTAATTTTCGTTTCGTACCATGTGAACTTATTTGCAATATTTGGTTATAGGAATGCTTAACATCAAGCATATAAAGATTATCAATTAAAGACCCGTAACCAATAATATTTGGACCATAAGAGAGACTAGTTTTGGCATCTTTAAATGAACAGTCATAACCAGATTTGTCCAAAACCGAAACTGAAATTAAATTCCGTCTAATTGACGGGCAAACATATGTCTCAAACAAATCCAAATAATAACCAGTCTTTAAAAATAGTCTAAAAGTTCCTATAGCCTCAACTGCAACTTTAGTGCCATCGCCCACATAGATGAATCTTTCAGCATCACTCGGCGGTCGGCTCCACAGGCAACCCTGCATGGACATACTAATGTGAGTAGTAGCACCAGAATCTACCCACCAAGTATCTTTAGGTACTGAAACTAAATTAACTTCAGAACAAACAAAAGTGAGAGGTTTACCCTTCTTTACACGCCATGCGGCGTATTTAGGACAATCCTTCTTCATGTGTCCTGCCTTCTTGCAGAAATACAACATAATCATCCGAAATTGAAAGTTGACTGGATCTTCCTTAGTCAAGCCAATACCTTCCTCATGTTCTTGAAGAAATACAACATAATCATCCGAAATTGCACTTCTCCTCTCTCTAGTGGATCTTCTTACTGGCACCTCTTGAGGTTGTTGAGTTTGAACTTCTGGTGGTGCTTGAGGAGGAAACTCAATGTTGTCTTCTTCTTGAGCAATGTTAGGAATAACATTTTCATTTATTTCTGGATCTGTTGCTTGAACAATGACAGGTACTAATACTTGACTATTGTCAGTAACAGTTTCTTCATCAAAAGCAACACTCCTTATGTTTCCTTCCCCTCCAAACTCAACTTAATTTCTGCAGAAAGTAAAAATAACATAAAGTTTGTATCAATACCAAAATTCTAGAACACAAGGGAAAACAAGAAAAGACTTGCTTGTATTATTAATTCCAACAAGTGGTATCAAAGCTCCTAATTGATAAATAGCTAATATAATTAATAAAGAATATATGCCCATTATTTATGATATTGGAATAAAATATTCCAACAGTCCCACCCTTCAAGGTGCCTCCAATCCAGCGAGAGGATTAGTCACTGCGTTCGGCGGTGGATACTCTGGTCTCGACAAAAAAAAAAAAGAGTAAGTCCTGAATTACATATCTAATTTTTTTCATGGGATCATTCATCAGTTTGGGGTAAATAGGATATTGCATGGTATTTTATGCTTATGGTCTTGTTAAGGAATTGTAAGAGGTTGGGTCCCATTTGAATGAGAAAAATGCATCAAAATTTAACACATCTTTTCTAACTAACCCTGTTATTTTGGGGTGAGTCCCTTGCCTTTTCTTCTATTATATTACCAAAAAAAAAAACTTCAATTTTCACTTTCAGCCAAAAAACACAAACGAAGGAAGAGAAAGGAAGTTTAGGCGAGGGAGAAGAGAGGAAAGCCAAGAGAGAGTGAGCTGAAACTCATCCTCATTTTCTCAAACATTTAAACCTTCACTTCACCTTTCAATCTGTCTACCCTTATATCATTTCAAGACCTCTATAAATAAGAAGTTGGACCCAAGAATGTTAACCTAAAACTCAATTTTGGGGAAATCCTCTTCTCATCCTCAAATTGAGTTGCATGCGCTGCTTTTTGGAAAAATAGAAGTGATTAATCCAAATGTAGATGTTTACAACTGGAATGGACAACAATATGTTATTGGTAAGATGTGTATTTGATTGTTTGTTGGGTGTTGCGACAGAACATAAGAGTGAAGAACTAACTAGTACATATATAAGTATACATACAAATGATTTAATGAATGGATGGTTTGCTTGGGGTCGGTCTCATGAACCAATCTCGGGGCCCAAGAGGTTAGGTTAGTGTGTTCTATTTATTTATAGAACACGAGTTTCCTATATGTATCGTCGTAGCTTTTATATTATGTAAATCTAAGGCGCAGGGGGATGCATCATACGTAATACCATTAAAAGACACCGTGAGTATATGTATAGTGAGGTACAGTTGAGGAGTTCACTGAGATTTTATAATCTCATTCTTTATATATGTTGTGATTTCAGATAAACAGGTGACAATTTTTGGCGGCAAAAGCAAGGGAAACACCCTCTTGATTATCTTATGGATTGAGGCTCATTTAGGAACTCATGTTATGATGTTGTTTATTTTAAGTGCCTTTGTAATAAAGATTGGAAACCACTTAGTTGGTCTATGTATTTCATATAGCATTTCCTTTTCATTGTTAGGATATATGCCCTTGCGGTTTGGATTAAACTATGTATTTTTAACACTCTTCTAAGAGTTTATTCCACTAAGTTGTTGGAGTTTTCAATTCAAGTTATTATGGTTACTAATCCTTTAAGGATCTAAGTCATGGAAAGTTTCCTCCCTCCAGAGTTTATTCCTCCCTCTATGTATTAAACTATGTATTTTTTACACTCTTCTAGATTTTATTGACAAGTAAAATTTTAGGATGTTATAGTTTCCACACGGTTCTTCTTTCCATAACTTCACCAATTTTTAACCGGGTTCATTAACAACCACCGGAATGGTTTTCACACAGTTCTTCAATTCCAAGATCATTCAACTCGGTTTATATGGATTTTAATTCTGCGAGTACTTATCTGAGCTTATGAACCACTAATTCGAGTGCACATGCTGAGTTCTTCCCCTAGAATCCCAATGGTAGCCTTCTGGAGGAGTGAATCTCACAAATCGTTCACGAACAAAAAAAGGACACACTATACTCCTTGAAAAGGAAAATAAGATGCACATAAATGTGTAAGATTAACAGTTAAAACATTTTTTTTATTCTCATAGATGCATGACATCATCTTAGGTCATAAAATTGAGTTTATAATATTTATGAAAGACTAACATGTTTGTATAAAACAATAAAACAAAAAGCAAAATAGCCTAATCCCATAAATGCTTCAGTATTAATCAATAAAACTTTGTTTTTTTATTTTTTATAGATGAACGACATCATCATATGTCAAAAAGTCAGGTTAACAATATTTTGTGAAACTATTAATTAATGACACGTTCTTATAAAAAATTAAAAGAAAAACAAAATTTGTCGCATCAAATAAATGTGTGGGAATTAATGAATAAAATTTAATCTTCTTCGTGAGTAAGATTAATAAATAAAAATAGTCTCATCCCATAGATGAGTAAGATTAATAAAAAAAAGAATTTTTTATTTATTAATCTTACTCGTGAATTCAAAAATATGCCTATATAAAAGAATAAAACAAAAAAAACATTGTAATCCGATAAATGCTTTGGTATTATCCAATCAATTTTTTTTTTATTCTTTATAGAAGGACGACATCGTGATATGTGAAAATGCTGAGTTTACAATATTTTGTTAAAATAATAATTAATGACATGTTTTTTTAAAAAAATAAGTGAAAACAAAATTAGTCGCATCCCATAAATGAGTGGGAATTGATGAATAAAACTTTTTTTTATTAACCTTTAATTTTTATTTTTTATCATTGGATCACATCACCAAAAGTCAACGCCTCCACTTTACAATATTTTCAATATACTATAAATGACAAAAAAGTGAATCACATTAATTCAGAATCAGCGTAATGATACTACTGACCTCAATTTATTATTAAATATAAAATGATTCACACACTCAATGATAGTCCTTCCATAACGTGGTTTATTTTAACCGAGTTCATTAACGAATGCCGGGAAGGTTTCCACACGGTTCTTCTTTCCATAACTTCACCTATTTTTAACCGGGTTCATTAATAACCACCGGAATGGTTTTAACACAGTTGCCGAGTGCACTTATCCAAGCTTATAAACCACGCTTATCCAAGCTTATAAACCACTAATCTGAGTGCACTTGCCGAGTTTTTCCCCTAGAATCCCAATGGTAGCCTTCTGAAAGAGTGAGTCTCACAAATCGTAGACGAACAAAAAAATGGACACACTACTCATTGAAAAGGAAAATAAGATACACATAAATGTGCAAAATTAACGAATAAAACAATTTTTTTTATTTTCATAGATACATGACACCATCTTAGGTCATAAAATTGAGTTTATAATATTTGTGAAAGATTAACATTTTGTAAAAAACAATAAAACAAAACAAAATAGTATAATCCCATAAATGCTACGGTATTAATCAATAAAACTTTATTTTTTTATTTTTATAGATGGACGACATCATTATATGTCAAAAAGTTGAGTTTACAATATTTTGTCAAACTATTAATTAATGACACATTTTTATAAAAAATTAAATGAAAAACAAAATTAGTCACATCAAATAAATGTGAGGGAATTAATGAATAAAACTCTATTTTTTGTTTTTATAGTTTCATCACATCACGAGATGTCAATATGTAACACCCTAATATCTCTAACATGTAGAAATATTAAAACGTACGATCTAGCATACATCAGAGATCAATCTCCTGTTTAGATATTGAACACTACTAAATTTTTCGATATTATAAAATATCACACCATCACAACCTGTCATTACTTTATTGAACTCAAAACAGTTCACATCATCAATAATATGAAATCCTAATGTTCAATATCCTCACAAGGAAAGCGGAAACGGTTTATACAACTTATCATAGATACAAGTCACATAACCGAGATACAGAATCAACAAGGAAAAATTCTAAAACATAGGCAAAGACATCATGTCTCCATCAAATCCATAGGCACACCTCCTACTCGTGCCGCTTAGCCTTCTTCTTTCATTGTTTCTCTGTAAAACAACAACAACATAAAGAGCGAGATACATATCTCAGTGAGTTTTACCGTGACCCCTATCCACACTCTCGGTTCAATTATGAATCCTTTTCATTTCGTAGTTCAGTTTATGGACTACGCGCCTTTTTTTTTAATTTAGCGAAACACCGACTGCCTAATAGTGCTAATCCCGCTGAATCTGATAGGCCACAAGTGTACGGTTCTATCGCGTAATAGAAAGTATCGATCCACAGGGAGTAATTTGCGATTACCAATCTAATTTTCGATGTTGATTAGCTGAAAGGAATCGTTTAAATAAAGAGAGTATTTTTGTTTTGTAAAATTCAGAATAAAAGACGCATTGGGATCATGGTTAGATCACAATGATGGAAATAAACAACCCTTTAACTATTCTCTATCTTATTTTGAAATTGTTTTAAGGACAAGGTATTCTTTTTGTGTAATTCAAGCTTCCTTTCGGAATGCAAGAATGTGTCTCGAAACAATGATCAAACCTATTCTCATGATTGATCATCGCAGAGACCCATTAAGCACAACCTTATTGTCTCAAGGCTAGCAATGCTATTCTCATGCTTTGCTTTGCCTTGTCTAATTCCATTTGTTCCAATATCAAACTTCACCTCTCGGTACTTCGTTTGATATTTGTTTTATAAAATTTAGTTCTATGGAATTAGATTAAAATTCAAGTTCTAAATAAGATAGAGTTTAGTCTTGGATTTGTTTAGGGAGTAGAAGAGAATGACATAAAAGAAAATGACATAAAGATAAATAACAGAATGTAAATGACAAGAATATAAACAAAGCGATAAAGAACTGAAATGTAAAGTGCTGAAAATGTAAAGAACAGAAATTAAAATTTCAAGAAAGTAAAGAACATGAAAATAAAAGAGCAAAAGCTTAAGAAAATTGTAAGAACTTAGATTAAACTTTGGAGTGAGATTACAAGTATGCTAAAGTGCCATTACAGCTGAAATGAGGTCCTATTTATAGCCTAGGATCAGTAGACAAAGGATTAAATTCGAATTACAAGCCATAATGAAAGAATTGGAAGAGTTTTGTAACATTTTTAGCTTCAGACAAAGGTGCACGGACCATGCTGCTGGGGTGCACGGACCGTGCGTGCCGTAAAACTTGTAAAATTCTGATTCAGCACAAGGTGCACGGACCATGCTGCTGGGGTGCACGGACCGTGCGTGATCTTCAAACTTTTCAGCTTCTTTCTGTAACAGTGCGCACGGACCACGCTTAAGATGTGCACGGACCGTGCGTGTAGGCCTGATATTTGGTTCTATTTACTTGATTTTGCTCCTTTGACCTTGCACTTTTAATCCTTGCTTTTAATCACCCAAATTCTTCCATTTCTTCATTATTTGACCCTGACAATAAAACCAACATTTTGTAGTAAAATAGCTCCAAAGTAGAACTAAAATCCCACACTTTTTATTTAATTCAAATGCTAAAAACACAATAAAATAAGACTTATTAGAATCGTGCAACTTCTTTCAATTTGGCGAAACAGCGACTGCCTACAAGTGCTAATCCCGGTGAATCGTTCATCTTACTCTAGCATAACACCGACTGCCTACATGTGCTAATCGCGGTGAACCCCGATCCACTAGTCCATACCATAGCGCTGTAAAAGGGGCCTAGGGTAAGGGCTCATGACCTTCCCTTCCTAGTATGCTATAACTTAGGGTCGTCACCCTAGACTCGATATAATTTATATACCGTGATCCTCAATCAATCTTAGATGAATATATAATCATCCATTTCAGTCATACAGTGTTAAACTGAACTTATAGTCAGTTTAATTTCAAAAGACTTGTCCTCACACGTGTTCTAATATTCGATTTTTCGAAATATTTATATGTTCAAAACTTTTCATCAAAACCATCTTGAACATGTTTAAAATCATGTTATTATCAATCACAAACCATTACAATTGGCTAGAAAGAAGATTAGAAAAGGTTTGGAATCGAAAGGAGCGACGAAACGAAGTTTTTGCAACCGGGGACAGCAAGAAACATGGCTACCTGTGTTTTAAAACACTGCCAGTGTTTTTAAAACACGGCTGCCACTGTTTTAAAACATGGCCATGTTTTCTACAGTTTTCGAAACTTCATTCGTTTGTTTCGTTTCGCTTCTCCGATCGCGTCCAATCTGTAGTCCAATCCGTTTCCAACATAACAACAATCAAATTCACATAATATTCTAGTCCAATCAATATCAATCAACAAACAAAGTGTCGATTAATTCGTTCCAATATTTGTATTCAAGCTAGAAAGCATCCAGGATCTATGAAGAGGACTGGTAATGCAAAGTGAGAGGTTGTTCCGAATTTCAAGGCTTTGTCTTCTTCTTCTAGTGCTAAACTACAGTTTTGGATATTTTTTTTATTTGCTTGGTTGAATATTTATGACATTAATTTTTTAAAATTTAAAATGACATTAAAATAATTCAAAATGATAACTGAAGAATTATTTTAATGTCATGAATTTTCAATAGAACAAATTAATGTAAAGTGTATGTTTGAAGGACAAAAATAATAGTTGGATCATGTTTCTCTCTTTTTTGCCCTAAAAAAAATGCTTCTCTCTATATGTGTCTATAATTTTGTGGACAAAGAGTGAGAAAGGAGATTTTTCTGCAAGCAAGTTTATAAAAATAGCGTGACCATGAAAAGTTGAAATAAACACAAACAATAGTAATGGCAGCAGGTGAAATGCTGCGTTTTCTGTTCGGACGAAGACGAGACTGTTTTGCATTTGTTTTTACAGTGTAACCGAGTAAAATTGGCATGGCAGCAGGTGTTTGCGTGGCTGGGAGTGGCGCACGCTGATGAGGATGATTTGACAGCTCAGTTCTCGGCATTCGGGAAGTTGATAAAAGGCAAGAAGCAACGGCGGGTGAAGTATCTAATATGGATAGCGGTTTTATGGAATATATGGTTGGCTCGAAATAGCATAATATTCAAAGCAGAGGTGGTATCAATTTCATCTATGGTCTCCGGCATCAAAGATTGTTCGTGGGGGTGGTTCAAGGCGAGGCAAGGAAGAAAGTGCTCGGTTGGTTGGTCGGATTGGTATAATTGCCCGTTGGGGTGCTTATCATCATTGTAATTTCATCGCTCTTATTATTGTAACAACTTTGTAGTCGGGGTACTCTTTTTCCCTCCCGGAGTCTTTTTCCCATTGGGTTTTGGCTCCCAGAGGTTTTAACGAGGCCACCTAGGTGTAAGGGGTTGGTGCACCCCTTGTGCGCCCCTTAATACATTTGCTTATCTAAAAAAAAAGTAATATATAACTCATAACGGAGAAGTCTTGTCGAAAAAAAAAACTCATAACGGAGAAACAAATTATACCTAGGTAATAGGTTATATTTTGACATTGTTGCACCAATAACATGAAAATAAACACAAACATTTGAATATTTGTGGTAAACTTCACAAATTTAAGACAACAGTAAGTTTATGAGCAAATAATTTTTTGTTTTTAAAGATTTTAAATGTATGGACTAATCTTAGTATTTTTTTTTTGGTTACAAAAGTTTACGGTGAGGGGACATTAATCTTAGTATTTGATTATTAGAAGTTTGTTCGAAAAGTACTCCAGAGTACCAATGGTCAGTACTCGAGAGTCACATGGATAACGTCAGTTTTATTTAGAAATGATTTGAAAATCGAATTGGACAATAAATCGGTGAGACCTTTAGGTCATGGTTTAACCGCTTTAAACTACTCGAATTCAGAAAAATCATGATCGAACCACTGAAATAACTGAGCCGTTGATGGTGTTGATTCATTGTTTAATCAGTTATACTGTTCAATTGGTTTGACTTTTAAAACATTGATTTATATTGGTGATTATTATCTCAGTCTCGAGTATACTGCTAGAAGGTAATCGAGTACCAACATTCAAATTTGTGAAAAAAATAAAAGCGCAATTTTTTTTCTATAAATAAGATCCTTATTTAACCCTTTGTATACAAATTTTAAAGATTGAAAGTGATGTTATGCTGCTCTTAAATTCAAAGAGAGCCTAGCATAGTTCCACTTGTATTTTTTTTCAAGAGCTATAGATTTTTAGCAAGTTTTGGGCTGAAAATGAAGAAGAGAGTAATCTAGAGGTTATTCATAACGTTGATAAGATTGATTCTCAATTTACTGTGATCAAATTCAAAGTTCAGAAATAAAATCAGAGGAAAAATCGAAAACCTAACTTTTGACTAGGGGTGGGAATAGGCTGGGCCGAGCTAGACTTTGCATGGCCTGGGTCTGGCCTGTGGCCTGTTGTAGGCTCATTTTTTAGGCCTGGCCTGGTCTTATTGAAAGCCTGTTAAGGCTTGAAAGCCTGTATAAAAGCCTATTTCACCATTTTTTTTACAAAAAACCTACGCCCTTTGACTGATATATGTTTTTGTAAATAGACTGAAAAGCTAATATGACAATGAAATTAAGTTCTATTTTATATGACATCCAATTTAAATTATATTTTATATTATAACTTTAAATGTGTCAAAAAAATTGATGTATGTTGATATGTTTAAATTAATAGAAAATATTTGAAAATTTATGATTTAATACAATATACTAAATTTAATATAATAACAATAATACTAATAAAAGAATTTTTTATATTTACTTAAATAGGTCGGCCTAGTAGGCCTAAAAGACTTTTTCGATGGCCTGTGGTCTGGCCTTTTTAGCTAAATAGGCTTTTTAAAAAGCGTTAGCCTGATCTATTTTAAAAAAAGCTTGGCCTGGCCTGGGCCTGACGTAGGCTGGGCCGTAGGCCCCTGGCTTATTCCCACCCCTACTTTTGACACGTTCGATTTTTTTTCCACGAGTTTTGGTTCTTTTGGCCCACAATTTGTTCTATGTTTATTTTTATTTTACCTCGTACTCGTACCCCCCCCCCCCCCCCCCCCCCCCCTCTAGCATAGTTAGTACTAGCATAGTTAGTAGGGTAAAACTCTCGTTGCTCCGCTTTTCGCAGGGTCTTCTGTTCCTTGACCTTCCGCTTCAACGTGATGTGTCTACGTGCGCCGAATACTTATACTCCAAGCAAATATTTTCTGCCTTGGCCGCAGCCTTCCTCGGCCACGTTCTACTTACGGCCTTCAGCTGTTGGTGACTCAACCAAGTCATCCTGTGGTCGAGGACTCGAGGCACCTCCCCATCGAGTCTTGTAGCTCCTCAGTGTCCTACCTTCACTCCTTCGGGTTTCTCGAACATCATTCACCTGCCAGCTTAACCCCAAATATGTAATGGCGGCGCCCAATTCTCCTTGTGGTCGCCTCGGTACCCATTTTCCCCCTTCTTTCCCTCCGCCAACAATATTATTTTATTTTGGGTGTTAACAATTTTTTTATTATTAAAATTTAGCACCTAAAATCTAAAAATAAAGTTAAGCCCTCAACTATAACATTCCTAAAAAACTACAACATATAATTTTTTAATAATATGACTTTTATACTATATAATGACCCTAACATTTCTAAACATATTTCTTTGGAATTAAATCCAAATATTAACATATTTTTGGATACTTAGTTGATCTCGGTGAAGAACGTAGTTGATCTCTCACTCTAGAAGCACTCAAAATTATGTGTACTAATATTTTACTCGTGCGTAGTGATACTGTATTTGTTATAATTTGCTATGAAATTATAAATACGTTGAAAGTTGGAAAATGTAATTAAAAAAAGGGAAAACATGATAAAAGGCTATAGTTTCAAATTTATCAAAATAGTTGTGTTTGAAAAAGTTTAAAAAAAGTCGGTATTTCTTATAATGTTAATAAAGGAGTAAAAATAAAGAAAAATGAAAATGAGATTTTAGGTAAAATATGCATCTCCGTTGGCCCTCCCGTTTGCATCCCCGTTGGCACTCCCGTTGGCACTCTCGTTGGCACTGTCGTTGACCCTGTCGTTGGCACTCTCGTTGGCGCTCTCGTTACCTCTCTCTTTGCCGCTCCTGTTGCCACATGTTATAAAAAAAAAATTATTTTTTTTAAAATAGTTGAGTTGGAAAAAGTTTTAAAAAAATTGCGTACTCCCGTTGGCGCTCTCGTTGACACTCATGTTGGCAGTCCCGTTGCCACTCCCCTTGGTGCTCGTTGACACCCCCGTTGGCATTTTACTTTTTTTTAGTAATTATAAAATTTTTAGTAGTTTTAATAAAGAGATTTTAGTAGTTTTAATAAAGAGATTTTAGTGATTGATTTTAGTAGTTTTAATAAAGAGATTATAGTAAATAAATTTTTTTTAGATAAGCAGATTATAGTAAATAATAAATTTTAGATTATTTAATTGTTGAGTATAATATCTATTTAATAATTTAGTATTTTGCAAAAATGTTTTGAAAATTTTGTTAAAGGTATGAGTTTTTTTTTGACAATTAGTGATGGTTAAATTGATTGATTGTAAAATTTGACAAAAAAAAATGGATAAAAAATGAAAAAGAAATGAAAAAATAATTTATCCCGTATTTTTTTTTATATCATTGACAAATATTAATTTATCCTGTATTTTTATATATCAGTAACAGTTATTTGTCCATCTTTAAATATTAGTGTCAATAATTAGTATTTGTCTCTCTCTCTATACTTTAGACTTTCTAAAAAGATTGTCGATATATGGGCTTTTTAGTAAATTTGTAGATAGATAGATAGTAGATAGAAGTAGAAGAGTAGAGTAGAAGTAGAAGTAGATAGTAGACTTCTAGGGTTGAGTCAAAAGGCACGTGAGGGTTGACCATATCTCTACACTTTTTCCCAAAGTAAAAAAGAGAAAGTAACTGTAAGAGAAAGATGAATAAGAGGAAGGGCGGTGATGACAATGAAGACGAATTTGGAAAGAGGAGAAATGTGTGGAAAAGATTCCGGCAAGGTCAAGAAAACCTGAAGAAAGGAAAAGAAAAATGTAGCATTTGTATAAATACGATGAATATTAAGAATGCTACAATACTGAACTGCGGGCATCAATTTCACCATACTTGCCTTCGCAGGTGGGCTAGAGAGAGTCCACTTGGTGTTAGGTGCCCCCTGTGTAGGGGACCCACCTAGTTTGTAGTTGTATTAATTTTATTATTAACTTATAATCTTGTCTTATCCACAATCGTGGATTTTGCAGTCAAGATAAGCTTTATCTCCTGTGCTCTGTCTTCGTGAAGAAACCGGTACGCAGGGTTTCTTTCGTTTTGCTTTCTTTCTTGCCGTTTTTTCTCTCTTTCTTTCTTTCTTTCTTTCTTTTTTTCTTCAATTCCTTTCCATTATTTGTGATTCTGCAGCTTCATCTTGAAGCTATTCTCAGAATCACAATGTGTCTATATATCCATTCATTTTCTCTTTATTTTTTAGAATTCGGCTAAACCTTTTTCATTGTTAGCTACAAGAATTCCCCCAAAAGACGAAATATTTTTATTGGACGATTGGGTTATTTATTTCATTTTGTTTAAAATATATAATGCACATTATGATGCTTCTATGATCGATCCGTTCTAGATTAATTGTTTTATGAATATATCTTTAGTTTGAAAATTATGAAAAAATTGTGTAGAAGGATATGTATGTCACATGTTACTGAATTTCTTTTCATATATGTTCGAATTCATTTTGATGATTAGGTAGGGTTTTTCACCCGTGGTTCCAGAAATGTTAGAATTGTGAATTAAGATAAGCAAGCGTGAATTGTCAAGGATGAAGCCACCACCTGTTCCGTTAGCCTTACGTGAAGTGTGGGCAAGCTGGCTTGGCCAAGAAAGGGGAAGATTACTTTCTGATCAAGACAGATTGCTACAGGGTTCCTGGGGATCTGTCAACTGTGTTTTCTGTCTTTGCGGTACTATTTATATTCTGTTTTGCACCCTATATTTGTTTAAGATGGTTAACTTCGTGTTAGTCTTTAGCTAAATGTTTGAAGAGAGAAATATTTGAATTAGGAAATGGAATGTAGCCTATAAGTTAAAAGTAAGATTGAGTTAATAGTTGGTTCTGCAATGCATAGTGGAGAGAACCCTTTTTATTGTGGTTAGTAGATGTCTGGTTGCTGTGTCGTGCAACCGTACCAACCGTGCCAAGACTGGCGTCGGGTAGGCTACAATAGAGTATAGACTACTCCTTTAACATGCTCCCGCAAGCTCAACGTGGGCTGTCTCGCTTGTAGGGTCCAGCACTGTGAGGTTGGTTCTGAAATCCTCAAATCTGGTGGGAGGTAGTGTTTTGGTGTGAGAGCATCAGCATACAATCTTGTCCTGGGACAAAGCACACTTTGAGCTGCTTCTGGAGAACCTTCTCTCTTATCAGCGATCAAGTGGAGCATCAATCGGTTCCCAAAATGGTTTTGATTTCTAAAAGGAATTTTTGGTTGGCAGGTTTTTGATGGGCATAACGGTATATCAGCCGCTATTTTTGCAAAGGAAAACTTGCTAAGTAATGTTTTGAGTGCAATACCGCAAGATATCAGCAGGGATGCATGGCTTCAGGCCCTCCCTCGTGCTCTAGTTGCTGGTTTCGTGAAAACTGATACAGAGTTTCAGCAGAAGGGTACGTACAAAATCTTTGCTTTCTGGATGTATCTTCTGTGGATGCTGTTGCTGACATCTTTGTTTCATTTGCAGGGGAAACTTCTGGAACAACAGCTACATTTGTTCTGGTTGATGAATGGACTGTCACTGTTGCATCTGTTGGGGATTCCCGTTGCATATTAGATACTCAGGGAGGTGTAGTTTCTCTCCTGACAGTCGACCACAGACTGGAAGAGAATGTAGAAGAGAGGGAGCGCGTTACTGCCAGCGGTGGTGAAGTAGGAAGACTCAATGGATATGGGGGCAATGTATATGGGAGCGCTTTCTAGCAAGGTTAGCGGTGGTGAAGTAGGAAGTCTCAATGTATATGGGAGTGCTTTGCGACCTTTTCTAGCAAGGTTACTTAAACTTGCTAAAGTACTCAATTTTGCTTGTTATTTTAGACTCTATAAATTTTGCTTATAATTTATTTTTTTATATTAAATATAAATATATATAGCGGTGTCCCCGTGTCCTATGTTTTAGGTAATAGTCGTGTCCATGTCGTGTCCGGTGTCCGTGTCCGAGTCGGTGCTTCATAGATTGTGACTATCTAGATCAATAGGCGACACAGATGTGGGGGAATTTATTGTGCCAATACCACATGTTAAGCAAGTGAAAGTGAGCTGGTTTCATTATTAAGTTCTTTGTTTGGTTTTGCTCTTGTATGTGCAAGTATTTGGTTCCAAGTTATTTCTCACTAACATTTGTCTGTTGATTCCTCAGCTTTCAAATGCGGGTGGAAGGCTTATTATAGCCTCTGATGGTATTTGGGATGCTTTATCTTCTGATACGGCTGCCAAATCATGTCGGGGTCTACCTGCAGAGCTTGCTGCAAAGCTGGTGGTTAAGGTGATGATTAATTCTGCCATTAGTTTCACGTTTTCAGAAGTGGATGTCCAATTATGTTATTAAGTAAATACGCTGTTCTTTTTTCCCATGAAGCGCTGAGATCTAGAGGGCTCAAGGATGATACAACCTGCCTTGTCATAGATATTATTCCTTCTGACCTCCCTGTGTTACCACCAACTCCAAGAAAGAAACATAATATGCTAACCACGCTTCTATTTGGAAAAAAATCTGAGAATTCTACAAACAAAGCTACTAGTAAGCTTTCTGCAGTTGGTGTTGTGGAGGAGTTATTTGAAGAGGGTTCTGCAATGCTTGCAGAAAGGTCAGTTCTGGATCCCAGCTAAACTTATAATTGCATGCTATATCTTGATGTGTTATAGCAAATTATCTTAACTACCAAATGACTTTGAAATTATTTCTTTTTCCACTTGGTGTATATGCATATGCGCGTGCAACTTGTAAGTTTTCTTTTTTCCTAAAATGCAGGCTTGGTAAGGATTTTCCTCTGAATAAGAAGTCTGGGATTTTCCGCTGTGCGGTTTGCCAAGTGGATCAACCCCCTGGTGATGGTCTATCAGTGAACTCTGGACCTTTCTTTTCTCCAGCATCCAAGCCATGGGAAGGTCCATTTCTCTGCACAAACTGTCGGAAGAAAAAAGATGTGATGGAAGGAAAGAGGCCTAGCGAACCTACCATTACAACATAGTAATTAACTAATTATCTTCTATTATTATAGTTTTCATAGTAAATATTTGTATAATTTTTCTCTGGCAGTGTGAGCATGCTAGATTATTTATTTTCGGTGGTGATTGTTGTCATACATGTGTAAGAAATGAGGTTAAGATAGATCTAGTAGGTATTTTGGAGGTTGTTACAAGTTTGATTGTTGCTTTTGCTCAGCTGTTGGACTGACTGACCGAACAAAACAAAGGTGTGTCTAGTAGATAAGTGGTATGAGCTAACGATTTGAATTTGTAAGTAAACTGAAGCCTTTATGGTTATCTCTCCTTTTTGAGAGCTTCAATGGTGGTACAGTTAAATTGCCCTGTTTAGTCATTGATAAAGTAGGGTGAAAACTATGAATAAGCTAGGTGGTATAAGAACAGTTTTTGTTTTTGATTAAACTTAAAATTAATATAAACTTGTTTGGTTTAGTGGTTTTTGCCCAATATTGTTTACCTTGATTATATTGATATAAAAATATGTCTCGTTTATATCTGTATTTTCAAGATTCAAGTGTCCTCTTTATGGAAGTTGATATGATTTATGGAGGACGATTAATCACAAATGCGTGTAAAATGCCAATGTAACAATATATGTTCCAGTAAACATTTTTTGCTATACTACGAAATAGACAGACATTTACTAGTAGGAGATATTCAAATAAAGAACCAGAACAAAACAAACATAGCTATTAATTTTGGAAACAAAGCCAAATCCTAAACTAAGGAAGACAAATAACACAAATCAGAAAGTGATTTCCAATTTCTAAACTGGACCATACAATACACACGACTTCAAAGGCAACTCACCCGCACATTATTATCACAGCTTTTTTCTAGGTAAAAATAAGAAGACAACATAAGCCAAACATGAGCGCATGAACATGCATGCATCTAGGAGGCAACATAAACCAAACATGACAACATAATCAAAAAGTTATAGTCATCAACTAGGAGGCAGCCATTGCAGTTCAATCCCATACTTCCAAGTTTGAATAGGATCATCAGGCTTGAAATCCACCAAATAAGTATAAGCAGTACAACTCCCAACCCTGACTCTAATCTTGTGAGAATTCACAGCTGAGTCTTTCAAGTAATGACAACAAAGGGTACTCATACACCCACTACCCTCCTCCACTTTTTTCTCAAACTTCCTACAGATGCTATTTGAAGAACAATTGAGAGGAGATTGAAGGATATTATCACTACAATTAAACAGCATGACAGTATTGTGTGTAGATATATTAAAGGGTGAGTTTTCATCAAGAAGCAAACCTCCACCATTGAGATCAGTAGAATAACAAGTATATTTTTGTATAACGGGTGGTCTAATGACAAGTTTGTTAGCACTTGGGTCGATTTTAAGGATCTTATAGTGAGTTTCTGTTGCTGACAAGAACTCTAAGCTACCATTTTCATTGCAGTAAAGTTTGTACCTTTTGTCTCCGCAGTCATTGTTAGTGCTGAGTGGGTATGGAACTGCAGAGTCACCACAATTTGGACAATTAACACCGTTGATTATTGGAGCAAGACTAGTAATTAGTAGAACGACTAGAAGGAGTACTACCATTACCATCGTTAATTTGTTCCAAGGATGGAATGCATATCTTGATTTGTAAGTGAGGATTCGCACAAGCACAAGAAGTAATGTGGCCTATTTATAACATACCGAATGATAAAACTTTTTTATTTATTTTTACAATAGGAGACATTTAGTGCATTTCATTAATAATCAAAGTGGAAATACACATAGGAAACTCAGTATTCTTGAGGACTGGCTGACAATAAGGCCACTCCTGTTAGAGAGTGAGCAACTTTATTAGCATTCATCCTAGCAAACTCAACAAGAGAGTTGTAATTAAAAAAAGAGAAAAGACTCTTACAAGAGTCAAGCAAAACACCAACTTCAAAAATTACAATCCTATTAGAATTGAAGGCGTCGGCCACCCACTTGGCATCAAGTTCAAGAATGATAAAAAATTTGAATAAAACCCCAACAATAATTTAATTAAGGGTAAACAGTTATTTTGGTCATTGAATGTATGAAGCGCTGTCATATAGTCCTGAACGTATCAAAATTGCAAACACATCCTCAAATGTCTCTTTAATGAGTCATTTTGGTTCTCAAATGTCTTTTTTGTTTATCATTTTGGTCCTTAAATGTGTTTTTTTGTTGGTCAACTTAGTGGGGATGTCAAAATGGGCCAGCCCATTGGCCCACCAAAAAAAGGCGAGCAGGGCTTAGATATTGTTGCCCACGGACCAATTTTGCCTGGCCCACTAAAAGGAAAAGCCAGCGGACTGAACACAGTGACGGGGCGGGTCGTCCGCCAGCCCATTTTTTTTTAAAAAAAATGTCCAGTTTTAACTTTTTTTAAGCATTAGTCCATGTAACCAAAAAAATGTCTAGTTTTAACTTTGGTTGATGGTTCTAGGTGAAATTTATTGATGGTTTTAGTTGCTTTATAGTCAATCCTAGTAATTCCAATTCTTGATGGTTTTATGGTTTTATGCTTTTATTTGTGAATGTATGAATGAGAAGTAAAAATTTGTTAAAAAAATGCTTTATAAAAAACTTTAAAAATAAAATTGGTCAAAAATCTAGTTGAAATGCAAAAAAAAAGGTGAAAAAGTTGTTAAAAAACCGCAAAAAATAGATGGGCAAGCCCACCAGCCGTTCAGTTGGCGGGCCAGCCCACCCCGCCCTATTTTTAGCGGGCTGAAGGAGGGCCGGGGCAAGCCGCCCATTTTGACATCCCTACAACTTAGTTCCAAAAATGACTAAATAATGACGTATTTACAATTTTGATACATTCAAGAACTATAATGACAATGCATCGCACATTAAGAGACCAAAATGACTATTTACCCTTTAGTTAAATCTTTTAAATGTAATCACTTGTTTAGTTGAATAGAGTCACGTAAAATATTGTCAATCATGATTAGTAATTTAGAAGCGTTTGAGTAAAAAGGCACACCACCAGACCCAGTATGGGGTGCCACTTGCCTCTTTGAGTTGCACCCATTTCTAAAAGTGGCTTCCTAGTAAAGTTTTTATATGTTTCTATGGGCACAATGACAACAGTAAAGTACTAAATGCTAAACCTCTTAGTTTTCAAAAGGGAATATTAAGGCTTTAAAATTTTGGTGTTTTGGCTCACAAGTCGTACGTGTCTGACCATACAACTAAGAGCTTGGTGCATAGTGAATACAATATCAAGGCATTATAATCAAACAAGCAAACATTGTCTTGTATATTCCTTAAGAAGAATTTTGGTCGACCACTTGTCAATCTGTAATCCACTACAGGATCTACCCATAGACCATAGTTTTTCTTTTCCTTTTTTTTTAAATAAAATATTTTACTAATTAGTTTGGTACTCAACCCATTTAAATTCACGACTTCATGTTGATTGGTTCGGGTTACATGAAAATTTGGGTATAATCCTACCTTATCCAACACACTTCCACCCCTAAGACCCTGTTTGACAATTCTTATTTGGTAGTGGATGAAAGTAATAATGAAATAAAAGTAATTTAAGCAATTATAAATTTAAAAAATATTACTAATAAACAGATATAATTTTGACCAAACAATATGAAGTTAATAGAAATTCAAAATAACATTGTTTTAAAAAAGTATAGTCAATATCAAATCAATCTCTACCCAAAAAAATATAGCCCAATTTAGTCTTTGAGAATGAAAAAACATCAAAGATGAAGCTCGGGTGGGCTGTCAATGAAAGAGATGTGGAGGAACGACAAGGTAGAGACTGATGATTATGGGGAACAGGGAGCGTGAGAGAGGCCGAGAGGGAAAATTAGACATGCGAAAAAAATGTTAAAATTATCAACTCTAGATTCATAATTTTTAATTCTAATTCTAATATAAGATATGCGAAAAAAATGTTGTTATATAACATAAATAAATATAAGAATTATTATATGGCGAACATCTATATGTATTAACTTTCTTATCATTGAACTTGAGTAATACTATAGCTTAATGGTAAGTAAGCCTAGCCTATAGGATTCAGGTTCGATCCAAGATAGAGATAGTTTTTTAAAAAGATTTTGCGTGTTTTATTTGTAAAAATGGAAACAAAGTTAACCGCGTCGGGAGTTGAGCACGAAACCAATAAGTATAGTGAAGTCTGGTGTGAGGTGTGGATTATGAGAACTTACCTGGGCTAATGTCCGTTGGGGTATTTATAGGGATCGCAGGTGACATTGCGCTGACCTAAATCCTTGGATCTGGGCGGGCGACCGCAGCCCTTGTTGTTAATGCGACATGGATCATGATCCATGTCTTTGCCCGTAGATACTGACTGTGCTGATCAGGGTCGCATATTGTTTATTGCCCAGATCTTAACCAACTAATTGTGATGACTACGATGGCACAACGCTAGGTTGCCGAGGTTCAGTCACTAGGTCAGAACGAGCTCGAACTTGGTCCGGAACATAGATAAAGATTTCTTTTCATTCTAAGGATTGCAGGACTCTTATTAATTTAGAATCTATATACTCTAGAGACGAGATCGAGTTTCATGTCTTTATCTAAGGAATGCAAGTGATGCCAAGGGCTTTGACACTCAGAGTTATTATATGAGAGAGAACTCTGCATATATAAATTTTCACTATTTGCTAGTAGTCTATAAATCTTTATATTATATACTACAAACCTCAAACTTGTGTACATAAATAGTACTTAAATAAACCTCTCTCTATTTTTAGGTTCGTCAAATGAAGTACCATCATTGTGAAATGTTGCAAAAGATGAACAACATCAGTTTTTCCTAAAAGAACTAGAACTTTGGAAGGCCAGAAATTTTCCTAACTGCGTTGCAGTGAAGATTACTTTCAGCTAATACTTGATGCCGAGAAATAACAAGAAGCTCATATAAGAGCAGGAATTTTATAGATCTTTGATATATAGGTGAGTAATAGATAATCTTAAAGGTAATATGCTTGTATTATTATTGATAGAACTTTGTGGATAACTTCCAACAGAGGTGGTTACATAGAGTTACAGAAAGGAAAGTAACAGCAAGAAACTACCCACAACTACTAGGAATTATAGAGCCTAGTCTCTCCCCAACCATCTTAACATTAACAACCGAATCCCAAGCAAATCGCCATTCTAATTCTATTTAATTTAATCAAAATGGGCCTTGTCGATTGGGCTTGCGCCTCACATACACATTCTTAATAGGAGGACTGCTAGTAGAATTCACAATGCAACAATATCGACATTTATTCATCAAAATCAATAACTAACCCCAAAAGAAGAGTGTATTATAAAAACAAATGAAGGCTAATTCGGAACCCAAGGCTACTATTGTTCTTGTCCTGCCCAGCAATATCAATAAGGCTAACTCTGCTACTTTTTCAACTATTGAAACCATTAGTTGAGGTTCCCTGCATTACCGATCAAGAAAAGTCAGAATATAATTCAATCTTGAATCCAAGAAATGACAGTTTTCTATACCTAATCATGTTGAATACCTAATCTTATTGAATTTATGTTAGAAGAATGCTTGGTTTCTTTCTGATTCTAGTCTTGAATGTGCTTAGATGCTCATCTAAGATATATCACATGTAGGAGTACAATCAACATTAGGCTTCAATTATCAATATTTCGTTAGCTCTTTTCTTTTTGTTTGTTCACTTCTCACTCCATTAATAACAAGGAAAGTAGGAAACAATACACTTTCTTATGTTTTAAACACCAAATTGGAAATGGATGCATGTAACAAGCAATAAACAAAGGAAAAAAAATACATGAGGATTAATGTCTGCCCCTGAGACATAATATTTTGCAAAGTAACTTGTCAATAATTTCTCTTTTCTACAAGAGGAACATGAATACTTTCTATAAGGTTCATATTATATTAATTCCAAAGTATCTATTAGAGATAATAGTTTGTTAGTATTAGTGAGTACCTATAAATAGGCTTAGATAGTCATTTTACTTTTAACCTTTCTCATTTGTATAACTTCTAGATTTATCAATATAAGAGTCTTTTAGAGTTTTCTCTCTAATCTTCCATGGATGCCATGTTCTTCAACATGGTATCCACCATGAATTCCGCCGCATCTAGGTCACTTTCTTTACTTTATTAATTCCTTTTTTTTGTTCCTATTCTTCTTCTTTTTCTTTCTGCTTAGTTTTTTGATTTTCTGTTTCAATAATATTAGCCTTTTTTTTCTCTCTTGATTTTGCGTTTGATTCGCAAATAATCTCTTCTTTGATCTTGATTCTGAATCACTACGATTTGATCTTGTTTCGGTTTCACACTGAATCAATTCAAGATTATGTTGTGATTTCATATTCGAATCCCTTTCTATGGTTCTTGAATCGTAGCTTCCGTTTTTCGGTTTTCATCTACGATTTCTGTTGTCGAGTTTGCATCGATTTCTGTCTTTCGGTTTGCTTCTGTGATCTCGTTTTCAGTTATACTATTTGTATTTGCGATCTCAATCTGTTTTTCAACCAATTTCCTTCTTCTCAATCAGATTTCGTTTCTTGATTGAGTAATTTTCGATTCCTTCCTTACAATTCCACTTCCAAATCGCAATCTCTCAACATGATTTTACCTTCGATTGAGTGTGAATTTTGATTTGTTACTTGCGATATGTGAAATCGCGTTTCTTCACTTCGACTTGCGTTCGATTGAATTTCTGGTTTTCGACTTCTTAACGTGATTCCATATGAATCAGTTTCAGGTTCTCCCTCACAGTATTTGCAATTTCTCTGCATTTTTTTACTTACCAAACAACATTCAAGCTGTTTGATGAAATGCCTCAAAGAGTACATCTAGATTTCTGATTTGGTAATTCCAGTTCAGCATTGTTGGAGCCGTTAAGTCATTGATTCTTTGATTAATTTTTTTCCAGTAACTCGTTTTTTGAATTGCAAAGACATCAAGCGAGTGTGAATGTGATTGCTTGGGCACCACTTAGTTCTTGTTGTAACACCCCAATTCTACCCAATAATAATATGGATCAGAGTGCGGAATTTTCAACGTAAATATTGGAGTGCTACGCTTACTTCCCCAAAACAAACAATATAATTCATTCATAGTAAATTCAATTTGAGCAATTCTTAACAATCCTTGTCCACTAAACAACTCAAAAATCAACAATTTGCTTAATAGCAATAACTCCGAGTTCAACAAATATTGCAACATATAAGATAAAGGAAAACAGCGTTCAAATCCCCCGAGTGTTACGTATCAGAGTGACGACACCGACTCAACTAAGGAAGGATCACCGCCTTCATTCGTGACTACCTGCACGTTACCACATAGGGGTAACATTCAAACAGAAGGGGTGAGATATCGAACTATATAAGAGCATGTATGAAGAACAATAGGATAGGTCAGGTACTATAGAATTACACAAATCATCAATAAAATCCTCAATAGAATCATCAAGGTACAATGCGGGATGCGACTCAACTGTGCATATGCATGTGGTACCATTGGAGCAAAACTCCCGTCGTAAAAATCGTCGTTGCCAGTAAATAGTGGCTCACAGGGCATAGCCCTCATCGTTCACGTCGTAAAGCAAATGCAAAGGGTATGCGACACAATGTGAATGTACAAGTAACGCTAATCACAGTCACGTAATCGCACAACAACAACACCAAAACGTCATGGCGGCCATAGGCCTACAACTTACTATTTTTGCCAATAAATAGAGGCAAATCAACTTTTACAACTTCACCTGCAATTTACCACATTTTCGACAAGGTATTCAACGCAACAATTATCCACAACAGCAACTGTGGCAACAATATTGACAAAACAGCAACATCAACAGCGCCAAACAGCAAGAATAGTAACAACACAACAGCAAAAACGTAACAGCATGACAACAATAACAGCAAACAGCAACAGCATTAACAGCAAAACAGCAACAGCATTACATCAAAACAGTAACAGCATTAACAGCAAAACAGCAACACAGCAACGACATTAACAGCAAAACAGTAACAGCATTAACAGCAACACAGCAACAGCATTAACATAACCATCAATTCAATTACGAAAATTATTTATAATTCTTACTTACGAGTTATCTATATTCTTATCTAACAAAATTACAATCGATTTAATTAGGACTAACAACATGGGAATTCGAGCACACACGGTCAATTCATCAAACATTTCTCATACGATATATATATATATATATATATATATATATATATATATATATATACACACACGCAACATACACAGAGGCAATCTATAATAACCCCAAACCCCGCATACGATCCCTCATATACGCTATTATAGAATTCGAACCCACCCTTACCTCAACTATGGTGGCGCAAACTCCCTCCTAGCCTCGTTCCTCGATCTCCGAATACGGCGACTCCCCCAAACTGCAACTTCAGTGCGAAGCCAATATCTCTCTCCTCAAAACTCGTTTCGAAGATCCGAACGGTGAAAGTGTAGAACTATATCTCACGAACCTGCTTCCCAAAAACGAAGACGATCCAACGGTTAACGAAACCGAAATCGCAATTTTACGGTGACAGGTTTGAGAAAAACGAGAATTGTTTTCTCTCTTCTTTTCTCTCTCTTTGGTGGCTGCTCTAATCCGAAATTCTCTCTCTCTCTCAACCCTAAATTAATCCTCTCCACTTATAATAAGTGAGAAACATAATGGGCTAAATTATTTGGGACTTTATCCACATAGGAAGGGAGCCCAATGCTATTTTTAACTAGCCCACAACACGTGATTATCATCTAACTCGTTTTCAACATAGCTACTACGCCCATAATTTCAATTCTTACAATTATCCTACGGCAATCCAACTTCGAAATAATTTGATTAAATTTTAGGGCGTTACACTTGTCATATCTGTACTGCTGGTGATGATTCGTAGGCTTTAATTTGGGATTTTTCTTCTATGGCTCTACCTGTTGACGTTGGACTTGATCCTATTTTGACTCATCTTGCTGCTGTTGCTGAGTTGCAAGAGTTGAGAGTTGGAATGGGGATCAATGTTTGACTTTGAAAATTGTGTGCAATTCAGTCCTTGGTTTTCTACCTTATGTAGGGAATTTTTCAAACATTGGTGATTTCATATCAGAATTTCTTCTTGGATCTGTTCTTTTATTCAGCCCTCAACTCCAACAAGTTGCTCCAAAGAAAAGAGATCTCATTGATTATGGTTTCAAAAGTTACATCAAGTTCAAGTTCAAGCAAAAATTGGACAGACCAGTTATCAAGATTGTTTCTCTTATCCTCTTTAGCCTATTATTGGCTGGTTGTCTTGTAGCAGTTCTTAATGGAATCAACATCATCAGTTATTGCACATGGTGTTCATATGTTGATTGTATCCCTTTCACAAGCTGGCACTGCGAAGACAGAGAAGTCTTTTGTGAGACAATGGTGAGCAATGCTCAGCTGACAATGACCTGTATCGGGAATGGCAACTTCAAGGTTTACTTCCAATGGTGAGATTGAATGTTCTGTGAAGCTTTTCAAAGAGTTGCTTGTTTGGTGAGAGAGTCAGTTCAAGCACAATGGTTGGCTTGATTCCACTGCCTTCTCTGCATTTGGCTTGATTCCAGTGCCTTTTATTCATGGTTTCAAGTTGAAGAATTCTTGTTGCTGTTGCTCATATTTGGAAATGGTTTTTTCTGAATTTGATTGCTAATTTCATTAGCCTTATTGGCTTATTTTCTAGCTTCTACCAAGTGGTTATAGCATTGTCACTTCCATTGAGTAGTTAAGCATTGTTGCTTCCTCCAAGTGGTTATAGCACTATTGCTTCCTCCGAGCGGTTATAGCTTTTGTTGCTTCCTTCGGGTGGTTATAGCATTGAATTGTGGTTCTACTTGATGGTTAAGCGTTGGATTGTTGCTTCCTCCGAGTGGTTATAGTCATGAGTTGTGTGACTTCTACTCAATGGTTAAGCTTTTGCCTTATAGCTTTTATTTTCGCCGATGTATTTCCGGCATCTCTCATGTAATTTTCTTTTGATTTGATGTACTTTTTTTGCTCACATCCCAAGCTAAAAGTGTTGTGAACACCTTCTAGCTTGCGTGGGACTATTAGAGATAATAGTTTGTTAGTATTAGTGAGTACCTATAAATAGGCTTAGATAGTCATTTTACTTTTAACCTTTCTCATTTGTATAACTTCTAGATTTATCAATATAAGAGTCTTTTAGAGTTTTCTCTCTAATCTTCCATGGATGCCATGTTCTTCAACAGATAATAGTATCTCCTCAGAACTTCTACTGATCATTCATGTTAAGTAAAGGAGCTATCATAAAGATATAAAAACAGAACTTCAAAAAGTAGGAAGACCACTCATTGGTGAGTAGGGGTGTGCATGGTACAAAATCCATACCATACCACACCATACCTCTTTAAAATCCAGTTTTGGTTTACTAGTTTTCAAAAAACCAGTTTTCACTCATAAACCGGTTTGAAACCGGTACGTAACCAGTTTGAAACCGGTTCGGTTCTAGGAACCAGTTTACCATTTTAAAACCGGTTTTTTATTCTAAAATATGGTCTACCATTTTTTAAAACCATTTTTTTACTGCCAAAAACCAATTTTATGTGCCAGAAACGGTTTACTGCTTCTAAAAACAGGCTTCTAGACGCATAAACTCCGTTGGTTTTCTATTGCACATAAACATGGTGAACGCATGAACTCTTATCGCATTTTCGTAGATTTTGACCAGAAAATTACAAAACCTATCATTTAATGAAAAATACAAATGATAACAAAAATCAATGCACGGAGAGAGATGATTGTTTAATATACACAGTAAAAGCATGATCAGAGCACATTCTATTGAAATTGAAGAAATGCTTCCCTTCCCCAAAACACGAGTAGCATTAATTAATATAGTTCAAAGAAAAAAAAGAAAAAACTGGAAAGATGAGAGAGAGAGAGAGAGGGGGGGGGGGGGGGGGGGGGGGGTGTTTCCGGTGAACACTCTTACACTTTGGGGATCTGAGGATTGAGGTTCCCATTTTGGGATTAGGCTTCGTTGGTCTTCTGTGATAATTGATCTGAAGGAAAGAGGAACGATACTGCTGCAGTTTACCGGTTTACTGAATTGGACTACCGGTATTTACTTTTTCCAAAAAAAAATATTGGATCAGTAACTTTAAATTAGGTATGGACTTTAATGGAATGGTCCAATGCGGTTTTAAGTAAGGTACTAGTAAACTGGTTACTTTTGCACACCCCTATTGGTGAGAGCAATCAACTTAACATGGACACTCCAAATCAGCATATATCAAATTTTGAAAAGCATGTACCTCGGTGACTATTGATATAGATGACCTTAAATCCTATATTTTCCCCTTGATCTTCAACCATGGCACTCTTGAGCGCAACAAAACATTTTTCAATCATCATTTTTATAATGACAAAGCCAGCAAGCTTACATGGTATGTCACAATCCATGTTATCCATAATTAAGAATACACTTAACAAAAAGACTATTTTAATTAACTGTGAAAAGGTAAAATAACATTTTAAAAGATAAAAGACAAAAATGAACAATTTGAAAAAGGAAAAATACGTAAACGAATATTTTAAAAAACATAAACGACAAAAACGAAAAAAAATAAGAAATAGTCTAATAACATAGTCCTTACATGACAAATTATTCATGTCACATTATCCGTGTTAGTCCTAATTAACAGTTACTTACCAGAATAACTATTTTAATTAACTATGAAAATATAAAGTACATAAAATATATTTTAAAAGATAAATAAAAGACAAAAATGAAAAATAGTGATAAAGGAATAGAAATGTATTTTACCCTAAAAAAATTGATCTTAAGTGATTAAGGAAATAAATGAATTAATAATAAAAAGAAAATAAATGAAATTGAGGAAAAAAAAGTGGCACGAAAAAGGAACAACTTTTGGCCAATGAAATAGAGGAGCAATTGATGGGGAGACACAAAAATTAGGTTTTGTGTCACATCTTTATTTTTTCCTTTTCTATCTACCACAAATTTGTGTCACAGAACAGAGACGGCGACGACCGGAACGACATCGTTTCTTCTCTTCCCTTCATGGAGGAAACAACAACGCCTTCTAAGAAACAGCAATTGGCTATCTCCATCAGAACCCTAACATCACTGCCCACTCTTCCTTTCGAACTCATAGAAGAAATTCTATGTAGCCTCCCTGTCAAGTTTCTCATTCAACTTCAATGCATCTGCAAATCGTGGAATTCTCTAATCTCCGATCCCAAATTTGCAAAGAAGCACCTTCGCTTGTCATCAAAGCGCCACCATCTCATCGTATGTTCTAAAAACAAATTAAAAGAGCTCATTTTCCTTGATTCCCCAATTTCCTCTGTTTTTTCAACTTCTAGAGCTCCCAAGCCAACACAACTTAGTTACCCTATTACTCCCACAAATGATACATACGGTGGTCCTTCGTGTTTGAGCTCTTGTGATGGCATTCTTTGTTTCGCTATCAGTGATACTTCTGCTGTTTTATGGAACCCTTCTATTAGGAAATTAAAGATATTGCCTCCTTTTGAAAATCCACAACAAAGAGATTATTCTCATTCGGATTATAGCTTCGGGTATGATAATTTCATTGATAACTATAAGATTATTCGTGTTTGCTTCTGTATTAACCAAGATGAAGTTAGTGTTTTAACTTTAGGTGATGATAATTGGAGAAGCATTCAGCACTTTCCATATGGTGGTCACCTTTTTGGACCGGGAACATTTGTGAGTGGCACTGTTAATTGGTTGACATATGATCCTTCAACTACTTCTTTGCCTACACTTGTTTCTCTTCATTTGGAGAAGGAGTCGTATCAAAAGCTTCCACAACCAGATTTGGGGAATGGTTTGTGTAGGTTGGGGGTGTTGAAGAATTGCTTGTCCATATTTGCAAGTAGTAAGGAGTTTTTGGATGTTTGGATTATGAAGGAATATGGAAATAAAGACTCATGGACTAAATTATACACTGTTCATTACGTGATAGCTCCTGGTTTGCGTGCCTATACCAATGCTTTATATGTCTCTGAGGATGACCGAATGCTGATGGATTTTTTTGATGTGGGAAGTAGTAAATTGAAGTTGGTTGTTTACGATTCCAAAAACAATACTTTGAATATTCCCAAGATTCGAAACATCAATAGACAGAAGTACCCAGAAGTCTACGTTGAGAGTTTGATATCACCTGGTTCTTAATAATATTAGAATGTGGATGGTAGGCCATGTCACTTAAACATGAGATTCAACTACAACATGTATGGGTAATTTTTATTTTAAGACTGTTCTTATTACTGGTGACTTGTTGGATCGTTGTTGATTAATGGTTGATGATATCTACAGGTTGAAAATTTATTGTTGTTTTCAATTGTTTGCTAGTTTGAGTTGTTGTTTCTCTCACCCTGCATTGCATTTTAAATAGTTTACAATCATAATGCATTGCATTATATGCTTGTTATTTGATTTTCAAATATTTGAGTTATGATTTAGATGTTAGATTGTTTGGTAAGTGCTGCACACATTTTTTTAATGCTTGCTTCAAATCTTGCACAATACATTATGAACTGAACTGAATATGTTAAGTTATAATACTATTTTGATTTTCTCCATACATCATCAAATCAAGCAATCCCAACTTTTGGTTTTAAACTGGTATGCTGCTTGGTATTGCATCACTAGTTGAAAAGTAGTTTTAAACTATTATGGTTTTAAATGTGGTTGAAATAGATATAGCTAGAGGACTCTTCCACCATTTTTGACATATTTTGCTCTTTTTCTTCACTTCATTGTGGCACTCTCAAGAGAGGAGGATACTGATGATTAGATATTTGGTCATCTTGTAGCTTGAAGTTTGAAGTTGTAGCTTGTAGAACATATGTGTGTTGTTTAAGCTTACCCATTGAAATGCACATAGAGGTACCTTGGTTGAAACAGAAGAATCCAAAGTTCCTCCTAGTCCTGCAAATCCAGTGTATGATATGTGAGCGAAGTGCAGGGCAATATATTAAGAAAAGCATCAGGTGCACTTAAATATGAGCAATTTTAAAGCACTTACCAATCCAAGAAGCAAAAGGTGTACTAATACAACAAAATAATACAACCATTTTGCACTTAAATATCATAGTCCATGTCATAAAATCTGTTACTGCCATCTGTTAGTATGGCAGCTTCTTATGTTTGGTTAAATCTGTTACTGCCATTCCATAGGATAGATAATTTCTACTTTCTAGTTGTTATCCTTGTAAGTATATTAGCTAGTATGCAGTAAAACAAAGGTTATGAAATTTATTATAAATGTTCAAAAGTACTTGTCCTCTAGGAGATTGTTGGGCACTCTCTAGTGAGCCCGAATTCAAATAATAATATAGGAAACAAATGGACTATGCCGAAGCACATTATATCCCTGACTAGCCCTATTACCCGTGCGATGCACGGGGTTGACTAGATAGCTTTGCGTACATAAGAACTAATATTTTTATGCGTTTTTTATAAAGTCTCTTTATAAATATAGACGAGGCTTACTAAATTGTTTCGTTAAATTATAGTTCTTATAGGATGGACCACATCTGATTACATGGGGAAAATTCCTTAGCATTCAATCCTTAAATAAAGAAAAAAACTTTAAGCAATTTAGTATTAGAAATCAGTCGACTAAATTTAAGAAACATAGTCGATAGATTACAACAACACGTTGAAGTTAAATACAACTCATTAATACTTATCCTTTACTTCCTTTTGATGTGAAATGTGATACTAAGTTACTAACTGTATATACATCAAGTTCAGTGCACGAATAGGATGCGTAAATACCATCAAAGAATTCTAAATTTATTGAAAGAAAATTATATACTAAGACACACTCTAAAACATCAATCAATAAAAGCATCATAAGGTCGTAAAAAAACCAAGACAAACGCTTTAGAAACTCAAATATGTCATACCAAAACAAACAGTATAGGAATCAAACCGAATATATCAAAAACACATTACAAAGTAAAACATGATTAATTATGTATTAACATACAAATGGTGCTCTTTCCACTCATCTAGCCGAAACCTCTCCAAACTCACCTACCCATTTCACAAAACCCAATCTATCCCTCATTGGAAGCATCGTACAGACATCGATTTGTTGGTTCTTGGGCCTTTCTCTTGGAAGTTTTAAATGATTGAAGAAGTAATAACAACAGACCACCACTCTATTATTGATGAGATGCAAATACTAATACTGTTGCTACAAATGAAAGTTTTGGCACATGATACTTACTGCAGATGCAATTCTTGGAGACTCTC
This sequence comes from Astragalus glycyphyllos, assembly GCA_963573325.1. Lineage (NCBI taxonomy): Eukaryota > Viridiplantae > Streptophyta > Magnoliopsida > Fabales > Fabaceae > Astragalus > Astragalus glycyphyllos. The sequence goes on from OY754312.1 coordinate 26,692,529, forward strand.
CTTGAAATATCAAAATGGGTTCGGAGAAAATGTATATATCACAGTAAAAACAATACCAGCCAATGTGAGAAGCACTCTTTATCTTTGCAAACATATCCCTAACATGTCATACTTTTTGCACCAAATGCTTGTCCACATAGTGTCTCAACAGCACTCCCCATACCTAACTGATCATCAAATTATATCACCAATTATACAACCATGGTAATTAATTTTAAATTGAACATAGACAATAAAACTGATAAAAAATAGATCCACTACTTGAAAGACAAATAGAACTTGGCAAAGCTCCATCACAAACATGCAAATAGCATATAGATTTAGAACTCCTCTGTGGGATGAGAAATGCCAACCAAACTAAATATTGAAGAGTAAGATCTTGATAGTAAGGATGTGAGTGCATTTGTGAATAATGAAAATATATACCTAGTAGCAGTTACGTTCAAGCAGCTCCCAGGAAAATAAAATCGGGGGATCAAGTATAGAAAGACACCGTTATAAGACAAACATTGTGGAGCACCGTAGTTTTATCCTTGAGAAAGGGGTCCTAAAGTATCCATCAATCTCAAACTTGTTCTGTGACAATTCCTTGTATTTTACAAACTTCTCCATGGCCCCATCATTCTTATCAAGCAAGGTATCAATCAAACCTCTGAAAATATAAGGCATTAAATCATTAGGGTCCTCTTCGGTGAGTTGCTCAAAAATATCCAAAGTCTCATCCACGTTCTTCTGCAGGAACTGAATTTGAGGCAGTAGCAGCTTCAAAGCCCTACACAACGTAATTTAGCTTATAAATACAGCAAGACAAATACATTGAGTGGAGGTAATCTTCCAACAGCTCATAGTCACCATAACTGTGCCTTTTGCTAAGTTCACCAACTTCTCACATCCATGATATGCCTCAGATGCGTTATCCATTCCACATGTCATTGCTCTTGAAATCGCTTTCAAATTATAAAAGAAAAATTGCATGCCTTCATTGAAAGCATCTATAACAAAGAAATAGAATTTTTGTAACTCCACAAGAATGAAACTTAAGGGCTTTTGTCGGTTGATATATCACTTAATTCCCAAACAATGTAATTACATGAGTTTGCATTTACCTCTGAAACCCACAAGAACAGCCCTGAAGATAATTTGAAGACATTAATTCTTTGCTTTTTCCTTACCAGTCATCAATTTTTTTGAGTAACTAAACACCCATCATCTTCCACCTAATTTTGATAAACAGATGAATAGCATAATTGTATTAGTTAAGCAAGGCTTCCAATATATTTCATGAATCAAATTGTGCATAAAACACAACTTAGAAACACCAAAAAGATAGAAATAGAATGCCAAATATCCCCTATTTAGAAAGCCCAAGGAAAACAGAAAACAAATGCAAACCAGATTATAACCACACTTTTGACTGAGGTGACTTGTAATTGATAATAAACTGCATGAAGGAATTCAAAAAAAAATCAATAGACCAGATTTTAAAAGCTGCATGAAGGAATTCATCACTATTTTAAAAGCTGTCTTACAAAGTAAATATAAAATATAAAACTACAAATCACATTTTGATGAACATGGCAGAGGTGCATATAAAGTATTGGAGTTGTTTCCAAAGCACCTGGTGGAGAAATATATACCATGTACCAGTAAAATCATTCAAAAACAAAGCTGCAGATTTAAGACATTCCATCTACCATCTTCTGCATAACACCATCTTTTCTAAGCTTTCCAACCAACACCGTCAAACCCATAAAAAAACTAACAAAAGAGTTCATATCCATATTATTAAAATCATCAAACTCATTCTGGGGAAAAAAAATTGGTCTATCATTCTGGAAAGTTAAACAACACCCCTAGTCCTCATCTTGGGCTTCCTTCTTTTAGCATCATAGATTGAAACAACATCTGTTGCGTGTCCCATCTTCTCCCTTTCTCTCCCACTATGGTTACCTTTTAGTTCCTTTTCTCTCCCCATCTATAAGAAAAGATATATAAGTTATATATAAGTGAGAGAAATAAAAGTAAGAGATAGATAAAGACACCTCCTTCTTCAAGTAGGAAGACAATTCCTTCACGAGTTCCTCATATCTAGACTTGGATTAGCATCCACTTGTTCAAGACAAAAAAAATAGCTATTCAAATCTATGATGAGTTTTTTTGGTCAATTAATCTATCTTTGATTTAATAAACGTTTCTATTTTATAAAACAAGTGAAAAAATTGTAACAAATGAATGAATCTTTACAGACAGGCATATCCATCTGGACCTCATGTACATGATTTTGCTTTCAAGATAAGATCAAAAATGCTACTGGACCCAAACCATTCCTTTTGCTTTTGATCTTTGTTTTAGGCAAATGGATTTTCTTTTATAACTTGGATTAAATTAAAAATGTTTAATGCAAAAAAAAAGGTTTTTACCTGTTTCCTAACATCTCATGCAAATTGAAGATTGCATCCTCTTCTTCTTTAGTAATGTTACCCCGTTTAATGTCTGGCTTCAGATAATTTATCCACCGAAGTCTACAACTCTTTCCACACCTTAGCAACTCTGTTGATGATCAGAGTAAGAAAATGAGAAAAAAGGAATTTGTTTATTGATCTATTATTAACAACTAAATTTGCCTAATAAAAAATAGGGTTCCAAACATATATACCAGCTTGTTTGGGAAGAGCACGCCAATTGGTATGACCAGAGGTGTTTATGAGATTGATGAGGATTCTATCTTCTTCTGAAGTCCATGGCCCTCTCTTCAACCCCATTTTCTCGCAGCATGGAGCCCTTCCCATCTTGTGCTATAAATCCAAATTATCGATCTCTTGCTTGAAAGCTTAAACTCCAGAGCATAAAACCGAGATTTAAATGAAAAAAATAGGAGAAAATCACCATTTTTGTCTAAGAAGGAGAAAATCACTGTCGCTGAGCCCTCTCCATTCGCACCACCGCCCATGGTGGTTTTTACCGCCGCAAGCCTTCTTATTCAGCCACTTCCTGATGTTGGATATTGGTAATATTTATAACAAAAATGAGCAAGAAAACAGATGGTGTGATTCGCCGGGGATAAATTATGCAAAGCGAAGGAAAAATACATGATGAACACATTGAAAGAAACCACGTGGAAACGAATGGAAATTTGCGCAACACAGCAGAAAAGAAAAGATGAGGAACTTGTAGGTAGCGCCACGTAACCCTATAAGAGAAACCTGAAGAGCAAAGGACATTTTTTGGGGCTGACTGATGAAGAAAAAAAACAAATCTCCCGCCTAAGTGACAAGCCGGTTAGGATGTTGTAGATATAGCCTATAGGTGCAGTTTATCGCGGATTTTATTATATCTGAGCACAAAGAAGATGTATGGTCCAATAAAGTGGGGACCAGAATTCGTCTCAATCAAATAGAACAATGAAACTGTATATTAATGAAATTTAGGGACTGAATCAAAGTGATAACAAACCCTAATGCAGAAATTCAGAAAATATGTAAAAGGTAACTTCTCTAGGTAATTCGATAGTGCCTAGTCTTTTCCAAGTTCTATCCCACCTTTTATACCACTCAACTGACTCATACACTCTTTCCCTCCCAATTGCCACATCATCAATAGGGCGTTGATGGGGAATTCTTACCTGCTGCCTTTAAGTTGTGAAACAAATACAGGGTACCAAGATATTTTCCACTCTTTTTGATGCTGTCAATGACCAATTTATTTTGTGGTAAATAGAAAAGGTGTCAAAATATTTTGAGCTAGTTGAAGGCTTGAAGGTCCATATTTGATTAGTGTAAACCCTTATACCATACACTCCATCCTTAATATTTTGAAATCATGACAACTCAAATTCTCTGCAGAATATCACTAAAAATTGGTTTCCTATCATTTTAGAACTATTAATAGACAGACATTTTGTGAATGTCGTACCGAGATACTACCACTCTTTTGTTGTTGTCACCATCCACACAGTTCTGACATCGGCTGTGACCAAAAAATGGAATACCCAACACTCATGAATTGGTTTCAAGACTCAATAAGGCCCTCTATGGCATATTGATTCTTTCAGCAGCCATTCCTACATTGAAGTCGATGGAATGTGTTAATTCTCCCTTCCCATGGTTGGATACTAAATACCAGTAAGACATGATTAGTTTCATGATCTGATTCTGTGTCTTAATCGCAAAACCATATATACATCACTCTAACTTGAATAAACTACTGAGGAGTTTATAAATGAAATGTGGGAGGCACATAAGGGAATATGGAGTTTATAAAGGGAAATGAGTGTAAGGATTGTTAGATTAGTTTATAATCTTATATTTAATATTTCATATTTGTGGAACATGAAGGCCAAGAGAAATATGTGTATGAATATAGTTAGGCTTAGGCCATGATTTTTCTCTTAATATATATTTCCTCTCGAGTTCACTAAAATAATATTGCAGTAAACAAGGTTTATGCATCCTTACATCCCTAGATGTAATTGACTTGTTTCTGTTTACTTTTTTATTTCAACCTGTTCACCTTATTAGGCAAGCTCACACACTATTACCTTTTGTTGTGACCAATTTCGATTAAAAATTTATGAAGGACACAATCAAAATTCAAACAAAAAAACAACACAAGAAAGTAACAAAATAACAAGAAAACAAGACATCCCACATATGGCGCACACAAGAAGGAGGTTAACTTTGAATGGTTCTTTAGTATATAGACACTCTACATGGAACAAGACATCCCACACATGGAACTCTCCTTTTCTGTTACATTTTCAATGTGATAGAATATGTGAATGCCATTTATCTGTAAATAGTACTGGAGATTCAAACAAATTCTTGGTTGAAACTGATTAATGACTAGAGAATATCAAAACTAGAAACAGAAAACAAATTCTTGGTTGAAAATATATTAGAGAATAACAAATAGATTTTAAATAGAAGTCCAAGTACCAAAATCAACACCCCATCTAGGCATGGCAACAAAACGTGCACACGTGGGTACCAATCCAAACCCGCCTCGATTTGATGGGTTTTCCGCGCTTTGACTGAGTTTATGTTTTTCCCGATATCAAAATACGGGGATCGGGCGGGAATGGGGTATAAGTCCCACCCCGAACCCACCCCGAAGGTACAAAGTTATAATATTACCCCTCTTATATTAAAAACCCTCCACATCTCAACTAAACCCTAAATTTCTTTGTTAGCGCTAACACCTCCCCCTTATATTGGAGGCTTTAATGTGTGCTAGAAGTTGGTTATGGAGTAACGAAAATAGCAGTATGGTTTTAAATTGTTTTTTCAATTTACATATCTTAAGAAATGACAAACAATTATGTATATGTTAACTAATTACTATTTATATTGTACAGAATTTCATACTTCATGTATATAGGAGTTCTCAATTAAGTAATGAGTATGCTACTTTACTTGATGAAATAGACCCCGATAATACATCTACAATCCATTTATTTATCACTACCTTCCAATTTTATCAACTTTAATGTTTATATTTAACTTGTATTTTTAAATTTGTAGGTGAAATATTGACTAGTTGTGTTACTTCCAACTTTGAAGAGTGAAGACGTCAATAGCATTTAGAGAAAGAAATAAGATAACATTGATGTGTCTACGGGGATGGGGTTAGGGCAGGGATCTCCGAACCCGTTGGGTACGGGGATGAGGATCATTAATTCATCCCTATTAGGTTTGAGTAGAGGAACAAGGAATTATATGGGATTCGAGGATGGGGATGAAGAATGCAAAATTCATCTCCGCCCCACCCCATTGCCATGCCTAACCTAAAAAGGGAAGGAAACTTTATATTCTTCTATAACAAAATCAATAAACATGAGTGAAGAAAAAAACGGCGGAACAGAGAATTAATATAAGCCGAATTTGCAGCTCTTCTTGATCGACAATTCCATAGAGATTGAGAAGAAAGGAAGAGGTTTTCTTGTTAATTACTTGATGATGAATGCTTCTAGTCTATTTTTTACACGCCAATGAAGTTGATGATGTGAATGTTCCGTTTGACCAAAACTATGCTAAATTATGGGGTGCAGAAAATATAAATTTTTTCAACCAAAAAAAAAGAAGTGCAACTTACCTTGGATGAACATTCAGGTAATCAAAATTTTTTTTTTACCAAATTCAGGTAATCAATTTTTACCAATTATAGTTGGAATGTTTATACATTATGGTTGTGTTTCGCTAATGTAACTATTGTTGTTTCGTTTGTTTTTTAGGATTTGTGGATTGTTAGATATGCGTGTTAAAATACTTCTTGTTTTTTTTTTGGTTTGTAAAAAATACTTATTGGATTTTCCTTTTTTTTTTTTGCCTTTGACTCCTGTCTCCTGTATGCCGCCGCTTAAATGCTTAATTACAAGAATTTTCCTTATTTTAAATTGTATTTCGATTTATGTAATTTATATCTGTGTTCTCTTCTAATTTTGTTAACAATAATGATATTAGTATAGGCGTACACAATTTTTTTTTTGAAAACTATATAAATACTATTATGAATTAATATTCATTATTTTATTATAGAATTGAAAAATTATTTAACATTTGATAAAAAAAATTTTCTCATTAGCTAATTCTTGGATTCGTTCCTGATTACACATGTATTATTATTTTTTGAAAAATATAACAAAAATACATGTATTTTTTTTTTAACATTTTCAATATTAAATAGCATATAAAGATGATATGACTAACTAACTATTTTTTTTTTGTCATTCAGGAGGTTCTGATTTTCGATCCTTGCTAAAATATGGTTCTCGATGGTTTAGCATGAGGATTAAGTGGCCCAAAAAGGATTCCACAAGAGTGATCACCACTTTCTATGTACTTCTCCTTAAATACATACTCAATTTATTTAATAACATTAATTTTTTCATGCAATGATATTTTGACATGAAAAAACCACCAGCATCGTATAAAAAAACACAACTATTGATGTGATTCGAAGAGAGAGAAATGCTTATACAATGTAGGACAACTTTTTAGTAGTAAAAATATCATTTTTGTTAATTAATCATATTTTACTTCTTATATTAATTATTAGTTAGTAAACTATGTTACAGTTTATTTCAGATGATGGAGCTACCAGGGACGAAATTGACTTTGAATTGCTAGGTGGAAATAATAAGGAACGACGTCATATACTCCACACAAACATGTTTACTAATGGTCAAGGTTTTAGGGAGCAACAATTCTCCCTTTGGTTTGATCCCACCGCACATTTTCACAATTACACCCTTCTTTGGAACGAAAAACAGTTGGTGTATGCAACAATATTATAATCACTATTTTCCTCTCTATTTTAATTAGCATTTCATTGGTGAATGATGATATATATATATATATATATATATATATATATATATATATATATATATATATATATATATATTGAAATGAAATTAATATGACAGTTTTTGTGTGGATGAGACTCCAATAAGAGTGTTCAAGAATACGAAAAATAAAGGAGGAAGTTACCTGACCAAGGGATTAAGTGTTACAGCAACAATATGGAATGGGACATGGGCATCTCTAGGAGTTTCAATGAATTGAAATGACGCACCCTTTGAAGCCCGCTATAGTGGATTTGGCATCAGTGCATGCCAAAGTGACCAAGAATGTAATTCCTCTGAGTTTTTGTGGAATGGTTACAATCCTCTTCAAAAAGAGGCCTACAACAATGTGCGAAGCAAGTATTTGATTTATAATTACTGTACTAGTAGTCTGATCCCTGAGTGTCAAGATTGAACCAATTCAAATGAGAAGACAATGTTAGATTATGAGAAAATATCTTTATAATATTTAGATATTAAGTTAGATTATCGTAGTTTATTTGGAGGATTAATTTCTTATTTTAGAATATCATAGATTATCTTGAGATTTTCTAGTAATTTTCCTAATTATAATAGGTTTGAAGTTATGTATCCCTATAAAAGGGAGTTAGTCCTTAGTCTTTGGTGTCAAGTTATTATCAAACTATAATTATATTACAAATCGGTCTTCTTTTTCTTTCATTTCCATTCACGGGAAAGACCATGAAGTCTAACCCATCATTGAGCATTGGTTTATTTTGCAGAAAAATGGTCAAAATCGGGCTTCCAAGCGAACAAGAACCAAGTGACCATACTCACCTAAGATAAAGGTCTCCAACATAGTATCTTGATGAATATAGTGTATTTTTAATTAGATCACTAGTAAGTAATGGATAGTACATTTTATAATTTGAATAACAAAATTTAAAGTGTTGAAACTTCATATTTATTTGATGCTTTCTGCATAAACTTTATTATGTTTTGTGGTTAGGGTTCTCAGCCCATCAAGGAAATAATTTCCTTGACAATGTCAAGGAAATTATTTTATTGATAACAATTATCCACGTATTCTTTTGACTATTCACTTCAACTATTAAAAAAAGTACTAGGATTTAGAGAAAAGAAAAAAATAATAAGAGCTTAAAAAATTGTGGTAGAAAAAACTGAAGAGAATTCTCTTGAATTCGTAGATCTAAGGTGGAAAATGTAACACTCAAATTAATTTTCACTATTACATTGATTGTTAAATGATTTATTTCATAATTGGTTTAATGAATTGAAATCAAGTCAAAAGTAAATTCAATTAGTCCAATGTTTGTTTGATTATCTTGATAAATATACATATATAATATATGCACGTGGTTGAGGGGTGGTTCCTTGATTATTGAATTGAAGTATTATATTTATATGTGATTGTGAATTATGAATGTGATGGTAATTGATTTGGATTAGGAGGTTTTAGTAAAGAGATAGGAGAGGGGCATAAATTGGGTGGAGTTTCTAATTCCTAAAAACAAGGCAAAATATCTCTCGATGTCCCTTAACTTATTTATTTATAACGAATAGGTCTCTTATGACAATGAAAAACCTTGATGAGAAGATAAAGAATCACATAAAAAAGAATGTTAATACTGTTGAATTTTGACCCTTAATTGCTTCTTTAATTTCAGGGGTTTACACAACAAAAATAGTGGTGTGAACAGCAATTACAAGCCCAACCCGCTTTAAGCCCAACCCGGTTCAGTGTTAGTGAAAGAAAAAGAATTACACGGGTTCCTTGTTTTTTTCACTGTTTCCCCTTCTCCCTCACGGATTCCTCTTCTTCTTCACTGTTCCTTGCTTCTTCTTCTTCCTCTGCGTTTCTGCTTCTTCTTCAGTGAACAACCAACACCAACGATTCCACAACGTTTTCTTCTTGCTCCGATTCTTCAGCACAACGCGTTCTTTCTTTCTCTCCTTTCTTCACGCGTTGCTCTTCTTCCTCACGGTGACCCAAGCAACGAACGAGAACCACCAAATTTCAGCAAGAACTTCTCTTCGTTTCTCACTCCGATGGCTTCTATGAAGCTTGCGATCAAAAGCCCCTTGGTTTTGATCTTCAATTTTGAGGATTGTATGAACCCTAAAAACTCCGAATCTGATTGAGTTGTTTTGCTTCACTTGTATGTACGATTCGATGCTGTATCTGTTGGTTGAGGCCTCCACAAACAGAATCGAAGGTATACAAATCACCACTTGTGAAAGCACAACCAGAATCTTCAATAACACGAGCACAGGATCTTCACAGTTGCAGGCATATTCCTCACTATCTCTCACTGATTGCTCCTTTCTATTTTACACACTTAGAAATACAAACTCTAACTCAGTTTATTTTTCTTTCTTTGTGTAAGGTTTTTCTTCAACCAACTGTTGAAAGAAGATACAGAGAAGAAGGGAGAGAAGATTGGAATACAAAAACACACCAAGACTTAAACTGTAAAACTGAAACTTGTATTATTGAATGTAAGCAAAAAATCTACACTACATATGTACATTTATAGCTTTCTCTGGATGTGGCTGAAATTGGCTGTTGAATTTCAGCCACAAATACTAAACTGTTTGTTGAAACAACTATAGCAACTACTTGTAACTACCCTATTTAATATAAGCCACAAGACTATAACTGTTTGAACTAAAACAGTTTTTTGTTATTGTTTTAGTTTTAGCTTATAAGCCTAACACCCTTCCTTAAGCTACAACCTAAAACTACATGAAATAAGACCCTTCCTTAAGCATAGGAAGGCAGAAACTAAGCAAAGGCAGAACTAAAACAGGACAACCCCTGTAGAGTATTAAGAAAGAGATTTTCTGGGACAAGCCCCCAGAACATGACTTTTAAATCATTACCTTTAAGACTAAAAGGTAATGACACCTAGCTGCCTTCTTAGTTTGGTAAATACCTCACCCTTGAGCGCTTTAGTGAAGATATCGGCCACTTGCTCCTTAGTTGAGCAATAATCCAGCAGAAGCTTTCCTTTTGAAACTTGATCCCTAACATAGTGGTATCTCGTCTCGATATGCTTTGTCCTTCCATGTGCAATAGGGTTCCTAGCTAAGTTAATAGCCAACTTGTTATCCATATAGAGCTTAGGTGCCTCTGTTAGCTCTATGTTAAGTTCCTCTAGCAAAGTTTCAAGCCAAGCTACTTGTGTAGCAGCATGGCAGGCAGATACATATTCTGCCTCACATGAAGATAGAGCAACAATTGCTTGCTTCTTAGAACTCCATGAGATAGGTGCTCCTTGAAATAGAAATAGGTATCCGGAAGTGCTCCTCCTATCAATCTTATCTCCACACCAATCCGAGTCGCAAAAACCTAGCAAAACAGATTTACCAATAGGAAAATTGTTAGGAAATAGTAAACCAAAATTTAAAGTACCCTTAATATATCTAAGGATCCTTTTAGCAGCATTTAAATGAATCTGTTTAGGAGAATTCATAAATCTGCTTGCCATTCCGGTGGCAAATAAGATATCCGGCCTACTATGGCATAGATATCTTAAAGAGCCAATTATTTGTCTATAATAGGTGGGGTCAGTGTCACCGCCCTCACTCTCCTCCTTTCTACTTAAGTTCCCCTCAGCAGGATTGGAGGCTGAGTTACAGTTTGCAAGGTCAAACCTAGCCAACACTTCCTTGGCATACTTCCTTTGGTGAAGTATGACCCCTTCCTCAACTCTTAGAAATTCTAACCCCAAAAAATAAGTTAGTTTTCCTAAGTCAGTCATCTCAAACTCATCCTTCATGGATAGTTTGAACTTCTCAAGTTCCTTGGAACAACTCCCTGTGAGCAACAAATCATCCACATAGAGAGGCACACAATCAAGAGGTAGGAGTGTATGTCACCTTTGATATACACACCATACTCTGATTTGCATCTAGTGAAACCATTCTCAATAAAAAATGCATCAATTCTTTTGTTCCAGGCTCTTGGTGTCTGCTTCAAACCATACAAAGCCTTATGTAAGTGGTATACATAAGACTCCTTGCCTTTCTTAATGAACCCAGAAGGTTGTGCTATGTACACAGTTTCCTCTAATGGCCCATTTAAGAAAGCTGATTTCACATCCATGTGAAACAACTCCCATTTTCTGCTGCAAGCTAAGGCAGTGACCAATCTAATGGTTTCATGCCTAGCTACAGGAGAAAAAACTTCTGTATAGTCAATCCCTTCCTTTTGTTGGAAGCCTCTTGCAACAAGCCTAGCCTTATACTTCACAACCTTTCCATTAGGATCCAACTTGACCTTGAACACCCATTTTACACTAATGGCTTTCTTGCCTTTAGGTAAAGTGGTTAAAGACCAAGTATTATTTTTCTCAATGGATTGCAATTCCTCAACCATTGCATCTTTCCATTCTTTCTTACTTAGCGCTTCTAAGTAATCAATTGGTTCTGAATCCGCAATCATTGCAAAGTGTATGATATCACCATCATCATTCACTTCATCATATTGAATCACATCATAGTCAACCAATCTCCTTGGAGGTTGCCTTAACCTTGCTTTCCTGGGTAGGGTCTCTTGTACAAGTTGCTCATGAACTGATTCAGGTGAATCTGGTTCATTTTCAGGCTGTACAAGTTCCGCCTCAGGTAGTTCAGACCCTCCAACTTCATTCTCTTCATCACTTTCATAGTGATGACCAACCAAAGTATCTGTTGTTACTTCATCTAGGATAATAGGATCATTTGAACCCATTGGTTCTCTTTTGTCCCAATCCCACTTTTCATCTTCAAGTATAGTCACATCTCTTGACACCTCTAACTTGCTAGTTATAGGATTAAACAACCTATAGGCACCAGTAGGGTGATATCCTACTAGTATCAAAGGCTTGCTTTTATCCTCTAACTTCTTCCTCTTAGCATCCGGAATGTGACCATAACATAGAGACCCAAAGACCCTTAGGTGACTCACACTAGGCTTCTCCCCAGTCCACACCTCCTCAGGTACTTTGTCCTCTAACCTTTTAGTGGGACATCTATTGAGTAGATAAGTAGCAGTCATGACTGCCTCACCCCACAAACATTTAGGCACACCTTTCAATTTTATCATGCTCCTTGCCATGTCTAAAATTGTCCTGTTTCTTCTCTCTGCTACCCCATTGTGTTGTGGGGTATAGGGAGAAGTAACTTCATGAATTATGCCTTGTGTAGTACAATAGGTTTCAAAATTATTTGAGGTATACTCACCTCCACCATCAGATCTTAAAACTTTTAGAACCTTACCACTTTGCTTCTCTGCCATAGCCTTGAATTCTTTGAATTTTGCTAAGGCTTCATCCTTAGTCTTGATTAGGTAGATCCATATCTTCCTTGAGAACTCATCAATGAATAACAGAAAGTATTTGTTTCCTCCATTTGAAATCACATCAAAAGGACCACAAATATCTGTGTAAACAACTTGAAGAAGATGTTTAGACCTTTGTGGTAATTCTGTCTTAAACATCTTCCTAGGTTGTTTACCAACTAAACATGTGGTACAAGTAGTCTTAGGTATTTCAATCTTAGGTAGTCCAACTACTAGATTTTTAGAACTTAGATTGCTTAGGCTTTTGTAGTTCAAATGCCCCAATCTTTTGTGCCAAATAGAACTATCAAAATCAGTGATGGCACTTAAGCATTCTGCTTGAGTAGTGCTAATACTGGTTTTGAAGGTTCTATTCTTAGACAAAACAGATGTTAAGATCAACCTATCTTTAGTGTCAAAAACTTTCAGTTTAAGGTCCTTCATTTCAATTGAAAACCCTTTTTCAACTAATTGCCCTAAACTGATTAAATTGCACCTAAGACCAGGAACATAGTATACTTCATGGATTACCACAACCTGGCCATCCGCTTTAGTAAAAACAATGTTTCCCATACCTGCTGCCTTTAAAGCTTCATCACTAGCACATCTGATTGTTGTTCTTTTGGTTGGATCAAAGTCAACCAACCAGTCCTTGTTACCTGTAAGATGGTTAGAACAAGCAGAATCCAAATACCATAATTCTGTGATAGTATTACCATTACTATCAACTACAACCAAAGCAACATAGTCTAGATGTTCTTCAATTCTAATACTAGATATAGTAGGTTCAGTTTTAGGTTCATCTAATTCATCCAATTCAGTAATCATACTAAATGCAACAGGATCATCAGAATCTGAGTCTTCCTTGGCCACATTGGCCTCAGGCTCAGAATCCTTAGACTCAGTAGTCTTCCTTGTTGGACATTCAGTTGCATAATGTCCAAAATTATCACACCTATAACACTGAACTTTTGACTTATCTTTCTTTGAGTTATTTTTCTTAGAATTATCACCTTTAGGTTTAGGCTTACCTCCCTTACCCTTTGACCAATCTTTGGCTGGTTGTTTGTTGCCCTTCTTTCCTTTGGACTTGGCCGCAAACATAGCTTGATCTTCTTCCTCTTGTTCACCATCTAGGAGACCAATTCTTAAACTTGAAGCTCTTCAATCTTCAAGTCATCAACTTGAGTTGTTTCTTCTATGGTGTTAGTCACCACAAAGAACTTTTTTGTCATGCTTCTTAAGATCTTCTTGCACACCCACTTCTCCTCAAGTGTTTCACCAAGAAGTGCCATTTCATTAATGATTTTCTTCACTCTGATGAAGTAGTCAGTAACTGTTTCCCCTTGTTTCATTTTGAGACTTTCATATTGTGCCCTTAAGGCCTGCAGTTTCTCTTCCTTGATGGGAGCTGCGCCACAATAGTACTTGTCTAAGGCATCCCATGCCTGTTTAGAAGTGTCACACTTCCTAATTCTATCGAAATTCGCTTCATCACAACCCCTGTGAATTAGCATCAATGCTTTGAAATCCTTTTGTTCATTTTCGTTGAACAAATTTGTTTGGGCAACAGTGGCATCTTCTGGTAGTGGTTCAAGACCATTCTTGACCATTCTTAGAACACCGTGACATCCAAGAATCGCTTTCATTTGTAGTGCCCATGTATCATAATTCTTCCCATTTAATTTGGGAACATGTGCATTTAGATTTCCAGTAATCGACATCTTTTACCTGTAAACACTTGCACACACAGATTAGAACACAACTGTACAGTTTCACACTGTACAGGATTTTTAATCGGTAAAAAGAAATTAAAGAAAGCTTAAAGAAATACAAAAGAGAGTAGAAATAGGCCCCTAGAATCTTAGGCTCAATGAAACCATGTTGAATTTTGACCCTTAATTGCTTCTTTAATTTTAGGGGTTTACACAACAAAAATAGTGGTGTGAACAGCAATTACAAGCCCAATCCGCTTTAAGCCCAACCCGGTTCAGTGTTAGTGAAAGAAAAAGAATTACACGGGTTCCTTGTTTTTTTCACTTTTTCCCCTTCTCCCTCACGGATTCCTCTTCTTCTTCACTGTTCCTTGCTTCTTCTTCTTCCTCTGCGTTTCTGCTTCTTCTTCAGTGAACAACCAACACCAACGATTCCACAACGTTTTCTTCTTGCTCCGATTCTTCAACACAACGCGTTCTTTCTTTCTCTCCTTTCTTCACGCGTTGCTCTTCTTCCTCACGGTGACCCAAGCAACGAACGAGAACCACCAAATTTCAGCAAGAACTTCTCTTCGTTTCTCACTCCGATGGCTTCTATGAAGCTTGCGATCAAAAGCCCCTTGGTTTTGATCTTCAATTTTGAGGATTGTATGAACCCTAAAAACTCCGAATTTGATTGAGTTGTTTTGCTTCACTTGTATGTACGATTCGATGCTGTATCTGTTGGTTGAGGCCTCCACAAACAGAATCGAAGGTATACAAATCACCACTTGTGAAAGCACAGCCAGAATCTTCAATAACACGAGCACAGGATCTTCACAGTTGCAGGCATATTCCTCACTATCTCTCACTGATTGCTCCTTTCTATTTTACACACTTAGAAATACAAACTCTAACTCAGTTTATTTTTCTTTCTTTGTGTAAGGTTTTTCTTCAACCAACTGTTGAAAGAAGATACAGAGAAGAAGGGAGAGAAGATTGGAATACAAAAACACACCAAGACTTAAACTGTAAAACTGAAACTTGTATTATTGAATGTAAGCAAAAAATTTACACTACATATGTACATTTATAGCTTTCTCTGGATGTGGCTGAAATTGGCTGTTGAATTTCAGCCACAAATACTAAACTGTTTGTTGAAACAACTATAGCAACTACTTGTAACTACCCTATTTAATATAAGCCACAAGACTATAACTGTTTGAACTAAAACAGTTTTTTGTTATTGTTTTAGTGTTAGCTTATAAGCCTAACAAATATGTACCGTTGATCCAGTTCCTAGGAGGTTGAAAATGGTATCCAGTTCTATGAACTTCGCTTACAGAGATCGTAGAAACAGATTGAAGATGAGGGTATATTTTATGAAATGCTTCAACGCCATTGTTTATTAGTAATAACGAAAAAATTACTAGAGAGAGGGTGCGACCCTTCCAAAGAACCATTGCAAAAAAACACAACAATATGGAAAGAGAATTTGCAATGGCAATGAAAAGTGGAAATAATAATATTGCATTACAGTTATATTGATAGAAGCTAGGGGTGGACATCGGTCGGTTACGGCCGGATTCGGGCCGCCGGAGGTGCATCCGATTGAAAACCGAGGAGTTATAGCACCCACTTCCGACCGTTTTCAGAGTCGGTTCTGGCGGGTTTCGGTTCCGGCGGGTGGATATTTTCGGTTTGAAGCTTCTGTAGTTTTTGAACGCATTTGGAGAAAAAAATGGGTCTGGTGGTGAGAAAGAAGGTTGGAAAACCAGAAATGGTGAAAGAGGAGACTAGAGGAAGAAGATGACGTGCTATACTTCACAATTTATATAAATAAACAAATACAAAAAGTAATTTATTATTTAATAGTACAGCGTTGAGTGTTTTGGCGTGTGTATATCAAGTGCTCTGAGCCTCTGACCACTCTTTTCACTTTTGATTTTGTTGCTGGATGATTCTTATTGGTTGAAGGATAGAGAAAAACATTGGGAAGAGAAAAAATTCACATAATTTTCTTATCTGTGCAGAGTAGCAGTAGGTTAAGTACATAAAAAGTTAGTCTATTTTCTATTGATAGTTCGGTCGGATTCGGTTAAGTTTGGATTTATCAATCAGATCCGTAGCCGACCATTACAATCCAATTGAACCGATTGCTTCACCCGACAATCCGCAAACCCGAATATGTATATCCGATTTGCACTTACTTTTTTCGGTTTCTTCGGGTGTCGGACGGTTTGGTGGATTATGTCCACCCCTAGTTATATATAGTGAGATTGTAAGGGAAGGAGGTGCGGCTGATATATATGGATTAAAAATAGGATTCGGATTACTTAATTGGATAAAACTTTAAAAGGGTTTTCAGTTTTTCCTCTAATTAGGAAGTTCAATCTTAATCTTAATAATGATTGGTTAGTTCATTTGAATTTTTTTTGGCATTTATTTGAATTTTATCTAGAAAATGAATTTTATGTAGAAGAAACAGGTTTAGAATTATATATCCTCTAGTCCATATTATAAGGAATACAATGACTCCTTTTTGATTAAAATTATTAAAAAAAAACTAAAATTACTCTTCTAAGAGTTTAATTGATTTTTTTTTTACCAAATCTAAGAGTTTAATTGATATACACCATCAACCAATAAAAATTTATGATTTGAGTTATTTATAATGTACTAGTTGAGAAAGGTTTTTTTTAACTGTTTTCCGTGATTGCTTGAAGTTGTAAAAGAAATTAGGGTTAAATATGTTTTGGGTCCTTATAAATATAGTCAATTTTGTTTTTAGTCCCTCTAAAATTTTTTGAACACTTTTGGTCCCTACATTATTTTCTGTTTGCACTTTTTGTCTCTGTTGTTAAAATCCACTAACGGCGCTGACGTGTCACTGCTTATTTGGCAGTTTTTATATGCTAGCAACCACATGATATTTCCACCTCATTTTTTTAATGCAAAATAATATGTAAATGCTGGAAATGCAAACCATCCATCTGTGAAAAAAAAATCATTTTTCTTCTTTTATTTTTTATTTTCTTCATCTCTTCCCTATTCTCCATATTCATCTACAAGAAGAAAAACGTGAACAACTGCAGAAACGTGAATATCTGCATATTGCTCAACAACATCAACAAAACAGGATTCAGAAACGAGAATTCTATTATTCAAAGGTATGGGGTTTTTGAGATGCTGGGTGAATGAGTGGATAAAGGGTTTAGGGTTAAAATAAATTATGGAAAACAAAACCCAGATTCAGTGAAATTGGAGGAAGAAAATGAAACGCTAAAAATTGGAAGAAGAAAATGAAACGAAAGAGGAGGGAAGGGAAAGAAATTAGAAATGACATGATATGATACCAAATCAAACAAATTTCCTTGATGGTGTGACACTTCAATAGAAACTGAAAACCCTTTACATTCCTTGCTATCAATGACATGGGGAATATCGCCGCCACTCGCACAAAAGCCTTTGCGAAATACACTCCCATGCTCCGGTTCGTTGCCGTACATGATGGCCTTCGTTGTTGAACACGCTAGTTCCGATCAGTACGATAGAGGAGAGCTGGTGGCTTGCTGTACATGATGGCCGGCAGATCCAGGATTTTAGAATAGGGTGTTCCTTTTTTTTTCAAAGATTTAACAATTGTACGATTATACAAAAAAAAACAACGATAAAGTAATGTTCAAAACAAATCAACGATAAAGTAATGTTCCAATAAAAAATACGGTGGAAGGAGCGTTGGATTTGGTGGTAGAAGCGGTGGTGAAACTTTAAGTTTCTTGGAAAAATGCCTAAGCATCCTATTCAAAAAAAAAATCAATAAACAAACAAAAGTCAATCACCAATCAAAGTAACAAATTGTGTTAAATCACCAAACAAAAATCACCAATTGGTTCATAATTGTTTATAAACTGAATTTGTAATATAACTTTATAGAGTAACGATTTGTTTTTTTAATCATGAAACATGTTTGCATATTTAATTAAAAAGCTTAGAGTTTTAGGCCATCATTAGTTTTAAGTCAAAAAGATTTGGATGAACACATAATGAGTTTTCAGAAGCATAAAGTTAAGCTATAACATGTGAGAACTATATATAATTACTTTGAGAATTATTCATCGTAGAAGAAATTAATGTTGTTCTAAAACAGTTTTGCTCAATTCCAGTGGCACATATTTGGGGATTGCCTACAATACTGTTACAAGAAATTGAAAACATTAAATTATTTTAGAGTAATAAGTTACTAATATAAACAATCAGTCAGAGAAGAACAATTGGTTCAATACTTGATAATCACAATGAAAGTGGTTCAATACCATCGTAGATGCAACGTAAACTTTAGAGAAGAAATAAAAGTGGATAATCATAATAAAAGTGGAATACTTGATACCTGATGGGTAGCCGTTTAAAAGAAGAAGGAAAAAGCTCTAAAAGTGGGTTCCCTTGGACTTGAACCCATGACCTATGATATAAAATTTGGGGGTATTACCAATTTTGCTAGGATGTTTGGGTGTTCCTGGGAATACCAGGAACACCATCTGTATCTGCGTCTTCGTCAGTCAGATTTGAAAGGAGGAAGAAGATGAATAATTTCTTTTTTTGTTTTCTCTTTGTTTTTAATTTTTTTTTTCTGTTTACTTTTGTTTCCAGCATTTACATATTATTTGGCATTTAAAAAATGAGGTGGAAATAACATGTGGCTGCCAGCACATAAAAACTGCCACATAAGCAGTGCCACGTCAGCACCGTTAGTCAATTTTAATAGTAGGGACTAAAAGTGCAAACGGAAAATAATGTAAGGACTAAAAGTGTCCAAAAAATTTTTAAGGGACTAAAAACAAAATTTGCTATATTTATAGGGACCAAAAACATATTTAACCCAAAAAATTATAAAGTGACAACATGCATATACATTAAATTCATTTTTTTAATGCAATATTGATAATTTCCATTTTTATACCTTTATTTAAAGTGACATTTTATATCAACAGAATTGTGTACCTCTTTCCAATGTATTAATTATGGGAATTGTCCAAAAAAAAAATTATGGGAATTGTCCAATGGAAATTGTGGGAAGCAAGATAAGGTTGAACCTTCCAAGTTCCAACACTTCAATATTGTGCACCTCCATTGCCACTTTTTACAATGGTATAGAATTACTTAGGGTTTGTTTCATTAGCTTTTTAAAACAAATTGTTTGATTTCAAAAAATTGTGTTATTGTTAACTTTTAAATTAAATGGAAAATTGTTTTTAAAAAGTACGCTTAATCTCTTCGACATGCAATATTACTGTTTAAATTATTCTACGTTTTTTTAGGGTCTTCCTTCTTAATTGTTTTTTAACTTGACTATGAGAAACGCTAGCAATATCCTCGTTTACACACTTTCTCAAATACTCACTTTATGATTGGTCAAAATTCATGTGGGTTCCACCAATCATAAGTGAGTGTGTAAAAGAATGTTGCTAGCCTCTTTGAATCTGTGTTGTTAGAATCGGACGATTCAACTGGAAACTGCCCAATCCAGCGGTTAGTTCAACCCCGTTTGGACCGCAGTAGGGTTGAACCACTTTGAACCGCCAATTTACTCTGGTTGAACCGCTCGAAATGTATTTTTTGATTTTTTATTTAATTTTTCCTTTTTTTACTTTTTATTTAATTATTAATTATCCGGTTCAATCATGGTTGAGTGATAACTCTATTTTATATAGAGTTATTTACGCATCTAAATCTAAATAATTGCCTAGTTCTAAGTAAAAATAAATAATATATAGGCAAAATTACACCAGAGGACCTTTAAGTTATTTATTTGTAACAAATTGACCCTTTAAGTTTTTTTTGTAACAAATAGGCCCTTTTAGTGATTACTCTAGCTTATATATTTTGATGTAATGCTACTTTATATATTGTGATTACTCTAGTTTATGTATTTCGATGCAACCAAACATATTTTGGTGTATTTTGATGTAATCAACGATATGACATTTTACTAAAAGGGCCAACGGTGTCAACGTTAGATAACTTAAATGGCCTATTTGTTACAAAAAAAACATAAAGGGCCAACTTGTTACAAATAAATAAGTTAAAGGTCCCCTGGTGTAATTTTGCCTAATATATATGGCTAAATAAATAAAATAACAACATTCAAAGTTTAAAGAAGGGTTATGATTATGGTTAAGCATTATGCATATATTTTGGTATTTTGATGTGTTTGTTTAGTACACCTGCAGTTGATGCTCCTGCACTAGCTATTAGCAATGCATCTGCACTTGACGCACCTGCACTGAAAACAGACTACAATGCATGAAGAATTCTTGAACCATCAAAATGCACCAGCACTCAATTGATGACATCATGCTTAGTCATAAAGGCACATGCAACTTGCAAATTTCGGCGCCTACCATAAAAAGCTAGCTTTGAAGAGTCACTCACCTAGGGACACTTGTCCATCCATAAGTGGACCTCCCTTTGTGTTTGAGTGTGGGATTCATATTGCTTTATGGAAGTTTAGAAACTAACCCTAATTCCACTCTCAAGTTAACTTAACCACCAAGGCAAACTCACTTTTTGAAGGCTATATAAGGACCCTCACTTCTCATTTGAAGACACACCTCAAGATATCAACAAGATACCTTTAATTAGTTTTAATTTTCGTTTTTCATTCTTTTGTAAGAAGGAAAGAAAGGAATTGACAACTTCTTTCTTTACTTCCATACAATTAAGTAGTGCTAGCTGAATGCAGTGAAGTAAGTGCACCTGCATTGCTTGGAAATTTCATGCAAAGGAACTACAACCCGTGTAACTTTTACCTTGTTGTTTTCTTTTGTTGTGAATTCAATTATATGAAAATGATCCCTTCAGTTTATATATGTCTTGCAATGTCTAACATGAGCTAAACTCTTTTGATTGGGATGTTTTAACCTTCATAATGATCGTTTAATAAGTTATTGTGTTCATATGTGATGTGTGCATTTTAGTTCTTGTTTTATACTTCTTTCAACACTTATTTTGAGGCTGATCACTTAGAATAAATAGAGTTATGAATACAGACATGGTTTATAACTAGAACTCAAGATCTAATATGGGTAAGTGTTTTATTTAAGGAAACTTTGTTAAAACCATGCTAAGACCTAGACATAGGATAGCATAGTCCATAGGGTGATACTGTGGGTACTTCAAATACAGGAGTGAACTTATTTAGCATACTTAGACATAAGAGCTTGTAATGAAACTCTGAAGACAGTGACTGACAAGCACATTTCTAATGCAACGACATTCAGTCACATATAAACACAAAACTATTGAAAGTAACTTATTTGGTGAAAAACATCCCAACTATCATTCTCCACTAACTTCATTCATCTTATATAACTTGTTTACATTCTGTTTGCACACCACCATCCATTAATTGTTATGTGTTTACTCAACACTAATCTCTCTATGTATACAAGCATAAAATTTAATCCAATCCCTGTGGGTACGATATCTTCTTCTCTATATTACTTGTTGTAGACTGTGTACACTTGCACATTACCTTTTCGCACACCATTGAGCCGTGTGAACCAATTGAACCATGACCAGAGGTCTCGACGGTTTGATCTCCGCTACGATTTAAAAACATTGCTTTGTAATATATAAAAACTTGTGTGGCAAAATATGTTATTCATGACTTTGATCTATACATCAAAAGATATTTTCTTGACCTAATTTAACTTAGTCGGGTAGTATAATGATAGAGACTCTTAATTACTGTTGTGCGATTTGTGTATTATTTGATGAATTGTTTTTCTATCTTGTGGTACAGTGGAAATCCCCTTTAAGTTCTTGGGAGTACCAATTGGTGCTAATCCTCGAAGAAGAAGTACATGGAAGTCAATGGTGGAATCTATATATGAGGGCTAGACTGCCATCTTGGCGAGATCGTCATCTATCTATGGGCGGAAAGATAACACTTATTAATTCTGTTCTTTCAAGCCATTCCATGTATTATTTTTCTATCTATAAAGCACCTAAAGTTGTTCTTAAGGAGCTTACTAAAATACAAAGGGATTTCTTATGGGGGTCTAATGAAGGAATTGCTTTCTTTTGGATATGAAGACTTAAGCTTGAAGCAGACGACTAGTTTTGGCGGGTTGTGGGGGCCAAAAGATTCAATATGATGGAGAGATTTGATGTTGTTGGGGAGGGATGTTACGCCTAACCAGAATTTTTTTCATAATGCATTGAGCTGTAATATAGGGAATGATCTTTCCATACTTTTTTGGCATCATAAGTGGTTAGGATCTGAACCATTGAAGGTAACCTTTTCGGATTTGTTTGCTATTTCTAGTCATCAACATATGTGTGCAGGAAACACAGGTTATTGGGAGGCGGGACAGTGGATGTGGTATTTGGAATGGTCAATACAACTTCGTGATCACGAGGAAGAGGAATTCCTCTCATTGGAGACAATTCTCTATGATGTGCGTTTGGTGGAAAATACTCAAGATAGATGGAAGTGGACAATTCACAAAACCAATTTTTCACTGTAAGTTCTTGTTATCCTTTAGTGATGAGTTTGGTGAAAAATACATCTTTGAGTAGTGATATTTTAGAAGCACTCTGTGTGGTATGGAAAACTCGTGTGCCATCCAAGGTGGCGTTGTTTTGTTGGAGATTGCTCTTAGATACATTGTCAACTAAGGATAACTTAGCTAAACGGAATATGAATATTAACAATAGTTGGTGCCCTTTGTGTCTAGGAAGTGAGGAATCTATTGCTCATATTTTTTTCCAATGTAAATTTTTTAAATCTATTTGGAAACATGTATTATCTTGGTTGGGGGTGATAGAAGGTGCGGGTACGGAGGATATTTATCATTTGTTGGATTTTGGTAGGATATATACATGCAACAACAGGAACAATAATTCAATTTTTCTTCTTTGGATGGCTACTATGTGAGTTATTTGGAACGAAAGAAACACTATGGTTTTTCAAGGATCGGTGGATGATACACTCGCAGTTGTCAACAAGATAAAGCATCTCTCATGGGGATGGTTCATGGGAAAAAGTAGGAGTGTCCAGTAATGTTACTATATTTGATTGGTGGATTCCCTTTTTTCTTGTATTGAACATGCTAAGGCATTTATTTGAACTTTTTGTATAGGGTTGGAGTACCCCTAGTACTCCATATGATTTCACTCTCTCTCTCTCTCTCTCTCACACACACACACACACACACACACACACACACATATATATATATATATAAACACATCTATAAACTATAAGTCATGTTTTCTAGCTTTCTATCTTTCCATCTTTTCGATTTGTGTTGACGTGATCATTTATATTTTATAGAATCTATTATTTAATTTTAGTTTTAAGAAATTCGATATTGTATCATCAATATCAAATCATTAATCAATCAGTCAATACTAATCAATACTAATATAATAAAAATCCTATATGTTAGGAAAATGTTATTTTTAGTCTACTTATAAGCATGTCATGTGTCCAAAAATAAGAGCAAATAGGTAAAATAATCACTAAAAGAGAAAAAACTTCTACCTTTTTCAGCTTTTTTGCTAAAAAACAAAATAGTTGTTTAATCAATAAAGTAAAACAAATGACCCAACTACAATTGTGTTTTCAAGCATAGGAAAGAAAAACACATGAAAAATGGTTTCTTTTTTTTTATATAAACCAGGTATCTCTATGCGCAACTTAATAGTCTAATTCCTCGAGCTGGGTAGGACCACAATAGGTGGCAAAACTCTCCCTCAAAAGATTTAATACTGCTGCTTGCTCAAGGTTGGATTCAAACCGAAAATCTTGGTTAAGCTGGAAGAGACCCCTACCATATCATCCAAGTGCTCTTGGTTTTTTTTTCTTTTTCAAAATGCTCTTTATTTGAAAAATGGGTTCTTGGTCACATATATGTTACATATATATTAATAAAATTTTAAATATGTATTTTTAAATAAAAGATAGTAAAATGTTGTGTTACATATATAATAAAAATTTAAATAAAATATTATATTACATATATAATAATAAATTTAATCACTATCAAAAATTCTAAAATAATTTTTTTAAATAATTTAATAAAAATGATTAAATTTATATTAAATGATTTAGAATTTACTATTTACTATAATCTATCTAAAACTACTAAAATCAATTTAACCACTAACAATTGACAAAAAAAAAGTAACTACTATAAAAAATTCCAAAATAATTTTTTTAAAATAATTTAATAATTTAATTAAAATGATTAAATTAATATTAAATGATCATTGCATAAAAGCTATAAACAAGTGGCAACGAGAGACTGACAACGACAACAGGAGACCGAAAATGTTACTAAGTAGTTCATACTCATATATGTAAAGCTAAGGCTAATGCCATGTAAACCACTAACCTAAGGTGATGGCATAAATTCAAGTATCTAATTTACTGACATAAATAAAATAAAAACTAAACACACTAACTATAATATTTTGCCTATATTAATTTTTAATTATTCAACTTATATCAACAGACTTCATACTCCATGCTTTGAGGTTCTCCACTGTGATAGGTTCAGTACCATTGTTAAATACAAATAAGCTAGCTTGACTCATCACTGCTAGCTTTGGATAAACCCTAGATAAAATGCTTGTTTTCCCTCCTTCTCCAAAACTCTCTACCACTGACTGATCAATCTGCCAGAGTTGGGAAAAAAAACAACATTGATGAAAAAGTATAGTCAAAAAGTGTTACATAAAGGTGTTGTATTTGTACATACCAAACTCCTAAGAGAGAGTTTTCCACTTGTTAAATCAACATCTACAAATCCAGAAAATGATGGCTTGTACAATTCACTTTTCAAGGAGGAGCTATTCATACATGCAAAGCAAAGTTAGTCAATTAAATTAATTATTATATTTTTTTTGGTGATACGTGATTTTAAATTTTTTTGACCCTGCTAACACTAGGTACTAGATCCGGCCAGGGAGAGAGCATAACAAATAACATTTGATTATCAAAACAAATATAATGAAGGAATTGATGATATGATATAATGAAATTTGAGATCTTCATGAAGACAAACCTCTTTGCATCAGAGCAGAGAAGAACAACATGCTTATTTGGTGTTTTGAAAACTCTGAATAATACAGGATTGAACTCATCCAGATTTTGTGAAGCTAAAGCCAAAAGCCCAAATGGCCCAAGCCCACCTTGAACTTTTGAGCCTTTTTGGGCACAAAGATCTTGTGCATTTACCCAACTTGGATCATATGCCTCTGCCTTGTCCAAGCTTGAAAATGAGAAGGTAACTTCCACATCAGCCTGGGCTACGGTTATTCCAGCTACTTCAACAGGAAGTTGTACCAATTGTCTCCCACTAGGATGAAGCCACACAACTCTTGGAATTGCTTGAAAAAATAAACCTATACATATTTAAATTTTTGATTTTCAAATACGTTGAAAATAGGTTTAATTAGTATACACTGTTGATGTAAAATGTTTTACACTATCAACTAATAAAAAACCATGACATGGGTGACTTTTAAGGTAGTTGATATAGTCAGACATATCTTATGACATGTCACTTCGTGATTGACCAATATAATTGAATGATTGGCGGAGCTTGCCTTAAATATTGAGGGAAGAGATAATTACTAACTAAAATATTATTGACTAAGAAACTCACATAAATGACTTTATATATATATATATATATATATATATATATATATATCGATAGATATAATTTTATTAAGATATTCTAGCTTGAGCATCATTGTGAACCCATTCTACCCACCTTTTTTTTACAGTCACTCTACCCACCTTCTATTATATATGATCATCATATTGTAGAAATAAATACATGTGATCATATAATATAGATATAATTACGTATATTTATCTCACCCATATCACAATGTATTATTTCTTTTATGATTGTGTTACAAAAAAACATATAATTTTGTCTTTTTGTTATTGAGGTACTAAAGTGTATCATATATATATGAGTGACAATCATGTGCTTAGTTGGTAAGAGGTATCTAAAATGTATCTGAGATGTATCCTTAGTTGGCAAGAAGTATCAAAGGAGTATCTGAAATTGTCAAAAAAAAAAGAAGTATCTAAAAAGTATCAAGTGAAATATTTTTTAAAAAGAATTAAAAAATTATTGGATACTCTTTGGGTACGTATCGGGAAGTATCAGTATCAGATACGTATCGGACACGGGTACGTTGCCGATTTTGAAGTATCAGGGCTTCATATGTCATCAAATACAAATGTTGTTTCTATCATTATCGGCTTCCTCTCTAAATTACTTGTTGGTCTCTATTGCTTCTTATTTTGGTGCCTCTACTATCAGCCAAGTCTAAAGCTTGTCGCTAGCCACAGTCTAGTCTGTCATTGTTGCCAATTTGGTACCATGCTTGTGAGTGGCTTCAAAAGGGCATTTTTGCCCTTTTTGCACAACGAACGATAATAGGCGGGTCTAAGCTAGTCCTTCACAGCAAGCCATCCATCGAAAGTAGAATCTTGAACTTTAGGAAGCTCTTCTTTGTTTAGATGAAGTTAACAATTTAGTCAAGAGCAATTTCAACTCTTAAGGTTTTATTATCGCCTTACCCCCAATTTAGGGTAGTTGTTTACACTTTGATGTAATTTCTCTAGCCTTTTTAGCTATAAATGAATGAAAAATTATTGTGTTGACCAAAAAAAAAAACACCCCCACAAAAAGAAAATTATTTATACCATATGTACTATACTATGAAGTCTAAAACTTTCCCCTTTGACAAAAAAAAAAAGTGAATCTAAAATGTTGCTGATTAGATATTTGACTGAAAATGTTACTAAGTAGTTCATACTCATATATGTACAATACATATATTAGAAGAGTAAACCTAATACCAAGTAAACCTCTAACCTAAGGTGATGGCATGAATTCAAGTATCTAATTTATTGAAATAAAATAAAAACCAAACACACTAACTTTTATACAAACTACTGGACAACCTATATATTTTTTCCTACAATGATTTTTAATTATTCAACTTATATCAGCAGATTTCATACTCCACGCTTTGAGGTTCTCCACGGTGATAGGTTCAGAGCCATTGTTGAATACAAACAAGTTAGCTTGACTCATTATTGCTAGTTATGGATAAACCCTATATAAAATGTTTATTTTCCCTCCTTCTCCAAAACTCTCGACCACTGAGTGATCAATCTGTCAGAGTTGAAAAAATATCAAACAACATTAATCAATTGGTATAGTCAAAAAGTGTTACATAAAAGTGTTGCATTCGTACATACCAAACTCTTCAAGTGAAAGTTTTTTGCTTGTCAAATCTACATCTACAAATCCAGCAAATGATAGCTTGTATAATTCACTCTTCAAAGAGGAACTGCTCGCACATACAAGACAAAGTTAGCAATTAAGTAACTTTAAATAAAGGTAGCTCAGTTAGTGTGCTGAAATCGATAGTTCAAATAGTGGAAATTAATATTCTTTTTTATCGTGTTATTTGTGTGCAGTATTCACCAGTTTTGCAGTGACTAATCTACACTGAGGAACTGGGTGACCACGTGTACTAGGCTTTGCCGGTCTTTGTCGTTCTCCTCCCTCCCAATAGAGTTTTTGCTACACTTAAGACTCGAATTTGAGACCTTGAGGTAGGATCGAAACCAAGTTACCGTTCGGACCGACCTTTGTTGGTCCTCTAACTAATTACTTATAACTAAAAAATCAAATAAAGAAATTGATGATATGATGAAATTTGAGATTCTCACAAACCTCTTTGCATCAGAACACAGAAGAACCACATGATTCTTTGGTGCTTTGAAAACTCTGAAGAATACAGGAGTGAACCCATCCAAATTTTGTGAAGCCAAAGTCAAAAGCCCAAATGGTCCAAGCCCACCTTGAACTTTTGAACCTTTTTGGGCACAACGATTAGGTGCGTTTACCCAACTAGGATCATATGCCTCTGCCTTGTCTAAACTAGAAAATGAGAAGATAACTTCCACATCTGCCTGGGCTGCAGTTATTCCAGCTACTTCAACAGGAAGTTGTAACAATTGTCTCCCACTAGGATCAAGCCACACAACTCTTGGAATTGCCTGAAAACATAAACCTACACATTTTCAAATACGTTGAAAAATAGGTTTAATTAGTATACACTGTTGATGTAAAATGTTTTACACTATCAACTAATAAAAAACCATGACATGCGTGACTTTTAAGGTAGTTGAGATAGTCAGACATATCTTATGACATGCCACTTCGTGATTGACTAATATTATAAAAAATCTTGAACACTAACATGTCACTTCTTATGACATGTCACTTAATTTGGTCTCTCAACTTTTAGAAAAGTTCAATTTAGTCCCTGATATTAACAATGTTACTAATTAGTTTTAACATTTTCAAATCTTATTAGTCCCTCAAATTCTCGATGTTTGTCGGTCCTTGAATTTTACAACTTAATATTAACCAAGTCTTTGTTTTTACAACTTAGTATCAATCAGGACCAAATAGACATCGAAAATTTGATTGAGTTGTAAAAGTTGGGACCAAATAGACTTCGAGAATGTAAGAGACTAAGTTGAATAATCTTTGAAAATGTCACTACTAGTTAGTAATATTGTTAATATCAGACAAATTGAACTTTTCTAAAATTACAAACCAAACTGGCTATTAACTTAAAAAATTATATCAATTTAAGTATGGAAAATAAATTTTGGATTCCACTTGCGATGTTTTCTAAATGAAAATGTGATTCCTTATATAATTTTACTTATATATGACAAACACCAAATTTTAATCTTGAAGGTGTATATATATATATATATATATATATATATATATATATAGAGAGAGAGAGAGAGAGAGAGAGAGGAGAGAGAGAGAGAGAGAGAGAGAGAGAGAGAGAGAGAGAGAGAGAGAGAGAGAGAGAGAGAGAGAGAGAGAGAGAGAGAGAGAGAGAGAGAGAGAGAGAGAGAGAGAGAGAGAGAGAGAGAGAGAGAGAGGAATGTATCAAGTGAGAGCATTTTTACTATGAGAGGTTGAGAGGAGTGAATCTCAACCATAGATTAAATTGTTAGTGGTTGAGATTAAAACAAAAAGTCATAGTGGTAACCACCCACCTTTTAATCACAACCACCCATGTATTGTTAGTCGGCCCAGATTTATACCTCTCACCCTCTCATATTAAAACTCCTCTTACTTGATACACCCTATATATATAGTAGCATTTATGTTTTGTAACAAGTTTTTCTCTGTTCTCTGTCCCTTCCTCTCTCACGTAAATTTTTTCTTTCTCCTTTCTCTCTCCCTTTACTTTTTTTTCACTGTCCCATTCTCTCTCTCCATTTTTGCTTTCTATCTATATAGGTCACTTTTACTTTTTCTAAAAGTTTTCATGTTTTTTCCTAGTAAGTTACCAAGTTACTCTTCTACTGATGTATTGCTAATTTTTTCAACTATGGGTTTTTTAGTAAATTTGTAGGTGGTTTCTTTGCCAAAAGTATAGTAGAAGTAAATTTGTAGGTTGTTTACACCTTTATCGGGTACTAGGATTGGATTGTGGATATCGGGTTTAACCCATTTTCTTAAAAGTGGGTCGGATAAATATTCGGGTCTAAGCGTAACATTGTACCTGTGTGTTTTTTTTGGTCAATGATACCTGTGTAGAGGATTATTTACCTAGCACAATCGTGGTTGAACCGGACCAACAACTGAATTCGTCAAATGGTTTCGATGGGTAAAGTGCGGGTTCAAGGTTGTCCAACTAATGAGATCTTTTGGTATTGAGTGGGCCCATACTATGTTGCCCCATACTGATCCATTTGGGTTGTATTGGTAGAATAGGTGGTAGTATCCATTGTAGTACATTGGTCTTGCATTGCTGGAAATTATCAATATAATTATAATTGTAATTATAAGGCTAATTATAATTAATATGGTATTTATACAAATGTATCCATGAAAAATGACCCGCTGACCTACAATAGGTTGTACTGCCGGTTTATGCATATTTATGTTTTCCTCCACAAAGTTTATCCATATGTGTATGTTTTAACCCGCTTAATAGTTGTAATTTATTTTTTACCCACATTTCAAATTAAAAGTTGAATGTATTATTATTTGAGTACCGATAAATTGTGCAAAACAAAATATACGACCGCACAGTGTGCAATTGATAAAAATACATCGGTGGTGGTTGCTTTTAATACATGGGTCAGTGTTTTTCTTCAAAATTTATACCATATTTCGTACTATTCAACATTCACTTATTATTTTTGTTTCAAATGTAGAACTGTCATCTTCTTCACTCTTACATCTAGAACTTTCCTCTTCATTGTCATACCCTACCACTCACTTACTCCGGAAAATCCGACATATAGTACATATTGTACCTTGTGCTTGTTTTTTAATATAATTTTTCTTATAAAAAAATAATTCATTGTTTGTTTGTTTATTTCAGAATGTGGAGTTAGGAGAGTAAAACATGATCGTTTATGTTGTTCGTGATAGGGATTCCTTATTCCGATTTTAAGTAGGTGTTATTGGATGGCAACTTATCAATTTTCCCTATCTCCTGTTTATTTGAATGGCTGACACAAATTTATGTTATTTCAAAGAGACACAATCTCACTTTTAACCTTAAGTAAATACCCTAACATAGTGGAGACAAAATCCCTAACATAAATTTGCCCTACAACAATCTCATCCATTGACTATAAATATATTAAATCAATGGTCATGGATGTGTTTGCCTTTGATAGACAAATTAGCTAGACAACTTTCCCTAATTTTCAATCATTCAACTTATATTAGCAGACTTCATACTCCACGCTTTGAGGTTCTCCACAATTATAGGTTCAGTGCCATTGTTGAACACAAACAAATTAGCTTGACTCATCACTGCTAGCTTTGGATAAACCCTAGATAAAATGTTTGTTTTCCCTCCTTCTCCAAAAGTCTCCACCACTGAATGATCAATCTGCCAGAATTGAAAAAAAAAAAATCAGATAACACGAATCAATTGGTATAGTCAAAAAGTGTTACATAAACTTGTCAAAAAAAAGTGTTATATAAAATAAAGTGTTGCAGTTGAAATACCAAACTCCTAAGAGAAAGTTTTCCACTTGTTAAATCCACATCTACAAATCCCGCAAATGATGGCTTGTACAATTCACTTTTCAAAGATGAACTGTTTACACATGCAAAACAAAGTTAGTCAATTAATTAACTTAAAATAAAGGTAGGTTAGTTGGTGAACTGAGGTCCATGATTCAAATCCTAGAAACTAACATTTATCTCCCTCTAACTACTTTCTAAATTGGTATACACAGTCGCCAAAAAAATAAGGGTTCAATTGGTTTACACCTTTGTTGTATAAAATTTTACTCCAAAAGCCAATAAAAAAATCATAGTATAAGTGATTTTATGATGCGTTGTTTCGTGAATGAGTGATGTTCTAAAAAATATGTACAAAGACGGTGTATATAAATTAAATCATAAAAAGAAATGATGATAGGGTTAAATTTGAGCTCCTCATGTAGACAAACCTCTTTGCATCAGAGCATAGAAGAACCACATGCTTGTTTGGTGCTTTGAAAACCCTGAAGAATACTGGAGTGAACTCATCCAAATTTTGTGAAGCCAGTGTCAAAAGCCCAAATGGTCCAAGCCCACCTTGAACCTCTGAACCTTTTTGGGCACATAGGTCTTGTGCGTTTACCCAACTAGGATCATATGCCTCTGCTTTGTCCAAGCTTGAAAATGAGAAAGTAACTTCCACATCTGCCTGCAATTGTATAAGGTTACCATCATTAACATATTTTTCTCAATTCATATATTAAGTATTAATGTATCTATAATAATTGCATAAATAAGATAAGATGATATAAACTCAAAAAAATTTAAAATAGTTTTTTTATATTCAATTTAAATTTCAAATATTTTTTTATTAATATGAAACTTCGTTGACTTTATCTACTTGATGATAAATTTTTATTCAATATTTGAATTGGTTAAATTTATCTATAGAAAATTACTTTTTGAAAAGGAATCTTACTTGGGCTGCTGTTATTCCAGCTACTTCAACATAATCACCCTTTTCAAGCTTTTGATTATTCATATTAACCTCTTTCTCTCTAAGACTATTCAATTCTTCAATAGGAAGTTGTACCAATTGTCTCCCACTAGAATCAAGCCGCACTGCTCTTGGAATTGCCTGAAGATTTTAACACACATAGATAAACACATATTTAACATACATTCATATTTAATTTTTAATTTAAAAATATATTTAAAAATTTACTTAAACACATCATCAATTAAAATAAAAGCAATTCATCTTTTACAACATGAATCTGAATAATTCTACACCCAAGCAAAAAATTATATCAATTTTAGAGACAAATTTTACCATTTTTAGTCTCTAAAGTTCGGTCGCTATCTCAATTTTTTCTAGAAGTATTATACTCAGAGAAGTTCTTCCTGTATACCTCTTTCTCCTCCCTACACTCGTCTTACTCACTCGATATTTATCGAGTTGGCAGAGGAAGTGCAAGGAGTGAGAAGTAAGAGCAGAGGAAGAAAAACTTTTTATACTGCAACTACTCAACTTTAATTTGAAGGCATGCATAAAGTACCTGAATTCCAGCCCATCCTTTTTAACATCGTCTTCTTTAGAATCAGACTCATTAGCCCAACCGCACAAGATCCTACGATTCTTACTTGGATCAAAAAATGATTTAGAAGCATAAAAGTTACCATAATCATATCTAAGACCACCCCAACCATCCTCCGAACTATTATCAGGAATATACCTATCCTTATCCACAAAATACGTACCCAACGTATAATACTCAAACCTAGTCATATCCAAACTATTCTTTAAAACATGTTTAACATGATTTCCTTCTTCCGATGTATCCAACCCTTCTTTACCTTGTACCGAAACAGGAAAAAAATCAGGACATTCCCACATACCCGTAGTAGAAGCTGAATGAATAGGATGTTTGGCTTTAATCCATTTAACAAAATCTTTACTTCTATATAAATAAGCTATTCCTCTATGTTTTCTTCTGCTACCAACTAACATTCTCCAACGACCATCTTTTCCTTTCCATGCTGTTGTTGGGTCACGAAAAGCACTGCCGTTTACGCCTTTGTCGGCTACTACAATTGGGTTATTGGTATCGGGTTTCACCCATTTTTTTAAAAGTGGATCGGATAAATCTTCGGGTATTGCATGACATTGTACCTGTGTGTTTTTTTCGTCAACGATTCCTGTGTAGAGAATTATGGGTCCTTTATCCGGGACAATCGTGGCTGAACCGGACCAACAACCGAATTTATCAAATGGTTTTGATGGGTAAATTGCGGGTTCAAGTGCTTTCCAATTTATTAAATCTTTTGATACTGAGTGGGCCCATACTATGTTGCCCCATACTGATCCTTTTGGGTTGGATTGGTAGAATAGGTGGTAGTATCCATTGTAGTACATTGGTCCTGTATTAATGGAAATTACCAATATAATTATTAAGGTATTTATACATATAAAATGATGAAAAATAAAGTTAAAAAAATTAAAATGAAGTTTTTACTCACCATTGGGATCTGTATGTGGTTGATATGACCATGTCACCAATTTGGACACCATGAAAGAATCGGAAAGAAACTAAAGTTAGCATTTCTATAAGCAATATATTTATTAATCATATTAAAACTCAGTACAAGGTGTATCAAACTCCAATAATTGTTGGTGAGAAGTTTATTGATCTTTTGGAGCATAAATTTTAAAATAAGATTACTTTGAAAAGTGCAATAGTGTTTTTTTTGACAAAAAAGTAAAATATTTATTCCTAGTATTTATTATTAATACATAGTTGATTAAAATAATTGTTATCTAACATAGTGTTTGCATTGGAGGAGAAAAAATGAAGAGGAGTAATTTATCTAAAGTTTTCTTGTTTTGTAAGATTTAAGTATTTACTAATACTTACTAATAAAATATAGAAGTAATACAAAATTACATGGGCCCATACAAGTTCGATGGAAATTCAAATAAATAATACAAAATCACATGGGCCCATACAAGTTCGATGGATCATATATGAATTTCAACCAATACCAATAAGAGAGAAATTGTTGAGAATAAAGTTTTAGTACATGTTTGGTTTCACAATTGGAACCTTCAATGGTCAAACATGGTTTGAGCATATTTTTGTGATGTTCGGTTTTGATTATGAAAGTGATTTTGGTTGTAGCTATTCTAATAGCCCGATTGTTACAGATTATTTTTAAAAAAAATCACTTTTAAAAAAATAATTACTTATGATGACATGTTGATCGTTTGTTACAGATTCTTATAAAAGTGAAAAGCTGAAAATAAGCTAAAAACTGCTTCATATGAGAAGCTGTTTTGAGTAGCTTCTCAAAAAATCAGTTTTTTAAGAATGATTTTTTTTAAAATAAGGGATTTTTAATTTGCTACACAAGCTGAAAACAACTTCTCATTTTCTTAAAAATCTCTAAAAACTAATCTCTAAATTATTTAACAGTAAAATCACTTATTTTTTAACAAACGGGCCCTAAGTTAAAGCAATTATTCGTAAGTTACAAATTGAGTTATAATTAATTCAAATCGATTTTGATAATTATAAGTAATTTTGATCCAAAATATCCCAACACAACTTGATAAAAAAACATTTTTATGTGAATATATTTAAACATAAATCACTTCATATTCAACTCACTTTTATCCAAAATCAATTTTACAAAATCAAATTATTTCGAATCAGTTTTATCCACCATAGAACCAATCACACACTTAGAAAATTTAAAATTTCTTTAAAAAATATATATATAATAAAAATTTACAAGAGTATTAAATGGAATAAGTTTAGAAATTTATTACATTCTCCTATATACCAAATAAGTAGATTAATTTCCTTTTTTCTCCACTATTAAAATCTATCCCCTCCATTCTTCTCCCAAATAATGCATGATATAAAGAATCTCTCTCATGTTTTTTTCGGGAAAAGATCACACGTGTTTGATCCCCACAAAAACATAAAGTTTCACTTTTATTTTAATACCTTAAATATAAGGGATTAAATTATGCGAGTTTGGTATTACAGATAATAAGTTGATTTATTTTTTTTAGCACAAACATGTAAATGAAAGAAAAATATAATGATTTTTATTTGTAATGATAATGATTTTTTCACACGCACTAAGAAAATACAATAAATATATATATATATATATATATATATATATATATATATGTATATAAAATAATCGGAGGTACTTTATCATTCTTATTTTAGAATGACATCTTTGTAGTTAAAAAGGTAACGACAACAACCTTTAATATATATATACACACAGACACATATATTCAACCATAGATCAGGTGTTGATTAAAACTACAATATATAGGCCCGTTTAGATAGAGTTTATTTTGAGTTTATGCAAAACAACTTATGCAAATAAATAAAGTGACATGGTTAATTAACCACTTTTCTTCATCAAAATTAATTGACTATAGAATATTTTTTCCTACAATGATTTTTAATTATTCAACTTATATTAGCTTGACTCATTATTGCTAGTTATGGATAAACTCTAGATAAAATGTTTATTTTCCCTCCTTCTCCAAAACTCTCGACCACTGAATGATCAATCTGTCAGAGTTGAAAACATATCAAACAACATTAATCAATTGGTATAGTCAAAAAGTGTTACATAAAAGTGTTGCATTCGTACATACCAAACTCTTCAAGTGAAAGTTTTTTGCTTGTCAAATCTACATCTACAAATCCAGCAAATGATGGCTTGTATAATTCACTCTTCAAAGAGGAACTGTTCGCACATACAAAACAAAGTTAGCAATTATGTAGCTTTAAATAAAGGTAGCTCAGTTAGTGAGCTGAAATTGATAGTTCAAATGGTGGAAATTAATATTCTTTTTTATCATGTTATTGGTATGCAGTATTCACCAGTTTTGCAGTGAGTAATCTACATCGAGGAACTGGGTGACCACGTGTACTAGGCTCTGCCGGTCTTTGTCGTTCTCCTCCCCCCCAATAGATTTTTTGCCACAGTTAAGACTCGAATTTGAGACCTTGAGGTTGGATCAAAACCAAGTTACCGCTCGGACCGACCTTTGTTGGTCCTCTAACTAATTACTTATAACTAAAAAATCAAATAAAGAAATTGATGATATGATGAAATTTGAGATTCTCACAAACCTCTTTGCATCAGAACACAGAAGAACCACATGATTCTTTGGTGCTTTGAAAACTCTGAAGAAACAGGAGTGAACTCATCCAAATTTTGTGAATCCAAAGTCAAAAGTCCAAATGGTCCAAGCCCACCTTGAACTTTTGAACCTTTTCGGGCACAATGATTATGTGCGTTTACCCAACTAGGATCATATGCCTCTGCCTTGTCTAAACTAGAAAACGGGAAGATAACTTCCACATCTGCCTGGGCTGCAGTTATTCCAGCTACTTCAACATAATTTCCCTCTTCAACAGGAAGTTGTACCAATTGTCTCCCACTAGGATCAAGCCACACAACTCTTGGAATTGCCTGAAAAAATAAGCCTACACATATTTAAATTTTTGATTTTCAAATACGTTGAAAAATAGGTTTAATTAGTATACACTGTTGAAGTAAAATGTTTTACACTATCAACTAATAAAAAACATGACATGGGTGACTTTTAAGATAGTTGAGATAGTCAGACATATCTTATGACATGTCACTTCGTGATTGACTAATATTGTAAAAAGTCTTGAACACTAACATGTCACTTCTTATGACATGTCACTTAATTTGGTCTCTCAACTTTTAGAAAAGTTCAATTTAGTCACTGATATTAACAATATTACTAATTAGTTTTAACATTTTCAAATCTTATTAGTCCCTCAAATTCTCGATGTTTGTCGGTCCTTGAATTTTACAACTTAATATTAACCAAGTCTCTGTTTTTACAACTTAGTATCAATCATGACCAAATAGACATCGAGAATTTGATTGAGTTGTAAAAGTCGGGACCAAATAGACTTCGAGAATGTAAGAGACTAAGTTGAATAATATTTGAAAATGTCACTACTAATTAGTAATATTGTTAATATCAGACAAATTGAACTTTTCTAAAATTACAAACCAAATTGGCTATTAACTTAAAAAATTATATCAATTTAAGTATGGAAAATAAATTTTGGATTCCACTTGCGATGTTTTCTAAATGAAAATGTGATTCCTTATGTAATTTTACTTATATATGACAAACACCAAATTTTAATCTTGAAGGTGTGTGTGTGTGTATATATATATATATATATATATATATATATATATATATATATATATATATATATATATATATATATATATATAGACACACACACCTTCAAGATTAAAATTTGGTGTTTGTCATATATTAGTAAAATTACATAAGGAATCAAGTGAGAGTATTTTTACTATGAGAGGTTGAGAGGAGTGAATCTCAACCATAGATTAAATGGTTAGTGGTTGAGATTAAATCAAAAAGTCATAGTGGTAACCACCCACCTTTTAATCACAACCACCTATGTATTGTTAGTCGGCCCAGATTTATACCTCTCACCCTCTCATATTAAAACTCCTCTTACTTGATACACCCTATATATATAGTAGCATTTACGTTTTGTAACAAGTTTTTCTCTTTTCTCTGTCCCTTCCTCTCTCACGTAAATTTTTTCTTTCTCCTTTCTCTCTCCCTTTACTTTTTTTCAGTGTCCCATTCTCTCTCTCCATTTTTGCTTTCTATCTATATAGGTCACTTTTACTTTTTTTTAAAAGTTTTGATGTTTTTTCCTAGTAAGTAACCAAGTTACTCTTCTACTGATGTATTGCTAATTTTTTCAACTATGGGTTTTTTGGTAAATTTGTAGGTGGTTTCTTTGCCAATAGTATAGTAGAAGTAGATAGGCTATTCCTCTATGTTTTCTTTTGCTACCAACTAACATTCTCCAACGACCATCTTTTCCTTTCCATGCTGTCGTTGGGTCACGAAACACAGTGTTGTTTACGCCTTTATCAGGTACTAGGATTGGATTGTGGATATCAGGTTTAACCCATTTTCTTAAAAGTGGGTCGGATAAATCTTCGGGTATAAGCGTAACATTGTACTTGTGTGGTTTTTTTTGTCAATGATACCTGTGTAGAGGATTATTTACCTAGCACAATCGTGGTTGAACCGGACCAACAACTGAATTCGTCAAATGGTTTTGATGGGTAAAGTGCGAGTTCAAGGTTTTCCAACTAATGAGATCTTTTGGTATTGAGTGGGCCCATACTATGTTTCCCCATACCGATCCGTTTGGGTTGTATTGGTAGAATAGGTGGTAGTATCCATTGTAGTACATTGGTCTTGCATTGCTGGAAATTATCAATATAATTATAATTGTAATTATAAGGCTAATTATAATTAATATGGTATTTCTGCATATTTATGTTTCAGAATAGTTTGTAATTATAAGGCTAATTATAATTATAATTGTAATTATAAGGATAATTAATATGGTATAATAATTAATATGGTATTTATGCATATTTATGTATCCATGAAAAATGACCCACTGACCTACAATAGGTTGTACTGCCGGTTTTATGCATATTTATGTTTTCCTCCACAGAGTTTATCCTTATGTATGTTTTAACCCGCTTAATAGTTGTAATTTATTTTTTACCCACATTTCAAATTAAAAGTTGAATGTATTATTATTTGAGTACCGATAAATTGTGCAAAACGAAATATACGACCGCACAGTGTGCAATTGATAAAAATACATCGGTGGTGGTTGCTTTTAATACATGGGTCAGTGTTTTTCTTCAAAATTTGTACCATATTTTTGTACTATTCAACATTCACTTATTATTTTTGTTTCAAATCTAGAACTGTCCTCTTCTTCACTCTTACATCTAGAACTTTCCTCTTCAATGTCGTACCCTACCACTCACTCACTCCGGCGAATCCGACATATAGTACATATTGTACCTTGTGCTTGTTTTTTAATACAATTTTTCTTATAAAAAAATAATTCATTATTTGTTTGTTTATTTCAGAATGTGGAGTTAGGAGAGTAAAACATGATCGTTTATGTTGTTCGTGATAGGGGTTCTTTATTCTGATTTTAAGTAGGTGTTATTGGATGGCAACTTATCAATTTTCCCTATCTTCTGTTTATTTGAATGGCTGACACAAATTTATGTTATTTCAAAGAGACACAATCTCACTTTTAACCTTAAGTAGATACCCTAACATAGTGGAGACAAAATCCCTAACATAAATTTGCCCTACAACAATCTCATCCATTGACTATAAATATATTAAATCAATGGTCATGGATGTGTTTGCCTTTGATAGACAAATTAGCTAGACAACTTTCCCTAATTTTCAATCATTCAACTTATATTAGCAGACTTCATACTCCACGCTTTAAGGTTCTCCACAGTTATAGGTTCAGTGCCATTGTTGAACACAAACAAATTAGCTTGACTCATCACTGCTAGCTTTGGATAAACCCTAGATAAAATGTTTGTTTTCCCTCCTTCTCCAAAAGTCTCCACCACTGAATGATCAATCTGCAAGAATTGAAAAAAAAATCAGATAACACGAATCTATTGGTATAGTCAAAAAGTGTTACATAAACTTGTCAAAAAAAAGTGTTATATAAAATAAAGTGTTGCAGTTGAACATACCAAACTCCTAAGAGAAAGTTTTCCACTTGTTAAATCCACATCTACAAATCCCGCAAATGATGGCTTGTACAATTCAATTTTCAAAGATGAACTGTTCACACATGCAAAACAAAGTTAGTCAATTAATTAACTTAAAATAAAGGTAGGTTAGTTGGTGAACTGAGGTCCATGATTCAAATCCTAGAAACTAACATTTATCTCCCTCTAACTACTTTCTAAATTTGTATACACAGTCGCCGGAAAAATAAGGGTTTAATTGGTTTACACCGTTGTTGTATACAATTTTACTCCAAAAGCCAATAAAAAAATCATAGTATAAGTGATTTTATGATGCGTTGTTTCGTGATTGAGTGACATTCTAAAAAATACGTACAAAGACGGTGTATATAAATTAAATCATAAAAAGAAATGATGATAGGGTGAAATTTGAGCTCCTCATGGAGACAAACCTCTTTGCATCAGAGCATAGAAGAACCAAATGCTTGTTTGGTGCTTTGAAAACCCTAAAGAATACTGGAGTGAACTCATCCAAATTTTGTGAAGCCAGTGTCAAAAGCCCAAATGGTCCAAGCCCACCTTGAGCCTCTGAACCTTTTTGGGCACATAGGTCTTGTGCGTTTACCCAACTAGGATCATATGCCTCTGCTTTGTCCAAGCTTGAAAATGAGAAAGTAACTTCCACATCTGCCTGCAATTGTATAAGGTTATCATCATTAACATATTTTTCTCAATTCATATATTAAGTATTAATGTATCTATAAAAATTGCATAAACAAGATAAGATGATATAAACTCAAAAAAATTTAAGATAGTTTTTTTATATTCAATTTAAATTTCAAATTTTTTTTATTAATATGAAACTTCGTTGACTTTATCTACTTGATGATAAATTTTTATTCAATATTTGAATTGGTTAAATTTATCTATAGAAAATTACTTTTTGAAAAGGAATCTTACCTGGGCTGCTGTTATTCCAGCTACTCCAACATAATCACCCTTTTCAAGCTTTTGATTATTCATATTAACCTCTTTCTCTCTAAGACTATTCAATTCTTCAATAGGAAGTTGTACCAATTGTCTCCCACTAGTATCAAGCCACACTGCTCTTGGAATTGCCTGATGATTTTAACATACATAGATAAACACATATTTAACATACATTCATATTTAATTTTTAATTTTAAAATATATTTAAAAATTTACTTAAACACATCATCAATTAAAATAAAAACAATTCATCTTTTACAACATGAATCTGAATAATTCTACACCCAAGCAAAAAATTATATCAATTTTAATATGGAAAATAAATTATAGACTCCACTTATGATGTTGGGAGTGCATGAAAATGTGATTTTTAATCTAATTACACTACTAAAAAAAGTTGAAATAGCGATAGAAATTAGAGACGGAAAAAATAAAATTGGTTTCTAAATTTCGCATCGCTAATACTTAGAAACAGAATTAGAGACAAATTTTACCATTTCCAATCTCTAAAGTCCGGTCGCTATCTCAATTTTTTCTAGAAGTATTATACTCAGAGAAGTTCTTCCTGAATACCTCTTTCTCCTCCCTACACTCTTCTTACTCACTCGATATTTATCGAGTTGGCAGAGGAAGTAAAAACTTTTTATACTGCAACTACTCAACTTTAATTTGAAGGCATGCATAAAGTACCTGAATTCCAGCCCATCCTTTTTTAACATCATCTTCTTTAGAATCAGATTCATTAGCCCAACCCCACAAGATCCTACGATTCTTACTTGGATCAAAAAATGATTTCGAAGCATAAAAGTTACCATAATCATATCTAAGACCACCCCAACCATCCTCCGAACTATTATCTGGAATATACCTATCCTTATCCACAAAATACGTACCCAACGTATAATACTCAAACCTAGTCATATCCAAACTATTCTTTAAAACATGTTTAACATGATTTCCTTCTTCCGATGTATCCAACCCTTCTTTACCTTGTACCGAAACAGGAAAAAAATCAGGACATTCCCACATACCCGTAGTAGAAGCTGAATGAATAGGATGTTTGGCTTTAATCCATTTAACAAAATCTTTACTTCTATATAAATAAGCTATTCCTCTATGTTTTCTTCTACTACCAACTAACATTCTCCAACGACCATCTTTTCCTTTCCAGGCTGTTGTTGGGTCACGAAAAGCACTGCCGTTTACGCCTTTGTCGGCTACTACAATTGGGTTATTGGTATCGGGTTTAACCCATTTTCTTAAAAGTGGGTCGGATAAATCTTCGGGTATTGCATGACATTGTACCTGTGTGTTTTTTTCGTCAACGATTCCTGTGTAGAGAATTATGGGTCCTTTATCCGGGACAATCGTGGCTGAACCGGACCAACAACCGAATTTATCAAATGGTTTTGATGGGTAAATTGCGGGTTCAAGTGCTTTCCAATTTATTAAATCTTTTGATACTGAGTGGGCCCATACTATGTTGCCCCATACTGATCCTTTTGGGTTGTATTGGTAGAATAGGTGGTAGTATCCATTGTAGTACATTGGTCCTGTATTAATGGAAATTACCAATATAATTATTAAGGTATTTATACATATAAAATGATGAAAAATAAAGTTAAAAAAATTAAAATGAAGTTTTTACTCACCATTGGGATCTGTATGTGGTTGATATGACCATGTCACCAATTTGGACACCATGAAAGAATCGGAAAGAAAATAATGTTAGCATTTCTATAAGCAATATATTTATTAATCACATAAAACTCAGTACAAGGTGTATCAAACTCCAATAATTGTTGGTGAGAAGTTTATTGATCTTTTGGAGCATAAATTTTAAAATAAGATTACTTTGTAAAGTGCAATAGTGTTTTTTTTGACAAAAAAGTAAAATATTTATTCCTAGTATTTATTATTAATACATAGTTGATTAAAATAATTGTTTATCTAACATAGTGTTTGC
Source organism: Astragalus glycyphyllos (assembly GCA_963573325.1). Taxonomy (NCBI): domain Eukaryota; kingdom Viridiplantae; phylum Streptophyta; class Magnoliopsida; order Fabales; family Fabaceae; genus Astragalus; species Astragalus glycyphyllos. The sequence goes on from OY754312.1 coordinate 26,735,583, forward strand.
ATTGGAGGAGAAAAAATGAAGAGGAGTAATTTATCTAAAGTTTTCTTGTTTTGTAAGATTTAAGTACTTACTAATACTTACTAATAAAATATAGAAATGTTAGCATTACACGTTCTAACACTATTCTCTCGTACTCTTTCTTATTGATTGAAATTCAAATAAATAATACAAAATCACATGGGCCCATACAAGTTCGATGGATCATATACGAATTTCAACCAATAAGAGAGAAATTGTTGAGAATAAAGTTTTAGTACATGTTTGGTTTCACAATTGGAACCTTCAATGGTCAAACATGGTTTGAGCATATTTTTGTCATGTTCGGTTTTGATTATGAAAGTGATTTTGGTTGTAGCTATTCTAATAGCCCGTTTGTTACAGATTATTTTTAAAAAAAATCACTTTTAAAAAAAATAATCACTTATGATGACATGTTGATCGTTTATTACAGATTCTTATAAAAGTGAAAAGCTGAAAATAATCTAAAAACTGCTTCATATGAGAAGCTGTTTTGAGTAGCTTCTCAAAAACTCGGTTTTTTAAGAATGATTTTTTTTTAAAATAAGGGATTTTTAATTTGCTACACAAGCTGAAAACAACTTCTCATTTTCTTAAAAATCTCTAAAAACTAATCTCTAAATTATTTAACAGTAAAATCACTTATTTTTTAATCTGTAACAAACGGGCCCTAAGTTAAAGCAATTATTCGTAACTTACACATTGAGTTATAATTAATTCAAATCGATTTTGATAATTATAAGAAATTTTGATCCAAAATATCCCAACACAATTTGATAAAAAAACATTTTTATGTGAATATATTTAAACATATATCACTTCATATTCAACTCACTTTTATCCAAAATCAATTTTACAAAATGAAATTATTTCGAATCAGTTTTATCCACCATAGAACCAATCACACACTTAGAAAATTTAAAATTTCTTTAATATATATATATATATAAAATAAAAATTTACAAGAGTATTAAATGGAATAAGTTTAGAAATTTATGATATTCTCCTGTATACCAAATAAGAAGATTAATTTCCTTTTTTCTCCACTATTAAAATCTATCGCCTCCATTCTTCTCCCAAATAATGCATGATATAAAGAATCTCTCTCATGTTTTTTTGGGGAAAAGATCACACGTGTTTTTTTTTTTTGGTTCAGGGGTCCTCGCGGATACCCCACGCAATGTCCGAACGCTGTCAACGAAGGACTAATCTGCGCTCGCGCTGTGAGACTCTTAACCTTCACGCTGGCCAACACCCTATTTTGACATGGGCGGGAATCGAACACGGGAGCAACCGGATCGACCCCCACTACGTCCCAGAGGGAGCCCTGGACCACTGGGCTAGGAGTGTTGGTTAGATCACACGTGTTTGATGCCCACAAAAACATAAAGTTTCACTTTTATTTTAATACCTCAAATATAAGGGATTAAATTATGCGAGTTTGGTATTACAGATAATAAGTTGATTTATTTTTTTTAGCACAAACATGTAAATGAAAGAAAAATATAATGATTTTTATTTGTAATGATAATGATTTTTTCACACGCACTAAGAAAATACAATAAATATAAATATATATATATAAAATAACCGGAGGTACTTTATCATACCTATTTTAGAATGACATCTTTGTAGTTAAAAAGGTAACGACAACAATCTTTAATATATATATACACACAGACACATATATTCAACCATAGATCAGGTGTTGATTAAAACTACAATATATAGGCCCGTTTAGATAGAGTTTATATTTTGAGTTTATGTAAAACAACTTATGCAAATAAATAAACTATCGAGGATTAGTCACTACATCATATATTGTTAAGCATCGTCTACATCATATATTTTAACATCTGAAGATAAATGAAGTGACATGGTTAATTAACCACTTTTCTTCATCAAAATTTGGTCTATGCATTGCATGGAATGATCAATTTATATCATATATCATATATGCCGAGCCTAATCAGTTTTATTAAATCAATAATACGAGGTTCAAGGCCCATCCATTATATGTTTGACATTTTCAGTATAACTACTGTATACCTAACTAACGATTTTTAGTTGGTTTATATCAGGATTGGAAAATTATGATTGGCATTCTAATCCTATGTGATGCTTGCAAATTATATAGATTGTTTGTGATGAAATAAGGGTTGGAGTGTCATTTCTCCCATTGAATATCAATTTTTTGCTAAAAACAATAACTATTTTTTGCTGGTAGAAATTCTACCGGCACAAAATAGCTATTCCGGATTAACAACTTGAACAATCATCAAAACTTCACAAGAAGAATAATCTTGACAAACCTTGATGAGAAGATAAAGAATCACATAAAAAAAAGAGAACGTTAATACGTACCGTTGATCCAGTTCCTAGGAGGTTGAAAATGGTATCCAGTTCTATGCACTTCGCTTACGGAGATCGTAGAAACAGATTGAAGATGAGGATATATTTTATGAAATGCTTCAACGCCATTGTTTCTTAGTAACAACGAGAAAATTACTAGAGAGATGGTGAGACCCTTCCAAAGAACCATTGCAAAAAAACACAATATTAATATGGAAAGAGAATTTGCAATGGCAATGAAAAGTGGAAATAATAACATTGCATTGCAGTTATTTATAGTGACATTTCAAGGGAAGGAGGTGCGGCTGATATATATGAATTAAAAATAGGATTTGGATTACTTAATTGGATAAAACTAAAGGGTTTTCAGTTTTTTCCTCTAATTCATTGTTTTGGCCGATTCTCTTGGGAAGATGGGGGGTCACTTAAGATAAGATCTAATTAGGAAGTTCAATCTTAATAATGATTGGTTAGTTCATTTGAATTTTTTTTTGGCATTTATTTGAATTTTATCTAAAAAATGAATTTTATGTAGAAGAAACTGGTTTAGAATTATATATCCTCTAGTCCATATTATAAGGAATACAATGACTCCTTTTTGTTTAAAATTATTAAAAAAAAAACTAAAATTACTTTTCTAAGAGTTTAATTGATATACACCATCAACCAATAAAAATTTATGATATGAGTTATTTATAATGTAGTTGAGATAAAGGTTTTTTTTTTTTACTGTTTTTCGTAATTGCTTGAAGTTGTAAAAGAAATTATTAAGCGACAATATGCATATACATTAAATTCATTTTTTAATGCAATATTGATAATTTCCATTTTTATACCTTTATTTAAAGTGACATTTTATATCAACAGAATTGTGTACCTCTTTCCAATGTATTAATTTATGGGAATTGTCCAATGGAAATTGTGGGAAGCAAGATAAGGTTGAACCTTCCAAGTTCCAACACTTCAATATTGTGCACCTCCATTGCCACTTTTTACAATGGTATAGAATTACTTAGGGTTTGTATCATTAGCTTTTTAAAACAAATTGTTTGATTTCAAAAAATTGTGTTCATTGTTAACTTTTAAATTAAATGGAAATCTGTTTTTAAAAAGTACGCTAAATCTCTTCGACATGCAATATTATTATTTAAATTATATATTCTACGTTTTTTTATGGTCTTCCTTCTTAATTGTTTTTTTAACTTGAATATGAGAAACGCTAGCAATATCCTCGTTTACACACTTTCTCAAATACTCACTTAATGATTGGTCAAAATTCATGTGGGTTCCACCAATCATAAGTGAGTGTGTAAAAGAATGTTGCTAACCTCTTTGAATCTGTGTTGTTAGAATCGGACTGTTCAACTGGAAACCGCCCAATCCAGCGGTTAGTTCAACTAGGGGTGAGCAAAGGACGGGTTGGGACGGGTTACACTTGTCCCTTACTCGGCCCTAAATTTATATAGGGTCATTTTTTAGACCCTAACCCGTCCTTAGGCCCAAATAGACCAGATGTTTTTAGAGAAAATAAGACCGGGTCTATTTAGGACAAGACCGGGTTGGCCCGAAGGAAAATTAAAATAAAATTATAAGGTGATCACTCAAGTAGGACTAAAAGTTACAAGTGATAAATTGGATCTTTTTAGTATTATATCATGCATTCAAACTTAAAACATGTCTTTTACAATATTACTTTACATTAATGTTTCTACTTAAACTAACATCGATTTCAAATTGAATATTTTATTTATAAAAGTCTTATTACCAATGTAATAGAGATAAAAATTAGAGTGAGGAGTGAGTAAGGGACGGGTTATACCTAGCCCTAACCCGTCCCTAAATTTTGGTCGGGCCAATTATTTAGACCCTAACCCGTCCTTAGACCCGAACAAACCCGATATTTTGCGGGTTTAGTGGGCCGAAGACGGGACGGGTCTTAGGGTTGTGACGGGTCTTGCTCACCCCTAAGTTCAACCCCGTTTGGACCGCAGTAGGGTTGAACCACTTTGAACCGCCAATTTACTCGGGTTGAACCGCTCGAAATGTATTTTTTATTTCATTTTTCCTTTTTTTACTTTTTATTTAATTATTAATTATCCGGTTCAATCATGGTTGAGCCGTGTGAACCAATTGAACCATGACCCAAGGTCTCGCCGGTTTGATCTCCGCTACAATTTTAAAAACATTGCTTTGTAATATATAAAAACTTGTGTGGCAAAATATGTTATTCATGATTTTGATCTACACATCAAAAGATATTTTCTTGACCTAATTTAACTTAGTCGGGTAGTATAATGATAGAGACTCTTAATTACTGTTGTGTGATTTGTGTATTATTTGATGAATTGTTTTTCTATCTTGTGGTACAGTGGAAATCCCCTTTAAGTTCTTGGGAGTACCAATTGGTGCTAATCCTCGAAGAAGGAGTACATGGAAGCCAATGGTGGAATCTATATATGAGGGCTAGACTGCCATCTTGGCGAGGTCGTCATCTATCTATGGGCGGAAGGGTAACGCTTATTAATTCTATTCTTTCAAGCCTTCCCTTGTATTATTTTTCTTTCTATAAAGCACCTAAAGTTGTTCTTAAGGAGCTTACTAAAATACAAAGGGATTTCTTATGGGGATCTAATGAAGGAATTGCTTTCTTTTAGATATGAAGACTTAAGCTTGAAGCAGATGACTAGTTTTGGTAGGTTGTGGGGGCCAAAAGATTCAATATGATGGAGAGATTTGATGTTGTTGGGGAGGGATGTTACGCCTAACCAGAATTTTTTGTCATAATGCATTGAGCTGTAATATAGGGAATGGTCTTTCCATACTTTTTTGGCATCATAAGTGGGTAGGATCTGAACCATTGAAAGTAACCTTTTCGGATTTGTTTGCTATTTCTAGTTGTTCTGGAGTGGGCCGAAGCCCACTATCCAGTGCTCTGGCGCTAGATCGGCCCAACCGTGGGGCACAAAGCAAGGAACCGCATCAACGGCCCTGATCTGTCCGTACGTCCATCCAACGGCCGAGCACGACTCACGCTCACTATTTAAGCATTCATTGCGTCAGTTGTCAGGTACACACCGTTCATCAATACCTATATTTTTGCTCGTCCTTTCCTGACTTGGGCGTCGGAGTGTTATCGCAGGTACACCCGCCCGCTGGAGCAGAGCTAGCTGAACGACCGAGGCATACAGAGATCTGAGACCTGGAAAACAGCAAGCAAGGACATCTAAGGCACAGATCAATTGGCGACCACAGTGGGAGCCCGCGCGCTTTCCACCATTCGTACGGATGCCACCAAAGGCAGCTCGGGGCCGACCAAGGGCCACCGCTCGTCTTCAAAGTGTGGCTGAAATCCCCACTCGACCACCTCCGGCAGGTGTTGAAGGCATCAGCGCCACCCCCGCACAACAGGTTACCGTGGAACTCCCCGCCGACCTGGTCCAAGAGCTCCGAGAACTACTGCGCGACCGTAATCAGGCTCTGAATCGCAATGATGACCGCCTCACTTACCTAGAAGATCAGATCGCCTCAAGGAGAGCGCACACTGCACCAGAGCAACGACCTCACCATGAGGGAGCTTCAACCGTGCGGGCACGCCCTTCAAGGGCCCATCGATCGCCTCCGCGAAGGCAGCTGGTCCATCGATCTCCACCCCCGAGGAGGGGACGAGGAGGAGCGACCACCCCACCAAGAAAGACCCCGTCCACGACTGATTATACTTACTGGCCCGAAGAATCGTCGCACGAAGGTTCCTCCCACGGTTCGACTGTTTCGCCCGCCCGTTCTCGAAGATGATCTGTCGAACGATGCTCGTATCGATCGAAAGCTTGCGCCAAACACTACGGTCAAGATAGACGGGACGCCGGACTTGGACCGTATACTAGAGAGATAGACGAATTCCGCATCCCGCGCTCTTTGCAGAAGCCTCCAACCGACCTTAAGATGTACAACGGCATGAAAGATCCGGACGCTCATTTAAAGCACTTTGATATTATGATGAAGTATCGTGGAGCGCCAGGGCCGGTCAAATGCAAGATCTTTCCCCTTACTTTAGAGGGGTCAGCGTTGGATTGGTTCACCGAGCTTAAACCCAATACCATTTCATCCTGGGAACAGATGGCAAGGGTGTTCACCGCTCGGTTTACAACTTCCAGAGTCAAACCAAAGTCCCAAGATGTTCTGATCGCCATCAGACAGGGTCCGGAGGAGTCTTTGAGGAGTTATGTGGAAAGGTTCAACCGAGAAGCCGACCAAGTCAGGAACTTAGACGACAACCAGAGGTTGTTCTTCCTAAGGACAGGACTCTTAAGAGGAACTCGTTTTGAAGTAGAAGTGGGACTCCACGTTCCCAGAGACCTGGAGACGTTCCTCAGGCGATCTCAAAGGTTCATGAATTACGAGGAAAGAACGACCGCCATAGAAGCCGCCGAGGCGGGCATGAGTCAGCGCCCGCGACCAGAAAAAGATCAAAGGATTAGGGAAGAGTATAACGGCAGTCGACCGAGCAAGGAAAATAAGGCCAAAAGGTTCGCTGAGCGCACCAAGTTGAACACTTCGTACGCGAACATATTGGCGGAATGTGCGAACACTGAATTCAGGGATATTAAACCACCAGAACCTCTCGTGCTTAAAGACGGGCAGCGCCCATCAAAAAAATACTGTAGATACCACAAGAGCAACGGGCATGACACCAACAATTGCATGGCTCTTAAAGATGATGTGGAGGCCCTAATCAGAAGAGGAAAATTGACTCAATATGTGAAAAGAGATAACGGTGAAACACGAGAAAGTCAAAAGGGAGGCCAGTCGCCATGGTAATCTCGGGAGGAGTCCCCACCAACGCCTCGACCAGCAGATCGATCAAAAGGAGATGGGACGAAATCATGAGCGTTGCCTCGACCTCGGCTCCACGACCACTTAGTGGGCGACCACCCATCTCCTTTGGAGACAAGGATCTCATTGATGGAACCCCCAACTACGAGGTTCCCTTAGTCATAGTAGCAGAAATGGCAAACACGGAGGTTAGGAGAATATTGGTGGACCAAGGGAGTTCAGCAGACATAATATTTGAAGACCTTTTGGACGTCCTAAAAATTTCAAAGGATGATCTGAGGCCGTATAGAGGAACGGTCTTGACCGGGTTTAATGGAGCCTCGACAACCCCCGTAGGACGGATAGAGCTGATGGTAACTTTTGGGGACGACACGATAGAGAATCCCCTCTGTAGGACTGTCAGGACGGATTTCATTGTGTTACCCTGTAAGTCCGTGTATCAATGCATCATTGGTAAACCAACCCTTGCCCGTTTGGAAGCAGTGCCCTCCACCGTCCACTTGAAAATGAAATTCTACACCAAAGCTGGGGAAGTTTCCACCATCCAGGCAGACTTATTGTCCGCCAAGCGAGTTTTTCTTTTGGGGCTTAAAGAAAAAGGGAAAAGCGTAGCGATAGAAATAGAGAAAGAAATGAAAAGCGGCGGGCAAGTTAACCTGGCCGACCTAGATGCCCGCTATGACCCTGATAGCGAAGAAGAAGAAGGGGACGATCTTCTGACTAAAGAGCTAAAGAAACGAATCAAGCGACCTGAACCAGACGGGGAATTCTATCGCATCATGCTAGGTGACGACCCGGAGAAAACGATCAAAATAGGGAAAAACCTTCCCCCTGAGGTTCGGGATGAGCTCGTTCAATGTCTGAAGGATCATGCGGACCTGTTCGCTTGGAGTACGGCCGACATGCCCGGTATCCCACCCCAAGTAGCCTGCCACCACTTAGCTGTGGACCCGGGAGTAAAATGGGTGGCTCAAAAAAGAAGAGTTCAGAAGGAAGAAAAAGCTCGAGCAGCATGCAAAGCCGTTGAAGACCTGCTCGAAGCAGGGTTCATTAAAGAAATAAAATACACCACGTGGTTATCCAATGTCGTCTTGGTCAAGAAGGCGAATGGAAAGTGGAGGATGTGCGTGGACTACACTGATCTCAACCGAGCATGCCCGAAGGATGCTTTTCCCGTCCCAAGTGTCGATCGTCTTGTCGATAATGCAAGTGGATACAAGATCCTGTCTTTCTTGGACGCCTATTCCGGGTACAATCAGATTGCCATGCACCCACCAGATCAAGAGAAGACCGCATTTATGACGGACAAGGGGAACTTCTGTTACACGGTCATGCCATTTGGATTGAAGAACGCTGGAGCGACCTACCAGCGCATGATGAACTATGTCTTTCAGGATCAGATAGGGGAAACGGTGGAAGTGTATTTGGACGATATGATTGTCAAAACCAAGCAGGACCAAACCCATGTAAACGACTTGAAAGAAGTATTCAAAGAAGCCAGAAAGAATTCGTTAAGGTTCAATCCAGAAAAATGCACTTTTGGGGTTAGAGCGGGCAAATTCCTTGGTTTCCATCTCACAGAAAGGGGAATTGAAGCCAACCCAGACAAATGTAGAGCAGTGACTGAGATGAGATCACCAACGACCAAAAAAGAAATACAGAAACTCAATGGTATGGTGGCCGCTCTCTCTCGTTTTATCTCAAAGGCAGCAAACAAGTCTTTGCCCTTGTTTAAATTGTTGAAAAAAGAGACCACATTTGAATGGACGCCCGAGTGCGACCAGGCCCTCGAACAATTGAAGACATCTCTGGCAGAACCTCCAATTTTGACGACTCCCAAGCCTGGGGAAACTCTTTATTTGTACTTGTCCATCACGGATGAGGCTTTGGCTGCCGTCTTGGTACGAGAAGAAGGAACGAAACAGAATCCAATCTACTTTGTCAGCAAAGTTATGCAAGGACCCGAGCTAAGATATCAGAGGATTGAGAAATTGGCTCTGGCATTGATTGTCTCAGCCCGAAGGTTGAGACCATACTTTGTGGCCCACCAGATCACCTTACGCACCGACCAACCCATTAGGCAAATCTTGCATAGCCCAGATCTAGCGGACAGAATGATCAAATGGGCTGTAGAATTATCAGAATTCGGAATAAAGTATGAGCCTAGATCGTCTGCAAAAGCACAAGTCTTAGCCGATTTTATCGCAGAATTAACCCCAGGGTCAGAAAACCCAGTTCAGAACTCATGGACTTTGCACGTTGACGGATCGTCCAATGGTAAAGGCAGCGGAGCGGGCTTAATTCTTGAAAATGAGGAAGGGACGACCATTGAAGTCTCCTTGGCCTTCTCGTTTCCAACTTCTAACAATCAGGCCGAATACGAGGCCTGCATCGCTGGGCTGTTGCTCGCTTTAGAGATGCAAGTCAAAAGGGTAGAGCTTCGATCAGACTCACTTCTAGCGGTCTCCCAGATCAAAGACGTCTTTTTAGCCAAAGACGAGATACTCCAGAAATATTTGGCGAAGGTCAAAGAGTTGATGAAGAAGTTCGAGCATGCTGAAGTCAAGCACGTCCCAAGGTCGGAAAACATTAGGGCGGACATCTTGTCCAAACTAGCGAGCACCAAGAAAAATGGTAACCATAGAAGCGTAATACAAAAGGTCCTATCTCAACCAAGTGTGAGGTTAGATACGGCCTTAGGAGCAGAGATATGTACGATCGAATCAACGCCTTCCTGGATCGCCCCCATCTTTAACTACATAAAGAACGGGGAGGAACCCAGCGACCCAAAAGAAGCTGCTCTCGTTCGCAGGCGAGCATCGTCGTACTCAATAATTAACGAGCAACTCTACAGAAGAGGATTCACCATGCCCCTGCTCAAGTGCCTCCTCCCAGCAGAAGCGGCCTATGTGTTGAAGGAGATTCATGAAGGAATCTGCGGGAACCACTTGGGTTCACGAGCTTTGGCAAAGAAGGATTTAAGAGCGGGCTACTTCTGGCCCACGATGGAGGCAGACGCGAAAGACCTAGTCAAGAAATGTGACAAGTGCCAGAGGCACGCAGATACCCACGTTGCACCTCCAACCGAGCTCAACTGTTTGACTTCTCCATGGCCATTTTCATGGTGGGGAATCGACCTGTTAGGACCCTTTTCCCTCGCCCCTGGTCAGTTTAAATTTCTGATCGTCGCAGTGGACTACTTCACAAAATGGATCGAGGCCGAACCCTTAGCCAAAATCACTTCAAAGAATTTTCTAAAGTTCGTCAAAAGAAACATCTTGGTACGGTTTGGGATTCCCGAAGTCATCGTGTCAGACAACGGCACACAATTCACGGACCGACATTTCCAAGAAACTCTAGTCAAACTAGGCGTAAAATAGCGTTTTACGTCGGTCGAACACCCGCAAACAAACGGGCGGGCGGAGGCGGCCAACAGAGTCATCCTAAGGGGGCTAAAGAGAAGACTGGATGAAGCCAAGGGAAGGTGGGCAGAAGAGCTTCCCTCTGTGCTATGGGCGTATAGAACCACGCCACACTCAACCACGGGAGAGCCCCCCTTCAGGATGGTCTATGGAACGGACGCACTGATCCCTGTGGAAATGGGAGAGTTGACTTGGAGAACGGCTAATCCTCTACGGCCGTCCGAAAACGAGCAGGCAACGAGAGAAGAGCTTGACCTAGTGGAAGAACTGCGGCACAAAGCAGCACTCAAAGAGACGTTGGTCAAACAGAACATGGCCACAAGACACAACGCCAAGGTCGTTCCTAGATCGTTTGAAGTGGGACAGCTCGTCCTAAGAAAGGCAGATATCGGTCAGAAGAATGCTGGCCAGGGCAAGCTAGCCCCAACTTGGGAAGGACCCTACAGAGTAGCTGCCAAGACGGGCAAAGGAGCATATATCTTAAAGACCATGGGTGGAGGGATGATTGCAAACACTTGGAATGCAACAAACCTTAGAAGATATTTCACTTGATGCCATGTAATATATGAAAGAATGTCATGTTTCCAGTTAAATGATGAATAAAAAACAAAACGGGCGGGACACTCTTTTTCCCTACGGGGTTTTTTATTGAGGCCCGCTCGTCCGTCAATAGAACGACGAGGAATTTCTTAAATTCTTGATTATGGTGATTGATCCATCCAATAACGAACAAACCCTAAGGCGAGTTAAATTCAAACCGAGTTTGATAAACTGCCAAGGGTCGAACTTAAGCGACCTTAAGTCTGAATTCGCTTGCAAACGAGCTAAATCTAAAGTAGAAACTTGGTAAGCTGTTTGCAGGTAGCTTCGCAAGCTTAGACCGACCCATACGAACATGAAGAATTCAATAGTTAGATAAAGCAAAAATCTAAATAAACGATTATGACAAAGAGGTTTAAACATTAAAAGTTACCCGGAGAAAACCGGGCTATTTGGTGATTACAAGTAAAGGACGGCCACGAGACCCCCAAAGCAAAAAACGATACATTCTTGAAAAGGAAGACAAAGACAATCAAAGTCCAAACGGACGAGTACAAAGGGAGTAGCTCATTCAGGGCGACGATAGATGATCGTCTCCTCTTGGATAACGTTCCCATCGTCGTCTTTCTCCGCGAGGCGAACGATTTGCCCGTTTTTCAGGAAGTGGTCGTTGTTCACTATCTCTGTATTAATCTCCAGCGATGGGTAACAATACCGAATCTGAGCTACGGCCTCTTCGAAACACCCGCTAGCAATAGAGATGGTCATGTCTTCCAGGGCCTCCAGGTCGCCCCTCGCCTGATCACGCTCGCCTTCGACGGCCTTCAGACTCTCCTCAAGACCGACCACCCGCTCCTCCAGCTGTATAACCTTGGTAGACTGCTCGGCCAAACCGGCAGTAGCGGTGGCAAGTTTGACCTCAGCATCTACCTTGGCTGTCATGGCCGCATCACGCTCGGCAGTAACTGCGCCAAGTGCGTCCTTCGTGGGTTGGAGGGCGACCTTAGCATCCTCTAGTTTCTTTTTGGTGCTCTCGAGCTCTGCTCGCAAATCTGTAATATGTCCAAGAGCGGACTTATACTTGTCAGTTTTATCCAAAAGATCACCCTCCAACCACAAGTTTCTGTGAAGTAAGCGCATACCTGCTTGGCGGCCGGCCTCCTCAGATTTGTAACGAGCAAGCTTTTGAGAAGCTGCTTGGGCAATTTCGGCTACGAAGAGGAGGGGATCGGCCTTCAAACGTTCAAAATCCACATCCTTGAGATCGTCCAAATCCAAAGACGACCTTCTTGATACCTCTCTTCTTTTTTGAGGAGGATCAAGGTCGATCGGAATAGCGTCCAGAGGACCTTGAGCCCGATCTCTCTTTTTGGAAGATAAGTTTGTTCCTTGATCGCCCCCAGTAGGTCTATGATCGCCTTCAGCACGAGATGGTTGGGACGAAGAGGCAAAGGACACCTTCTTCTGCTTCCTTGACTTTGTCTTCGCCAAAAGAGCTTCAAAACTGATGCCCGTCATTTCAGCTGGAAAAGCAAAAAGATGAGTTAGGAGGCAGGGCAAATAAAGCACGATTAAAGTAAAAACGAAAATAAAGGCACACCAAGTTTGTTTTCGGCTTGCTCGGATGTCCGGAGACAAGCGAATTTATTGCAGGGGATGACTCCTTCTGGCAGCCAAGTAACCAAGGTCTCTAACATCTGAATACTCTCAAGATCATAGTCGCTCAGCCTCCTTTGATGCCGATAATGGATTGTGTCGCGATCGTAGTGCGAGTGCGACCAACCTAGAGGAAACTTCATTGAGGAAACACGACCTTCGTCATCCACGGTTCCCACCATTGCCTTAGCACGATCATTAACAGGAACGACCCAGAGGAAAGCGTGCCTCCAAGTTTTTACCGATTCGCAGAATGGCTTAAAGAGCCTGATCGTGTTCTTCCGTCCCTTCAAGGAAACTTGCTCCCATCGCCTGGGTTCGCTCCTCATCTCCACTGTGCGACTAACGTCAAACAATGAGAAGAAAAGACGGCAATTTACCTCCCGATCAAGAGCGGCCATTATTACCTCGAACGACTTAACCAGCGCCCAAGCATTAAAGTGAAGTTGAGAAGGGGCAACACCAAGAGTCCTTAAGACACGCCTCTGGAAAAATGTAAAGGGAGGTCGCACCCTCAAATCACGGAGGACGTTGGAATACATGATAAATTTTAAAGAACTCGGGATTACGGCAGCATGCTCGTCAGGTCTTACGCCCTCCGCTCGCCATTCCTGATCACCGTAACCTATTAACTTGGTGAAGAGAGGCAACACCTCATCACCAGGGGGGAAGACAGAGCGTTCGTTGATTATAGCGGAGGATATCCAGGAGCGGTCGACATCAACCCTACCCCTCCAATCGTGCTCTTCGGGCAGTACCTCGTTGACTGGAACCGGAGGGGGCGAAGGATTCATTCGGGGAGACTGGACGGTATCAACCGTGTTTGACGAGCGTCCGGAGGACGATGAAGAAGAGAAATCGGTAGAAGAAAAGGTCTCAGATGGGAACCCGCTCGTGCCGACATCTCCGGAGTGAGCATGCTCAGCCATACTCGCAGGTAGACGACCGGAAATTCTCGCAGTTTTCTTTGTTCGCGCCACTGCGTTGACCTGTGAGGAGAAGGAAAGTCAGGCTCACCCTAAACGATGAGTTGCCGAAGGGGGCGACAAGGTCGACCCCGAGCCTGACGCCCCCTCCTCGCCCTATGCAAGCAAAATTAGCCAAAATAAACAAGACGAAAAGGGCATACCTGGAGTGGGAGAGAAGTTCGGTCTAAGGGTAGTATACTCCTTGATGAATAAAATCAATCGACCAGAAGAATAAGACCGCCTGAGTTGAAACTTATGCACGGGTAAACACCTGGCCAGAATAAAGAAGCAAGCTTTTTGATCGGTCTAAGAGTTTGTGACCGTTTTTTGAGCTCCGACAATAAAAGTGGAAACTGAGAAAGAGAGGGGGCAACATATTTATAAGGATTGGAAAGCAAGCAAGCCAAACGACACGACCCCTCACTTGCACACGCCTTGAAAACCAGACCGCCATCATGACAAAGCGCCACCTTTTTCAGAATTCGAGGCACCATTAATGATCCCTAGGGAAAATCGAAACGTCACTTCCTGACAGGAGCCACGTATCATGCGAGCGTAAGCGAAGCCCACCGCGAATCAGAAACGATCATAAAACAAGCCCACGCCCGCCACACGAGCGACCTTGGCTTGGGGGGCAACTGTTCTGGAGTGGGCCGAAGCCCACTATCCAGTGCTCTGGCGCTAGATCGGCCCAACCGTGGGGCACAAAGCAAGGAACCGCATCAACGGCCCTGATCTGTCCGTACGTCCATCCAACGGCCGAGCACGACTCACGCTCACTATTTAAGCATTCATTGCGTCAGTTGTCAGGTACACACTGTTCATCAATACCTATATTTTTGCTCGTCCTTTCCTGACTTGGGCGTCGGAGTGTTATCGCAGGTACACCCGCCCGCTGGAGCAGAGCTAGCTGAACGACCGAGGCATACAGAGATCTGAGACCTGGAAAACAGCAAGCAAGGACATCTAAGGCACAGATCACTAGTCATCAACATATGTGTGTGAGAAACACAGGTTATTGGGAGGCGGGACGGTGGATGTGGAATTTGGAATGGTCAAGACAGCTTCATGATCACGAGGAAGAGGAATTGCTCTCATTGGAGACAATTCTCTATGATGTGTGTTTGGTGGAAAATACTCAAGATAGATGGAAGTGGATAATTCACAAAACCAATCTTTTCACTGTAAGTTCTTGTTATTCTTTAGTGATGAATTTGGTGAATAATACATCTTTGAGGAGTGATATTTTAGAAGCACTCTGTGTGGTATGGAAAACTGATCAGTACATTTTAATGCACTCTTCATAGCTTTGCATTTAGTGTTTTTAATTGTGTTTTGTTCCTAATCTTTAAGTCTTAGCACGTTTCTAGACTTTGGGTCTTATTTGAGCAATATAATAATTTCTTGATTAATTCTTGTTTTTTATTGCATATTGACCCTTATCTACTCTACAGGCCATAACTTTGGTTGTGGTTATCCGATTGAGGCATGCAAGCATGCGCTGGAAAGCTAAGGAACAAAGCTACAAATCTATTGTTGAACTCGAAACCCAGTTCGGAAGTCTTGAAGGCCAAAATTGCGAAATACTGAAGCAGTTTAATGTAAAACGGGTTTACGGGCCAATTTACTATTTTTATCGGGCTTTTATCCAAGAACCCGTAAGGGATTAGGTTTTTCGTTTGTCTTATAAACTTGGCTGACCATCAGCCGTTTTACGCTCTCTCTTACGCATTCCTATTTTCAATTTTACGTCTTTGAACTCTAGCCTCCATGGAAGCTTAAACTCCTAAGTCGATTCATCGGTGAAAGATTGTCGTTTTATGGATTTTGAGGTTCGGTATTTAATGTTATTTCGTCTACTTTGTTCTTAGTTTTTAGTTCTTTCTTCTCTATCAATTCCACATTTGAATTCTTTGTTTGCAATTTTCGACTTGTGTGATGCTTAATTACCCAAACCCGGTTTACTTGCAATACGCGAATCGCTTGTTTATATGTGAATCTGTTTTCGCAAATCTTAATTATTCGAGTTACTTAATCGCTTGTTTTATTTAATTCGAATAGGAATTGATAGGGGATTGATTGAATTCGGTTATGATATCGATTGTGTTTAGTGGCGCTTGTTCACGATCACGATTGATTGAACACATTGCTTTGACGCTTGCTTTAAAACGATGAGAATTCGCATAAACTAATTGACGCTTGCTTTGATTAGTTTATTATCAATCAAGAACTGAAACTTTGAAAGAGTCTTGCACGATTATTTGGAACCGATGATAAATCCAAGACGCGCACCCGGAAACCGATGGATCGATTGTCTCTCTAAATTGTTTACCCCCTCAAATATAAATCGTTTTCATCAAAACCCCCTGTTTTATTGTTAATTTAGTTCCTGATTGTGGTAATCTTAATATTAGAGATCCTTGTGAGACGACCAAGGTTAACTTACCTTGTTACTATTTTTATATCTTTTTACTTATTTTGACCCGCGTACGACCGTTGATCAAAAACTCATGTGCCATCCAAGGTGGCGTTGTTTTGTTGGAGATTGCTCTTAGATAGATTGTCGTCAACTAAGGATAACTTAGCTAAACGGAATGTGAATATTAACAATAGTTGGTGCCCTTTGTGTGTAGGAAGTGAGGAATCTATTGCTCATATTTTTCTCCAATGTGAATTTTTTAAATCTATTTGGAAACATGTATTATCTTGGTTGGGGGTGATAGAAGGTGCGGGTACGGAGGCTATTTATCATTTGTTGGATTTTGGTAGGATACATACATGCAACAAAAGGAACAATAATCCAATTTTTCTTCTTTGGATGGCTACTATGTGAGTTATTTGGAACAAAAGAAACACTACGGTTTTTCAAGGATCGGTGGATGCATGATACATTCGCAGTTGTCAACAAGATAAAGCATCTCTCATGGGGATGGTTCATGGGAAAAAGTAGGAGTGTCCAGTAATGTTACTATATTTGATTGGTGGAATTCCCTTTTTTCTTGTATCGAACATGCTAAGGCATTTATTTGAACTTTTTGTATAGGGTTGGAGTACCCCTAGTATTCTATATGATTTCACTCTCACACACACCTATAAACTTTAAGTCATGTTTTCTATCTTGTCTATCTTTCCACCTTTTCGATTTGTGTTGACGTGATTATTTATATTTTATAGAATTTATTATTTAATTTTAGTTTTAAGAAATTCGATATTGTATCATCAATATCAAATCATTAATCAATCAATCAATACTAATATAATAAAAATCCTATATGTTAGGAAAATGTTATTTTTAGTCTACCTATAAGCATGTCATGTGTCCAAAAATAAGAGCAAATAGGTAAAATAATCACTAAAAGAGAAAAAAATTCTACCTTTTTCAGCTTTTTTGCTAAAAGACAAAATAGTTGTTTAATCAATAAAGTAAAACATATGACTCAACTACAATTGTGTTTTCAAGCATAGGAAAGAAAAACACATGAAAAATGGTTTCTTTTCTTATATAAATCGGGTATCTCTGCGCGCAACTTATAGTCTAATTCCTCGAGCTGGGTAGGACCACAATGGGAGGCAAAACTCTGCCTTAAAAGATTTAATACTGCTGCTTGCTCAATGTTGGATTCAAATCGAAAATCTTGGTTAATCTGGAAGAGACCCCTACCATATCATCCAAGTGCTCTTGGTTTTTTTTTTCTTTTCAAAGTGCTCTTTAATTGAAAAATGGTTTCTTGGTCACATATATCTTACATATATATTAATAAAATTTTAAATATATATTTTTAAATAAAAAATAGTTAAATATTGTGTTACATATATAATAAAAATTTAAATAAAATATTATATTACATATAAAATAATAAATTTAATCACTATCAAAAATTCCAAAATAATTTTTCTAAATAATTTAATAAAAATGATTAAATTTATATTAAATGATTTAGAATTTACTATTTACTATAATCTATCTAAAACTACTAAAATCAATTTAACCACTAACGATTGACAAAAAAAAGTAACTACTATAAAAAATTCCAAAATAATTTTTTTAAAATAATTTAATAATTTAATTAAAATGATTAAATTAATACTAAATGATCATTGCATAAAAGCTATAAACAAGTGGCAACGAGAGACTGACAACGACAACAAGATATCGAAAATGTTACTAAGTAGTTCATACTCATATATGTAAAGCTAAGGCTAATGCCATGTAAACCACTAACCTAAGGTGATGGCATTTCAAGTATCTAATTTACTGACATAAATAAAATAAAAACTAAACACACTAACTATAATATTTTGCCTACATTGATTTTTAATTATTCAACTTATATCAACAGACTTCATACTCCATGCTTTAAGGTTCTCCACTGTGATAGGTTTAGTACCATTGTTGAATACAAACAAGCTAGCTTGACTCATCACTGCTAGCTTTGGATAAACCCTAGATAAAATGTTTGTTTTCCCTCCTTCTCCAAAACTCTCCACCACTGAGTGATCAATCTGCCAGATTTGGAAAAAAAACAACATTGATGAAAAAGTATAGTCAAAAAGTGTTACATAAAGTTGTTGCATTTGTACATACCAAACTCCTAAGAGAGAGTTTTCCACTTGTTAAATCCACATCTACAAATCCAGCAAATGATGGCTCGTACAATTCACTTTTCAAGGAGGAGCTATTCATACAGCAAAGCAAAGTTAGTCAATTAAATTAATTAAATGTAAATAATAGCTAAGTTGGTTATCAGAGGTCTAGAGTTTAAATCAAGAAAACTAACATTCTCCTCTCCAACTAACTAGTTACTGCCTCTAGTCCTATTTACAATTTTTAGGTTAATTGAATAACTCATGTATTTGGTCTATATTAATATTATCTAAAAGATACATTAGTTATTCAATGAACTTAAAAAAATGGTTTTTCTCTTATATGTGCGATCCGAGAGAGCAGTGGCGGACCTACACACATCTTAGAAGTGTCAATTGCACACCCTTAAAAAATAAAATTGCATCATTCCTATGTAAAAAATATATTTTTTGCACATCCTGAAAAAAATAGTTTGCATCCAAGTTCTTAATTTTGCACTCAGTCCACACTACATCATACTCACACAATCACTCAGATCAATTCCTCTCCCTCCCAGTTTCTTAGAGGACAATTATGAGTAGTATAATTTATTTAACTATATACATTAAAAAAATTATTATATATTTATTGGTGATACGTGATTTTAAATTTTTTTGACCCTGCTAACACTAGGTACTAGATCCGGCCCTGGGAGAGAGCATAACAAATAACATTTGATTATCAAAACAAATATAATGAAGGAATTGATGATATGATATAATGAAATTTGAGATCTTCATGAAGACAAACCTCTTTGCATCAGAGCAGAGAAGAACCACATGCTTATTTGGTGTTTTGAAAACTCTGAAGAATACAGGAGTGAACTCATTCAGATTTTGTGAAGCTAAAGCCAAAAGCCCAAATGGCCCAAGCCCGCCTTGAACTTTTGAGCCTTTTTGGGCACAAAGATCTTGTGCATTTACCCAACTTGGATCATATGCCTCTGCCTTGTCCAAGCTTGAAAATGAGAAGGTAACTTCCACATCAGCCTGGGCTGCAGTTATTCCAGCTACTTCAACATAATTTCCCTCTTCAACAGGAAGTTGTACCAATTGTCTCCCACTAGGATCAAGCCACACAACTTTTGGAATTGCCTGAAAAATTAAACCTACACATATTTAAATTTTTGATTTTCAAATACGTTGAAAAATAGGTTTAATTAGTATACACTGTTGATGTAAAATGTTTTACACTATCAACTAATAAAAAACCATGACATGGGTGGCTTTTAAGGTAGTTGAGATAGTCAGACATATCTTATGACATGTCACTTCGTGATTGACCAATATAATTGAATGATTGGCGGAGCTTGCCTTAAATATTGAGGGAAGCGATAATTACTAACTAAAATATTATTGACTGAGAAACTCTCATACATGACTTTTTTTTGACAATTACATGACTTTATATATATATATATATATATATATATATATATATATATATATATATCGATAGTTATACTTTTATTAAGATATTCTAGCTTGAGCATCATTGTGAACCCACTCTACCCACCTTTTTTTTACAGTCACTCTACCCACCTTCTATTATATATGATCATCATATTGTAGAAATAAATATTTGTGATCATATAAAGTAGATATAGTTACATATATTTATCTCACCCATATCACAATGTATTATTTCTTCTATGATTGTGTTACAAAAAAACATATAATGTTGTCTTTTTGTTATTGAGGTACTAAAGTGTATCATATATATATATGAGTGACAATCATGTGCTTAGTTGGTAAGAGGTATCTAAAATGTATCTGAGATGTATCCTTAGTTGGCAAGAAGTATCAAAGGAGTATCTGAAATTGTCAAAAAAAAGAAGTATCTGAAAAGTATCAAGTGAAATATTTTTTTAAAAAGAATTAAAAAATTATTGGATACTCTTTGGGTACGTATCGGGAAGTATCGGGTGCGTATCAGTATCGGATACGGGTACGTTGCCGATTTTGAAATATCAGGGCTTCATAGGTCATCAAATACAAATGTTGTTTCTATCATTATCGGCTTCCTCCCAAAATTACTTGTTGGTCTCTATTGCTTCTTATTTTGGTGCCTCTACTATCAGCCAAGTGTGAAGCTTGTCGCTAGCCACAGTCTAGTCTGTCATTGTTGCCAATTTGGTACCATGCTTGGGAGTGGCTTCAAAAGGGCATATTTGTCCTTTTTGCACAACAAACGATAATAGGCGGGTCTAAGCTAGTCCTTCACAGCAAGCAATCCATCGAAAGTAGAATCTTGGACTTTAGGAAGCTCTTCTTTGTTTAGATGAAGTTAACAATTTAGTCAAGAGCAATTTCAACTCTTAAGGTTTTATTATTGCCTTACCCCAATTTAGGGTAGTTGTTTACACTTTGATGTAATTTCTCTAGCCTTTTTAGCTATAAATGAATGAAAAATTATTGTGTTGACCAAAAAAAAACACCCCCACAAAAATAAAATTATTTATACCATATGTACTATACTATGAAGTCTAAAACTTTCCCCTTTGACAAAAAAAAGGTGAATCTAAAATGTTGCTGATTATATATTTGACTGCAAATGTTACTAAGTAGTTCATACTCATATATGTACGATACATATATTAGAAGAGGAAACCTACTACCAAGTAAACTTCTAACCTAAGGTGATGGCATGAATTCAAGTATCTAATTTATTGAAATAAAATAAAAACCAAACACACTAACTTTTATACAAACTACAGGACAACCTATATATATTTTCCTACATTGATTTTTAATTATTCAACTTATATCAGCAGATTTCATACTCCACGCTTTGAGGTTCTCCATGGTGATAGGTTCAGAGCCATTGTTGAATACAAACAAGTTAGCTTGACTCATTATTGCTAGTTATGGATAAACCCTAGATAAAATGTTTATTTTCCCTCCTTCTCCAAAACTCTCGACCACTAAGTGATCAATCTGTCAGAGTTGAAAAAAATATCAAACAACATTAATCAATTGGTATAGTCAAAAAGTGTTACCTAAAAGTGTTGCATTCGTACATACCAAACACTTCAAGTGAAAGTTTTTTGCTTGTCAAACCTACATCTACAAATCCAGCAAATGATGGCTTGTATAATTCACTCTTCAAAGAGGAACTGTTCGCACATACAAAACAAAGTTAGCAATTAAGTAACTTTAAATAAAGGTAGCTCAGTTAGTGAGCTGAAATCGATAGTTCAAATAGTGGAAATTAATATTCTTTTTTATCGTGTTATAGGTGTGCAGTACTCACCAGTTTTGCAGTGACTAATCTACACCGAGGAACTGGGTGACTACGTGTACTAGGCTTTGC
Source organism: Astragalus glycyphyllos (assembly GCA_963573325.1). Classification (NCBI taxonomy): domain Eukaryota; kingdom Viridiplantae; phylum Streptophyta; class Magnoliopsida; order Fabales; family Fabaceae; genus Astragalus; species Astragalus glycyphyllos. Next base: position 26,757,305 of record OY754312.1, read on the forward strand.
CGGTCTTTGTCGTTCTCCTCCCTCCCAATAGAGTTTTTGCCACAGTTAAGACTCGAATTTGAGACCTTGAGGTAGGATCGAAACCAAGTTACCGCTCGGACCGACCTTTGTTGGTCCTCTAACTCATTACTTATAACTAAAAAATCAAATAAAGAAATTGATGATATGATGAAATTTGAGATTCTCACAAACCTATTTGCATCAGAACACATAAGAACCACATGATTCTTTGGTGCTTTAAAAACTCTGAAGAATACAGGAGTGAACTCATCCAAATTTTGTGAAGCCAAAGTCAAAAGCCCAAATGGTCCAAGCCCACCTTGAACTTTTTGAACCTTTTTGGGCACAACGATTATGTGCGTTTACCCAACTAGGATCATATGCCTCTCTGCCTTGTCTAAACTAGAAAACGAGAAGATAACTTCCACATCTGCCTGGGCTGCAGTTATTCCAGCTACTTCAACATAGTTTCCCTATTCAACAGGAAGTTGTACCAATTGTCTCCCACTAGGATCAAGCCACACAACTCTTGGAATTGCCTGAAAAAATAAACCTACACATATTTAAATTTTTGATTTTCAAATACGGTGAAAAATAGGTTTAATTAGTATACACTGTTGATGTAAAATGTTTTACACTATTAACTAATAAAAAACCATGACATGGGTGACTTTTAAGGTAGTTGAGATAGTCAGACATCATAAGTAATATAAATCATGAGTTTGTCCACATAGGCTTACAACTAGGACCAATCAGAAAAAGCCACACACAGATCCAAATAAATACGTGGCATCCACCTCAGCTTTTATTGAAAATTAATTTCGAAATATATCTCAAAAATGAATAATCAGGGGATTGTTTACCGTGGATTTTGGTAAACACCGCTGGTCTCCAATTTGGTTAACTTGCAGGATCAACCAGTGAATCCTAAGACCATTTGTGTTTAGAGTTTTTACAGAATCGCTTGTGTTCTTGCTGTTTAACAGTAAAAGAAGAAGATAACCGTCGATTTCTCCGCGAAACCGTCAAATTACTCCAAATGAGGGAGGATAAAACAAAGAGAAAATTTGCAGGAAACGTAAAGAAAAGGAAAAATTAATATTGCATTAATTTAAAGGGGTGGTACACAAGATCATACATGCGTTCCTTGTACTCGTTTCTCAGTGCGTGTCGGTACTTTGAGCGTGGGAACTTGGTATGAGAAATTGTGACCCTTGTTTCTTCTCAGAAACTACTATTTATACAAAGGAAAAGAGAGGGAAAAACTAAACTAAGTAACTGCCTAAAAATTCGAAAATTAATAACTGCTACTCCTACTTTCGACAAGAACCGCTTCATCACGCTTCGACCAACTGCTAGTTCTTCAACGCATAACTGCTCTGTTTTCTGTCTGTCGAAAGCTTGTGTCCATTTTCCTCTTTCTTGCTTTTGCTTCCCCGGAAGCTTGTCGAACTTACTTTGCGCATGACCATTTTCTCTGTCGAAATACTTTGGTCTTTGTCGAAATATAAGTCAAGCCTTGTTGACCATTTTCAATGAAGCCTGTCGAAATTACAGGCTAACAAATTGCCCCCCAAAAATGTCTTTCTCGACTGAGCTTGAGGTGGAAGAAGAGAAAGAACATTTTTGAATTCACCATCGAAATAGACTTTGCACTTGAGTAGAACAACTGTATACCTGATGTCGCCACTGTTAAGTGTTGTTGACGTTACTCCTATCTTGGTGTACCACATGGCCCTCAACGTTCTGCTTATAATTCTGACAATGCTCATATGGCAATCATAACTTCCTTTGAAAGCCACGTACTTACGCTTTCTTTATCTTTATTCCAGCGTTATTTTAACTTCCTGCAATGTTGGCTTATACTTTTTCAAGTATTTGCCATTTATACGCAAAATTCTTTCATCAGCGCCAATCTCTTCGACTTCATATGCGCCGTTTGAATAGACTTGTAGAATTTTGAATGGTCCTTCCCAACTTGGGGACCATTTACCAAGGACTCTATCTTTTTGATCCATAGGTAAAATGACTTTCCAAACTAAGTCTCCCACGTCGAAAGTCTTCAATTTGACTTTCTTATTGTACACCTTAGCTACTCTTTCCTTTTGTCTTGTGAGCACATCTAATGCATTTAACCTGTCCTCATCTAAATCAACTAATTCATCTAGCATCATACTCCAATAATGATCAGATGGGATTTCAAATTGTCTTTGAATCCTAATTGATTGAAAACAAATTTCTGCTGGTAATACTGCATCATGCCCAAAAACAAGTTTAAAAGGAGTACTATTGATTGACACTTTGGGAGATGTTCGACATGCCCATAAAATTTGGTTAAGTGTGTTATGCCAATTCTTGGGTTTTTGCCCAACATGTTTTTTAATCAAACTAATGATAATTTTATTGGCTGCTTCAACTTGACCATTTGCCTGAGCATAATATGGTGTCGAACTCAACAATTTATACCCATTTTCAGCAGCAAATTCGACCATTTTCTGACCAATAAAAACTGAACCTTGATCTGTGGTGATAGTTTCAGGTACACCAAATCTATATAATATATGGTCTTGAATAAAATTAATTACTGCCTCTTGATTAACATTATTTAAAGGAATAGCTTCCACCCACTTAGTGAAATAATCTATCCCTACCAATATGAAACGATGGCCTTTCGACGAGTTTGGCTTAATTTCGCCAATTATATCCAAAGCCCATCCTCTAAATGGCCAAGGTTTCACGATAGAATGTAATTCATTTGCAGGCACATGTTGTATCCCTGCATGCTTTTGACATTCTTGGCATCCTTTGGCAAACTCTATGCAATCTTTTAACATGGTTGGCCAATAAACACCTTGTCGAAAAAGAAGCCATTTCATCTTATGGCCTACTTGGTGAGCTCCACAAGTTCCACTGTGAGTATTAGATATTGCCAAGTATGCCTCATTTTCAAGTAAAACTCCTTCAGGGGTTTTCTTAAACAACTCATTTCCCATGATGACATAACTTAAGGCTCTATACTTGATTTTTCTATCAGTTATCCCTGTTGGATTTTCCAAGTAGTTAACAATTTGTCTTCGCCAATCATCATTTGACATACTGTCAATGGCAAAAACTTCAAACACATTATCACAATATCCTTTGTCGGAGACTTCATCATTAAAATTTTCATTAAAATTTTCACTTTCACTTGGAGGTAATTGACTTAAGACTAAAGAGTAGTTCTCTGCCTCCTCTAGTTTTTTCCTTGACAAAGTTTCTGGTGTCATTGCTGTCGAAATTAACTTGTTTTTAATTTCGATTAGCTCTGTTAATTTTTCTTTAGAAACTTTATAACCAGAAGCTATTTGTGCCAGATCATTGGCCTCTTGATTTGCAATACGAGGCACATGTTGAATATCAACGCTGTCGAATTGTTTCAATAAAGTACTGGCAGCAATAAAGCAAGTAATCAAATTTTCCTTAATGCACTTGTATTCTTTCGTTAATTGTTTGATTACTAATTCAGAATCACCTCTAATTTCGACCTGTTTTGCCCCCAAGTTTAACAGAATTTCAAGTCCTGTTACTAAGGCTTCATATTCAGCCTCATTATTGGAGCAACTTTCTTTAATTTTATACTTGTATTTAGTTGGAATCCCTTCAGGTGAAATGATTGACATCCCAACACCGGACCCATTTTTATGGCTGGAGCCATCGAAGTATAATTTCCACGGTCGAAAGTGCACAAAGTTAATTTCTGATTCAACTATTGAATGATCAACAATGAAATCCGCAACGACTTGGCCTTTGATAGCCTTTAAAGGTTGGAATGTTAATGAATACTCAGATAAAGCTAAAGCCCATTTGCCTATTCTACTATGTAGGATGGGTTTCGACAGCATATGTTTAATAATATCAAAGTGGGAATAAACATACACGTCAACAGGCTTAATATATTGCTTTAACTTAGTACAAGAGAAATATAAGCATAAACACAATTTTTCAATAGGGTGATATCTAGTTTCAGAATCATTCAAAACCCTACTGAGGTAATATATGGCCCTTTCTACACCATTTTCATCCTCTTGTGCTAACATGCTACCTATTGACAATTCTGATGTTGCTATGTATAATTTCATTGTCTTATTCCTAATAGGAGGTAATAAAATAGGTGGCTTTATCAGGTAGGCTTTGATTTCATCGAAAGCTTGTTGGTGGCATGGCTCCCACTTGAAAACATCTTCCTTCTTCAGTCGAAGTAATGGCGAAAATACTTGAGTCTTGCCACTTAGATTTGATATAAATCTTCTAAGGAAATTGACCTTTCCTAATAATGACTGTAATTCTTTCTTTGTTGAAGGAGGTTGTGTTTCCATGATAGCTTTCGTCTTGTTTTGATTTATTTCAATGCCTTTTTTGTGCACAACAAAGCCCAAGAAATCACCTGCACTTACACAAAAGGCACATTTGAGTGGATTCATTTTCAATCCATATTTTCTCATTCTTTCGAATGATAATCGTAGATGATCTAAATGACCATTTTCTGATGAAGACTTAACAACTATGTCATCTATATAGACTTGCATAAATTTTTCTATAAAATCATGGAACATAGTGTTCATAGCTCTTTGGTACGTAGCACCAGCATTTTTTAAACCAAATGGCATCACTACCCATTCATAAACAACTAATGCCCCTGGGCATCGAAATGCAGTTTTTGAAATGTCTTCTTCGGCAATAAAAATTTGGTTATAACCAGAATATCCATCAAGCATGCTTAAATATTCATAACCAGCCGCTGAATCAACCAACATTTCTGCCACAGGCATTGGGTATTGATCTTTGGGAGTAGCATTATTTAGATCTCTAAAATCTATGCAAACTCTAAGCGTACCATTTTTCTTAATTATAGGCACTATATTAGCAAGCCATTCGACATACCTGGCAGTTCTGATGAACTTGCTTTTCAATAGCCTTTCGATTTCCGCTTTAATCTTCGACATGATTTCTGGTGCAAATCTTCTTGGTGTTTGCTTCACAGGCTTCTTCTCTGGTCGAATAGGTAATTTCAACTCAACCACCTCTCTTTCCAGCCCTGGCATCTCATTGTAATCCCAAGCGAAGCAATCTTTGTATTCCTTTAGCAATTCAACAATCTGCGCCTTCAACTCTTGATCAATCTTAGCACTGATGTATGTTGGCCTTTTTATTGAGCCATCTCCCAAATCAATTTCATCTAAGGGATCTTGTGCTTGGATCTTTTTGGTTGAACCCATTGGATCTTTTTCAAAACCTAAAGGCTCGTCATCATAGACGCAATCAAGCCTCTGGTTTTCGACAACGTTGTCTTTATTTTTATCTTCTGTGGCTAAAACAACCATTTGATGTAACTCAGCTTCTAGAATAGCTTTTTCTTTGTTTTAGGCCACATAGGCCGTAATTCTTTCCCATACAGTGGGTTTATCCATAAATAACTATTTATGGTCCTTCCCACCCTGTAGGCTTGACATAGCCTTGTGGGTAGTTGTCTTCGTCAATGACCTCTCTATCCCAAATGAATCCATAGTTGGGATCAAGAATCACTGAAGTCCTCACATTATCTCTGCTTTCAAACCCATGTTCAGAGGAAATGCATGGCGCAATGCTCGCCAGTTTCTTATCGAAGGTTTTCTTGGTGATAGTATTCACTTCAGCCTTGAAATAGCTTTGATCACCCTCAATGTTTTCAACTAGGCCATCTTCTCTCCAAATAATGAGCCTCTGGTGAACTGTCGAAGGAATTGCCCCCACAGCATGGATCCATTCCCTTCCCAGCAGCATATTATAATTTGCCTTGGTTGAAATCACCATAAACATAGTTGGCCTGCTAATGCTTCCAACAGAAAGGTCAACTTCAATGGCTCCAAGAGAGTGGCCACTTTTACCTTATAGTTGGTAAGGATTACGTTGTGTGTTTTCAGATCCGTCTCACACTTCCCAATCCTCTTCAGCATATGTTGTGGCATCAGGTTTACAGCAGCGCCACCATCAACCAAGATCTTGCTTATCCCAACATTGTTCACCTTTGCTTGGATATACAAAGGTTTGAGATGATTCCTCATCCCACAATCAGGTCTCTCAAAGACAGCGTGTTGTTCTTCCACACAACCATTCTTGAGGACATAGTAACAGATGGGTTTGTAAGTGGTTTCTTCGTCGAAATCGTCTTCAACGTCATTCACCTCAGAAACCACGTCATACTCAATTGGGAGAATCGAGACAACACCGCACAGGACGTCGAATTCTGACCCCGAGTCTGCGAAATCAGATCCCATTTCTTCGTCTAGATTGAGACCTTCTTTAATCACTGAGAGAGATGGAAATATCCTTTCAGTTGCTGGCTTTCTAGCCATTTCAAGAGATTTCGAAGGTATTTGTTTACCTTTTTCTTTGTTGGAATTTTCCATCTTGCCTACAGCAGCAACCTTTTTCTGGCGTTGATATCTACCCCATTGAGTTCTCGTCATAGGGTTCTTCCCTTTGTAATTATTGTTGTAGGCATACTTGTTAGATTCAGTTGCCTTATTTTGGTTAGTTGCACTAGTGCTGCCCCTGACCAATTTTGCTGGCTCTTGTTGATTTCCAACATCCTTTCCAGCATAATACACTGGGTAATACCCAGTACTCTTTCCACCAGAATGCACCCATTTCTCGACAGGTGACTTTGCTGGAGGAACATAAGTCCTAATCTGACATTTCTGAGGATTCCTTGTCGAAGTAAACTTATATTGGATCCCTCTGTCATTGTAACTGAACTTTGGCCTTTTGTCGACCCATTTTCCTTTGCGTTTCAGTTGAGGCTTCAATCTCTCAAGATTCTTGGCAGCCTCTTTGTCGAAGACAGCACTGCACCTTGGGCAAAGCATAACTTCAGTGTTATTGATCTTGCAGCGATTGAGGAAGTCAATCAATTCCTCTTCAGCCCCTGGATACACTACCTTCATCTTCTCAGCATATTGGTCTTCAGTAACCATTTCGACACCTACCTTGTCGACAGCTTTTTCTGCCTTAGCATTTTCAGCAACATCTTCAGTGACCTCGACCACATTGAGATCAACTTCGACCAGCAATGCATCAGCTGTTGGCAGGGGATCAGTATCAATCTTCATTGGTGGCTTAGACTTGTCACCAAATTTGAGCCTTCCTTCGTTGATAGCATTTTGAACCAAATCCCTGAAAATGACACAACGGGAAGTGTTATGACCTAAGAAGCCATGAAATTTACAAAAGCCTCTTTTCTGTCGTTGTTCTAATGGTGAAATATTTAGGCCTTTAGGCATTAAGATATGACCATCAGCCACAAGCAGATCAAATATCTCGTCACATTTAGAAACATCAAATGTATAAGTTTTTGCAACGAATTTGTCGTTTTTAGGTTCGACAGGCTTTTTACCATTTGAAGGTTTTAGCAATTCACAAGTATATGGAGGTCCTAGCTTTAATTCGGCAACATTGACCTCTTCTTCGACCTCCTCATAGGAGATGTCGAATTCTTGTTCCTCATTTTGAATTTCGACATAGGCAATTTTGTCTTTTTTATTGTTATGAAACCTACTAGTTCTAGATTTCTCAGCTTTTAGCCTTTCGACTTGCCTTACTCTATCGGCCAATTGGGCCATATCTCTTAAATGTTGCGTGTCTAGTTTTTTCCTAATAGAATAATTTAGACCACCAGCAGCCATTTCGACTAACTCATGTTCCGGCACTTGGGTAAAGCACCTTGCTTTGAGAAGTCTAAATCTGTTGAGATAGTCATCAACAGTTTCAGCCATTTTGCGTCGAACACTGGCCAATTCTTTGAGACTAATTTTACATTGTCCCATGTAGAATTGCTCGTGAAAAGCTTTTTCTAATTGGTTCCAATTAAACATAGAATGCGGGGGTAGTGTAGTAAACCAAGTAAAAGCATTTTTTGTTAGAGAATTAGGAAAAAAATTCATTCTTAAATTCTCATTTTGGGCTAAATCTCCAGCCTCAGTTAAATAACGAGCAATATGTTCGACGGTGGATTCACTAGTTTCTCCACCAAATTTAGTGAATTTCGGGACTTTCCAACCCCTTGGCAATTCACTTTGCAAAATATATTCTGATAATGGCGACACGAAATTTGGCCTGTGCATTCCCATGTTAAGGCCATTCTGTGCTAAAATTGTTTCGACAATATTAGCTATATTGTTCTGCGCTCCAAAATTGTTTTGTTGCACTTGCCTGACTACTTCATCCGCATTTTGATTTCTATTTACTAACACTATATCAAGCTCGTTTTCAACCATCCCCTGCAAGGGTTGTTCGACAACTTGTGCTTGTGCCTGATTTCTAGGCAATTCAATGTTAGGCCTTTCTAAGGGGATTTCTACAGGCCTCAAAGGTTGTATTTGGGATATTGGTTGATTCTGCATTCTTGGAGTGCCAAAGAAATCTACAATTCGACCCATTTGAGTTGTCAATGCTTGGTAACTGTTATTGGTATCACGTATCAAAGGGTTGAATACTGTACCAATTTTGCTGGGTTAACATATTAACCATATTATGATTAGCATCATCTATTTGTTGCCTCAAAGCCAACAAAGATGCTGTGGTTAATGAGGGTTGGGCATTTCGACCATAAATGCCCTCTTGAGAGGCATGCATAGGGGAGAAACCACCATTCATTATGTTATCTGCACACGTTGATGAATTGGTTTGCAAGCCTACCATCATGCCAGTTGGCATACCATAAGGGAGATGTCGACCAACTATAGGCATGCTAAATGGGATATGACCACTAGTCATATATGGGTTAGACGTTCCCATTGTTTGTGGCATAGAAACCATTTCATTAGGCTGTGTGGTCACCGTGGTGGCCATTGTTGGTAAAGGATTAAGCACAGGAGATGTAACTGCAATCATGCCTGTCGAAGGCATTGGAGAAGTTATTCCCATAGCGGTTACTGGATTAGCGTCATTGATAGACGCATTCTCAGGGCCACTCTGTGCATTTGAAGAACTTGTGCCAGAATGTGACATCTTTGACAAAGATTTTCCACTCCTCAGGCGCATAAACAATTATATTTCAAGATTCTGTTAACTAACACTAATATTTCGACACAAATGTCCCACCGGGCGTGCCAATTTGTTTACCGTGGATTTTGGTAAACACCGCTGGTCTCCAATTTGGTTAACTTGCAGGATCAACCAGTGAATCCTAAGACCATTTGTGTTTAGAGTTTTTACAGAATCGCTTGTGTTCTTGCTGTTTAACAGTAAAAGAAGAAGATAACCGTCGATTTCTCCGCGAAACCGTCAAATTACTCCAAATGAGGGAGGATAAAACAAAGAGAAAATTTGCAGGAAACGTAAAGAAAAGGAAAAATTAATATTGCATTAATTTAAAGGGGTGGTACACAAGATCATACATGCGTTCCTTGTACTCGTTTCTCAGTGCGTGTCGGTACTTTGAGCGTGGGAACTTGGTATGAGAAATTGTGACCCTTGTTTCTTCTCAGAAACTACTATTTATACAAAGGAAAAGAGAGGGAAAAACTAAGCTAAGTAACTGCCTAAAAATTCGAAAATTAATAACTGCTACTCCTACTTTCGACAAGAACCGCTTCATCACGCTTCGACCAACTGCTAGTTCTTCAGCGCATAACTGCTCTGTTTTCTGTCTGTCGAAAGCTTGTGTCCATTTTCCTCTTTCTTGCTTTTGCTTCCCCGGAAGCTTGTCGAACTTACTTTGCGCATGACCATTTTCTCTGTCGAAATACTTTGGTCTTTGTCGAAATATAAGTCAAGCCTTGTTGACCATTTTCAATGAAGCCTGTCGAAATTACAGGCTAACAGGGATCGAACCCCCTTCCTCACACCCGCACCTTCCAACACTAACCATTTGAGCAACCACGTTTTGTTGTAACTAAGGCGTATTATAGAATATATACCCTTTTTTTCTTTTATTTCTAGCAAAATCTATTACCTACTAATTATATTTATTTATATGTATTTTAATACTTATATATTACATTTATATATCATATTTATTTGACATCTAATATTTTGTATCACTTTTCAAAGATTTTAGATTCTATATATTTATTAACTAGAATGTTATTAAATATGAGTGATTTTATTGATTTTCAAATTTGTTTTTAATTCAAAATTATATTAAATTTAAAAATATTGACTTATAATATCTTACATTTTTCTAATTCTTATATTAATTTAATACCAAATTTATTGATATCGGGTCATGCGGGTCAATTAGTGACCCCTCGGTTCGACCATTGACCCAATGACCCAGTGACCTGCTCGGGTCGATCACCGGGTCGGTTTTAATAACATTGATTGGAGCTGACAGTTTCAAAAAAACAAAAACAAGTAATGAATACAATGCTAATTTTGTGGATCCAGTAATGAATACAATGCTAATTTTGTGTATCCAATCTCTCTCTCTCGACAATCTCTCTTCATCTCTCATTCGCACATTCCTCTTCCTTCTTTTTCTCTCATTTTCTATCACAAAATTTCAATCTTTTTTTGATGAACTACAAAAGTTTGTCCTTCATCTCTTCTTTCATCTTGATCAACTCAAAACGCAAAGCAACGAAAGAAGAAAATCAGAAGAAATAGAGCACTGCATTTCTCTCTCTCCATGGACCATCACTCCTTCTATCTTCCTTCGTTAGGGTTTCGTTTTTCCCTAAATTTCTGAAGAATTTCTTTTGTTAGCATCATAACAAAGTTGGCCACGATACTGTGTGAAGGATGAAGAACGATATTCGCCACTTCCACCGCCACAAGACGCCGACGTTCTAAATCACCACAACTTCTTCAGCACCTTACCGTGATTTGTTTTTGATTCTATTTCTTCTGTTGTAAAGTTTGTCTTTTTATCATGTCAAACTAAATGGGTTTTCTTTGCTTTTGCTTGGTAATATTTTTATTCTTTGAATATTTTGAAATTTTCTTCAATCATGTTCAAATGGTTTTTTCCCCTTCGGCTTCAGTGATCATAAAGCTTTAGAGGAATTTTGGCAGTGCAGTATCTTTATGGCTAAAAAGATTCAGCTTTTGAATCATAACATTGTTTTGGAGTACTTCCTAAGTTTATCAATTTTGCAATCATCTCATTTCAATAAATAGATTGAAGACTGTGCCTACAATATAGTCAAGCTTCATAGTGAGAAATTAAGGATATAGTTGTTCTTACATTTGTATTGTATACAGGTATACTCCCCAATATATATAATCAGACCCAGAATAGCAGATGTAGAAAATAGTGAGATATTGCTATAATAGTAACAAAAATGTGTTGATGCAGCGATGAAAGTACACCTATGGTTGTCCGGTTACGGAAGTGTTATTGTCACCCTTATAACAATGTGGTTTTTTTTCCTGTTTTGATCACTGTTGTAGCTTTGAAAATCCTTTCTGCCGGAACCACTATCGAGAGAAGATGGAGACTATCAGAAGCACAAGAGAAACAAGGTAGCCGGGTTGTTACAACATAGGTGCTGAACCTGTTTCGGGTTCATTCCGCAAGTATTCTTATAACTGCATATTGGTTTTCCCCATTCTTTTCAACTTTAAATTTTGTATTCCGTTTACCAATATTCTGTCTTTTGCATTGCACTTTCATTTTAATACATGTTGGGGTTGCAAAATATAAAACTAGAATTCAATTTTATGTTTCATTTGTGCTCACATGGCATTCAACTTACTTTAAGTAGTAATTTTGGGTTCGTGTAAGTAACTACTAAGCAATGATGGATATGATATGGATAGAGTGAATACAATTATTCAAATCCAAATATTAAAATTATCATAAATAGTAGTGCAATTAGGATATTGTGAAGCTGTGTCATATATAAATTTATCTCAGGTTATTGTGAAAGTTGTGTGTCATATATATGATATTGAATTTGCAACTTTTGTTCTGTTTAATCACGATGCAGTGTGCCTGATTGAAAAGTCTTGCTCAGAGTTTCTTGGATTCTCGGAGGAGCTTTTAGTGTTTTAAATAGGGATACTACTGAATATCCAACAATATCTAATACTTATTTATTGAATAATGTTGAATATAAATCCTATGGGTTTTCCTAGGAACATATCTAACCTCATTGGTAGGTTCTCTTCAAAGTTCATGTGAGGGACACATCGAGAATATATTTGAGAAAACATTTCATGTTTGAGGGATTATGATTGATTAGGACTTGTTTAAAAAGTTCAAAGATAAATCAAATGTTGTTAAGGTGAAGCGTAAATCTTAATTTTCAATAGCGTTCATAGTTTTAAGCTAAGACTTTCCAACAAACCATAATCCATAACATACTTACACTGTTAGAGACAATGTCTCGATCGTCAATGCAAGAGGGTTTCGTGGATACAATTTCACAGCTTTCACCAAGAGAGAAACCCTAAGATAAAATAAAATTTGAACTAATGGTTCTTTCTTCGCACAGTCACTATATCCCACTAAATTTGGGACTTCTCTCAAACCCTATCGCGTGATGTGAAAAGCGGTGCTGCTCTGTATTTCTTTTGTTTGCTCTCATTTTTTTTTATCATCACTCTCAATCTTATTCCTAATAGTGAGTAATACTAATTAGATTGCAATAGATCGTTCCATATTTAGTTTTTTTTACAAAATTAGATTAGTCGCTGGCAAAGTCGTTGGATACTAACAATATGATAAAAAAACCTAATCTAATGCATCATTATGCTTTTATTGATTATTAAGTAAAATATTTACCATTCTCCAACTAATATTGTATATCGCACGTATGATAAAAAATTCTAATGTAATGCATCATTATGTTTTTATTAATTATTAAGAAAAATATTTACCATTCTCCAACTATTAATTATTTTTGTCAAAAAAAACTATTAATTATTCTATCATAGATGTTACAATAGAATGAATATATAAGGTTTAATAAATAAAAAAATATAATGTTCATATTAAAATAAAATATCATAAATTATTTTCAATTCTAGAAATTTTTTATACCTCATTAATTATGGAGCTTTATAGGCAAATAAGATAGGGGAATAAGTCCCTTTTAAAAAAGAAGATATGGGGAATAAGCAATACTAATATTGATATTCTAATTTCTTTTTGTATCTTGCTTTTAAACTTATAACATCAAATATTTTAGGTTTAATTACATTGTTGGTCCCCCTATAATAGTTAATTCACGATTTTGGTTCCCCAGCCGAAATTGGTCAAACTAATGGTTGAAGTGGTACTAAGTTAAATGACGTGGCATCCCATGTTTGAGTGCCACATGAAATCATAATCATAATCATAATCATAATCATCATAAGTAATTACAATCATAAGATTGTCCACTTATGCATCCACATCAAACCAATGAGAAAATTCCACCTGGACAGCTGACCAATAGAAAAACTCCACGCGGATGTCAAATAAATACGTGGCATTAGAAAGTCCAACTATCAAACAAGGCTCAAATCCGGTATACCATCCAACGGCTGTTATTAAACATGAATAATTAAAAGAATAACATCTCTAAAAACAGCACCTTAAAATCCAATTATTCCCTATTAATTACCATGCGCACCTTATGGAGCACATAATGGCAAATAATTTCTTGCCATATGAAGAATAACACAGTAGACAACATATTCAAAATAGGGGCTGACCAAAAACTCACAATTGGCTCGTGATCTTCATTTGATTTGTTTTAAATATTTATTATTTCTTAATATCGGTGAATTTGAATGACACTTTTTTGCTTTGGTTTATCATCTATGCATTCCATATTAATCTGAGTCATCTTTTTATGTTTTTTAAAATTACAGGTCTAGCATCGTAATTGAAATAATAAAAAATGACTATATTGATTTCATAGGCCTAAGCTCTTACAATATCAGAGCTAATAATCGGATGCACAAACAGAGCTACTAATGGTGATGGCCCATTTAATGCCCATCTGGTATCAACTTAATGAGGCAGTGCCAAGGTTGTATACTATAATAATAATAATAATAATAATAATAATAATAATAATAATAATAATAATAATGCTTTAATTCTTTAACCGATATCTTTCAAATTATTTACACTACAATATGAATTGTATATCTTTGATTTCTGGAGCTTCAAAGCTGTTCATTTTGATACTGTTAGTGTATATCTCCTCTATTCGTATGTGTTTTACATGATCTCTTGCTTTAAGTTCAGTACAAATCAGAATCTATGGCTTGCTATACTCTATAATCCAAATTGATGTTGACTCATACAACACAACGAAGAGATGGTCATTGTATATTTATCCAAATTGTTGTAGATTCACACTCTCTTGCTTTAAATTTAGTACTCATTGGAATCTATTGCTTTCTATACTCTAAATTTAGTACTCATCAGAATCTATTGCTTGCAATACTCTAAATTCAGTACTCTTGCAAACATATGGTCATTTGAAATTTTGATGTCCAATTTTCTCTACTGCATATAGCTGCCCTCAACCAAGCCACTTAGAGTTATTAAATCAGAGAAGAAATGACAATCTCGAAAGGAATTTCATATGAATCTATATTGATTGCTTTGTCATGGCTTATTAGTCTACAAAATATATTACAGCCTAATTGATTTGTTTAGTAATTTTATAATTTCTATATTTTTAGTGTTTTTCGTGAGGCCCATCCTTTATAAAAACTTGAAATTATAAATGCACCTGTTTGCCAAGTTCGAAAAAGATAATGACATTGATATAAGTCAAGTAATTAAATCACCGGTTTTCAACTAACGGTGCATGGGGGAACTTTTTGTAAATTTGTAAAAGGATATATCTTATATAAGACAATTTAGTTGCCTCATTGATATAAGTATTGCTTTTTAGTTCTTTTTAATTTATATGGAAGAGTTCTTTTTAATTAGCACTACTGTTATTCTTAATAGTAAACAATAGTAATTGTAATCACAACTGCGTTAGGACAATATAGTTATGGAATAGTGCCTTCGCATTACTAAATAATTACATAAATATATATAAATTTAAATTTATTTTTTTAATTGAAATAGTTCTTTTCAGTATATAATATTCATCTAAATATATTTTAGTCAATTTATAACTGATATAATTTTTATTTCTTTTACAAAAAATTTACAAAATATAATTCAAATGATATGTATACCCGTGCTGGCACGGGTGATACATACTAGAATCATAATATTATTTAAGGATGCAACCCTTTACAAAAAATTTCATTGATTTTTTTTGGCATCCCATCTTATTTTCGTTATATTTATTTGAATTACCTTAGTTGTACTCTAATAGAGTCAAAATCATCACACGTTAAGAAATTATCAATCGAGACTTTTTATTTCGCCCATTAATTCAATATTGCATTTCTCTAACAAAATCAGACGTTGAGAAATTATCAAAAGTAATTTTTGAAGCTGCGGTTAATATGATCGCCATACTACAATACATGTACAACCATATACCGCAAACACATTTATACATATACCCATGATATTATATCATAGTCTTATTTTCAGTCGTGTCGAAACTATTTTATACATTGTATTAAAAACCAAAAAATCAACATCTCATGTAGTTTTAGGTCCCACTCATATATATATAGGCGTATATATCCTTATCTACCAAAATTATTTGTAGGCTAATTATAAATTTATTAATAAAAAATGATGTATACTCGTGCTGGCACAGATGATGCAAACTAGTTTTTAATTAAAACATAATATTTTAATATAACAATTTGTTTTTTAAATAAGTAATAATAAACATCTCAATATCTGGTAATAAAGTATTTTTTAATCTACTTTTTTCCAACTTACTGACTCTCTTTCTCTGCGATGAAGGTTCGGAGATAGCAAAGCAAGGTGTTACTCAAGGTGGAAGTTTGATGAAGATCATGAGGAAGATCTTAGAGTGACCAAAGGATCTTTGTTATGTATACTTATGGATGGATGTATCGTTTCATCCTTCCCTCAGTCTCACACTCGACTAAACGAGTGCTTTCTACCTGTACATGGGAATCTCGACGGGGACTGCCCATAGTGGAGCGTGAATGGGGAATTTTTCCATGTGGAGACGGGGACGAGAGAGATAATTCCCCCACTGTCAACTCTGGGATGAGGATGGGGACGGGGACCATTCCGCTGTCCGAGTACATTATATGTGTTTTTTAATTAAAAATATTAATAAAAAAATAAAAATGTGCTAACTGCTAGCTTTTATTCTTAATTTTATTTTTTGAATATCAATAAATAAAAGGAGGACTAAATTTTATATTAAAATATTAAACTATGATTTTTTAGTTTAACTATAATATTTTTTAGTATACAATCTAATCTAATAAACTTGTCCTACTAAAAATTGTCATGGTGGGTTTATTTTCTAAGGTGTCCAAAGTAGTCAATTTTTTTGACATAATATACGTAAACATTCAACTGGCTCTTTTTTAATCCCCAAGCAACAATTTCAAAATTTAAGTTAAAAGGAAATGTATACCCGTACTAGCATGGGTGATACATACTAGTATCTTATGACATGTCACTTCGTGATTGACTAATATTGTAAAAAATCTTGAACACTAACATGTCACTTCTTATGACATGTCACTTAATTTGGTCTCTCAACTTTTAGAAAAGTTCAATTTAGTCCCTGATATTAACAATATTACTAATTAGTTTTAACATTTTCAAATCTTATTAGTCCCTCAAATTCTCGATGTTTGTCGGTCCTTGAATTTTACAACTTAATATTAACCAAGTCTCTGTTTTTACAACTTAGTATCAATCAGGACCAAATAGACATCGAGAATTTGATTGAGTTGTAAAAGTCGGGACCAAATAGACTTCGAGAATGTAAGAGACTAAGTTGAATAATATTTGAAAATGTCACTACTAATTAGTAATGTTGTTAATATCAGACAAATTGAACTTTTCCAAAATTACAAACCAAATTGGCTATTAACTTAAAAAATTATATCAATTTAAGTATGGAAAATAAATTTTGGATTCCACTTGCGATGTTTTCTAAATGAAAATGTGATTCCTTATGTAATTTTACTTATATATGACAAACACCAAATTTTAATCTTGAAGGTGTGTGTGTCTATATATATATATATATATATATATATATATATATAGAGAGAGAGAGAGAGAGAGAGAGGAATGTATCAAGTGAGAGCATTTTTACTATGAGAGGTTGAGAGGAGTGAATCTCAACCATAGATTAAATAGTTAGTGGTTGAGATTAAAACAAAAAGCCATCGTGGTAACCGCCCACCTTTTAATCACAACCACCCATGTATTGTTAGTCGGCCCAGATTTATACCTCTCACCCTCTCATATTAAAACTCCTCTTACTTGATACACCCTATATATATATATATATATATATCGTAGCATTTATGTTTTGTAACAAATTTTTCTCTTTTCTCCGTCCCTTCCTCTCTCACGTAAATTTTTTCTTTCTCCTTTCTCTTTCTCCCTTTACTTTTTTTCACTGTTCCATTCTCTCTATCCATTTTTGCTTTCTATCTATATAGGTCACTTTTACTTTTTCTAAAAGTTTTGATGTTTTTTCCAAGTAAGTTACCAAGTTACTCTTCTACTGATGTATTGCTAATTTTTTCAACTATGGGTTTTTTAGTAAATTTGTAGGTGGTTTCTTTGACAATAGTATAGTAGAAGTAGATAGGCTATTCCTCTATGTTTTCTTTTGCTACCAACTAACATTCTCCAACGACCATCTTTTCCTTTCCATGCTGTCGTTGGGTCACGAAACACAGTGTTGTTTACGCCTTTATCGGGTACTAGGATTGGGTTGTGGATATCGGGTTTAACCCATTTTCTTAAAAGTGGGTCGGATAAATCTTCGGGTATAAGCGTAACATTGTACTTGTGTGTTTTTTTTTTGTCAATGATACCTGTGTAGAGAATTATTTACCTAGCACAATCGTGGTTGAACCGGACCAACAACCGAATTTGTCAAATGGTTTTGATGGGTAAAGTGCGGGTTTTCCAACTAATGAGATCTTTTGGTATTGAGTGGGCCCATACTATGTTGCCCCATACTGATCCGTTTGGGTTGTATTGGTAGAATAGGTGGTAGTATCCATTGTAGTACATTGGTCTTGCATTGCTGGAAATTATCAATATAATTATAATTGTAATTATAAGGCTAATTATAATTAATATGGTATTTATACAAATGGATCCATGAAAAATGACCCACTGACCTACAATAGGTTGTGCTGCCGGTTTAAGCATATTTATGTTTTCCTCCACAAAGTTTATCCTTATGTATGTTTTAACCCGCTTAATAGTTGTAATTTATTTTTTACCCACATTTCAAATTAAAAGTTGAATGTATTATTATTTGAGTACCGATAAATTGTGCAAAACGAAATATACGACTGCACAGTGTGCAATTGATAAAAATACATCGGTGGTGGTTGCTTTTAATACATGGGTCAGTGTTTTTCTTCAAAATTTGTACCATATTTTCGTACTATTCAACATTCACTTATTATTTTTGTTTCAAATCTAGAACTGTCCTCTTCTTCACTCTTACATCTAGAACTTTCCTCTTCAATGTCGTACCCTACCACTCACTCACTCCGGCGAATCCGACATATAGTACATATTGTACCTTGTGCTTGTTTTTTAATACAATTTTTCTTATAAAAAAATAATTTATTATTTGTTTGTTTTTTTCAAATTGTGTAGTTAGGAGAGTAAAACATGATCGTTTATGTTGTTCGTGATAGGGGTTCTTTATTCCGATTTTAAGTAGGTGTTATTGGATAGCAACTTATCAATTTTCCCTATCTTCTGTTTATTTGAATGGCTGACACAAATTTATGTTATTTCAAAGAGACACAATCTCACTTTTAACCTTAAGTAGATACCCTAACATAGTGGAGACAAAATCCCTAACATAAATTTGCCCTACAACAATCTCATCCATTGAATATAAATATATTAAATCAATGGTCATGGATGTGTTTGCCTTTGATAGACAAATTAGCTAGACAACTTTCCCTAATTTTCAATCATTCAACTTATATTAGCAGACTTCATACTCCACGCTTTGAGGTTCTCCACAGTTATAGGTTCAGTGCCATTGTTGAACACAAACAAATTAGTTTGACTCATCACTGCTAGCTTTGGATAAACCCTAGATAAAATGTTTGTTTTCCCTCCTTCTCCAAAAGTCTCCACCACTGAATGATCAATCTGCCAGAATTGGAAAAAAAAAATCAGATAACACGAATCAATTGGTATAGTCAAAAAGTGTTACATAAACTTGTCAAAAAAAAGTGTTATATAAAATAAAGTGTTGCAGTTGAACATACCAAACTCCTAAAAGAAAGTTTTCCACTTGTTAAATCCACATCTACAAATCCCGCAAATGATGGCTTGTACAATTCACTTTTCAAAGATGAACTGTTCACACATGCAAAACAAAGTTAGTCAATTAATTAACTTAAAATAAAGGTAGGTTAGTTGGTGAACTGAGGTCCATGATTCAAATCCTAGAAACTAACATTTATCTCCCTCTAACTACTTTCTAAATTGGTATACACAGTCGCCGGAAAAATAAGGGTTTAATTGGTTTACACCGTTGTTGTATAAAATTTTACTCCAAAAGCCAATAAAAAAAATCATAGTATAAGTGATTTTATGATGCGTTGTTTCGTGATTTAGTGACGTTCTAAAAAATATGTACAAAGACGGTGTGTATAAATTAAATCATAAAAAGAAATGATGATACGGTGAAATTTGAGTTCCTCATGTAGACAAACCTCTTTGCATCAGAGCATAGAAGAACCACATGCTTGTTTGGTGCTTTGAAAACCCTGAAGAATACTGGAGTGAACTCATCCAAATTTTGTGAAGCCAGTGTCAAAAGCCCAAATGGTCCAAGCCCACCTTGAACCTCTGAACCTTTTAGGGCACATAGGTCTTGTGCGTTTACCCAACTAGGATCATATGCCTCTGCTTTGTCCAAGCTTGAAAATGAGAAAGTAACTTCCACATCTGCCTGCAATTGTATAAGGTTATCATCATTAACATATTTTTCTCAATTCATATATTAAGTATTAATGTATCTATAATAATTGCATAAACAAGATAAGATGATATAAACTCAGAAAAAAATTTAAGATAGTTTTTTTATATTCAATTTAAATTTCAAATATTTTTTTATTAATATGAAACTTCGTTGACTTTATCTACTTGATGATAAATTTTTATTCAATATTTGAATTGGTTAAATTTATCTATAGAAAATTATTTTTTGAAAAGGAATCTTACCTGGGCTGCTGTTATTCCAGCTACTTCAACATAATCACCCTTTTCAAGCTTTTGATTATTCATATTAACCTCTTTCTCTCTAAGACTATTCAATTCTTCAATAGGAAGTTGTACCAATTGTCTCCCACTAGAATCAAGCCACACTGCTCTTGGAATTGCCTGAAGATTTTAACATACATAGATAAACACATATTTAACATACATTCATATTTAATTTTCAATTTTAAAATATATTTAAAAATTTACTTAAACACATTATCAATTAAAATAAAAACAATTCATCTTTTACAACATGAATCTGAATAATTCTACACCCAAGCAAAAAATTATATCAATTTTAATATGGAAAATAAATTATAGACTCCACTTATGATGTTGGGAGTGCATGAAAATGTGATTTCTAATCTAATTACACTACTAAAAAAAGTTGAAATAGCGACGGAAAAAATAAGATTGGATTCTAAATTTCGCATCGCTAATACTTAGAAACAAAATTAGAGACAAATTTTACCATTTTCAGTCTCTAAAGTTCGGTCGCTATCCCAATTTTTCTAGAAGTATTATACTGAGAGAAGTTCTTCCTATATACCTCTTTCTCCTCCCTACACTCTTCTTACTCACTCGATATTTATCGAGTTGGCAGTGGAAGTGCAAGGAGTGAGAAGTAAGAGCAGAGGAAGAAAAACTTTTTATACTGCAACTACTCAAGTTTAATTTGAAGGCATGCATAAAGTACCTGAATTCCAGCCCATCCTTTTTTAACATCATCTTCTTTAGAATCAGACTCATTAGCCCAACCCCACAAGATCCTACGATTCTTACTTGGATCAAAAAATGATTTAGAAGCATAAAAGTTACCATAATCATATCTAAGACCACCCCAACCATCCTCCGAACTATTATCAGGAATATACCTATCCTTATCCACAAAATACGTACCCAACGTATAATACTCAAACCTAGTCATATCCAAACTATTCTTTAAAACATGTTTAACATGATTTCCTTCTTCCGATGTATCCAACCCTTCTTTACCTTGTACCGAAACAGGAAAAAAATCAGGACATTCCCACATACCCGTAGTAGAAGCTGAATGAATAGGATGTTTGGCTTTAATCCATTTAACAAAATCTTTACTTCTATATAAATAAGCTATTCCTCTATGCTTTCTTCTACTACCAACTAACATTCTCCAACGACCATCTTTTCCTTTCCATGCTGTTGTTGGGTCACGAAAAGCACTGCCGTTTACGCCTTTGTCGGCTACTACAATTGGGTTATTGGTATCGGGTTTAACCCATTTTCTTAAAAGTGGGTCGGATAAATCTTCGGGTATTGCATGACATTGTACCTGTGTGTTTTTTTCGTCAACGATTCCTGTATAGAGAATTATGGGTCCTTTACCCGGGACAATCGTGGCTGAACCGGACCAACAACCGAATTTATCAAATGGTTTTGATGGGTAAATTGCGGGTTCAAGTGCTTTCCAATTTATTAAATCTTTTGATACTGAGTGGGCCCATACTATGTTGCCCCATACCGATCCTTTTGGGTTGTATTGGTAGAATAGGTGGTAGTATCCATTGTAGTACATTGGTCCTGTATTAATGGAAATTACCAATATAATTATTAAGGTATTTATACATATAAAATGATGAAAAATAAAGTTCAAAAAATTAAAATGAAGTTTTTACTCACCATTGGGATCTGTATGTGTTGATATGTCCATGTCACCGATTTGGACACCATGAAAGAATCGGAAAGAAAATAAAGTTAGCATTTCTATAAGCAATAATATATTTATTAATCACATAAAACTCAGTACAAGGTGTATCAAACTCCAATAATTGTTGGTGAGAAGTTTATTGATCTTTTGGAGCATAAATTTTAAAATAAGATTACTTTGTAAAGTGCAATAGTGTTTTCTTTGACAAAAAAGTAAAATATTTATTCCTAGTATTTATTATTAATACATAGTTGATTAAAATAATTGTTTATCTAACATAGTGTTTGCATTGGAGGAGAAAAAATGAAGAGGAGTAATTTATCTAAACTTTTCTTGTTTTGTAAGATTTAAGTACTAACTAATACTTACTAATAAAATATAGAAATGTTAGCATTACACGTTCTAACACTATTCTCTCGTACACTTTCTTATTGATTGAAATTCAAATAAATAATACAAAATCACATGGGCCCATACAAGTTCGATGGATCATATACGAATTTCAACCAATAAGAGAGAAATTGTTGAGAATAAAGTTTTAGTACATGTTTGGTTTCACATTTGGAACCTTCAATGGTCAAACATGGTTTGAGCATATTTTTGTCATGTTCGGTTTTGATTATGAAAGTGATTTTGGTTGTAGCTATTCTAATAGCCCGTTTGTTACAGATTATTTTTAAAAATAATCACTTTTAAAAAAAATTATCACTTATGATGACATGTTGATCGTTTGTTACAGATTCTTATAAAAGTGAAAAGCTGAAAATAATCTAAAAACTGCTTCAAATGAGAAGTTGTTTTGAGTAGCTTCTCAAAAAACCAGTTTTTTAAGAATGATTTTTTTTAAAATAAGGGATTTTTAATTTGCTACACAAGCTGAAAACAACTTCTCATTTTCTTAAAAATCTCTAAAAACTAATCTCTAAATTATTTCACAACAAAATCACTTATTTTTTAATCTGTAACAAGTGGGCCCTAAGTTAAAGCAATTATTCGTAACTTACACATTGAGTTATAATTAATTCAAATCGATTTTGATAATTATAAGTAATTTTGATCCAAAATATCCCAACACAACTTGATAAAAAAACATTTTTATGTGAATATATTTAAACATAAATCACTTCTTATTCAACTCACTTTTATTCCAAAATCAATTTTACAAAATCAAATTATTTCGAATCAGTTTTATCCACCATAGAACCAATCACACACTTAGAAAATTTAAAATTTCTTTAAAAAATATATATATAATAAAAATTTACAAGAGTATTAAATGGAATAAGTTTAGAAATTTATGACATTCTCCTGTATACCAAATAAGAAGATTAATTTCCTTTTTTCTCCACTATTAAAATCTATCCCCTCCATTCTTCTCCCAAATAATGCATGATATAAAGAATCTCTCTCATGTTTTTTTGGGGAAAAGATCACACGTGTTTGATGCCCACAAAAACATAAAGTTTCACTTTTAATTTAATACCTTAAATATAAGGGATTAAATTATGCGAGTTTGGTATTACAGATAATAAGTTGATTTATTTATTTTAGCACAAACATGTAAATGAAAGAAAAATATAATGATTTTTATTTGTAATGATAATGATTTTTTCACACGCACTAAGAAAATACAATATATATATATATATATAAAATAATCGGAGGTACTTTATCATTCCTATTTTAGAATGACATCTTTGTAGTTAAAAAGGTAACGACAACAATCTTTAATATATATACACAGAGACACATATATTTAACCATAGACCAGGTGTTGATTAAAACTACAATATATAGGTCCGTTTAGATAGAGTTTATTTTGAGTTTATGCAAAATAACTTATGCAAATAAATAAACTATAGAGGATTAGTCACTACATCATATATTGTTAAGCATCGTCTACATCATATATTTTAACATCTGAAGATAAATGAAGTGACATGGTTAATTAACCACTTTTCTTCATCAAAATTTGGTCTATGCATTGCATGGAATGATCAATTTATATCATATAATATCATATAGATTACTGTAATATGATTGGAAAATTATGATTGGCATTCTAATCCTATGATGCTTGCAAACTATATAGATTGTTTGTGATGTAATAAGGGTTGGAGTGACATTTCTCCCATTGAATATCAATTTCTTGCTGAAAAAAATAACTATTTTTCGCTGGTAGTAATTCTACCAGCGCAAAATAGCTATTCCGGATTAACAACTTGAACAATCATCAAAACTTCACAAGAAGAATAATTTTGACAAACCTTGATGAGAAGATAAAGAATCACATAAAAAAAAGAGAACGTTAATACGTACCGTTGATCCAGTTCCTAGGAGGTTGAAAATGGTATCCAGTTCTATGCATTTCGCTTACGGAGATCGTAGAAACAGATTGAAGATGAGGATATATTTTATGAAATGCTTCAACGCCATTGTTTATTAGTAACAACGAGAAAATTACTAGAGAGATGGTGAGACCCTTCCAAAGAACCATTGCAAAAAAACACAATAATATGGAAAGAGAATTTGCAATGGCAATGAAAAGTGGAAATAATAACATTGCATTGCAGTTATTTATAGTGACATTTCAAGGGAAGGAGGTGCGGCTGATATATATGGATTAAAAATAGGATTTGGATTACTTAATTGGATAAAACTTTAAAAGGGTTTTCAGTTTTTTCCTCTAATTCATTGTTTTGGCCGATTCTCTTGGGAAGATGGGGGGTCACTTAAGATAAGATCTAATTAGGAAGTTCAATCTTAATAATGATTGGTTAGTTCATTTGAATTTTTTTTGGCATTTATTTGAGTTTTATCTAAAAAATTAATTTTATGTAGAAAAAACTGGTTTAGAATTATATATCCTCTGGTCCATATTATAAGGAATACAATGACTCCTTTTTGATTAAAATTATTAAAAAAAAACTAAAATTACTTTTCTAATAGTTTAATTGATATACACCATCAACCAATAAAAATTTATGATATGAATTATTTATAATGTAGTTGAGATAAAGGTTTTTTTTTTTTACTGTTTTTCGTAATTGCTTGAAGTTGTAAAAGAAATTATAAAGCGACAATATGCATATACATTAAACTAGCCGCCTGACCCGTGCTAAGCACGGGGTTGACTAAATTTTAGTTAGCAAAACTAAAGTAAATCCGGAAGGGGAAACCCTCTTTAATAAACCAATCATTCAAGACAACAGTTTTCTGTCCACTGCAGGAATCAAACTTGGGAGCACTAAGTCGACCCCGTGTCCCAGGGTAGCTTATGCTAGTGGACCAATGATGTTGGTTTGTAAAATATATAGTCAAATAATTGTGGATTGAAATTAAATTATAGCTATAAATTAAATAAGAAGATTATAAAATTTAAAAAGAATATTGACAAAAAACGTTGAAATTAAACATCCATAGATAATGGGAAGAAAATGTCTAAAGCTTTTAATAACATAATCCATATTTATCAAATGTAAATATAAAAACTTAGCCCATGATAAGAAAGAAAAGAAGACAACACAATTAAAAACTAAAACACGTGGGTATCATGCATGGTTAAAACTCATGATAAAATAGGAGCAGTT
Source organism: Astragalus glycyphyllos (assembly GCA_963573325.1). Classification (NCBI taxonomy): domain Eukaryota; kingdom Viridiplantae; phylum Streptophyta; class Magnoliopsida; order Fabales; family Fabaceae; genus Astragalus; species Astragalus glycyphyllos. The sequence continues at coordinate 26,782,935 of OY754312.1, forward strand.
ATATAAAGTTGAAAGAAGATGGTGGAGGTTGTATTATAAATGTGGCTGAAGTTCCCGTTGAAAGAAGATAAAAATCTAAACACCAGTTAAAGTATGTTTTTAATACCGTTTGATGCGAAATGACAAAAATAAAGAAGACAACACAAATAGAAAGTGAAACACGTGGGTATCGTGCAGGGTTAGATGAAAATCACCAATAAAATAGCACCACCTATAGAAAGTTGAAAGTAATGTTAGCTAGTAGCTTATACATAGTTGGTTGAAATATATGTGTATCACTCCCGTGCGATGCACGGGGTGAGCTAGTATCGATGGATGTAAATGTATTAAATCAACTCCTTTTTTTACCAAAAAAACATTAATATTGTGAGAAGATGACTATTAATTAGAAATAGTTTAGTAAATGTATTTATTTTTTCCATGAATCCAAGAAAATTAAATGCATAAAACTACTATTCTTAATATGTGTAAAGGTAATTATTTTTGCTTATAATCAAGTCCGGAAGAAGTACATCAATACATCATGCAAGGTTAAATAAAAATCACCATTAAAATAAAAACACCTATACAAAATTGTAAGAAAATGTTGGGGAGTTCTATTGTAAATGAGACCGAAGTTCCCATGGAAAAAAGTTAACTTTTAAATATAAATTAAATAACAATATTATAAAATTAAAAATAAACTTTAACAAAGACATTGGAATTGAAAATTCACAAATAATAAGAAGAAGAAGAAATATAAAAAGTTTTAATAATGTTATCTATATTTATCAGAAATATAAAAACCTAACCCATAATGAAAAAGAAAATAAGACAACACAAATAGAAAGTGAAACATGTATGTAGGTATCATAAAGAGTCTGATTTAAAACTAAACACCAATTTAAGTATGCTTCTAATACTCGCTGGTGCGAAATTATCAAAATAAAGAAGAAAACACCAATTTGAACATGTAAACATTTTTCTGGAACCTATTTTGTCACGAATGTTTTTTTGCTTTTTCATCAAACATGTTATTGAGGAACGAACTTCGCGTATTTGAACATCTAAAAAAAATTTGGGACCCTATAGTATCCCAAAATACATCGTCAGCATCACACTTTACGTATTTTATCACAAACTTATTATTATTTTTTACCAAACCGGTTATGTACAAAGATACTTCTGGTATTTGAAGACTTAAAAAGTTTTTATGAATCCTAAAGTACCCCAAAACATACTATTTAACATTTCACTTTAAGCATTTTGGTACAAAATGATTTTTTTCACAATCAAGTACACTAAAGCACACTGTTTAGCATCTCACTTTACGTATTTTGTCACAAACTTATTATTCTTTTTTAACCAAACAGTTTACTTACGAAGAAACTTCTGGTATTTGAAGAATTTTTTTTTTTATGAATTCTAAAGTTCCGGAAAACATACTGCTTAACATTTCACACGTATTTTGGTACAAAATTATTTTTTTCCACCATAAGTACACCAAAACATGCTGTTTAGCATCTCACTTTACGTATTTTGTCACAAACTTATTATTATTTTTTACCAATCCGTTTACTTTCGAAGAAATTTTTGGTATTTGAAGAGTTAAATTTTTTTATGAATCCTAAAGTACCCTAAAACATACTGCTTAACATTTCACTTTACGCATTTTTGTACAAAATAATTTTTTTGCCCAAGTACACCAAAACACGCTGTTTAGCATCTCGTTACATATTTTGTAATGAAATTAAATCTTTTTCTCACAAAATGGATTATTGAATAATTTTTTTTTGCATATTTAAACATCTAAAATTTTTCGAGACTGTAAAATACCCCTTAAAATATAAAAAAGAAAAAATACAAAATTTTAAAATATAAAAGTAGAAAAAAAAAACTGAAACCAAAATGGAAGAAGGGAAAAAAATGAAGAAAAAAAGTAAAACTTTAAAATATAAAAGAAGAAAAAGGAAAAAGAGAAAAAATGGAAAAAAGGAAAAGAAGGAAAGAAAAAAAAAAGTTTTGGAGCCAATTTGAAGTGGCATGACAAGCCACATATATATAAGAGATTCATTTTTTAATGCAATATTGATAATTTCCATTTTTATACCTTTATTTAAAGTGACATTTTATATCAACAGAATTGTGTACCTCTTTCCAATGTATTAATTATGGGAATTGTCCAATGGAAATTGTGGGAAGGAAGATAAGGTTGAACCTTCCAAGTTCCAACACTTCAATATTGTGCACCTCCATTGCCACTTTTAACAATGGTATAGAATTACTTAGGGTTTGTTTCATTAGCTTTTTAAAACAAATTGTTTGATTTCAAAAAATTGTGTTCATTGTTAACTTTTAAATTAAATGGAAATCTGTTTTTAAAAAGTACGCTAAATCTCTTCGACATGCAATATTATTGTTTAAGTTATTCTACGTTTTTTTAGGGTCTTCCTTCTTAATTGTTTTTTTAACTTGAATATGAGAAACGCTAGCAATATCCTCGTTTACACACTTTCTCAAATACTCACTTTATGATTGGTCAAAATTCATGTGGGTTCCACCAATCATAAGTGAGTGTGTAAAAGAATGTTGCTAGCCTCTTTGAATCTGTGTTGTTAGAATCAGACGGTTCAACTGGAAACCGCCCAATCCAGCAGTTAGTTCAACCCCGTTTGGACCGCAGTAGGGTTGAACCACTTTGAACCGCCAATTTACTCGGGTTGAACCGCTCGAAATGTATTTTTTATTTCATTTTTCCTTTTTTTACTTTTTATTTAATTATTAATTATCCGGTTCAATCATGGTTGAGCCGTGTGAACCAATTGAACCATGACCCGAGGTCTCGCCGGTTTGATCTCCGCTACAATTTTAAAAACATTGCTTTGTAATATATAAAAACTTGTGTGGCAAAATATGTTATTCATGATTTTGATCTACACATCAAAAGATATTTTCTTGACCTAATTTAACTTAGTCGGGTAGTATAATGATAGAGACTCTTAATTACTGTTGTGTGATTTGTGTATTATTTGATGAATTGTTTTTCTATCTTGTGGTACAGTGGAAATCCCCTTTAAGTTCTTGGGAGTACCAATTGGTGCTAATCCTCGAAGAAGGAGTACATGGAAGCCAATGGTGGAATCTATATATGAGGGCTAGACTGCCATCTTGGCGAGGTCGTCATCTATCTATGGGCGGAAGGGTAACGCTTATTAATTCTGTTCTTTCAAGCCTTCCCTTGTATTATTTTTCTTTCTATAAAGCACCTAAAGTTGTTCTTAAGGAGCTTACTAAAATACAAAGGGATTTCTTATGGGGATCTAATGAAGGAATTGCTTTCTTTTAGATATGAAGACTTAAGCTTGAAGCAGATGACTAGTTTTGGTAGGTTGTGGGGGCCAAAAGATTCAATATGATGGAGAGATTTGATGTTGTTGGGGAGGGATGTTACGCCTAACCAGAATTTTTTTCATAATGCATTGAGCTGTAATATAGGGAATGGTCTTTTCATACTTTTTTGGCATCATAAGTGGTTAGGATCTGAACCATTGAAGGTAACCTTTTCGGATTTGTTTGCTATTTCTAGTCATCAACATATGTGTGTGGAAAACACGGGTTATTGGGAGGCGGGACAGTGGATGTGGGATTTGGAATGGTCAAGACAACTTCATGATCACGAGGAAGAGGAATTGCTCTCATTGGAGACAATTCTCTATGATGTGCGTTTGGTGGAAAATACTCAAGATAGATGGAAGTCGACAATTCACAAAACCAATCTTTTCACTGTAAGTTCTTGTTATTCTTTAGTGATGAATTTGTTAGAAAAAAACACATCTATAAACTATAAGTCATGTTTTCTATCTTGTCTATCTTTCCACCTTTTTGATTTGTGTTGACGTGATCATTTATATTTTATAGAATTTATTATTTAATTTTAGTTTTAAGAAATTCGATATTGTATCATCAATATCATATCATCAATCAATCAATACTAATCAATACTAATATAATAAAAATCTTATGTTAGGAGAATGTTATTTTTATTCTACTTATAAGCATGCCATGTGTTCAAAAATAAGGGCAAATAGGTAAAATAATCACTAAAAGAGAAAAAAACTTCTACCTTTTTAAGCTTTTTTGCTAAAAGACAAAATAGTTGTTTAATCAATAAAGTAAAACATATGGCCTAACTACAATTGTGTTTCCAAGCATAGGAAAGAAAAACACATGAAAAAATGTTTTTTTTTTATATAAATCGGGTATCTCTGCGCGCAACTTAATAGAATTTACTATTTACTATTATCTATCTAAAACTACTAAAACAAATCAATTTAACCACTAACAATTGATAAAAAAAAAGTAACTACTATCAAAAAATACAACATAATTTTTTTAAAATAATTAAATTAATACTAAATGATCATTTCATAAAAGTTATAAACAAGTGGCAACGAGAGACTGACAACAACAACGGCAACAAAAGACCGAAAATGTTACTAGGTAGTTCATACTCATATATGTAAAGTTAAGGCTAATGCCATGTAAACCACTAACCTAGGGTGATGGCATAAATTCAAGTATTTAACTTACTGACATGAATAAAATAAAAACCAAACACACTAACTATAATATTTTGCCTACATTGATTTTTAATTATTCAACTTATATCAACAGACTTCATACTCCATGCTTTGAGGTTCTCCATTGTGATAGGTTCAGTACCATTGTTGAATACAAACAAGCTAGCTTGACTCATCACTGCTAGCTTTGGATAAACCCTAGATAAAATGTTTGTTTTCCCTCCTTCTCCAAAACTCTCCACCACTGAGTGATCAATCTGCCAGAGTTGGGGAAAAAAAACATTGATGAAAAAGTATGGTCAAAAAGTGTTACATAAAGGTGTTGCATTTGTACATACCAAGCTCCTAAGAGAGAGTTTTCCACTTGTTAAATCCACATCTACAAATCCAGCAAATGATGGCTTGTACAATTCACTTTTCAAGGAGGTGCTATTCTTACATGCAAAGCAAAGTTAGTCAATTAAATTAATTAAATGTAAATTATAGCTAAGTTGGTTATCTGAGGTCTAGAGTTTATATCCAGAAAACTAACATTCTCCTCTCCTCCTAACTAGTTACTGCCTCTAGTCCTATTTACAATTTCTAGGTTTATTGAACAACCCATGTATCTGGTCTATATTAATATTATATAAAAGATACATTAGTTATTCAATGAACTTAAAAACCGATTTTTCTCTTAACTATGCGATCCGAGAGAGCAGTGGCGGACCTACACTCATCTTAGGAGTGTCAATTGCACACCCTTAAAAAATAAAACTGCATCATTCCTATGTAAAAAATATATATATATATATTGCACATCTTGAAAAAAAAAAATTGTTTGCATCCAAGTTCTTAATTTTGCACTCAGTCCACACTACATCATACTCACACCATCACTCAGTTCAATTTCTCTCCCTCCCGATTGCTTAGAGGACAATTATGAGTAGTATAATTTATTTAACTATATACATTAAAAAAATTATATATTTTTTGGTGATACGTGATTTTAAAATTATTTGACCCCGCTAACACTAGGTACTAGATCCGCCCCTAGGAGAGAGTATAACAAATAAGATTTGATTATCAAAACAGATATAATGAAGGAATTGATGATATGATATAATGAAATTTGAGATCTTCATGAAGATAAACCTCTGTGCATCAGAGCAGAGAAGAACCACATGCTTATTTGGTGCTTTGAAAACTCTGAAGAATACAGGAGTGAACTCGTCCAGATTTTGTGAAGCCAAAGCCAAAAGCCCAAATGGCCCAAGCCCACCTTGAACTTTTGAACCTTTTTGGGCACAAAGATCTTGTGCATTTACCCAACTTGGATCATATGCCTCTGCCTTGTCCAAGCTTGAAAATGAGAAGGTAACTTCCACATCAGCCTGGGCTGCAGTTATTCCAACTACTTTAACATAATCACCCTTTTCAAGCTTTTGATTATTCATATTAACTTCTTTCTCTCTAAGACTATTCAATTCTTCAACGGGAAGTTGTACCAATTGTCTCCCACTAGAATCAAGCCACACAGCTCTTGGAATTGCCTGAAAATTTTAACATACATACATAAACACATATTTGATTTTTAATTTTCAAATATTAAAAAACTGACTTAATAAATTCATTGATTAAAATAAAAACAAATCCTCTTCTGAATAATTCTACACTCATACGCCTATGCAAAAAAGTTATATCAATGTAAATATGAAAAATAAATTATAGACTCCACTTGTGATGTTAGGAGTCCAACTCTCAATTTTGGCCCCTGATGTCTGTGTTTTGGGCTGAGCTTGCTAAATAGATACCAGAAAAGAAATGGAGCGTCTTGGTTTAGCCTAGTTGGCCCACAGACCAAAAAGGCCCATTTTTTATTTTTATTTTTAAAAATATTTGTGGTTTTCCTTTGTTAAAAATTTATTGGACCAAGTTGGCCCGATCTTTCAAGCAACTGGACTAACCCAATTTGGTATTTTAGCCCGTTAGACTCGGGTGAACTGAGTAGCCTGAATTGACAGCTCTAATTGAGAGTGCATTAAACTGTGATTTCTAATGTAACTATACTTATATATGACAACTACTCAAGTTTAGTTTGAAGGCATGCATGAAGTACCTGAATTCCAACCCATCCTTTGTTAACGTCGTCTTCTTTAGAATCAGACTCATTAGCCCAACCCCACAAAATCCTACGATTCCTACTTGGATCAAAAAACGACTTAGAAGCATAAAAATTACCATAATCATATCTAAGACCACCCCAACCATCTTCCGAACTATTATCAGGAATATACCTATCTTTATCCACAAAATACGTACCCAACGTATAATACTCAAACCTAGTCATATCCAAACTGTTCTTCAAAACATGTTTAACATGATTTCCTTCTTCTGAGGTATCCAAACCGTCTTTACCTCGTATCGAAATAGGATAAAAATCAGGACATTCCCACATACCCACCCGTACTAGTAGTTGAATGAATAGGATGCTGAGCTTTAACCCATTTCACAAAATCCTTACTTCTATATAAATAAGCTATCCCTCTATGGTTTCTTTTACTACCAACTAATATTCTCCGGTGACCATCTTTTCCTTCCCATGCGGTCGTTGGGTCACGAAACGCGATGTTGTTTACGCCTTTGTCGGTTACTAGGATTGGATTATGGCTATCGGGTTTAACCCATTTTCTTAAAAGTGGCCAGATCAGTTAAATCTTCAGGTATAGCGTAACATTGTACTTGTGTGTTTTTTTGGTCAATGATTCCGGTGTAGAGGATTATTGGTCCTTTACCTGGGACAATCGTGGTTGAACCGGACCAACAACCGAATTTGTCGAATGGTTTCGATGGGTAAAGTGCAGGTTCAAGTGTTTTCCAACTTATTAGATCTTTTGATACTGAATGGCCCCATACTATGTTACCCCACACCGATCCGTTTGGGTTTTATTGGTAGAATAGGTGGTTGTATCGATTGTAGTACATTGGTCCTGTATTGTTGGAAAATATCAATATAAATTATTAAGGTATATATACAGACATATAATTATGAAAAATGAAGTAAAGAAAATATCAAAATTGAGCTTTTACTCACCATTTGGATCTGCAATGTGGTTGATATGTCCATGTCACCAATTTAGACACCATGAAAGAATCAGAAAGAAAATGAAGTTAGCATTTATGGGAGCAATAATATATTTATTAATCATATTAAAACTTAGTAAAAGGTATCAAAAACTCCAATAATTATTGATGATCAGAACTGCATGGAGAAGTTTATATCTAGAGCAAAAATTTGAAAACCTAAGGTTATCTTGAAAATTGTATAACAGAATGATTCATTCAAATTAATTTAACTTTTGTAGTTGAAATGTTGGTTTTTATATTTTTGTAATGTGTTAGGGTGTCAAAACTGCAACAAATATTATTTCAATTTTCAGCGTGTCACCATCTTCCATGTTAGTAGGAAACTAGGAATGTCTAATTTAGTAACACTTTATAAACCCACAAACAAAACATATATTAAGAACAACTAATATACACACTATACTATAGAAGAGTTTCGCATGCATTCTTTATCTATTATTAGAAAGCCATGCAAAAAGGGCATAAGCTTAAGCTAATGTATATTGAATTATTAATTTCACGTTTTCTAAGTCACTAATAACTGTACTAATCGGCGGATACATAACAAAAATTGAAGAAGCCAAAAATAAATGAAGTGCCATTACAGCTATGCATGGACGGTGTACAAATATTTTACAACGTCAACTAATTAGAAACCGGCACGTCATAAAAATATTTGACTATTAATTATCTCATTTATCTTAAAAGTTAGGGTTATTATAACGATTAAGAATAACAAACCTGATGAGAAGATAGACAAGAATCACAACAACAACAAAACTAGTATTATGAATGAAAAAATACGTTACGTACCGTTGATCCAGTTCCTAGGAGGTTGAAAATGGTATCCAGTTTTATGAACTTCGCTTACGGAAATGGTTGAAAGAGATTGAAGATGAGGGTATATTTTGTGAAATGCTTCAACGCCATTGTTTTCTATTAGTAACAACAAACTAATGGAGAAAGTCACCAGAGACTAGAGAGAGGGTGAGGCTCTTCCAGAGAACCATTGGAAAAAACACAATAATACGGAAAGAGAACTTGCAATGGGAATAATGAAAAGTGGAAATAATAACATTGCATTGCAGTTATTTATAGAGTGAGATTTTAAGGGAAAGGAGGTGCGGCTGATGTGGATTAAAAATAGGATTTGGATTAATTAATTAATATATAGGATAACTCTTAAAAGAGGTTTCACTAGTTTCTTCAGTAATTTCTTCAGTAATTCACTGTTTGGCCGATTCTCTTGAGAAGATGGGGTCGCCAATAAAGATCTAGTGAGGAAGTTCAATCTTAAAAATAAAACGACAAATAAACACTTCGCACTGACACCACCACGGCTCGCACCCAGGTTTGAACTCGGGAGCCGCCGTCTCTATATCGCCGAAATTATCAAGGGAACCAACACCGAAGGACATCCATAAATGAATTTTATAAAGAAGAAAATCGGTTGCGAATTCTTTTTTTTTGACTTAGGTCGCGAATTCTATTGCTAGAAGTTTTTTACACCATTAACTAATAAAATTTTATGATATGGGTGATTTATAATGTAGATGAGATAAAGTTTTTTTTGTGCTGAGTTGTTTCGTGATTGTTTGAAGTTGTAAAAAAAATTATACAATGACATCTTCAATCTTGTAACTCATAGATAGTTCTTACTATCTCAATCAATCATGGTGGCCTCATAGATAGTACATGGAAGGTTTTACCTCCTAATCTAACTCATAGATAGTTCTTCCAATAATGTCATCTTGGAAGGGATAATTGATATTCTTCTTGATGGTATACGCATGAAACCAATCAAAAAAAGGAATATTGTATTTGACATTTTCAAGAAATTTATAGAACTTTTCCTGAATGGACTTTCTATTTTTCCCTTGATAATGTTTGAAGAACCATTCTCTGTGAAGAGACCATTCTTCAGAATAAAATTCCTTTTTGAGGGAAATTTTATCTATGACAAAAGAAGTTTGATTTTTGATAAGATCTTTGCAAAGTTCTTGATTGGTAAGACCTTTACTAAGATCTTGATTGTTATTTTCAGAAAATTGATTTTCTGATAAAGGCATAGCAACAAAAGACATGTCTGAGAGAGTGAGGAAAGCAGTATGTAAAAGGCGGTTTTACAAAATATTTTGTTTAATTCCTCACCCATAAGTATCGTCGCCTTCACTTGGCTTCATTAGAAATATAAATATTAAAATATGAACTAGTAACTACTTTCTAGATTATGCTGGGGATTTAAACATGTTTTGTTCAAGGATCATAACAAGAACCATTTAAGTTATGTTTTGATACCAAGAGGGGTTCGGAACCAGGAGAGGGGGATTAAATTAAAGAGACAGAGGGGAAGTAGGTAGCATACGGAATGCAACAAATAAAATAAATTAAAGACAGATAAAACTCACGAGATAGATTAGGAGGTAAAACCTTCCATGTACTATCTATGAGTTACTATGATTGATTGAGATAGTAAGAACTATCTATGAGTTACAAGATTGAAGATTGAAGAAGAGAAGAAGAAGATTACAAGTGCTCTGGCTTCTCACTAGAACTAGGGAGAGAAGTAGAGAATTGTGTTCTAAAATCGTGTGTCGAAGTGTGTCCCTAACACAAGCCTATGACACGATTAAATAGAAGGAAAATTGAATAGTAACCGGTTACTAAACCGGCACTGTGCACTAAATGACCTGCACTGTAGAGAATCCAAGAGTAACTGACTTGAACTGTGCAGCAGCAGGGATAAGTACACGTGGTCTGAGCAATAAAGGAGCCTTGGATTCCAAAATGCCAGAAGATAGTGGGAGACAAGGGGTCCCCATGGATTGACCACTTCGTTTTGTGGGAAAGCAAGAATCTTTGACTATGAAGACAAAGTGGTGGGTGGGACGTCCACTAAGTCTCGTAATGATGAACCTTATCGTGTTCCTGCAAACAGAGAAACAACAGAGCTTGTCGAAAGACAACAGAGCTTGTCGAAAGGTTAGATTTGAAGATTGGACAGTTTTTCATGCCTGATGCAGACACTACAATCACCATGTTCAGGGTGGTTTTGAACAGTTTTTCATGTCCATAAGGACACTACAATCACCATGTTCAAGGGTGGTATAGGATCAGTTTTTCGTGCCCAAAGTAGGCACTACAATTACCTTGATCCAGGGTAGTAATTAAGCAGTTTTTCCCACAAAGAGTGGTACAGTTATCATGCTTAAGGATAAAATTTGAGAAAAAATTTGAAGCTTTCATGAGGATCAAAAAAGATCATCAAGAAAGGAATTTTGTAAAATAAGATTATGATTAAAAAATCCCAAGGGGATCAGCAAAGATTATCAGAATAATAATCAAAGCCATCTTCCTCAGAGAAATCTTTTGGAGAGGAGGAAGAAGATGAGACAAGAATCTGTTTCATCTTATTGTCCTTTTTTGAAGATGAAGGGACATCCTTGGCCTCAGATTGGTTTTGAAGAAGTTTCATGACATTCTGAAGTTTTTCCAGAATATCATCTTCAGAGGTAGAAGCTGCAAGAGCTGCAGAAATTCTAGCCTTTTGATTTAAAAATTTACAAGTTTCTGGGTCAGCAACTTGCAAAGCTTTTGGGTTGGTTTTAAACCAATTGGTCACACCCGCAGGAGATGCAGCAGAGGCATCAAAACGAGGCCACCATTTGACAAACCCTTGTTTGTAAAAAGACAACAAAGTCTTTGGGTGATGAAAATGCCCAGTTTTATATTGCCATGAAAATATCCATGATAATGAAAAAATGGCATAAAAATTTAAAGTGATTGGATAATTGGTAAGATCTTTGTTGAATCTTTTTGAAAATATTTGAAATCCTTCTTGGACTTCAGTGGGAAAGATTTCTGGGCAAGGGCCAAAGAAATCCCACCATTGAAGGAACCAATTAGGGAAGGAATACTTGGTTTTCTTTTTGAAATAGATCAACCAAGAATGTTTAAGAATTTTGTTTTGTAAGCCTAGGATAACATAATCCCAAGCTTTGATATAATCCCAATAATTATAACCCATAGGGTCAAAGAGCTGGGAAAATTTCTTTGTGTTGTTTGGATTTGGCCCAAATGCTGAGGGTGTCAGAACATTTAGAATTTGAAGGGTTGAATGGGTGATGACAGCATCATCCTTAGGATCCCTATAATGTTTGAGGGATATTGACTCAGTATCTATGAGAATAAACTCATAAAATTTTTGGGTTTTATTTGGAGTAAAAGGTAAGAAATGGGATTGAGGTGGAAAGATTTTTGGAGGGATCTTGTTGGGATTTTCATTCCAAAATTCTGGTTCAATATGAGCCACAAAGAAATAGCTTTCTTTTGGGACATACTGGGTTTGAGCAGGGGTAATTGGGTTGGTACTAATGACCAAATTTGACTGATTTTGGGCAGAGGTAACCTGGGATTTTGGGTTAATCTGCAATTGTTGGGATTTTTGGGTTTGAATAGCTAGGTCCAAGGTAGGGAGATCTTGATCACTATCCTCAGCTATACTAGCCCAAGTTCTGGAGGGAAGATTGGTTAACCCTTGTTCCTGGAAAGTCAGGAGGGTTTGGATTGGAAAGGCATAGTCAGACTTTGCCTGTTTAATTTGGTTTTGGGTACTCTGAGGGGAATGCCCAGATTGGTTTCCAGATTGGTTTAGGGTGGAAGGCCCTGTAGAGATCATAGGGTTTTTACCTTTTCCTCTTCCTCTTCCTCTCGAGGAGGAAGCCCTGGTGGTCATCTTGATTGAAGCCCTGAGAATCAAAGATGATTCAGTTAGTAAAATTCTGATTATAATTTCTATATAATCGTAATGGAATAAAATGTCTAAAATTTCTACCATTTGGTTTCTAGACATAAAGAGATTAATATTTAGAAATTTTCCATGAAAATTTCCAGCAAGATTATAGGCGTCAAGAATTTCTTGTGAGACAGCGTGATTAACCATGTCACAAGTAATATCTATCATTCCCTCCTGGGTTTTAGCTTTGATGCTAATTCCAGAATTGAAATTGGTTTCGGAGCAAATTTTTTGAGTTTTATTGAACGATTTGCTCGGATGATAAAACATAAAGGGTTGCCCCAGATAATAAGCATTAATACCAAAACCATTGATATGAAAAGAAAAAAGTAGAGCTGGGGATTCCCAGATAACTCTATTTTCAAAGTTGGTAATAATGGATGAAATGGAGATATTGAATCTGCAAATGGAGGAAGCTAGGTTATTAAGCCTAGATTCAGGTTTATCAAAATAATAACCTAACCAATTGTAGATTCTGGATTTAATCTTAGGTTTGAGCTCAAGGTTCTTAAGCTCAGATAAAATCCTGTTGTACCTATGGGGTTTTCCATCTCTGCAGATGAGCTTAATTTTTCTTTTGGTACTAGGATCAATATTGAAGGTACTGAGTTTTCTAATAACCCAGCAGCTCTTGGTTTTGTGACCTGTTCTACTGCAAACAAAGCAGGTAACCTGCTTACTAGGTCTATTATGTACCTTCTTAGTAGGTTGGTTGATGGGAGAAACCTCAGGTTTTCTTTTATTGCAAGTGCAACAAATTTCTGTGATTTGAGATTTAGCCCGGGTATTGAGTTTCTTGTCCCTTTTCCTAATGTAGGGCTTTGGTACATAACCAGGTTTGGGTTGATTAGGACATTTTCTGGCAATGTGGCCAAAATTGTCACATTTGAAGCAGATAACCTTTCTTTCATCAAAAGGAATTTTGGTTATCGTGTTTATAGAGCCATTGGTTTTAGGATTAAGAGCCATACCTTTAAGAAGGTTTAATTGCTCATTGACTCTAGCTAAAAGTCCTTCATAATTGGTTTGCTGAAGAACTGGTTTGGTAATAGGTTTCTCTAACTGGGTAGGGATACCTAAAACATTCTTAGTTTGTTCTAAGACATCATTGGGATGTTTAGAGGGGATGATAGGGACATCCTGTCTCCTACCAGATAAAATGGATTGAAAAGGGTAATTGATGCCTTTCCTAAAAGCATAGTCTTTAAACCATTTAAAGAAAGGGGTGTTATGTTTGGTTTTCCTGAGAAATTCATAGAATTTCTCTTGGATTGCTTTACGTTTGTGTCCCTGATACTGAGAAAAGAACCAATTCTTATGAGGAGACCATTCCTCAGAATAAAATTCTTTTCTAAGGGATTCCTTATCCATGATGAATTTAGACTTCATCATAAGGATTATTAAGGGAGGAATAGGTTGGAGATTGAATAGACCTAAGGTCTTCCTCCTCTTTCTGATAGGAGGTTTTTACAGGGGTTGTGGTTTCAAAACCCTGCAAATGGATAGTGGAACCATCATGGGAGGCTCCTATCTGAGGTTTGGAGGACTCTCTAGCTACAGAGAAGGATCTCCTAGAGAAAGATCCTCTGGACATAGCCGTTCTGAAGTCTTCTTCAGATCTGAGGGACCTAGGGATAGTGAAGGAGTTGCTTCTGTTAAAAACAAGATCAACTCTTCCAGATTGATGCTGAATAACCTCCTGGAATTCTGGTGTTATCCTAGGTGCTGTAGGGGCAGCTTTATCTAGGGTCCAGGTTTCAGGAAGTGTAATATCATTCCATTGTATGGTTTTAGGTACCATAATATTGGCCTTAGATTGGTCAGTAAGAAACAAAGTTGTTTCTCCTGATTTGTGGCATTTGGGTTTTAAGGAAATTGGACCTGATAGAGTTCATTACTTTGTAATGAATTCTGTATATCAAAGTGATAGGGACAGATCCTTCCTTCATGTCATAGCCGTGACACTTGACATTAAGATAAAGAACATCAAGGATGTTCTTATCATCCAGACTGACAGTTAAATCTGGGAAGCAATTGAAAAAGATAGGCCCATGAATAAGGCTAGTTTCAACAGTTCCTAATAAGGAGTCATGAAACTGATTATGGCGAGCATCTCTTAAACAGAGCAAAACTGCCACGTTAAGAGATTCTCTGGTAAGAGGCTTCATACCTACCTGAACACTTCCAATGTGTAGGTAGTTGAAGTTCTTAGCCTTATGATCTTTCATACTCTTTTCAGAGAGAAGATGAAATTCTTCATCATCTTTGCGGAGTATGATTTTCTGTTCAACTGTTCTGATAATAAAATCAGTTTTTGAAAAGAAAGATTTTTGGTTTTGATAAAGATCTTTATGAGATATCTTTGGAATATCCCAATTATCAAGATCTTGATTGATATCTTCAAAACGTATTTCTTCTTTGAAGATTTTGTTTGATAAAGATTGATTGGAAGATGAAGATGAGGATGAGGGATTGCAAGAGAAACGAGAAGAAAAGCTCTTAAACATATCAGATAAAAATTTCTTCCTCACCCGTAAGCATCATCGCCTTCACTTGGTTTCATTAGAAATATAAATATTAAAATATGAACTAGTAACTACTTTCTAGATTATGCTGAGGATTTAAACATGTTTTGTTTAAAGATCATAACAAGGCCAAGTGCAGGATATTAAAACTTGGATAAAAGAATTATTTTCTAATTTATATCTCAGAGAGAAATCCTTTTACTCAGAAAACAATAAGTAAAGTAAATACTGAAATACATTTAATTTAAACCATTTAAATTATATCTTGAGTTTGATTCAGATATGCAAGTGATCAATAAACAAACTGTTTTCTGTTTTACTTTCTTTTAAACACCAAGATGTTTCCAGAATACAACATCTCTCTGGGCGGCAAGGTAGCTGCTCTATCACTCGCGAGGCTTACGCATTCGTTATGCCGTTCGTCGTTAGCGAGATTTCCAAGTATTCTTTCAAAATCCTATAATGTCAAAAGTAAGTAGAACATGGTTTTGAAAAAGTTATAGATGTTCTTGATCAAAAGCAGATAATACGTTTTCAAAATATAACTTAGGGAAAGTTCAATTTAAACATATGACAACATACTTTGACAAACTGTTTTAAGATCAAAAGTAAATCTTTGTAAAATATAAACACAGATGAATAATTTTCTTATTCAATCACCTTTTATGTTTATGTGTTATAAAATAGTAAGCTGATTGACTATGGGATTTCTCAGACATCTGGTACTGCTCACAACAGACATTGGCCACGTTTGTGAGGCTCCCAGAACATTCTTTGAAAATACACCAGTAAACTGGCCTGAACAAGGCTAGCCATAGTCAAGGAGTATACTAATAGTGTAACACTTAGAAATATTTTAACTTTGAATTAATATCCATAACAGGCACTTATATGATTATGAACAAAATAAGTAACTGCAAAGCATAACCCAGATAAGTAACCAACAGTTCAAAGTTAATATCTACATTCCTACTTCCACCATCTTCGATAGATACCAAGAGGGGTTCGGAACCAGGAGAGGGGGATTAAATTAAAGAGACAGAGGGGAAGTAGGTAGCATACGGAATGCAACAAATAAAATAAATTAAAGACAGATAAAACTCACGAGATAGATTAGGAGGTAAAACCTTCCATGTACTATCTATGAGTTACTATGATTGATTGAGATAGTAAGAACTATCTATGAGTTACAAGATTGAAGATTGAAGAAGAGAAGAAGAAGATTACAAGTGCTCTGGCTTCTCACTAGAACTAGGGAGAGAAGTAGAGAATTGTGTTCTAAAATCGTGTGTGTCTCTAACACAAGCCTATGGCACGATTAAATAGATTGGAAAAATAAATAGTAACCGGTTACTAAACCGGCACTGTGCACAAAATGACCTGCACTGTACAGAATCCAAGGGCAAGTGACTTGAACTATGCGGTATCCAATGCAGAAAGCAAAAAGCATCCAAAGTGCATGATTAGAAATAAGATAATGGGAGACCATGGTGGAGGTCCACATGCATGCGCCAATTATGGCTCAACAATAATGCTTTGACTTGAGAATTGCTTCCAAAGGAAAATTTGACTAAACCCTGCAAAATCAGCAGAATAAAAATTAAGCATAATTTGAACAGTTTTTCATGTCCATAAGGACACTACAATCACCATGTTCAAGGGTGGTGGAGGACCAGTTTTTCATACCAATAACGGTACTACTATCACCATGATCCAGGGTGTTATTGGAACAGTTTTTCATGTCTAATGTAGACACTACAATTACCTTGTTCCAGGGTAGTATTTAAGCAGTTTTTCCCACAAAGAGTGGTACAGTTATCATGCTTAAGGATAAATATTTCCCTGTAAATATTCACGAGTGAGATAATCAGGAAGAGAATTGTCAGAACCTTTAAGATATTCAATATCAAAATCAAATATACTTAAAATTGCTTGCCATCTGGCAAAAATTTGTTTAGATGCAAGATTTTTAACATCCTTTTGCAAGATATCTTTTGCAGACTTGCAATCAATGCGGACAAGAAATTTTTGATTCAGAAGATCGGATTGGAATTTTGAAATGGATAGAACAATGGCTAAAACTTCTTTTTTGATAGTGGATTAATTCTGCTGGGCAGGATTCCAATGTTTAGAAGTGAAAGCAATGATTTGTTCTTTTCCAGAAATTTTTTGTTTTAAAATTCCGCCGTAACCAATATCAGAAGCATCGGTTTCGACAATTTTGAAGGCTTCAGGGTTGGGTAGGTAAAGGCAGGGTAGCTCTCTAACCTGGGCTTTGATTTGTATGACAATCTTGGTGTGATCATCCGTCCAAGGAGGAGGATCCTTTCTTAGACGATCATGAAGAGGTTTGATGAGATTACTCAGTTGTGGAAAGAAGTCTGAGACATAATTTAGACAACCAAGGAACCTTTGTAATTGAGTTTTGTCAACAATTTGATTGGGGAATTTATCCGAGAACTCAATAGCCCTAGTGATAGGAGTAATAGTTCCGTGATGGATATTGTGACCCAAAAATCTGATTTTTGTTTGAAACAAATTGATTTTTGTCTTAGACACAGCAAGACCATTTTTCTTTATGATAGAAATAAAGGTGTTGATATGTCTGACATGTTGATCAAAAGATTGTGAATAAATAAGCACATCATCAATATAGACAATGGCGAATTTCGCATAATCATTGAATATATCATTCATGATTCTTTGAAATTCAGAAGGAGCGTTTTTCAAGCCAAAAGGCATAACGTTCCATTCATATTGACCAAAAGGGACAGTGAAGGCAGTTTTGTATCTATCCTTCTCTTTAATCTGGATTTGCCAAAATCCAGATTTCATGTCAAATATTGAAAATATTTTTGCGTCATGAAGTCGTTTGAGAAGGTCCTTTTTGTTAGGGATAGGATATCTAATCCAACAAAGAGCTTGGTTGAGAGGTTTGTAATTGATGACCAATCTGGGAGTTCCCCTTTCTATTTCTGCTTGTTTATTAACATAAAAGGCAGAGCAAGACCAGGAACTCTTACTTTTGCGAATAAGACCTCTTTTCAAAAGATCATTTATTTCCTTCTGACAAACCAGGAGGAGATCCTGATTCATCTGGATCGGTCTAGCTTTGGTGGGAATTTGTCTTTCATGAAAATCCTTTTCATAAGGGAGTTCCACAACATGACGTTTTCTTTCCCAGAAAGCATTAGGAAGATCAGAACAAATAGTGGATTGTATTTGTTCTAAAAGACTCTTAATTTTGAATTGATTTTCCCTTTTGAGTAATTGGGAATCGATATTTCTAAAAGTAATTTCATCTTTTAAAAAATTGATTTGATTTTCTTTGTAAGAAATTGGATTTAAGTTTCTGATAAAAGGTTTTCTTAAAAACTTAAAAATGATTGGTTGTCCCAAATGCTGGGCTATGATACCTTCTTCAGTTATTTGGAAAGGAAAAAGTGACCTTATGAACGGAGTTCCTAAAATCACCTGATTTTTCAAATCTTTGACAAGAAGAAATGAGGTATCAATTTTGAAATTGTTGTTTTCGATGATAGCTGAAGACAACTTGTAATTGATCCTTAACTTAGTACCATTTGCAGCACTAAGTTGTTCAGAGGTTTTTTCAAAGTATTTTGTTGGGATAAGACCCTCTAAAATACAATTTGAATCTGCACCTGTGTCAAACAAGGCAACAGTTTCAAAAGTAAAATCTTCGATAATGATTTTGACATTTATGTAAAACTTTTGAATTTTTACATAATTGATCAGCCCTAAGAAATCTGAATCCGCGTCCTTATCTGAGTCAGGGACACTTGAAGAGGAATTGGTTTCATGATTATTCCAACGGTCAATAATGGACTGGTGATTAGCCTGTTTTTCTTTCAGTTTGTTGACCTCAACTTTTAAGTTGTTGATCTCATACTGAAGATCTTGGATAGTAACAGGTTTGATACAGGTTTTCTCTAACCTTTTGAAGGTATCCTTGAGATTATACTTATTGGTTACTAAAGGACTTTTGGGAGGTTTAGTCTCAAGAGTAGACTTAAGCCTTTTGAGATACTTTTCCCTTTCCTGGGGGTCAGGAATGGCATTTATGGCTTCAAGGAGAAGATCTTGTTCTTTGGTGAGGACATTGATGCTATTAGAGGAATCAGAATTAGATAAATCATCATCCTGAATTTGATTTATTTTCTCAGAAGGTTGATCCGAGGATTCTCCTGAAGATTGGGCTAGTAAATTGTTAATCTTGCTTTCAATGTCTGAACCAAGATTAAGAACTTTGAGTTTGTTTATAACTCTACAGTTTCTACTAATATGGCCTGGTTTGCCACATTTGAAGCAGATGATGGGGTTTTTATCATTATTCTCATAATGATTTTTGGTAAATCGACCAGTAATCCTTGGCCTAGGTTTCCTATCATGCCTTTCCTTGTAATAGTCAGGTCTAGGTAAGGTGTTGATAGGTTTTGGTTTGGGTTTGGTTTTTTTGATGCAAGGGAGGCCGAATTGTTCACAGAAGGTTCCTAAGTCTCTGCGATTTTGGGCCTTTTCTTTGGATAATTGTTGCTGAATTTTGTCGTCTTGACAAATTTTCAAAGCAACTCTTTGGATGATAGCAATAAGCTGACCATAGCTTAATTGCTGATAGGGAATATTTCCATTAGGGTCCTGATTGCGCAGTTTATCTCTAACCTTATCGCCTAAGGATTTAGGGAGGCCTGCCAGGAACTTCTCCTTCCAGAAGGCTTGTTGGCTATCTTCTCTGGTGTAGATTCTTGTAAGGAATGTGTCCTTATACCATCTAAAGTCACCGAGGGTTTTGCACCTAAGATTAGACAACAACTCTGCAGATCTATCCTTAATCAAGGAAGGGTCTCCTACAAAGTGTTGGGCAATGGTGAAGATTAAGGTGTTAACTGCATCAGGAATCTGAATCCCATCATCAAGGATGGGTTCTCCGTTGGGTTCCTTTTTGATAGCAGTAAGGATAGATTGCTTATCCTCATCATTGAGGTAATTATCCCACCAACCTTTAAGCTGACCACAGAATCCTGCAATGAGGATTTCCACGATCATGTGTTCTGGGCAGTTGTTGGAAGTCTCATAAGCGGTGGCAACCATAGTCATATTTTGGAGGATTTTGGTTATGCCATACTCATTTTCTCCATCAATGTTCCATTCATAAACATTGCTGGCACTAAAGCTTTTGAAATTGGTTTCCTTTTCTTCTAAGAGAAGGTCAGGAGCAGTGGCCCTAGGGTAGTAAAGCTTGGTTTCCCTACGCCATTTGTTTTTAGGATTGTAAATGATAGGACTGACTTTATTCCTAGGAGAGGCATCTTCCGATTGATCAGAAGAGGTCTCATTTATCATATTGATGCTTTTCCTAGGGGTATGAGGAGAAGGGGTATCAGGGATTGTTGTTTTGAGGAGAGTTAGATGTTCATTGATTTTCTCCAGGATTTCATCACTGGTTTCATCAACCTCTCTTTTGATATGACCTTCTTGCTTGAAGGCCTTTTTAAAGGTTTTGGATACCCTATAGGGATTGAATAGGGGTTTCTCAATTCTAGCAGAAGAATAAGATGACTCAGTTTTAGGGGAGGCATCAACGTTTCTACTTGATTTGGAGTCTCCTAGTGCTTGGAGGTATTTGTTTGTATAGTTGGATTGTTCCATGAGATCTTTGATATCTTTGGCTGTTATGGGTTCATTGTCAAGTCTAGCCTTAAAGGGGGCAGCTAAGACAGGGGCAGATTGGTTTTGAATATTAAGAGTAAAAGGGCCTTTAGGAGGTAATTCTGATTGGACCTTTTGACCATCTTTTAGATGCCATATGGTAATGACATCCACGATTTTTCTTCCAATAATGTCATCTTGGAAGGGATAATTGATATTCTTCTTGATGGTATACGCATGAAACCAATCAAAAAAAGGAATATTGTATTTGACATTTTCAAGAAATTTATAGAACTTTTCCTGAATGGACTTTCTATTTTTCCCTTGATAATGTTTGAAGAACCATTCTCTGTGAAGAGACCATTCTTCAGAATAAAATTCCTTTTTGAGGGAAATTTTATCTATGACAAAAGAAGTTTGATTTTTGATAAGATCTTTGCAAAGTTCTTGATTGGTAAGACCTTTAAATTATAACTTAGGGAAAGGGGGTGAGGAAATTATATATATGTTAAGGTGGCTTTTATAGGGTGAGGGATCAATTAAGTCCCTGTGAAGCACTAAAATTAATTGTAGGATATTGTGTAAAATGTTATGAGTGATTAGGATTGAATCAACCAGTATTAAATCTCAACCATTGATGAGGTTTTATACTATATCCTACGGTCAATTTTAGTGGTTCACCGGTGAGGATTTTAGTTGATCTATCACCCTAGATGCATCCATAAATTAAATCCATTTTCTATTGCGTTAATTGCTAATTTCCATAAATTAAATCTCCAATTGTTAGTAGAGTTGCGGGGAAAGTTAGTTTCCAATTGTTAATTTTTACCTTTCTTTGAAGTGATAATTTGTATTAACGAATTGTACCTCTTTTCAATGTGTTAATTGAGATTCTGTTTGGCAAGGCCACACCGCTAACGTTTAGCTAGCAGAAAGCATATAGCGAATAAGCTCGTGGTAAGTATTTGGTAACACTAACTTATTTCGTTTTTCCGGAAGCTATGTTAGAAACATGAATGAGTACTAAGTCGATACAACTTTTTATCCTACCACTGCACTTTACATGTAATATCAATTCACTTAGAAACATATGATTAACTATTATAAGTGTACCAAACATATTGATTGTTAGATACTATATATGTATCTAGTCAGATTTCATTCTTTTACCTGATAGCAATATAGTGTACACTTCGTTGCATATACTTGGGCACGCATAATGCATGGAATGTCAATTCGCATTCAAATAAAGTTAAGGAATATATAGTGAGTTCAAAACACATGTTTGATTCAACATGAAATGAAAGTTGCAAAGTGAATATATATGCTCTATGACAGTGTCCACTCACTCACAAAATAATGAACAACTCCTACCTGAATTCCGTTCAGAATTTGCCACATTCACAGATACCTGAATCAACATAGCACATGAACTTTTCAAAGTTTTAAAAATAATATATAATTGTTTAAATAATTTAACAACAAATGTATTACTATCATGTTATTAAATAATATGATGTATTAATTAATGTAATAATAAAACCATCAAGATTGAATGTTTCAATTAAATTTAAGAATAGTTCGTATGTGTCACCAAATTTGTGCGGCAAAATTTGCATCATAATAATGTGCGCACTTGCTCTTGTAAAGAGTCTAAAGACTACATCAAGATATACTACTTAATGATTTGTAGATAAATTTGATTGGAAATATGTTTATGTCCATTCAATTATTATATTAAAGGCAAAATACCTCCTCAGGTCACTTAACTTATTTATTTGTAACGATTAGGTCCCTTATCTTTTTTTTATAATGCACAAGTCTCTTAACTATTAAAAACGTAACACATAGGTCCCTTTTAACGTTTTTTTGTTAACACTGTTAAAAAAAAACTTAAGTGACTGATAAAGCTGACGTGGCATATCCACCTAAGATTTTAATTAAAAATTTGTTTTTTATTGAAAACAAAAAAACCCAAAATACCCCTCTTACTATTTATCATCTTCATCCTCTTCATCTTCTCTCTTCATCCCAGACAATCAATTCCATATCCCAACCTCAAGCAACCCCCAAATGTCATCTTCAACGTTTCTATAACTTCCTAATTTTGAGGAATGCTAAATAACAATAAAAAAGAAGATGAAGACAACCTCTAACACCAAATCAAATACTTTCAATCTTCAACAGGTAACCTCTTCCTCTCTCGTATACTTCTCTGCTACCTAATCTCACTTCCTATTTCTTCATTCACTGTTTGATTCTTATTTCGAATT
Source organism: Astragalus glycyphyllos (assembly GCA_963573325.1). Classification (NCBI taxonomy): domain Eukaryota; kingdom Viridiplantae; phylum Streptophyta; class Magnoliopsida; order Fabales; family Fabaceae; genus Astragalus; species Astragalus glycyphyllos. Next base: position 26,805,859 of record OY754312.1, read on the forward strand.
CCAATTTGAACCTTCTTAATCCAATTCTTTGATTCATCGTTTATTTCTCAAACCCCCTTCCCCAAATTGCAGTTTGATTTTCTCGTTTTACTTGTTACATGCGTTCTATAATTATTGCCTCCTATTTTCTCTTTCCAACCATTGGAATTGATTTTCTGAGATGAAGAGAGATGAAGAGAGAAGATGAAGAGGATGAAGATAATGAATAGTAATAGTGGGGTATTTTAGGTTTTTTTGTTTTCAATAAAAAACTAATTTTTAATTAAAATCTTAGGTGGATATGCCACGTCAGCTCTATCAGCCACTTAAGGTTTTTTTTAACGGTGTTAACAAAAAAAAACGTTAAAAGGGATTTATGTGTTACGTTTTTAATAGTTAAGGGACTTGTGCGTTATAAAAAAAAAGATAATGAACCTAAACGTTACAAATAAATAAGTTAAGAGACTTGGGGAGGTATTTTGCCTATATTAAATCAACCAAAGAGGCATCCCCTTGTTTACCCGAAACTGAATATGCTATAATTATTGAGGGTGTGAAAATGCAAAAAAAAAAAAATGGATTAAAGAGCCTCAGTAAAACCTTCTGATGTAAACCCTACTTAGGGATAAATCATCAGAAGGAAAAAGAGCACTCTATCTTAAATTTAAAAAATAAAAAGTAGTACAAGCAGGACCAATGGGGACTAGGCCGAAACCCTTATCAGGAAAAGATACAAACCAAATAAACAACACTACAACAAGGATGAAGAAAGCCAAGGAAAAACACAAAGGGTAAGTCATCTAAATCTGAAAAAAGGAAAACCTTGCCTATTACGACAAAAATCATCTAAGATGAAGCTTGGAGGCAAAGTCCACCGAGTATAAGTTCTACTAACTAGACCAAAAGCAGCTAATTTATCAGCGCAACTATTTCCTTCTCTAAAAATATGGGAGACAATAAAGTTCATATCCGAACAAAACCCCAAGGTGTTGCCCCAACGGTTTCTCAATCTCCAGGGGACAATGCAAGGGTTCTTAAAAGCAGCAACAACAGAAGATGAATCACATTCGAGCCAGATTTTGCGCCAGCCCTTATCATAGACAGTCTCAATAGCAATCATGGCGGCCAATAATTGTAGAATACAATGGTAAATCAAATGCAATAATACAACACATAACATTGTAATTTGAGGTTTATTTCTCCTCTGTCCCAAATTTTTTTATATTTTTTTTGATGTTTTAGTCTTGTAATTTTCTCCTAAAATTTTTTATGTTTTACAAATTCAATGCTAATTTAACCATTTTGTTTCAACTATACCCTTCATAAATCAGGAGATTATAAATGAGCCTTTACTAGACATCAATACCCAAACTAATATTTCACCACTTGTAAATGTGAATTTCCACTATCCAAATATTGATGGATTTTTGTTTCCTCGTAAAGGGTGAACTTTTTTAACCAATGTGCACTTGGATGAGATGGTAGAGGATACCTGGTTTATAAAAAAAGGAATGAACTTTTATGGGCAACTAATTTTGAGTTTCTAATATGCATCGAAAAGGGCAATTATGATACTATTAGCTATATTAATTGCGGAGAATACATTTATCAGTAAAGTTGTGAAGAACAAATTATTAAAGGAGAGTATTTTCGGTTTACATATTTACTACTTAATTTTTCTTATACCTATTATTTACTAAAACATTAAAAGATACAAGACAGAGAGAGTATTTTGAAGATATAAAAGTGAATTACAAGTTAATTGCACTAGTAAATTGTTGGTTATTCATATTGGTTATATACGACCCATTGTACCTTTCGGTGTAATCAACATTCTACTTTTAATTATTAATACAATAATGTTATTTAGCCAAAATGTTCCAACAAAAAATAGCCTAAAACTAAGTTAAAACACCAATTAACCAAATTTTATAGGTCATTAACCAACCTGTTTTTCACAGTTTACTAGTCCATTGATTAAAAACTGAAAAAACAGGTTGGTTAGTGACCTATAAAACTTGGTTAATTGATGTTGTAACTTGGTTGTTCGCTATTTTTGGTCGGAACATTTTGGCTAAATAACATTACTCTTATTAATATAATAATTTGTATTTCATTTTTTACCCTTTTCTCATATTCGTGTCTTTCATCTAGAAAAGTAATATGATATTAGAGCCCACTAAAAAAACTTAGGCCTCTAACTCAAAGAAAGTGGCACAAGCTCGTGCACCCAAAAAGTAATAAGAAGCTAGTTGTTCTCATTGGCTCCATAAAGAACCCCTTTATGTAATCAGCATTCTCATTATTAACTGTAATAATTATTAATTATTAATTAATTACAATTTCTATTTTATTTGTATATACTTTTCTATTTTACGAAATTATTTCATTCAAAATTAATTCACACAATCAATTTTCGCCACCTAAAAACTATGTTGCATATATCCACATCATTGCAAAAGACAACATGTTAACGGCACAAAAATATACAAACACAGGATCAGAAAGAATAATTATTAACGACATGCGACAGCGTATTTCAACTAATTTTCATCCCAAGGTGGGATTTAGATGAGTGCTTTACCCTATATATCACATTACATATTATCACCTGATTATGGGTGCTTCTTCGAACAATCAATGTTAACAAAATATGAAGTTACAAATAGAGATACAAATTTGATTCCACAACAAACCCAAACAGCAAGCTACTGCTACAACCATCACCATTAGTTTAATTGAATGAGAGGAGAACGTGGAATAAGTGATGGTTTCAATTCCTTTACATCAGGAGAAGATTCATATGAATTGTTTTCCCGAAATTCTTCAAGAAGAGCTTCCATTGGTAAGGTTCTAAGAGACTCAATTGTACCCTTACTTGGAACTTCAGGCTCATTTCTAATTGGTGTAGTACCGCTTGGTTCATAGTCCTGCAGGACATAACAGAAATTAACCACCCCAAAACATGTGAAATTATAATATTTATGTTTGATCGTCTAACCATAAAATAAAAAAGAACACAGAACAACAACATTTATTTACATACCCTATATTGCTGCTGAAAAGTTTCGCTTGTTTTGTGTTCAATGGAAGCAGCTTGCCCAGCATGATCCTCTCTGAACGTCTCAATTATATTTGCATGAGTCCTCACCATATTTACAACACTGCATATCGACTCGCGCTCTTCTGCAGATGTGGCTGGAGAAAAATATTCCATAAAAAAAAGGATCACATGAATGCAAAATGCATAAATAGCTTATGATAATTCCAAGCATTATTTAGGATTTGGTTGAAATGCATAAATAACTAATTTCTAGATCACAAAAATTAGTTGAAATGTTTTGGTATATACTTTACGAATGTTTACTATACTGTTGTAGCTTAAAATATTGTATGCATTATTTAGGATTTGATTGATTTTGGTTTTTAAAAACTAATTACTGACTTATAAACAGGTTCGTCCTTAATCACAAGATATTTGGATTTGAAATATAGAGCCATGATGAATGCGATCTGATCGCGACATCATAGTTTTTGAGGTCACCGCAATGTGACCATGATTGACACCTTATGAGAAGCATTGTCGTGATTCTCCACAATATCCAAGATTGCTGCAATATTACCAACTCAAAGGGATTGAGATACAGAACACAATACTAACCATCAAACTGCTCAATAAGATCATCGCTGTTCTTTGCCACATCTTCCTCCGCTGCAACTTGTTCAGAAATGACCTCGGCAACATGCTGCACATGACTATCCGAAGCGTTCCTGTACCAAAGTAATTGACATCACATTGCATGAAACCTATTAATGGGATGACTACTAGAGCATAAACTTGACCAAAGCAAAAACCTGATAACAGCATAACTGTGTCTGTAGGTATGGGCAGCAAAGATTTATTTATCATACCTGATAATTGACTCTGTTGCAGAAATATGTTTGGATCCCATCTCATTTACAGCCTCATGTGTTCTCTTTACATGTTCGAAAGCCGATTGAGAGGTGGTTGCACTACAGTGTTTAAAAAGATTATCAGAATGTGATTTAGAGAATCTAAATTCTAAATCAAGTAAACTAGGAGAAAAATAACACATACCTCTGCTGCAGGAGTACCTCCATACGACAATGCTTGGCTGCAGAATAATCAGCAGTACCTTTAGCTTCCTTCTCTGCTTCTAGGCAAAAGGCCTGCCATTTCCGTTTTGCACTGGTCACAATATCTCCTACGGATGACACATGTCCATCCAAAAATGACTTGCTTTTGATGCCACTTTCCCTAAGATCAACAAGCTTTGCGTCCACCTGCAAGAAAAACAACCATTAAATTGTTATTGTTAAATTGTTAGGAGAAAAAAAAGGAACTATGGAAAGAATGCCTAAAACTCACCAGATCCTTTTGACGACGAATGTGATCAGTAACCAAACTAGTCATATCAGCTATAAGTTTCTCCGTGTCAGATTTTGACTGCTCCTGTAAAGAATAGAATAAAATGTCAGCAATTATAACCATTTTTCAAAGAATACATGTTACGTTCATGTTAAATTATTACCTCATATGCTTTCTTAAACTCATCAATGCTCTCCATTTGTACTAGGTCAGCCTGTGATGCAAATTCTTCAAGCTTTTTCGATTCTTCGAAAAGCTTCTCCACTAATTCTTCAGATCGCTCGGAGATGTCTTTTATTTGTTCCACACTACGATTGAATCTCTTTCATTTACAATACACAGAACAAAAACAAGTAAAAGTAGATAAAGAAAACCAGTCAGAACAAAAAAAATTAAGCATAGAAGTTATACAAAACAGGGAAACAAAAAACACAAAGATATTGCTAAAATACGCTATAATGAGATAAACAGAAGGAAAACTTCAAGCACTTACATTGCGTACTTCCCTAGCAAAAAGTGCCAATTCGCCCTGCTGTGTTGAAAGACAGTTCTGAAGTTCATCAAATATTGAACCTGCTCCGGTGTCCTCAGATGCCAGAAACTGATTCATCAGAAACAAATAAGTTTTAATGTTGAAAAGAATAGAGAATGGACAAAAGAAGTATTAGTAAAATTTAAAAAATTATAAAATAATTCTAACAGTTAAAACATACTTCTTCAATAGAATGACCGTTGGAGGATATTGCAGATGATAACTCGACCAAGGTTGCCTCAGAGTTCGCCCTATGCAAACGCACAACATTTTGCACTGCCTCAATATGAGATGCATACACTGCCCTTAGGGCTTTCACTTTCTCTTTCAAATCAATAACCACCTATAGAGAGAGAAAAATGTAAAACCATAAACTAAAAAGACAGAAGAAAAAACTTTGGGGAATCTAAGAGGATTCAGGAAATTGAATGAAGGCATGAAAGAATAACACCAACAAGAACGGCATTGGATATTTGATGTGCACACCTTGTCATGAATGCCCAAAAAAGAATGACAGAGCTTCTCCACGCCTTGTAGATTTTCATTCTGTTGAGACAACGATGTTGCAACAGTGTTGCAAAGAGAACCAACCTGCTGGGCAAGCTCCGCTTGAAAGTTATTCACCACAGCTCTGTTATCTGAATTCAGTTTATCTTCTCTGCCTATACAATTACCAGAGACATAATAAGTTACTGAATACATACAAGGTTCCTAGTCAATCAGATCAGAGAAAAGAAACCTCTTACCAATTTTCAAAAATAATGAAGCATTATCCTGAAGGGATTTCTCCAAATCAGCTCGTAAAACACATGCTTGATGAGCCAAAGCATTTTCTGTTACACGTAGTTAACATTATCTCAAAGGAACATAATAGAAGTTAACATTATTTCAAGGGAACATTACAAAAGAAAAAATGATAGAAACACAATCCTGCATACCTGCTTTTCTCTGCTCAGATATGATGAACTCCTTTTCATTCAAGGTATACCGACACTTCTTTAACTCTTCCTCTCGGTTGGCAAGCAACTTGCTAGTCTTGTTAAGGTTTTTCTGTGTCGTTTATAACCTTTTCCAGATAAGCAAGCATCTAGAATATCTTAACAGTAAATAAATAAATAAATAAAAACTTCGCCGTCTTACCTCAGTGGTATCGAGTTTGTTGCTTAAATCTGAGCACTGACGAACTTGGTCAACATACTTGTTTTGCATATCCTCAAGTTGCTGGTTAAAACATACAAAACAAGTCAAGCAATACAGAGAAAACAGGCAAGTGCATAATATCTTTTATAAGTCTGTAGAATATATAGTTTAAAGAAAACAAACCTTCTGATAAGATTCTATTGTGACGCCCATCTGTTCAATCTGATCTGCCATAGCCTTAACAGAAGAAACACATGCATCAACAGAAGAGTCTCACAAAAATGATTTTAACAACCACATCGTTCAAATAAAACATCAAACCAATTCATACCTACACATGAAAGTAAAACAAAGGAAAAAAGATAAGCATGCTAGGAAACAAGAAATATTTAAGGCACAAAAGTAAAATTTGTCAACAGCTGAAAGTTACTTGGAATAAAAGGGCTGTTCTTGATGAATCATGAATCAGATGAAATATTCATATTGCAAAAGAAGCAAACAGACAAAGACAGAATAGACAACCTTCTTTTCATTCTCTTCCTGATAGTATCTATCCTTTGGGATATAGACTCCATTTTTCTCACGCGTAGCATAAACCTCTGATAAAAGTCACAAATTTAATCAACAATAAGGCACTTCAGCAAAAAAATCTAAAGAACTGGTTTAATCAATCTAAGGTACTTCAACCACAACATAAAAAGCAACACACCTGCCTTAAGCCGTTCAATTTCACCATAGAGATCCTTGATAAGTGTTGATTTCATCATTTTTTGGTTTATCTAAAACATATAGAAAAGGATGGTGAAAACCAATGCTTAAGGCATGACAACGAATCCTATTGGAGCGAAACTAAAAATAATAAGAATAGAAAAGGTTGGTGAAAACCAAGGCTCAAGTACTTATTGAACTGTTAGACTTATTGAACTATTATACTTATACTTAATTCATATATGCATTAAATTAAATAAAGGGACGATATAAATTACTAAAGGTGCATATTTTTATTTCAACTCCATTGTCAAGTCTCAAGTCAGTCAATCAGCAACAAACCTCTGGCTTATTTTTAATGTTCTTTGCTCTGTGTGCATAATCCAGTGTGCTCAAAGTTTCCTCTAAGCAATGAACAGCAGGAGACACTGTGGCTATGATGCACGTCTTGGTTCTTCCTCCAAGTGAATCACGCAGTAAACGCGTCAACTTGCTATCCCTAAATATCAACATGGCCATATAACTATGTAAGCATACAAAGAAAAAGATCATGTCAGAGAATCATAGAATGAAGCACTGTCAGGAACCCCAAACTAAACACCTGTAAGGAATATGACCAAGGTGCTCCACAAGTGCATTGATCACCCGCCCTAAAGTAAGCAAACTTTTGTTAATTTCTCCCGCTTCTCTTGCACGACCCTAATAAATATTACAAAACGCAACTTATTAAGTGTAAAATTAATATTTATTGGGAAATTCCCAGGGTGTATATAGTATAAGCACGAGCGGAGATTAGTCTTTCGTTGAGAGCGTTGGGACACTCTGTGGGTAGCCAGCGATAGTCCGAACCAAAAAAAAGTATAAATAACTAAGCAAATGTAATGTTTGTAATTTTGTATTATTACCTCCCTAGCACCGGAACGAGATATATTTTCTGAACCAGCAAGATCTACCAAATTCAGTTTACCACATTTAATTAGTTCTTCACCTTCAGGGGTTGCTTCCTTAATGTGGATTGTAATAGAAAATAGTGAATGCGAACGACTGAATAGAAAAACCAAAAGTTAAGTTACCAACAGAAATTCAATTCATTAATCTGTCAATTTAAGAAACTGAAAACCAACAGTTACCTAGACTGCTTATTCAGTAAAGTTTCTGCGGTGCGCCTTTTAGAAGACCCTCTTTCAAGAAGAGTAAAAATCTCATTAGCACTAGTAACAATTTCTTCCTCCAACCCTCTTACAAGAACTCCACCTTTTCCATCCTCCATAAGAGGCAGCTGCTTTTTTTGCTTCTCTTCCAAAGAAACCTTAGAAAGCTCTTCTGGGGCAAGCAAATCAGTAATCTCCTCATTATACAATTCTAAAAATGTAACTTTCACACTATACTCAGCATTCTGGCTCTCAAGTGTGTCAAAAATCTGCTTAACAGCCCTAGGAATTACTCCTGCTTCTGGTGGCAATTCTCCATTGGGTCCACTCTATAGTAGAACAATCAAATTAACCCATTAAGATCAATAATTAATAATAATAGCACTTCAAATTAACTCAATAAGATTAATAATTACTAACAATACCTTTGATCTTTTACATTCCCCTTCCATTGTGTAAGTTTTTCCGGTACCAGTTTGACCATATGCAAAAATAGTACAATTAAATCCTTCAAGAACTTCATTTACTATTGGAGTAACAGCTTGATCATAAAGTTCTCTTTGCATTGCAGAAGGACCAAAAACCTACAAAATATGCTACTAATAAATTCAACAACACTAATTTATTGTTTCTCATAAAAAATAAAAATACAATGCATTTTCCTCTTAATTCAAGTTTAACAGTAAATTAATTTAACAAATTTAAAGGGGAAGTACCTTGTCGAATGTGAAAACCCTGTCGATGTGTTTACCGGCAATGTTCTGAGATACCGCTACTTCTCTACTGTATTCATTGCAAGTAAGAACTTGCGGTGCATTGCTTCGTAACTCGTCGTCGCTAAACGGTCTGCGAAATCTCGATGTGAGAACTTGGATTTCAAATAAGAACAAGCAAAGAAGAAAAATGAAAAATAGGGGGAAAATAGAATAAAATGAAAGGAAAGTACCTGCAACGGAGAAGAACTTGAACGTTAACACCCTTCTCTTTCTCACGACCAGACATTTTCGATTCGTTTTTCTGGAGAGGGGGGTGTATTGGTAGATCCGCGTATGAGATTTGGCTTTCTCTCTTTCTCTGTGTGTGCGTTTGAGATTTGAATTTTTGAAATCCGCTCTTCTTCTCTTTTGCCTCTTTGCTATATATCTACAACGACTGCGTTTTGGGTCTAATCACAAATGATCTAACGGTGCTCCAAAAATGTCCTAGTCTAACTATTTTGCCACCGTCGTTTGCATTTATGCGTGGGCTGCTGGGCTTCTTATGCATCTCTTTCAAGTTTCAATTGGGCCCATACTTATTCCACTCTACCTCCTACTCAGCACAAACCTCCCAAACCTTGCGAAAGGATCAAAGTACCCTAAATGAACAAAAATCTTCAAGTGTCCCTTTATTTTCTAGGTTTCGTTAGGTACGGCATTTTGATACTGTACGGTCCCATAGTACCGTGGCACAATTTTTGTCAAACACCCCCCTTTGCAGATTTTTAAGAGGTATGACACTGTGTTTCCGAACAGGTACGGTATCATAGTGCAGACCTCAGTAATTTAAAAGAAATTGAAAAACAAGGTATGGTACTATCGAACCATGCCTAAATGAAAAAAAAAAATACGATAAGTCAAAAACAGGGAAAGAGGAGATGGAGGTGGTGATGGTGAAGGAGAAGAAAAGAAGGGAGAAGGATGTGGTTGTGGTGGTGGTTAGGCATGGCAATGGGATAGGGCGGGGACGGGTTTTACATTCCCCAGCCCCATCCCCGAATCCCATATAGTTCCCCATTCCCCTACCCCAAACCCAACGGGGATGAATTATTGATCCCCATACCCAGTGGGTTCGGGGATCCCTGCCCCAACCCCGTCCCCGTGGTGAAATCAATTTATTAAATAAAAAAATAGTTTTTCATTTGTC